>CM032483.1:7710677-8910677 GCA_019059595.1 Marasmia exigua
CTTGTAATACAATTGGGAGTCAACAGTTAGTATTTGATGATAAGGCATCAGTGTGATAATGCCAAAAGTTATATTATCAAAATTAGAACGAAAAGTAGATAGGTGCCTACGTGGAATTATAGGATCCAGCGAACGTACCGTAAATCCTAAGCTGTGATTTGAGTTTTTCGTAATATTTTTAACAGCGAAATATTTTAAACAGAAAAACTCAAGTAAACATTTTGCCGTGTGGTCCCCGGCAGAGTAGAATAGGCCACCCTCACTCTTACCGAGGTGTCGTAAAAGGCGACTAAGGTAAAGCTGCTGGCATGATCATCAGCACCCAGAGAAGGAAAACTCTGCATTTATATCAAAACCCTCGCCAACCCGTCTGCCAAGCGTGGTGAGTATGGCAATTGCCCCTCATGGGATTGAGGGAGGCTCGTGCCCCAGCAGTGGGGACTTAAATGGGCTGATGATGATGATGATGAAACATTTTGGCCTGACCCGGGACTTGATCCCGGTTCGAGACCTCGACGCACAGCCCTCGTTTTAAAATGCGACCCATTAGCCACCGCGGTAACCGAGACAGTCTTTTTATTATGTGATAAGTGGCAGACGAGCGGATGGATCACCTGTTGGTAAGCGATTACCTCCGCCCATGGACACCCGACACCAGTGGACTCACAAGTGCGCTGCCAACCTTTAAACCCCCCTTGAGGCCCGGATTGTGCCTGTACCCTCACTCACGCAGCGAAACACAGCACAATGCTGCTTCACGCCGGTTTTCTGTAAGGCCGTGGTCACTTCGGTCGAGCCGGCCCATTCATGCCGAAGCGTGGCTCTCCCACGGTCTTTCGTACGCTGACCAAAATTTGGTAGACTGTCCACCACTTATTTATACCCCACTTGGGAAATAACCTATGAGTGGTAGGTACTTTCATGAGGCAAAAAATTCATGAAGTGCTGGCTAACGTTCTAGCACAGAAAGTTGTAGCTATCCTTTTCATTCAGCAGGATGGAGTCCGGTTCGTCTTCCATGAAGTCCATGGAGTTCACGTGCTTCTACCTCCAACCATCAACATACCCTACCGCATTTAAGCTAAGGCGCACTTACATGAGCGTCATGCGGTAACATGTTCATGAAGTGTTGGCTGACGTTCCACCTCAGGAAGTTATACCATATGGTGCCCTGGAAGGTGTCCCCGCCATTCAGAAGGATGGAGTCCGGCTCGGCTTCCAGGGACTCCTTGACGGCGGTGTAGAGGCGCGCAAACCCGCCTATGCAAGGCCCTAGCTCTGGATCGCACACGCCTCCTTGAGGGCTGACTTGGTCGAAGCTGAAATATGTTTAATATAACAGCGAGAAATACAACCTCTATAACTCCGTAAAGTAAAAGATGATGAGATGAATTGTTACGGTCACTAGAACACTCTGTATTGGAGGCTATCACGTGTGAAATATCCGCTAAGTGCTAATGGCGTGGCTGTGAACCGAGCTCCAATTTCAACATCATTGACAGATTTATTCATTAATTGACAATTTAACATATCACGCCTAAAAATACCCTATCACCTTGTAGATGGACCTATCACCTAGAAGATACTGTAGGCTCAGGCCTACAGTACGCCATCTTGCGGATTTTTCGCAAGTGATAGCCTCCATTTTTAATTTTTAATTATCATTTAGCTTAAAAAAATAGTTTCTTAGTTGACACCAGGTCAAAATAAAATTATTGTACATAACTGTCACTTGAATTATGAAGTAGCCTTTCTCGATAATAAATAATCCTTACACTACCAAACCCGATATCACACTTACATTTGTACAGGTGCAGAAATCGAACCTGCGATCCATAGCTAGGTCTTATTTTTACTCAACACTTTACTGGGCTAATGGTCGAAAAAATTTAAAACGTCAATAAATACTTACTGCGCATGGAAATCATTGAAATGTATGATGTTCAGCTCATACAATCCCGTATCACTTTCTGCCTGGACAGCCGCGAAGGCAACTAACAATAATACTAAATTCATTTCTAATAATAAACTACCTACGTGCATACACATACATACATGTATAAGCACTAAATGTCCGTATGAAAAAACTGCCTTCCAACGAAATCGGAAGGTAGCAATTAAATCGCAAAAAATATTTGCCCAGATCTTATCAGTAGGTAGATACACTGAGCAGGTAATCAAACGTAGATATTATTACACAAAGTCTATCAATGACCTCTGGGACGTATTAAGGGTTGTAGTTGTTGTTGCCTGTACACTTTTAGGGTCTCTATCGTAAATGTTTCGGCAAAAGTCAGAACTAACACTGTTTCCTTTACAAGAGTGTCAGTGCTTTTTAACCGACTTCAATAAAAATAGGAGGTTCTCAATTCGACATGTATGTATATACATATATATTTTTATGTTTGCTTGCCGATAACTTTGTCATTTATGATTCTTTTTTACTTGGAAAGTAGATAGCCCCGGATTGGTACCATGATCAGGATATCAGGATCTGATGATGGGATCCTGGAGAAATTGAGGGGAACTCTCAAGTTTTATTTTCAAGCTTTTTTCAAAACTGCAGCAGTGTTTACTCCTGACTGTATTCATTTTGTGGCTCTGCTGATGATGGAAGGTCAACTCTTCAAAGGTAACGAGTTAAAGGATAACTCTTTCAATACTATACTCACAATTAGTCTACCAAGAAATGAGACACTAAAAAGCTTGAAAAAAAATTTTCTGCGAAAAAAACCGCCTTCAATAACCACGAACTGAAAAGTGTAAAATGATATTTTTAACGCTTGGTGTACAAAGCGTTAAAAATATCATTTTACACTTTTCAAATAACATTTTATAACAGTACACTCGAGAAAAGGTTTTACCGAAGTCGGCGCCTAATCCCTGTTGAATAATTGAATGTTGTATTAAATTACAAGATAGTATTGGGCGCCGACTTCGGTAACACCTTTTCTCGAGTGTATTGTTATAAAATGTTAAAAATATTATTTTACACTTTTTAGTTCTTGATTATTGAAGGCTGTTTTTTTTTCCGCAGAAAATTTATTTTTTGACTTCTAATAGATTTGTTTCTAATAGAAAACTTATTGTACAGCGCCCCTATGTCAATGTAACTGAAGTGCCTTCTAATCTTGGTCGGTCTGTAACAAAGATTTATGAACGTTTATGAATTCAATTAATCTTTATCCATGGTATAACGTCAGATTTGTATAGAATGACAGAGCTATACCGCTATACCATAGATTTGTCATCGGAATAAAATTGGTCGAATCGGCCTTTAGTCTACTAACGCCTCATTTAATTTTCATGCATAATGATGTGACGTATAAGCTAGTTACCTCTTATTCTTTTCATTATTCATCTTGTCTGAAAGAGACCGTTGTTAATCTTGTTAGCCGCAACATTTTATGTTCTGTATTATTGTTTCATAGGGTCTTATTCATGTTTGTTAAACCTTTGCCAGCCAAAATGGTGTTATGGAGCAATATTCATTCTTTTTTCAAAAATGTATGGCTTTTTTGTTTCATACGTCAACACTGCTAGAAAGGGTATATTGAACGTCTATGAATTAAGTCCATAATGTTTGTATGTTAAAAAGTGTTTTCTTAGTGGACCTTAAAGTCTTGAGTTGTCTTAGAAAGCAATAAAATTGTTTGTTTGAACGACTTCTAAAGTGGAAATCGTTTGAATATTCGATGTCTTCAAAACCTGAGTAATCTGATAATTTTTATCTCTATTACATTTTCGAACCATCAATATACCTACCGAAGTTCGGTCCTGATTTTCAAAAAACATTTGTAATTTAAACTAGATAACACTAATCTATGCCCGATTCACGCTTTAGTCTTGAAATATAGGAATTAACGTTATAACTTTATATCGTATCTAAGTAATCGATCAATCTTGTAGGAGTTTCCTTTCTATCTCGAAAAAATATCCATCACAATTAAAAGTCATATTAGTAGCTGCTAATTACATTTGATTATCATCAACAAATAATTATTATTATTGTAATGTGTTATAGTTGTATTCTTAAATCATTTAATTCAAGTAATGTAATTGGTATTTGCCGTGTTATATGAATTCAAATAAATCAGTAATAGCAACTATTCAAACAGAATTAAAGGAATATTTAATAAATAAAGATTTTTTAAACTTTTACTTTTGCCGAGAGTGTATTTCGAAAACGCATGAGAATTTGGAAAAACTGTATAAGAAGCAAAGTTATTGAACATTTAACAAGCTTTAATTTCATCTTACAACATGTTTTGCTACAAAGCGCCGTTTTTGGTATATTGGCGAAAAATCTTAAATTGAGACCTTTGTCGTCGTCCCCCACCCTCCCTCCGGCTCACCCCCTAGACGTCGGGACTTTTATTATTTTATGATAATAAGGTACGTCAATGAAAACGAATAAAAAAAATAACAATATAATTTCTAAAACATTTATTTTAATATTATAAGACATTTGCTATATTAATTACATAAATATACGATATAGTAAATGCCGTAACTTCCGTGCAGAATTTCTAAATACATCATATATATAATTATAAGAATCGCACATTTTCTTATAAGTGAACAATAGATTACTCAAAATATCTAGTAAAAAATTTACAAGGCACTTATTTTTTAAAATAAAAATGGAATTATTAATAACTGCTCCCAAGATAACCATTTGCCACAAACTTATTATGTAATGTGGTGGCTTACAATGAACCCGTATCGTAACAAACGAAAATATAGCTATCACATCCAAACAAACACAGCAGGTGTGAAAGGAGCGAAACTCCGGCTAGGTCATAACTTCAGGTTCGTTGTAGTCCACTTGGTAACATTGTTCGATCGATACTATTAATTTGTTTCTGAGATCACCCCATAGATATTTTGCTTTCGTGAATATCCATTAATACAAATAACATAATTGCTGAGATTATAAAAAATACCTACCACTAAAGACCTATAAAGTTTGAAACAGGAAACAACTTATATTAATAAGAGTTGCAAAGAAAACAAATTATCGCCACATTAAGTACACGACATTTTATGTATCACTTAGAAACCTATCGTCGTCCTGCTTCGTCCGAAGAAATTCAAGGATTTTAGCGAGGCCATCCTCACAGATTAAAAATAAGTACTTATGATCTTCTTTCGTTAGCATTTGATAGGGATCCTGCTTTGCGCTCCTAGGGAAAGGGATTCGATGTCCACCTAGGACAAACAATGTAATGTATATTTGTGATATCTTCGATGATTCTGATACCCATAACACTACTGCTGAAGATACTTAATTTTCACTCTGAAGATGTTATTATGAATGTAAGCGCATCAAATGTAACAAACTAAAGTATTTAAACAAAAAATATTGATCAAAAAGATATTTTAAAGATAACGATTAGATAATTCAATCATGTATGAATCAACATACCAAAAACGCGCGTTGATTTGTGGCATGCGTGATAGATTCATGAAAAAGATATTCAATAATTAATATTTTATCGTTCAAAATGTGTCTTTACATATTTAAGCAAAATTTTATGGAATAATATAAGTAGAGAGTAGATAATATACAACGTATTGTTCTAATTCCACATTTCTCTTTAAATAAATAATAGTAAAAATATAAATTTAGGTGTTTTAAACTTTTTGGATTTGGTTTCCTAGTACTTAAACATAGTAACGTGAAAAATACTGAAATACAACAGTAGAAGAAAACTATCACAATAAACTTTTGTTAACTAAATAACAAACTATATTAACTAGCATCTAAAATTAATTTCGCCATCGTTAAATAACGCGTCGCTAACTAACATCAGGAGTGGCTAATTGATAGTAAGTTGCAGAAAGCGTTATTAAAGTTAATCCTTCATTATTTATGGCGCTACTTTTGTCTGTTCTATTAACAAATCACAGAACAAATGAAAAATTAATTTCGATGAAACCGCTCTCTGCAACTCATCGTGAGTGCACAAATGTACGCACATTATTTTAATAATTTATAGGCAGACCATAAGTGGAATAAAAAAAACTCTCCATTATTATGGAATTTTGTCAACCTTATGTATTTTGATTTGTAATACTAGTTTTAGCACAGATTAAAAAATCTATGAAAGCTGTCATATGGTGGACAGGTTTTTTATACTCCTGGTCACCTTTGTATATAAATAATTAATATAACAGATTAACTTTGACTTTGAAACATTTACGAATGTAATTTGTAATAATATTTCGCTTAAACTTACTTCCTAAGGCCCAGACCGCAGACCTTCAGAATAGACAATCAATTGTTTTTGGCTTTGGGCCTTACAACCTTAAGAATTTATAGGAATTTTGTTTAGTAAACATTTGGCATGTTCTGATTAAATTGCATTAAAAAATATTCAAATCTAGAAGAGTTCTGTTCTGTTCGGATAACTATGTGACATTCTGTATAATATAGGTAATTATAAACTGTATTTAGTTTTCATTTGTATCAGAGGACTGGAAAATCAACAATTGACGTTACATACATGATATAGTATATCGTATCATAAGAACAATAAATAACAACATAGTCACTCTTAACGGCAAGGAAAGGAATTTCTATAGTCCTGAGAGGTGGCTACAAGCTATAAATAAACTCAGATTTTTAATTATGCGAACTAAACGGAAATATGCAAATTTCAAGTTACCGTACGTTTTGACATTTTGCATCTGTCAAAAGACCAAAACGCATTATCAAAAATCTGAGTTTACAATGATGCATTCTGTTTCGGCCGATGGCAAAAATCGGAACTAATGCTTTATTCTCAGAAAGCGTCACCATGCGAGCGCCCAAAACAATTCGAAGTCGTCCCGTAACGAAGAATGTACCTGTTGTATCCAAACACGGCGCGTGTGAAAGAGAGAGAAACTTCGATTCGGTCGTAACGTCTGCTTTAAATAAGGCCCTCTGTTTTGTAGAGCAGTCAACCGAAATGTCATAAAAGAAAGTACCACGACATCACGCGGAGTTACCCTTAGGTTTTTGGACCTCTTCAGGACTTCGCTACGTGTTCATGTTTTTGAAGAAATTTCAAGTGCATTGTTAACTTATCGTTAGCCTGTTTACTATTCTTACGGGCTTACCAAGTTGTGATACTACGCTTCGTCGTGCCGCCGCTGATGGGCTACGTTGTTGAGACGCGTACGCGCACGATACGCTTACGAGTACGGCGTGCGCGGGTTCACGTTGATCATCTCGGTTGTGCTGAAGCAAAAACATTGCAATTACAGTCCATTCAAGGTGAATATGACAGTTCTATTTTGACATTAAAAGTAAGACGCTCCTTTTAAACCTAACCGATATTTTTAAGAATCGAGAATATTTTCTTTAGAAATCTAATCGACTTTTTATGTTTGATTTTTAATTTTAATCAACATTTTATCTATGAATTTAAACTATCTGGATATGGAATAAAATAGGTAAATATTCTTAGTGGTACATATACAATAAATCACAAATAATTAAATAATATGCATCTTATTCATCTGAAAAATTCACATTCACAGTTAAGGACTACAGTTTTGTTCATAAGTTAAGTTAAAATGTCTCTATACGCAAGAATAATTGTAGTCTCTTGTGTTTTCCAATAAATAAATAACAACTCGCTTGATGTGTCGGAACTACAGTTGCAGCCGGGAAACATTTCGAATCATTCGCGTGGAAAACTTTCGAATAAATCTGAATTATTCCGAATTATTCGGAATAATTCGATTAAGGATAAAATCGGGATTAACGTAACCAAAGCGCGTGTATGCTACTCTCACGAGCATTTGTGAACGATGAATCATAAATCAATTCATGAATGATGATGAGGGCGAATCCATGAAAAGCATCATAACCGTCCCAGCCATATCCCCCGCCTACATGGCGATTCAGGCTGTTCTTTCCTTGCGGCTTGGTCGAGAGAGGGTGTAGGGACAGCCGGGAAAACGAAGCCGTCCCTACCAGACTCCGGAGGGAGCCCGTGCAATGCCGGTGCTGGTATCCATCCCCACACCACGCACCAACCGGCTCCCTCTGCGGAGAGGAGGGAGACGTGCATCTGTTTGGCGTCTTCTTCTCCTCCATGCCCTTCTCTGCCATTACCTGGTCGCAATAGTCAGGAAGGTCTTCCAAGCCTCTTCGCACGCTAACGTAGGTCTCACTATACTACGAGGGAGAGGCCCTGACTGACCTTCGCTTAACTGCGTTAAAAAAACAATTCAATCAATCACTGTATATCCACCAAGCTTCACCACTCAGCAAATGCAAAAACGTGCATGAGCAAAGAAATCCTGGAACATTATGCAAAAGGTATGAGGAATCACTCGGACGGAGGAGAGCCGCCGCTCCCCGCGCAGCGCGCAACTTTGGTCACATGCCGACGTCCCGCCAAAAGATGGCACTAGGCGTACTTCAATTTGACAATATCACGTGATATATCAAAGGCTATGACTATTCGGAAGGATAAAGAAATTTAATACTGTAATATAGTGGTATTGGTAGCATGCAACATTGTATTTAAAAAGATTTTAAGTAGGTAGTACTGAATAGTTCCTAATTCCGAAAGATGTCACTATACATTTTTCACTTATTTTTCAATTACTGACTAAGTATATAATGTTCAATGAACTTTTGTCAAGTAAAGTTAAGTAGGTAGATAGAGACATAGGAAGCTCGTACTTGGAGGAACTGTACTTTGATCTGTGGACGTTGACAGTCGATATACCCATATCTGATAATGAATGACCGAGTCCTTGTGAAACTCTGGTGCGTGGTTTTTTTTTTATGTAATAGGTAAGCAGACGAACAGACGGATCACCTAATGTTAAGCAATTGCCGCCGCCCATGGACACCCGCGACACCAGTGGTGTCACACACAAGTGCGCTGCCAACCTTTAAACCCCCTATTCCCCGGATTGGGCCTCCGGTACCCTCACTCACGCAGCGAAACACAGCACAGAGCTGCTTCTCCGCCGGTTTTCTATGAGGCCGTGGTATCACTCCGGTCGAGCCGGCCCATTCATGCCGAAGCTAGGCTCTCCACGGTAATACGTGGACTAAAGTAGGGCCGCTTTCGACCAGTACCTATTGGATGTCAAGCTTGAGCTCAATTTTTGAACGGGATAATATTGTTTTACCCGAAGACTTCAATAAATTGATCGTCAGACCGAGGATTCATCTTTGATTCTAAATCACCCCTTCTACAGTATTGTTTTTATTGGTTGGTAGATGTCTACCGACCTGTAAACATTTATGCGTATATTTTCATTGTCAGGGTCTTTAATGCGTTCCATTGTGAATGTAATATCTACTTTTTCACTAACAAATTATGAAAACTTGGCTATCTAACCATTTGACCGAACACAGCCAGGTGAAATGTATGTTCACGGGAGAAATCTTCATAAAATATTAGTAGTGGTCAGTTCACTTCTCGATACCTACATCAAAAATTCACAGAACTATTCAGCGCCTACTGCGAATTATTCGATCGAATTATTATCGAAACATTCTCTGCGGGGGATGAGAGGGGTAATCATCTTGCGGGAAAACTTCTCCAGGGAGGGCCACCCGCCCCGCACCTTTCACAGGCTACAACAGCACAGCGCGCGGCGCACGAAACACCAAAAGATGGCGCTAGGAATAAGCAATCAAGCAAGTAGTTCGGTAGTTTCCGAATTGCGATATGTCGCGATGTATTTTTTCATCGCGCAAGCGTTTGGGCTCCCAGATTTCCATAAGAAACGTTTACTGCAGTTGAAAAAAGTTTAGATGAATTTACCTTTAAATCTAATATTTTAAATTGTATTGCAACAAACCATTTTTTTCTGTAGCATGCACCGTCGGTTGTTAACGTAAAACTTCCTCCGAATCTCAACAGATGACGCTGTGCGTAATTGCATCGCGCAAGCATTATTTTTTTCCGTTTATATAAGACGAAGGGCTAAGTTTACTTATATTGTTAATAAACGGCACTGTGCATATTTGCAACGCGCATGTATTTGTGTTTTTCAACTATAATAGGTCCAACGAACTCTTGTCAAGTAAACTTAAGTAGGAAGATAGAGGCATAGGAAGCCCATACTTGGAGGAACTGTACTTTGATCTGTGGACGTTGCCAGTCGATATACCCATATCTGACAATGAACGACCGAGTCCTTGTGAAACTCTGGTGCGTGGTTTTTTTGTTTTTTATTTATGTAATAAGTAGGCAGACGAACAGACGGATCACCTGATGGTAAGCAATTACCGCTGCCCATGGACACCCGTGACACCAGTGGTGTCACACACAAGTGCGCTGCCAACCTTTAAATCCCCTATTCCCCGGATTGGGCCTCCGGTACCCTCACTCACGCAGCGAAACACAGCACAGTGCTGCTTCACGCCGGTTTTCTGTGAGGCCGTGGTATCACTCCGGTCGAGCCGGCCCATTCATGCCGAAGCTAGGCTCTCCCACGGTAATACGTGGACTAAAGTAGGGTCATCCCGGCCGCTTTCTACCAGTACCTATTGGATGTCAAGCTTGAGCTCACTTTTTGAACGGGATAGTATTGTTTTACCCGAAGACTTCATTAAATTGATCGTCAGACCGAGGAATCATCTTTGATTCTAAGTCACCCCTTCTACATTATTGTTTTTATTAGTCGGTAGATGTTTACCGACCTGTAAACATTTATGCGTTTATTTTCATTGTCAGGGTCTTTAATGCGTTGCATTGTGAATGTAATATCTACTTTTTACTAACAAATTATGAAAACTTGGCTATCTAACCATTTGACCGAACACAGCCAGGTGAAGTGTATGTTCACAGGAGAAATCTTCATAAAATATTAGTAGTGGTCAGTTCACTTCTCGATACCTACATCAATAATTCACAGAACTATTCAGCGCCTACTGCGAATTATTCGATCGAATTATTATCGAAACATTCTCTGCGGGGGATGAGAGGGGCAATCATCTCGCGGGAAAACTTCTCCAGGGAGGGCCACCCGCCCCGCACCTTTCACAGCCAACAACAACACAGCGCACGAAACACCAATAGATGGCGCTAGGAAAAAGCAATTAAGCAAGTAGTTCGGTATAGTTTCCCAATTGCGATAGATGTCACGATACATGTTTACATCACGCAAGCTCCCGGATTTCCATAAGAAATGTTTACTGCAATTGATAAAAGTTTAGACGAATTCACTTTTAAATGTAATATTTTAATTGTATAGTTTTTATTGGTAGATGTTTAGCGACCTATAAACATTTACATCAAAAATCCACAGAACTATTCAGCTCCTACTGCGAATAATTCGCAGTAGGAGCGCTGATTCGAACAATTATTGTTCGATCGAATTATTATCGAAACATTTTCTGCGGGGGATGAATTATTACACCAATAGATGGCGCTGGGAGTACAGTTTCCGTAGGTACCCATAAGGGTTTCAAAATGTGATAACATGGTATTGGTTATGGCTTCTGTACATGTTTTATTAATAATCATAGAGTAACTTAAATACTTTAATAATCCAGAAACGATTGCCTTCAACTTAAACACTGTTTATTTTAGGTATGTCGAGTCCCGCCATCACCAAACATTCACTTCAAAATCTAAAAAACTAATTTGAAAAATTCTGACTGAAAGAAGTTTTCTGCGAACTATTCTGTAATTATTCGGAATAATTCAGAAGTTTTGCAACTGTAGTCGGAACCACCTTCGTCACCAAAAGAAATTACCAGTCCTTGGTCCCTAATGCAATCAATACAGACATAATTTACACGGGACAATAATCGCGATTCGATGATAAGATGGTTACCATACCGATTACTGATTTATTTCGATTGTTTGTGGCAATCCCTACGAGCGAAAATTCCGATTAGCGCATTATGCAATGGACAACATTTCATATTGTTTTTTTATATGAAAATATCCACCCATATTTTATCTTTTTTCAAAATTTGGCCATTTTCATGCATAAAATAATTATTGAAATTCTTTATATTCTAAATTGACGTAAGCGCCAAATGACGTCATCGGACGGCTGAATACAGCGATATTTCTTTGCTTATCATTGTTTTAATAAAAAAAAGGTACTACTGTCAAAGGTAAATAATACTAGTGTCAACATTGTCAACGTCATTCATTCATTCAACGTTGACAAGTTGTCTTTTTTTGACAGTTGCATGTCATGGGTTTGGCATTTCGTAAATTTAAAACTATAATGTGCTAAGCAAAGAAATATCTTACATTCTGCCGTCCGATGACGTCATCTTACGTTTTTAGTTTTTAATTTTTTTCTCAGTAAATAAGCAATATAAAAAATGAATAAATATATATTCGAGCAGCGGAAAAGTAAATAAAGAATTGGTATTTTTTGTTTCAGAGCTTAGCAATTTTGAAATGTTGTCCATTCATAGATATTTTTTACAAATTTTATTGGTAATAAATATTTACACTTCTTGTACATATTAATTGAGAAAGATGAATACTTGTTATTTTGGAAGAATAAGAACACAAAAAAAATCACAACTTAATATTTTTATTTCTAGATAGGTGAATGCATGATACGCAACGTTTTAACTGCCCTATTCACCAGATACTGAATGGACTCAAAATCAAAATCAAAAATGTCTTTATTCAATTTAAGTCCATACAGAAAATTTATGAATGTCAAATATTATGTAATTAACCGCTGATTCGGAATGTCAATTTCTACCGAGAAGAATCAGCAAGAAACTCAGTAGTTACTCTTTTCAAATAATATGGTAATTACAATATTAATTCTTATACAAATTATGATTACAGTGACAGTATGATATACAATGCTTATAATCAATATCGTTTAGATAAATCGTCAAAGAAAAAATATGAAATAAATTATACATTAGAGGACAGGCGAAGAGATCAACATGTCCAGGAATCCTTATTATTCAAATAATCATCTACTTTATATTATCCTTTCTTCATTAGGCAGTTTTTTACATGCAACTTAAAGTTATGTACGGGAAAATCAATGATATTTTGAGGTAACTTATTAAACATTCTAATGCTCAATCCAACAAATGAATTTCCAATTTTATGAAGTCTTAGATTTGGGACAGCAAGCCTATGTTTATTTCGCGTGTTAAAACTATGAAAATCTGATATTTGCGAGTAAAGGTGCAAGACTATAGTGACTGCTTTCATTTTAATGAGAATATATTTCCAGGGACCTATACAAACACTAGCACCTGAAGGAGGCTATAAAAAGGAAACTAGAAAACCAGGTGGAAGACCTATTGATGTGCTGCCGAGAACGTTCTCGTTCCCAGCAGCACATCAATATTCTCAGTGAGAATATTCTCAGGAACAAAGAACGTTGCCGGGAATATTCTCAACGTTCTCAACAAATAAATTAAAAGTTTAGTTATAAGAACGTAACAGACAGTTACTTTCGCATCTTTAATGTAAATAAGGGTAATGTTGTGTTTTCTTATACACTCTTTTACAACAAAAAAAACGGGCGGTTTTGATTTCTTCTTTCCTAAAAACAATATGGCACAAAAAAGGATTTAGTCTTATTATTACACTAAGAATATATTATTTTACTGCATTTAACGCCGTGTGGTCCCCGGCAGAGTAGAATAGGCCACCCTCACTCTTACCGAGGTGTCGTAAAAGGCGACTAAGGTAAAGCTGCTGGCATGATCATCAGCACCCAGAGAAGGAAAACTCTGCATTTATATCAAAACCCTCGCCAACCCGTCTGCCAAGCGTGGTGAGTATGGCAATTACCCCTCATGTGATTGAGGGAGGCCCGTGCCCCAGTAGTGGGGACTTAAATTGGCTGACGATGACGATGATGACTGCATTTAAAGTCGATTGTTTTATGCTCAAATATCTGCAGACTTCTTTTTGATACTGTTTAACCTAAGAAAAGTTAGGTATTTCCATATTATAATGATAATTATCAACCGTTCTCGCTCTGGAGAACGTTGCTGAGAACGCTGCCGGGAATATTCTCAGGTGGGAGAACGTTCTCGGGAACGGTACTTCACTAGGGAGACCCTAACATCATTGGCGAAACTAAAGCACATGGCATTCGCTGGCTCGAAGAGAATGGGAGAAGATCGTGCGGTAAAAGGAGCCTACCTGGAACGGCCCAATGGGCGAAGGCCAGTGGGCTGTCCTAGGTACCTCTATGTTAATTCCTTTAGTCCTTTATTCACATGTTGTGGTCCATTAACAGAAATATACTTTTTCTATTCGTTTATTCCAATTTTATGTTACTTATCTACTCTGTGGTACAATATGTACTAAGTAAAATAAATCTTCTACCCCCTTATTACAAAATGCGATCTAAGAAACATTCCGGGTCAAAACTCGTTCCAGCCCTTTTTAACATAGCGAGTTCGAACGGGATGGCATGAGCGTTATTACGGTAATAACTCAAAGTCGCGTTTTGTAATAAGATGGCTACTGTTGCAATTGGTACTATTTCTATCTCTAACTGTACTATATCTACTCCTACCCGTACTATATTTGGTTTATTCCCGCTGTCCACCCCGGGTGGGACAGTGAAACAATTGTTTAAAAAATTCCCTCTGTCCACCCCCTCTTTCAACCGAGAAGGGGTGGACAACGGGATTTTTTACAAATGACTCGTTTCGATGTCCACCCTGGGTGGACTAGCAGAGGGTGGACAGCGGGAATAAACCCTATATTTACCTTTACCTATGGTAAAATAGAACTTACGAGGTGTCGGGCTCGCTGGCGGCGGTAGGAGGTTCGTGCACCAGGAAATAGGACGGGACAATGGGGGGAGGATATCTACAGGTTAAATTGAGTTAGTGTGGTCATATTAAAGCCACCCATTGCTGTCAACAGCTGAGCAAAAGCAAAATTTAGCGCCCCATTTGGGTTCGATTCCCGTACCAACACAAATGTTTGTTGATGAACCAGATATTTATATTGGGTCTGGGTATTTGTGGTACCTTCGTTGTTCCTGGTTTCCATAGTACATGGGAAAACTTTAGTTTGGTACCAGGGCAATGTATGTGATGTTGTCGGAATTTAATATTATTATATTATTTATTATGAGCCCATAATGGCCCACTAGGCAAATAACTCATTATTCTTTTTTCACCCACTCTCTCACTAACTCGTCGAACTTATTTCGCCATCGTCGCTTTGGTTAGCCGCATTTTGGCACAAAGCTCTTCCGGCATGCGACAGACGTTATTGCAAACGACAATCAGATGTCACTTGTCACTTTGGCATAACCAATATGTATGTTTTGGCAGACCTGACACTTGACACATGTCATCATTGAAATGTCATTCCCGCTATGATTGGTTGTTTTTCTTTATTGCTATATTTTCTGTTATTATTGCACCAGAAAACCATTATAAAGAAATTGGATAATGTTGACAAAGTGTTGTTTTTATATTGGATTTTTTTTAAATAACACCATTTCCTAGCCAGGCCTCTATACAATTTTGGAGAACACCTTTTCTGTTTGAAAGTTACTGACCTCTTGGAGCAGCGCACGTGTATGACCAGCAGCACGATGCCCAGCAGCAGGCACAGCGTGCCCACCACCACGTACGCGACGCCCAGGAACGGGTTCTTGCCGCCCAGCAGCGACGTCGTCGAGATCACGAACGACTTGGTGCCGTCGAAGTCGGTCACTGGGTAGTCTGGGGGACGAGTTCAACCTTTTTACCGTGGATACTCTACATTCGATAACTAAAAGCCCGCGCCACGAAAGAAATCCCGCGGAGATCTGAGATTCCTTGTGTCTATGAACATAAAGCTCACATTTGAATTTTGATGGCGAATCAAGCGCGTTTGTCACGGGGCTTCTTTGATAGCGCGGACTCAATGAAATTTATAGGAACTTTTGTTTTTCTTAAACTATGGAGCTTATGAGACAACTCTGCTAATGTCAAGTGGTCAAAGAGACACGTTGCTTTGCAGAAGATTGGTCGGTTGGTGAGCTTAAGAAACAATTTTCAGTATTGAATATAGCTATCGAATGAAGTTCTCATGCGATACAAGAACTAGCGCACGCTGTGTCGTCAATGTGTGTCGCTGTTTGTATGGATGTTAAGTGGTCATTTTGTATTCAGAAAATAATTGTCGAGATAGCCAATGCTGCCCGCAGCCATTTTATGTCCCAGGGGAAACCATCATGGCCTTCACCTTTTCAAATGCAGGGAACAAGATGATGTGACTTTTACCCTAACTTTTTAGTTAGGCTAAGAGTCACATCATCTTGTTCCTCTGGGGTGTCCATCTCACTCAGGCGCAATCACGGTCGAAAACCTTCAGCCGGGACTGGACCGTAATCGCGCTCGACGCGCTAGCCCCTCTCCGATGTATGACGTACCAGGACACCCAATAACGACGTCCCCCGCGGAGTCGTATACTGAGCAAGCCACTCCCCAATAATGGTTATGCTCGCGTTCTCCAAAGACCCTATTAGTCACCTCTTACGACAGGCCGGGAAAACCTTGTCAATATTTTAAACTCTCCGCCGCACCCAACCGCAGCTTATCTTATCCGTTTCAATGGATCACGTCGATTGTGCCTCTGGCCAGTGAATTGCATTCACATAAAAGATGTTCTATGGGTTCCGTCTCCTCCCTGTATCCTCTGCATTCGCTGTTCGATTATGTCGTATGCGCAACTCACTGTAGTGCACGGTGAGCACGTAGGCGCCCTGCGTGAGCCCCTTGCTGAAGCCGACCTGCGAGTGGTCCACGCGCCGGTACAACTTGCGGAATGTAGGCAGCGCGGCCGTCCTCATCCACACTATCAGGTCCTCGTTCTGACGGTAAAAATAAGCGTTTATTTATTCATTTAATTGCACATGTTACATAGGTCTTAAAATTAAATACTCTAATTAGTGCTGACTAGCGGTATGTACCTATACATGACCTGACATTTAAAACTTTATTGCACAAAACGATACAATAGGAGAACTGAATGCCCAGAGGCATTATCTACTAGTCAACCTTTGGGTCATGCAGAAAGATCTATGGTGCGGCGTAAGGAGAACTTATGTTATAATTGCAATTTAGAAAAAAAGGTAACATTGACATGGTAAAATATGGTGTTTTACAAACACTACCATACTAAACTCTGATATTTAATTTCGCGAAGCTAACTGACAGATGTCAATGTGTCATTCCGTTATGGAAAAATGTAGATTTTTGCTCATTTTGACAGATGCAAAATTAGAAAGTATATGGGAAACTTGACATTAGCATCTGTCAGTTTCTCAGAGGGAGACCATCATGGCCGTCACCTTATAAGGTCCATACCCTAACCAAAATCGGCCCTGGGGTGACGCGACCTGCGCATCGGTCGGATACCTCACACTCGGGACTGGATTGGACCGTGCCGTTAATACCGCTCGCCACTTACCCTTACTTAGTAACATGTTTCCGCACCAGAGTGGTGCTAAATTTCGCAATACCTTCTTACCGTCATCTTACACAACGAGAAATTTTAAAAGTAGATTTTCCAGCTTAATTTAGGTTAGTTAATTTTACCTGGAATCCATTGTTGCTAGGGTTATCAGGGTCAAGCTCCCACACGTTGACGCGCCAGTTCACGGGCTTGGAAAAGTTTGCAAATGCTGAAAATACAAAAAAAAAATACATGAAACAACCTATAAAACATAACCTAAGGTCACAAGGAGACCTTTATTAATACTTCATAATACTCGATACCTTTTGGTTTTCATGCTACATTAATATTACCTAAGAAGTATATAAGTATGATTAAGTACGTAACATAAAATGTTATGCAGAATAATTTGTTACTCATATCATTATAAAGGCAAAAAAACAGTTGTTTGTCAAACAAACTCAATTATAGTCGATAAATGGATACCTGCCAAAACGATCGATCTATTGGACAAATAAACAAATACTTACCAATTTGCAGATCTCCCTCAGGATTTCTGAACTTAATATCTCTGTCGGAGTTCCAAGCGATTCCCTGTTTTCAACACTGGTACATCTTTCTTGGCATCCACCGAATATACTGTTATGGTATCTGTTTAAATTAAAAATGTTAATATATTAATATAAAATAGGTATAGCCTCTTCATAAATCTTGGGTAAGATAAAATATTTTATTTCAATTCAATTCTTTTTATTGGCAAAAATTATTAACAATTTAAGTAAATTCGGTGACTTGTGCACTAGGATCGCAGGCCTGTATCGCACAAGATGTTGAGTGAGCTAATTAAACCGAGTTACAATTTGCTTAATGCTCCAGTTCACTGAGTACTTATTTACTGAGTATGAAAGCATTTAGTGTGAAATTCATCCTATTGATTGCATTGAATATACATATATTATTGTTTAATCCTATTGATTGCATTGAATATACATATATTATTGTTTAACTGATTTCCCAAATTTAATTGTTGACCACTAATGAAAATATATAACGCACTTTTTCGCTATTTCCTCTAACTCATTTTCGGTGTGATAATATCAATAACACAGATGAAACCAGCATACTATATCATGTGAGTTTTATTATTTACTAGGGCAATCAGCCTATGAGTACATTGTCCTTCATATTATTGCAATGTTGAGATCGAAAATATGTAAATAGAATATTTAGTAGTTACCATTGAACAATGAATTAGCTATAGCACCACAAGGAGCCACTGGTTTCCGTTTCCCGTCCACTTCGACGTGCGCAAACGGCTCACAGTCCGACGAAGGGGTCATAGACAAACGTCCAAGTAGCTGATTGTCATCTCTGCAAAACCAAGAAAATTAATATCTACATATTATGGCACCAGGCAATTCAGACCAATTCTCAAATCTCAAACTACTTTTCCTTTTCCGTTACTAGGAAATAATAGACAGGGGCGTCTCCCAGTGCATCCCAGACCTGAGGCCATTTAAAAAGTTATTTTCTAAATTAATCCAATCGCAATGTCTTTGCAAGGTTTAATTAATTATCATAAACATAAAATAATGACCTAGATTTCACATATCGCCGATGGTTCTGGTAATAATTGCTGAGCCCGTAGTAGAAGTAGACATCGCCCTTAAAGTCCTCAGACAGGTTGAAGTCCATCCGACACCGGCACTCCTCCATGAAGTTCTGCTTGATGTAGTCCGCACATGTAATGTTCTCGTCTTCTTTCTGGCAAAATGTGTAGTTGATCACATGTTCTTTTACCTGTAATTTAGAAAATAAATCAGCTTATAATTAAATCAAAAATGAAAAAGTGTTCTTCAGTTCAGCAGCAACAAATTTTAAGGTTTAATAACAACTTTAAGCTTGTCTAGAACAAAATGCTTTCAGCAATAAGTAATAAATGATACATTTTCTCAAAGAAACCATTGGTCTTACATTTGTGTGTCATGGAAGATATTAACAAATATTTAGGATACAACTTCTTCATCAGAAAAAATAAAATATAAAGTGGCTATTTTATTCCACCAATCAATACATTCAATACTAAAAACAAAATTTATCAAAGAAACATTAGGTCTTACAATCGCCTTTAGCACAGATATTATAATATTCTTTAGTATAAGATATCCAAAACACCCAAATATATTGTATGCTGTATATTTAAATCTGAGAATATCTTTTACAACAGATGAGTGTATGATCTAAGATTTCTTAGAAAAAAAAAAAAACTGTCTAAATTGGCAGAATAAAAAAGCCAATTTAATTTTTTTCTGCTCAATTAAAAAAAACTCCCATGCAATACACGCAAAACTTATAAATTCAGATGTTTCTTTTAAAAAATAAAGTGATTTTTCCTTAAAGTAAAAAACTTAAGGATTTAAGGTACTCTTCTTCATGTTCCATAGTCATTGGACCCCTGTATACTGTATATAAGTAGTTTTTATTAATATTATAGCCAAAATTCATCTGTAGAAAGTCAAGGTTACCTATAGACTATTAGAATCAAGACTAGTTTTACTTGTTTATCTTTTCTTTGAAAACTATAATGAGTCATACACACATGTTTCAATATAGTTGATAGTGACAGTGACATGAAGTTTAAAACCATAGAAAAGAACATCCTTAGTTACAATAAAGAAAACTACACTGCTTGCTAGAAACCCTAGTGCATATCTATGGATATTATAGTCAGTTGTTTCCAAGTAAAAATATTGTCTTTTGATCAATACGATAAAATTAGAATAAGGCTTAGTTTGAAACACACTCCATTTGGTAGTTCCTTCAAAGTGCTTTGATGTTTTATGTTCTAACTTTTTATTATACCCACCATACACTGACATTTAAATATCACAAACTAGGGAGCTATTTTGGAGCATTACCTCATCAGAGAAGTACAGCAATCCTATTCCTACAGGAATGAAAGCGATGCCAATCACGAAGAACGTAGGCAGCACGGTCCCAGCAGTTAGTATGGGCTGCCAGGCAGGCAGACGCTGCTGCTTGAACGCAGATTCTACAAGGAAATACCCAAGGCATTAACACTTTTACAGGAGTAGTAATCAATAATGTTAACAAGGTCAAGTTTGCTTGCTAAACTTACCAGCTGGGCGCCTGGATTTCACGTTCTGGTCCGAAGTATCGCTAGACGTAGCCATTATTTCATAGAAATATTAGGATCCCCTATGAAAATAATGGGATTTTACACAATTTTTCAATAACAAATTGGATTTGTGTGTGATGGATCGCACTACATTTGACAGATTTGACAGCTGAAAATGACACACAGCAGTTAAGTCTAGTGCTGTGCAATAATCGATAGGTAATAATATATTAGTTACAAAAGAAGCAACCACTTGTAACATGATATGACATTATACATTATGCATCTTTTATTAAGATCCAAGAATAAGTTTGCAATTACGCACGATTAACATGTGTAAATGGAAAAACACATCTTGAAGATCCTTCATAATAAATAAGTTTTTGTATTTACCTATACGATACAGGGTGTATCTGTGAACATTTACATCCATTTAACCACGTGTTCTATCAACCATTCTGAACAACATTTTGATCTATGACTTTAGGAAAGTAGCATAAAAAATTTCAACTTCTCATACAAAGTCGGTCACTTGACTTGGTTATTTTATATGGGGAATTGGGGAGTAGAAAAATATTTCGACTAATTTTGAAAAGAACAAATATTGTTTAGAATGGTTGTTAGAACACGTGGTTAACGGGATGTAAATTTCCACAGATAACCCTGTATATAGTACACTGCTCGGTGCCGCGGAGGCGCAGTGGTTAGTGGGTCGCACTTTAAAGCAACGGCTGCGCAAGAAGTCTCGGGTTCGATCACCGGGTCGGGCCAAAAATTTGTATCTGTTTTCGGCTAAGAAATTCTTAGTGTCAGCCTTAGGGTGTCCCGGAGTCGGGAAGTCGGCGGTAACGTTCCCCCATCGTCCTATCGGAATATGAGGGTAAGGGAATAATGAGTGCACTTGTGTTTGCGCACACACTTGAGCACTATAATGTATCTTGCGTCCGTGGCTGATCGTTGAGATTGGCCCCCGTAGCCGTAATTGGCTGGAGGATATTCAAATTTAAAAAAAAGTTTTTGTTCAGCCAAACACTTTACCAAATAATATATACTACAAGAGAATAAACGTACATTTTGTGCTCCTTTTCTACCAACATGTAAATTATTTGCAGTATTGACTTAGTCCTCCAAAAAGGCAGTCTAGAATTTTGATTAATAGAGGTCATTTGTGCCCGGAGATACGAAACGATACGATATTTAGGTTATTTTATTAACATTCTTGTTAAATTATAATTGGAAAGGTAATACTAAAAGCATTAGGCGAAATATCAAAAAAAAAGTTTTATACCACATGATAGTCATGCTGTTCCCGTAATATAGCTGTTATCGATTCAAGAATTCGGCAATATACCACATCACTTTCATTCGTGTCAGAAAAAGTTTTTGATGTCGGTGTCTTGGCTGGTGTAAAAAAATAATTTTACTGATTTATTTAACGATTTATAGCATTATAATCACATCATTATCGTTTGTTAGATAAATACAATAATCTGTTCATAATTTCGTGTAGCTTTAACATTTGTGAATAGAGTGCATTGGCGTGGAATTTGAAAATGACGAGCGACACATCAAATAAAAACGTAAGTGTTTATTTTATGCCCTGATTTCTTGAATATAAAGAGTAATTTCTTTCGATATGTAATCTCTGCTCTTTATGGTTAATACATGTATGAAAGAAACAAATCTTTAGCCCAACGGCTATTGTGTGGTATCTGTGAGTCATCGTAGTTTGTGTATTCTACAAGTATTTGGTTGTTATTTATGCGTACTGTCGGTGAAATGGATCTCAGGTACAGTTACGGCGGATGTGTGTCAATGTTTGTGCGTGCCGATTGAATATTTTGCCAGTGAATGTAGCATACTTTCCACACTCTACTTGTTCACAGTGGGTCTATAGGTATTATAGGTCAGTCACCAGGCTGTATATATTGTTTATCAATGCTTTCGAAGAAAATAGGAAGCATGTTGGTAGGCATCTGTTTATCAGTAGCTCATTACTAAATGGTCACATTATCCTTGTCTGTGAATGTGATGTCAATCTGAAATGGATTTTATCCTGTTTGGTTTAGATGTTAATTTAGTAGCTACCAGCTAGCAGGATTGCCTTTTACGTATGTTCTAAAAATATATTTTTTAAATAAATAAATAAGGAAATGTTGTACCTTCCTTAACCCTTTTTAGTATCTGAAGTATTTCTTTTAATGAAATAGCTACTTACTCATCATTACTTCAAATTTTTTAATTAAATAAATATTGCATCTTAATTATTTTGTCAACAGTTTTCCAACTTGGAAACCCCAGGCTATGTTGGTTTTGCCAACTTGCCGAACCAGGTTCACCGTAAGTCAGTGAAGAAGGGCTTTGAGTTCACCCTCATGGTGGTGGGTGAGAGTGGGCTGGGCAAATCTACGTTAGTTAATTCCCTCTTCTTAACGGACTTGTACCCGGAGCGAGTGATACCGGATGCCATTGGTATGTATTTTATCTGGAATAACACATTTAACCTTGTTATTTTATACTTTCATTATGTGGCTTATTCCTGCACAAATGTTGGCTACATGTAAATAAAATATAAATGTGGCTTATAAAATAAAAGTGTTATGTTTAATAAAGATATTAGTTTCCAAATTTTTAATTGATGTTTATCATTTTTTTATTAACTTTTTCTTTGACTAAACATTTATTGTATGTTATGACTTAATACAGACTGCCTAAATTACAGCTACCAATAATATGGTTAACAAAGAACTTTTTAATCTGTAAAAAATATTTAAACAATGGTTATTGTTCCAGAAAAAACTAACCAAACTGTGAAACTAGACGCCTCAACTGTTGAGATTGAGGAGAGAGGTGTCAAGCTTCGTCTGACAGTGGTAGATACACCTGGGTATGGAGATGCCATCGACAACACAGACTGTTTCAGAGTAAGTAATTATGTTCTTATTAATTTGCATAATTCTACAACCTTTGATATATAAATGTAACACACTGGAGCCGTCTTTAGATGTCAGGCACTGTCTTTAGATTATCCAGTACTGACATTAATGATGTGACACTCAGCACCGATTCGATTCCCAGGTCGAGAGAAAAGTATGTGTCGAATTTTTCGAACATAGCTCGGGTTTTATGATCACCAATCCGCATTTGGCAAGTGTGGTGATTAAGATGGGGGCCCTCTGGAAGAAGGGTAATGCGGCCCTCCTAAGGAGGCCGCAAAGAGCCATTGCCCAGCGGGTCGCGAGAGCCTACCGGACGGTAGGTTTCTCCGCAGCCTGCGCACTCGCCTCCACCCCGCCATGGGAGTTGGAGGCTGGAGTGCTGGCCGCCGTCTCTCCAGGTGGAGAGGTACGGCCGTCCCACGCTCGCGGCGCTCGCCCCGGTATTGGACCGGTGGCTCGAGCGCCCCCCATGGGTTTCCTGTCCTTCCGGATGGTGCAGGTACTTACCGGGCATGGTTGCTTCGGTAACTACCTGCACCGTATTCAAGCGGGAGGACACTCCTTCGTGCCACCAGTGCGGCGCTGCGGAGGACTCGGCGCACCACACGTTGGTGGTTGTGCCGGCCTTCGACCAACAGCGGTCAGCGCTGGTCGCGGAGGTCGGACATGGCCTCTCATTGCCCAGCATAGTTGAAGCTAATGCTGGATAATGAGAGGGCGTGGTCGGCCTTCGCCCACTTCTGTGAAGAAGTGGTGGCGCAGAAGGAGGCGGCGGAGCGGGAGCGCGAGATTAACCCCCTCGCAGGCCCGCTTCGAGCAAGGAGAGGACGAGTTCGGCGGAGAACTCTTCGCCCTCTCCGTGGAGGTGGCCAGCCGGCAACAGGGACGGGGGTCCCTGTGCCGGCACTGCCATTGGCACCTTCACCGCTCGTTGGGGAAGGCTCAGCTCTTCCGGCTGTCCCCAACCCCCCTCCTCCTAGCCTGAGGAGGGGCGTGGCCGCACACCCCGTGTAGGGGCCTGCGGGGGAGTGGGGTTGCGAGGAATAGCCTCGTGCAGTTCCCGTGACCCCATTCTATACCCACGGGTGTTTGAGCCCCGGGAGTTTTAGTGGGTATGCCCTTAGGTCGCTTCTTGCTAGAAGAAGCGGCCCGGAGGGTGAGTCCCACAGTACCCTGTCACCCCCCGGCGGCAAGTCTGCGTAATGCATATCTCCCGGGAAAACAAAAAAAAAAAAGGCCTTTGCCCTGCAGTGGGACAGTTTATAGGCTGATACTTTACTTTACTCAGCTGCAGAACCAATCTTTAAGGAATATGGCATGGGCGGCGGAATTGCTTACCATCAGGTGATCCGTCTGCTCGTCTGCCACCTTTCATATATAAAAAAAAATCTTAATGTTAAAATTATATTTGTCTCTAAAACTGCAATAAGGTGACAAAAAGTTTAAGGTAATTTTTTTTCTTATTGAGCTGTAGCTTGTAGCAATAAAGCATTATTAATTAGCAGTAATTCAGTTTCTTTACTTAAGCATCAGACTGGAGACAGCAGGCTGTAATATTGACTCCCATAAGCTTTGTTCAAATTACATAACTTGTTTTGTATTAACACACAATATATTTTCAATTTATTTAGACACAAACAACAAAAATCATTTTCTCTATCGTCAACTGTAGTTAATTAACCATATACGGAATTCACTGTATATGATCATTTATGTACCTGCATAAGTAACCCGAGACAAGGTCAGTGAGTCAATTAAAGTTCATTGCGATAAATGGTAAGACCTCCAAACAAATTGCATTCATTGCAAATGTGTGAAGAGTATCTTCGCGTGATTTCTCTATCAAATAATGTGCGTAAGATTCTATTCTCTTGTCTTTCAAAATACTCTTTGCGATGATCAAAGCTGGAATTTACATGAGCGGCGCACTAAACCATGGCTTTGAATTAGGTTGGTGTATTACACTGACCAATTGATCGCATAGATAAACATAGAGTTGCTGTTGATCGACGGATACCGTTCCAACTCGACTTACGAATCTATTAATGCCAGATGGCATTAATTATAAGATTCGTATTGGCAGCTCGGTCGAAGTTGATTATGATGCTAACATTAAAGATCAATCGACATCAAATAATCCATACCAGCATTGATCGAAAGTCGATCGATCAATGTGGTAAAAGAAATCGATCGAGGACGACTTATACCATAGATCGATTCTATCGATCATTTATTCATTACATACAGTAGCGCGATGCAGGAAGTCTGTATTTTTTTTATTATTTGTTAGAAATGGGGTGAACCCTGCGTCTCATAGCCACTGCGACCAGTAGATAATCTATTGTAGCAGCCCCATAATCTATTACAGCACCTCATGTAGCTCCAGTTCCAGGATAAACCCGAGAATGGAGCTGATGGGGGAGCTTTTGATATCGTCTGCTAAGATCATGTGTGCTCCTAGGTGCCGGCTTCTGCAGCGGTGCAGCGCTATGCACTCGCTATGCAGTGTCGAAAAAGCGCCAGTGGCAGTGTATCAATACTTCAAAAAGTTTAAATTATTTTTATTTTATTTTATTTAAGGAAACATACAGCTTTTTATATATTTCATTATTAAACTAAGTTATAATAGATATTATATTAGCCCTAACAGTTTCCAAAGTTAAGTTGTACACAATACAATTCTGGTAAGACAGACACCTAATTCGGTAAAACTAAAGATAAAATAATATAATACTGGGTAGGTATATACTTACAAATTTCGAAACACCATGGTAAAGCTTAAATTATTCGTGCATTGATCTAAGAAGACGGCGGTACTTCGCCAGCTTCTCGTAATATGTCTATGTGAATGAAACTCCTATTAAATGCACTGGTTGTTCTCACAATAAAACTATTTTTAGCGTAATTAATACGACAAAGAGGTATATGAAACGTATGCTTCTGTCGTGCACTTATCAAATTAATAAAATCATTGATGAGAATTTTCCTTATCAAATTGCTCAAGAATGATTTTATGATGGATTTCGTGACATCAGCAGAAAACTTCTACCTATAAATAATGCAAAACTTTCTCATAATAATAGCAATCAGTGAAAACCGAGCATCTGTCATAACATTCCGCAGTTTGCGTGAGAGGTTTCCATGTAAATCTGTTTGTCCACAGTCTATTATCCATAAAGTAAAATCTCTTTCATATTCGAATAATATATGTCAAGTTATTTTTTTGTGGTATAAATCTAGGTATAAAACTGGTTGAAAAACAGGAAACTGTTATTTTGCAAATGGAAGTTGACACCCATGTAAACAGACACCACATTGTACATATAAATGTCATTACTACATACTATAAAACAAAGTATGTAGGTAGCTTTCGCAATCTGTCCCTATGTATGCTTAGATCGTTTAAAACTACTAACTAAATGGAGTAATACAAGAGGAAGGCTTATATTTAATGTATTTATGCGGTGGTGGCGCTATGTGGCGGGTCATTCATCATTTCAGCCAAAAGACGTCCACTGCTGGACATAGGCCTCCCCCAATGTCCTCCACACAGATCGGTCCTGTGCCTCCCGCATCCAATGGATTCCCGCGATCTTCACCAGATCGTCGGTCCACCTTGTAGGAGGCCTGCCACGGCTGCGACTTCCTGTACGTGGCCTCCACTCGAGGTCCTTTCCGCCCCAACGGCCATCGGAAAGCCCCAACGGCAGTCTGTTCTCCTCGCTATGTGCCCTGCCCATTGCCACTTAAGGCATGCAATCCTTTGGGATACGTCTGTGACCTTAGTTCTCCTACGGATCTCATCATTTCTGATACGATCACGCAGGGAGACTCCGAGCATAGCCCTCTCCATTGCTCTCTGGGTGACTTTGAGCCTCCTTAATCGGCACATTGTAAGTGGCAACGTTTCGGTTCCGTATGTCATCACTGGCAACACACACGCATTAAAAACTTTCGTCTTTAGACACTGCGGTAGATCTGCCGAAAATATGCTGCGTAGCTTCCCGAACGCTGCCCAGCCGAGTTGGATTCGTCGATCGACCTCTTTCTGGAAGTTGGACTTACCAAGCTGGACTTTTTGTCCGAGGTAGATGTACTCGTCTACAACTTCCAGTGTAGAGCTTCCATTGGCGTGTCATTACATTCCCTCTAATATTGTTGAGTGAATGATGGCTGACACATACGTCATACTTGTGAACAGGTGCCACCTTTGGGGACTGGTCTGCTTTGGTTTACCTCATAATATTTATTTTATTATTATTTCCTTTATTTTATTTTGTATAACAATTAAACTGTATGGCTTGGTTTGATGATGACACAACAATGTATGAAAGTTTGGCGATTAAAAAGAGTAACTGGCGAGTTTCTTGCCGGATCTTCTCGACCAGAAACAACTTTCCGAGCCGATGGTAGAATCGCTTTATGTTTATTTATTTCTTTAGTATATTTTATGTATCAGCATATATATGTATTAACATGTAAATTATACATAAGTACTTATAAATAGTTTTAAGTCATTCAAATGTATGACGATTTGTAAGTGCTGTGTACAAGCCTATGCAAATAAAGAATTATTTGACTTTGACTATAATATTACACTCCAACCGATTACAAATACGGTGGCCAATCTCAGCCACGTACGCAGGATATGTTATAGTGCTCAAGTGTGTGCTCAAACACAAGTGCACTCATTATTCCCTTACCCTCACATTTCGATGGGACACCAATGTGACACGACCGAAGAGGGCTCGGGCGCAGGACTAACGGCTTAAGATGCTTTCCGAGGCACGGGGGTACTTATGACCGCCATTGTAATGTATAATAATCAATGACCGGAATAGATAGTGCAATTTAGGGTCAACAACCTCAAACAATATATAAGTTTAGATACGCCCGCGGGATTGGATTTCGGAAATGTATGTTTAAAATATATTTTATTTTATCTGAAATTAAAAAACAAAACAATATTTGTAAGCGCCGTTGGCGTGTACAAGCTGTGCGGATAAAGAATGGGATCAGAAATGGCGGCACATCTATTCACTTCTCGCTCGCACACTATTTGCGTCTATATTCGCACTCGTGGGGTGCGAGTATAGACGCAAATAGTGAGCGAGCGAGAAGTGAATAGATACGCCGCCATTTCTGATCCCATTCTTTATCCGCACAGGTTGTACCTACATGTTAAGAATTCGTCAACAATTTCACACCTAAACCCGTTCACTCATAATAATATGAATGTATCATATTATTATGAGTGAACGGGTTTAGGTTAGGCTTCGAACGGTTGCATAATATTGCAACCGTGCGAAGCCGGGACAGGTCGCTAGTCAATATTAAATAACTAAACATTCCGCAGATGGCGTGAGAGGTTTCTATGTAAATCTGTTTGTCCACAGTCGATTATCCAGTACATTGACGAGCAGTTCGAGCGATTCCTCCGCGACGAGAGTGGGCTCAACCGGCGGAACATCGTCGACAACCGCATCCATTGCTGCTTCTACTTTATATCCCCCTTTGGACATGGGTAAGAAACGCTTACTTCTCTAGGTAAAACCTACTCAGAATAGGTACACAAAGTTCTACTGCAATATATGAGAATCTGCTCATGTGATATTATTTATTATTTGTCCAGTAGATGATCTATTGTGCCAGCCCCATAACCAATTACAGCACCTCATGTAGCTCCAGTTCCAGGAAAAACCCGAGAATGGAGCTGATGGGGGAGCTTTTCTCCTTAAGAGAAGACGGCCATTCCCCCGGGCATGGGCACCAAAGGACTTTATTCGACGGGGTCTTGCGACACAATTTTATCTACCGTGTACTGAGTATGGAGTTGATGGGGAAGCCTTTGATCTCGTCTGCCGAGATCATGTGTGTTCCCAGGTGCCGTCATAATCACATCAATCTCATGTGATACATGCACCGGTCAATGCTTTTCGTCAGGTGTGATTACACCTGATGAAAAGCATTGATGCGGTCACGCGTAAGTTTTGAATGACTCTAAAAGTCAGTAATTAACTAAGTTGGCGCAGTGACCTAAAGTGAGCCTTGGCCTCCGATAATAAGAGTCTCCATCTAGGTCGGTCCTGCGCCACCTCCTGCCAGTCATCCGCCAGAAGTCCACGCAAATCCTTTTCGACCTCGTCTCTCCATCGGTAGTAGGTGGTCCATTTTTAATGTGGGAGAGCCACGCTTAGGCATGAATGGGCCGGCTCGACCGGAGTGATACCACTGCCTCACAGAAGACCGGCGTGAAGCAGTGCCTGCGCTGTGTTTCGTGTGTGAGTGAGGTTACCGGAGGCCCAATGGGGGGGGGAAGGGGAAAAGGTTGGCAGCGCACTTGTGACTCCACTGGTGTTGCGGGTGTCCATGGGCGGCGGAATTGCTTACCATCAGGTGATCCGTCTGCTCGTCTGCCACCTCTCATATAAAAAAAAATGGCTGTAATAAAATGACCCCTCCGGACAAAGGTTAAGAACCACTGCTATTAGGGTAACGAAACGGAATAATTGTCGTTTTAGTCGTAATTAACGAACCCCTATGATTAAATAAAATCTACTACGGTCATCGTCATAGCTGATTAAGGTTCGATTCGACCAACCTTATTCCGGTACTAAAGCTTTACAAATCTGACGTTATAGCATCGATTTGTCCACGGATAAAGATTGGTCGAATCGGACCTTAAACAAGCAAAGCCGTTGGATATATTTTGACGCGGTAGGTATTAATGATATTGTATTGAAAATATCTCCTTTGTGACTACAAATGTCATAACAAATGAGATAAAATACGCAATGAAATGATCGATGTTAAGATTCGATGCAACGTAACATCTGGATGGACATGTGCGCGCCACGCATGAAATTAAAAAAAATCGTCATAAAAAGTTTGGTGCAGTCTGTGAAGAGTTACAAACACACTCTCACATGTGATATAAATGTGGCAACTTTACGCTTAGAGAAAAGTCATTAGAAAAATACACAACCCATTAGTTTAAAACTTTTGTGATAAGAGTTTACTGCACACTCAACAGCGGGTCGGGTTAGCGTTAACTGTCAATATACCATAATTGATATTGTATTGTAATATTTGTTTGGTGAAAGTTAAAGAAATTTTTAAAATTTCGATAACCGGTATCTAGGATATTCCCTATTTAGAATAGTGGTTTATGAGATTTCTACCATGTACCTACCTTATTTTTGAGTTTTGGATATTTCGGCGCCATTGCAAGTGCCATGGTCAGGGAGTAACTGAACTTTTTGCGGGTAATTTCGGTCTACCCTCCTTCGCAGTCTTTTACTACGCGCACCTCCAACAACAACTAAACCTTACTGTCCGCGGAGCGTAGCTTCAACCGCGCGTATTCGTTTTTATATGCAAGCGTACAGCCGGTAGTGTACGCTTCAGTATATTAACGAAAACGCGTCTATGAAGCTACGCTCCATGGACAGCAGCTCTTACTCGCAAAAACTTCAGTTATGGCGCTTGCAACAGCGCCGAAATATCGAAAACTCAAAAATAAGGTACACGTTAGAAATTTCGTAAACAACTATTCTAATGTTAGTGACCATGAAAGTTTAAATCAATGTATTCCCTATTTTCCGACTTCAAAAAAGAGTTTCTATTTTAGATAGACTTGCTTATAAAGCAGAAAATGTATCTTTTGCAATTGAAAAATGACGCCCAAGTCTCCAGACCCCACACGCTATACATTAAACATAATATATATCATCAATATTAAATAGCAGTGTTTCCGATTGAATGGATTATTTATAGGGATTCTGCATAGAATATTCTCTATCTTCATAATTAAAACTACACATTACGAGTAAGAGTGGTTAAGAATCTAGAAATGAGATAAGAGGTAGTAAAAAGTCTTTGTAACAATAAAATCTTACTCGCATTATTAGTCACTGACGGATGCTACATGCATACTATCGCGATAAGCGGGAATTTGTGCTGTCGCAAGACGTTTGGCCAAACAAGTAAGAATAGGAGTATAAACCGTGCGGATAAAGAATGGGATCAGAAATGGCGGCGCATCTATTCACTTCTCGCTCGCACACTATTTGCGTCTATACTCGCACTCCGAGTGCGAGTATGCGAGTGCGAGTGATTCACAAAATGACGAATTGAGGGTCTAGACCAAGACTAAATTCACAACTGAATCTTAATCCCCGTCTCTTTCACTTGCGCTGTGCGTCTCTTGTGTTTGAATCTACTACCTGTGCGGATAAAGAATGGGATCAGAAATGGCGGCGCATCTATTCACTTCTCGCTCGCACACTATTTGCGTCTATACTCGCACCCCACGAGTGCGAGTATAGACGCAAATAGTGTGCGAGCGAGAAGTGAATAGATGCGCCGCCATTTCTGATCCCATTCTTTATTCGCACGGTTTATACTCCTATTCTTACTAAAGAATAAAGAATGGGATAATAAAGAATAATAATAAAGAATGGGATCAGAAATGGCGGCGCAAATTACATATGCCTAATCCATGAAGATCGCTGCATCAGCATGACCCCAATCAACATTGCACACGGCACTCGGCAACAGCCGATGCACCGTCAGCACAACGTGATGCCCATTGACGTCAACCGCGTTTTCATCGGATATTGCCAATAATTTTTATGCATATTGTATTCACACTTCGAATCGGTATCATAGTTTCCTTTAGCAATAAGTTATCTTTGTAACTTTACTTTATTAATTAAATTAGTTGAAATAAATTTGATTTTTTTTAGATCCTCCGGCTGTAGCCTACGTAATTGGCGCAGTCGGTAGGATACTCGCGGTCGATTCGCGGGGAGGTTTCTCATATCGAAATTCGGGAATCGCGGGTCGCCCGGGCGGCTATCAAGCTCCGTTTCGAGTATCCTGAATCTACGAGCGCTGCAGCCACCAGGAGGAGAGTATCCGAGCATCGATACGACCAGCATAGCAGAGACATGAAACTGTGAGTTACGCAAAATCTTTCTTGTGTTGCTTCCCTTGTCTCCTTTCTAGTTTAGATTCCTTTTTCTTTCAAGATTTTTCGTCCTAGTACCTCAGGACCCAGCGAGTCTGCGCTATTGCAGTCTCGCCGGCAAAGACAAGTAGATCATAATAGAAATATAGATAGTAGTGATTTAAATTTAAATAGTTTAATTAATAGTAGTCACACAATGCCTCACGAGCCAGACACAATTTTTAAGGCTTTACGCCCCGTACCAGACTTTGATGGTAATCCTAATGTTCTGACCAGATTTATTAAAATATGTGACCAGATAGTGACCACATACCTAAGTAAAGAGCCAGATAGCGAGCTATCCAATTTATGCTTATTAAACGGCATCTTAAATAAAATTACAGGACCTGCCGCTAGTATAATTAATTCGAATGGTATTCCTGATAATTGGTTAGAGGTTAGAAATACACTAATTAATAATTTTGCAGACCAGAGAGATGAAACCGCTCTCTATAACGACCTCTCTTTGGCCACTCAAGGGCAGAGGTCCCCCCAAGAATTTTACGATCAATGTCAGACATTGTTCAGTACCATCATGACATACATTAGTCTACATGAGTCAGTAGCCACTACGATAGAAGCTAAACGCGTCTTATATCGTAAGCTTACAATGCAGGCATTTGTTAGGGGATTGCAAGAGCCACTTGGTTCACGCATCAGGTGCATGAGACCCGATACTATAGAGAAGGCTTTAGAATATGTACAAGAGGAGCTGAATATCATGTACTTACAACAGCGTAATGACGCAGTAGCTAAGCCACATGCGGCCCCAAAACTTCAGCAAGCACCTGTACACATCCTAAAACCTCCACCAGCTCAGAATTTCTGGCCTGCACCAGCTATTCATAGGCCATTGCCACCACCACCACAGCCATTCAGGTTTGCTCCGCAACCGCACCAAGGTTTTAGAGCTAACCCTATGCAGGGCCACCATCAGCCCCAGCAACGCGCCGGTCCGTCGCGTACGCAGCAGATGTTTGGCGCTAGGCCACCTAATTATAATCCGCATAGTAACATGTTCCGCCTTCCACCTAGGAATCAACCCGGTCATTCATTTACACCTAAGCCTATGAGCGGTATCCAACATTTCACACCGAAAGCCTTACCACCCACGCAGGGAGGCCTTCGAGGTCATGATTGGAGGATTCACGGGAATCCGCCGCCGACAAACTATTTTAAATCGCGCGAAATGAACATGAATGAGTGTTACGACGCGAACTCCTATTACGGCGATTGTTATAATTATGACTCGGATTACAATGCGCCACAGTATAGTGAAAGTCCGTATGATCATTCCGACTACACGTGTTATTACGACACTCAAATAGAGCCACAGCCTTATTACGATCACTCGTATTCTTTTGAAACTGTTGCTGATGCTGAGGATTACCAAGCTTCAGATGATAGTCAAAATTTTCAGAAAGATCGAACGTCAAAAAAGCCAAAATAGAAATAAACCTTCAGACACAGAGGCAGTTACCATTCATTCAAATCAGTAATCCACCTCTTAAATTTTTAATTGATACTGGTGCTAACCAATCTTTTATTAGTCCAGAGGCTGTCCAAAATTATTTTTCGGATTTTTCATTAAATTATGACCCCTTCGAGGTCACCAATGTACATGCTACTACCAGAAACGATTTTTCTATAACCTTGCCTTGTTTTGCAGAATTTAATGACTCAGAGGACATAAGACTTTTTGTGTATAAATTTCACGACTACTTCGATGGACTTATCGGACTAGACTTATTAACTAAGTGGGAAGCTAAAATCGACTTAAAAGACAGGACATTGACTACGCGATCAATGGTTAACGAAATAAAAATGTTTAACTCCCGAAATGTTAATTTATACGAAGACATGATCCCGGCCCAAAGTTCAAAGTTAGTAAGACTTCCTATGAACGCCCCGGATGGTGACGTTTACGTTCCGGAGCAAGTAACTTGCAATTGCATTATTTCCGAATGCGTTACAACAGTAGTTAACAACCGTGCTATTTTAGAAGTTCAGAACTTAACCGATAATGACGCTATTCTTTCATTAGATTATTTCGTTCAAGCTGAAATGTTTAATATTGAGTGCACGCGCACTGAACAACAGTCGCGTACACAAGATGTTATATCACGTTTGCGTACTGATCATTTAAATCCGGAGGAAAAAGCGAATTTAATATCACTTTGCTCGCGGTACGCAGATGTATTTTACATTGATAATGAACCTTTGACTTTTACCAACAAGGTCAAGCATCGGATTAATACCACCGATGAAATACCGGTTTATACGAAGACATATAGATACCCTTTTGTTCATCGTCAAGAGGTTAAAGATCAAATTGAAAAAATGCTTTCGCAAGGTATCATCAGACCATCAGACTCTGCGTGGAGTTCACCCATTTGGGTTGTGCCAAAGAAGGCTGATGCCTCGGGCAAACAAAAATGGCGTATTGTAATTGACTTTCGGAAGTTAAATGAGAAAACCATAGATGATAAGTACCCAATACCCAACATCTCTGACGTATTAGACAAATTAGGCAAGTGTCAATATTTTACGACCTTGGACCTTGCTAGTGGGTTCTATCAGGTGGAAATGGACCCCTCTGATATTAAGAAGACCGCCTTCAATGTAGAGCACGGGCACTTCGAATTTCTTCGAATGCCGATGGGTTTGAAAAATTCTCCATCTACATTTCAACGTGTGATGGATAACGTCCTAAAAGGCCTCCAGAATGAGTGTTGTCTTGTGTACCTGGATGACATCATAGTCTACAGTACCAGCCTCCAGGAGCACATGATTAACCTGGAAAAGGTTTTTCAGCGACTTAGAGAGTCCAATTTCAAGATCCAGATGGACAAATCAGAATTTCTTAAGCTTGAAACCGCTTACCTCGGACATGTCATTAGTAGTGAAGGTGTAAGACCTAACCCCGATAAGATTTCCTCTATTGAGAAGTACCCCTTGCCAAAAACTCCCAAAGAAATTAAGCAATTTCTCGGTCTGTTAGGTTATTACAGGAAATTCATTCCCGACTTTGCTCGAATCACTAAGCCGATGACACTGTGCCTGAAAAAGAACAAGAAAATTACATTAGATGACCAATACATTGACTGTTTTGAAAAGTGTAAAAAACTACTGACTAATGACCCCATACTACAATACCCCGACTTTAATAGAGAATTTTTACTTACGACAGACGCTTCTAACTTTGCAATAGGTGCTATCTTATCCCAGGGACCAGTAGGATCAGACAAGCCAATATCATACGCCTCTCGTACTCTCAATGAAAGTGAGATTAATTATAGTACGATCGAGAAGGAGTTGCTTGCCATAGTCTGGGCAACCAAGTACTTCCGCCCTTACTTGTTTGGCAGGAAATTTAAGATTTTAACAGATCATAAACCACTCCAGTGGATTATGAGCCTCAAGGAGCCCAATTCTAGACTCACAAGATGGAGGCTAAAACTCAGTGAATACGATTTCACAGTCTTATACAAAAAGGGTAAAAATAACACCAACGCCGATGCCCTTTCCAGAGTAGAGATCCATAATGAGGAGATCAGCTCCATAGTCGCCAATCCTTCTGAAAGGCCACTAACCCCCGATAATTCTGCCACTAGTACAGCGCACACGAGTCAAGAACACCCCATCTTAGAAGTACCTATAACTGACGAGCCTCTCAATAAGTTTCATAAGCAATTGGTTTTTACTGTTGTAGGTGACATTAAACGGAGACCAGCAGTGACTAAACCTTTTGAGACACAGACTAAAGTGACAGTTCAAGTGACAGAATCTGACTTAGAAAACGACGTTGTAAATGCCATTAAAGAGTACATCAATCCCAAAGTCAAAACCGCCTTGCTGATAAATCCGCCCTTAGCCATGTATCAGATTATCCCGATCATCCAGGAAAAATTCAAAAGTTCCTCAATGAACCTTGTTTTATGTAAAGTTGAGTTGGAAAACATCAAAGAGTATCTGAAACAACAAGAAATAATTTGGCATTATCATAATGGTAAAACTAATCATAGAGGGATTAATGAGTGCTACTTAGCACTATCCCGTAGATACTATTGGCCCAAGATGAAAGATCACATAGTTAAATACATAAATGAGTGTAGTGTATGCGGCCAAAGCAAGTACGACAGGAATCCAATTAAACAGCAATTTAATATTGTCCCTCCAGCAACAAAGCCATTAGAAATAGTACATGCAGATCTTTTTACAGTGCAAAGCGAAAAGTATATTACCTTCATAGATGTTTTCTCCAAATATGGACAAGCTTATCATCTTAAAGATGGTACAGCTATCAGTATACTACAAGCCCTACTTACCTTCTGTACTCACCATGGCCTCCCATTGACGATAGTAACTGATAATGGAACTGAATTTACAAACCAACTTTTTTCGGAATTCCTCAGACTTCACAAAATATCACACCATAAGACTCTTCCTCATTCGCCCAACGATAATGGTAATATAGAAAGGTTTCACTCTACACTGTTAGAACATCTCAGAATTTTAAAGCTACAGCAAAAAGATGAACCAATAGTGAACCTTATCCCATACGCTATTATCGCTTATAACAGTTCAATACATAGTTTTACCCGTTGCAGACCTTATGACATACTAAAGGGACATTTTGACCCACGTGACCCCATAGACGTTGACTTAACTGAGAGATTACTTCAACAATACGTCCAGACTCACCGTGAACAAATGAAAGTAGTTTATGATATTATTAACGAATCCTCTTTAGCCAACCGCACAGCTCTTATAGATAACCGTAACAAGTCTAGAGAACCGGAAGCTGAATACGAGCCCCAACAGCAAGTCTTTATCAAGAATCCCTTTGCTAGTCGACAAAAGGTAGCTCCCAGATATACACAGGATAAGGTCCTTGCAGACCTGCCTATCCACATCTACACGTCTAAGAAACGAGGCCCGGTAGCAAAATCCCGTCTTAAGCGAGCCCCTAAAAATAAAAAATTGTTGCAGGATACTACTGTTGCTGACAGCTCACCTGGCCCAAGCTCAGGAGATAAGACTTGACAACTTGGATGAAGGACCTGGACTTTTACCTTTCAAACTCGGACTGACCCGACTCACGACTCACTATCACACTTTCCTACAGTACATAGATCTTGACAAAATAGAGCATGACATTACTATTCTAAGAGGACAATTACAAGATTACGAGGACAGGCTTACCAATGACACTTTCATCTTATACGAACTTCAGATAAATTATTTAATTAATAAAACAGATAAGATTCTAGGTCATTTAAATAGTCTTGAGCCTAGTCGGGCAAAAAGAGGTCTATTAGATGGATTAGGTTCTATAGTTAAAAGTATTACGGGAAATTTAGATTATCAGGATGCCATAAGATACAATGATGCAATTAAAATTTTAGAAGTTAATCAGAATAAGTTAGTTACAGAATTAAATCATCGTGTTAGTTTGAATAGTGAATGGATGTCTGAGCAAAGCCGCATCATGAATCAAATCTTAGATAACCAGAATAAAATCAATTTTACGTTACAGTTAATGTTAGATAATAACGCGTATAAAGAAAGCGATCTTATTAAATATGGTAAATTCGCACAGTTACTAGCAATCATCTCGGAAAACACAGATGATTTACTAGATGAACTTAAGAGAATAGACAATATCTTAGCATTCACTCGTACTATGACTACACATCATTCGATGTTAAGTTTAGGAGTACTTAAAAAAATGTTGGATCGATTGAGATCAATTTATAGTATAGATCAGGTTATAGATTTAGAGTTAAGAGACTATTTTAATATTATAAAGTCTGGTTCTTATTTCGTTAGGAAACAGATAGTAATAGTTTTTAGGTTTCCTATAGTTTCTAGCAGTACTTATGATCTATATAGGTTGTCCATAGCTCCCAATAAATTCCATCAAGTCCTAATACCATCCTTTCCTCTCATAGCAACTAATAGAAAAGAATTTGTGTACATAGAGGCTGAATGCCCGAAGTTCGAAGGTCTCCATCTCTGCGAGGAGAGCCCGCACCAGAAGCTTCGCACTCAACCGGACTGCGTGCACGAAGTCATCACGCAGCAGACCCTCAACCCAACATGCAACTTATCCACCGTTCATCTATCCAGAGAGGCAATGGAGCAACTCGACGACCGAAGTTTCGTTATCACGTTCCCCCGTCCTACTAGAGTTCAACTACACTGTGGCACCGAAGACTACACTTCGCTGAATGGCAGTTTTCTAGCGACTGTACCTACCCATTGTTATCTACGCACCTCGGAATTTACCATCACGAACATCGATGATATTGTACAAGGTCAGCCGCTAAAAATCATGAAGATTATTTACCCAGATGAAACGAAGATCGCAGCATCACCGCAGCTTAACTTGAACACCATAGACCTGAAAGAAATTCACAAAATTCAAGATAAAATTATTAATCAATCTCCGCTACAACTTATGCCGATACCGGAGACACTTTATCATACGACTATACCGTTCTATGTCGTACTATTCGGTGCAATCGCACTCGTAGCCCTCATACTTACCCGTCGCTACGAACTATGGAAATGCAGTCACGAGAAACAAGATGAATCTGAGATGAGCAGCTCCAGTATCCAGCGAGATGACACCTCCAATGATCCTGAAAATCATATCCACGGGAAACCATCCCAACCAGCAATTTTTTCTCTCAAAATTGGAAAATAATTGCTGATCTGAGGGTGGAGGAATTACATATGCCTAATCCATGAAGATCGCTGCATCAGCATGACCCCAATCAACATTGCACACGGCACTCGGCAACAGCCGATGCACCGTCAGCACAACGTGATGCCCATTGACGTCAACCGCGTTTTCATCGGATATTGCCAATAATTTTTATGCATATTGTATTCACACTTCGAATCGGTATCATAGTTTCCTTTAGCAATAAGTTATCTTTGTAACTTTACTTTATTAATTAAATTAGTTGAAATAAATTTGATTTTTTTTAGATCCTCCGGCTGTAGCCTACGTAATTCGCATCTATTCACTTCACGCTCGCACACTATTTGCGTCTATACTCGCACCCCACGAGTGCGAGTATAGACGCAAATAGTGTGCGAGCGAGAAGTGAATAGATGCGCCGCCATTTCTGATCCCATTCTTTATCCGCACAGGTAGTAGATTCAAACACAAGAGACGCACAGCGCGAGTGAAAGAGACGGGGATAAAGATTCAGTTGTGAATTTAGTCTTGGTCTAGACCCTCAATTCGTCATTTTGTGAATCATACAACAAGGAATGCCATTCGTACCTCTTTAGGCCGATTCCGAAACATTGAAGTCAAAACTTACATTTCGTCTAGATTTTGCGAACATGAAGTTTTAATACCAACACTGCAATGTTGATGAGACTATCAACAGCTCATATCGAGTCAAGCACTTACAAATTTCGTCGGCTTAGTGGCGCGTTCAGTGGTCTAATTGGTGGAACATTCGCCCGGATTTTGGAAGGTGTGGGTTCGAGCCCCGCTTGAACACGAGATGAAAATGTGTGTGTTATTTACTTAAGAATAAATTGCAAAAGATTGCTTTAAAAATATCAACTATATTTCCATTTCCATTTTTATTCATTTCAATTTTGACATCTCAATAAATTTTGATCTATTTTGATATTCTGACTTAATTATTTCGTTGACTTTTCTCTTTTGAAATTTAATTTTAGACATACCTACTTTATTTAATTAATGATAAAGTATTGATGTCAAACAAAATTTAATTAGCATAAAATTATTTAGTAAATAGACTATTGTATGCCTAAACAGGTAATTGTGAAAACGATTATATAATTTAACACCTGCATATTTTGTGAACCACAATTTATTCAATAAAGATTTATTTTATTACTAATCTTCGTGCGATACTGAACCCGTAATATAATACAAAAAGTAACTGAATGATACGCTAACTAATTGATTTAGATAGCTGCTCAGGAACTGGTCGTTACGGAGCCCGGGGTAAACTTGGACCATGTTCATAATTTAAAAACACTTTAATTGCATAGGCTTGTATGTATACAGTTCTTATAAATCATCATACATGAAAAATATAAATTATAACTATGTATATTATAACATGTAATTAAACATATATGTCGATACCGAAAGATATTCTTAGAAATAAATAAACATAATGTGATTCTACTTGATTTGCTAAGCCTCTCAATTACAATGATGCGACTGCCGTCTAAACTTCGTAATTATTTTAATAGAGGACCCAGACCAGCTGGATCATGGCACTACATGTTCTGACCCTACATCACAATACATTGTTTATGCTAGAAGCGACAAGACTTAAGGTCCTTAAGTCTTAGCCGTCGGGAAATACTCCTGCAGCCAAACTTCCACAGAACTGAGGTACATGGAAGAAAGATCTGCGAGAAACGCACAGTATAACGCCATCCATCGAAATGATGAAGATGGAATGACAATCGTTTGCGTGTGTGGACACATCACCTTCGCTACATAGTAGAAAATAAACCGCCATCACAAACCACGAACTAAAAAGTGTAAAATAATATTTTTAACACTTCATACACTTCACATAACATTTTATAACCGAACACTCAAAAAAAAGGTATTACTGAAGTCTGCGCTTAATCCTTGTTGAATAATTGAATGTTGTATTGCAAGATAGTTATGTGAACTGTATGAAGTGTTAAAAATATTCGGTATAACAAAAAAAATACAGTCGAAAATAGAACCTCCTCCTTTCTTTTAAGTCGGTAAAACAAAGTCGCTTACGTATGTATTATATTCAAAAAGACGTAACGGATTTTGATGCGTTTTTTTAATAGAATTAAAGAGGAAGGTTTATAATATGTATAATAATACAATACCACTCGTGCGAAGCCGGCTCAGGAGCCCAATTCTCAGGATTTTCGATATGAAAAAACATGGCGGATATCACCTGGAAACCATACAAAAATACTATGTTTTAGTGATATCTATCGTATGATGACAAAATAAGACGGCCCTAGAATTGGGCTGGTAGTTTAAAATAAAAATCTTGTGTCAAAAAATCAGTGGCAAAATTCTCAGTTACCTATTTCTGTCTTAGATTGAAGCCGTTAGACATCGAGTTCATGAAACAGCTCCACAACAAGGTGAACATCGTGCCTGTGATCGCCAAAGCCGACTGCCTGACCAAGAAGGAGGTTCAGCGACTTAAATCTAGGGTAAGTCCCCCGAGTGTTACAACATTTTCAACCATGTAGGTTTTCCCTAGAAGGAATATTGGATAATTCTCAATTCTGTTGGTAGATTTTGTTATGCAAGGGTCATACCAGTTCCCACTAATGGGGATTAATGAGGAAAATTGGTAATAATATCCTCACTATAGATGTACCGCCACAAAGTCGACTTTCCCAAGGTTCACGGGACGCGGGGCGTGAGTGCGTTTGACTAACCCAAAAAGTTTATATTACGGCATGAATGGGCCGGCTCGATCGGAGTGATACCACGGCCTCACAGAAAACCAGCGTAAAGCAGCATTGTGCTGTGTTTCACTGCGTGAGTGAGGATACCGGAGGCACAATCAGGGGGAAAGGGGGTTTAACGGTTGGCAGCGCACTTGTGACTGGACTGGAGTCGCGGGTGTCCATGGGCGACGGCAATCCCTAACCATAAGGTGATCCGTCTGCTCGTCTGCCACCTCCCACATAAAAAAAAATCAATCAGTCGGATGTCGGCCTTCAAAGACCAATAAGAATACAGTTTGCAGCTAGAACCGTGCGACTGCGCGGAACTCCATGGAGATATTTTTCGATTGGTCAAGCGCATTCCGTCGCCCGCTGATTGGCCACCATTTGGACACCATATCGATTGATTTAGAGTTCAATTTGAACCGTATAATTTTTCTTGGTGATAGATGGTCTTGGTTATTAAAAATGCAAAGTCGATATGGAGGTTTCCTCACGATGTTTTCCTTTGCCGAAAAGTCAGTGACTGAGTTTTCCGCATATAAAAATACCCGTGTTACGCTCGTTTTGTAATATGATTGTTATTCAAGTTTTAATTACACGTAAGGGAGAGTCACGCTTCATAATCATTACATGTGTAAAATAGTGGAACACATGCACACCTTAAGCTGGTAAAGCACTGTTTCCGCAATAGTTCGATTCCTTATTTGATAGTGGTTATGATTGGCGAAAAGCAGCACTTTGCTGTGTTTCGCTGCGTGAGTGATACTACGGCCTCACAGAAAACCAGCGTAAAGCAGCATTGTGCTGTGTTTCACTGCGTGAGTGAGGATACCGGAGGGCCCAATCCGGGGGAAAAGGGGGATTAAAGGTTGGCAGCGCTCTTGTGTCTCCACTGGTGTCGCGGGTGTTCATGGGCGGCGGCAATCGCTTACCATCAGGTGATCTGTCTACTCGTCTGCCACCTATCACATAAAAAAAGCACACAAGGCAGCCAACATTGTACATTCTCTACTACCATACCCCCATATTTCTATGGGACACGACATGATACGTATGTGTCACGACCGGAGATTGAGCGGGCGCAGCGCAGGATTAACGTTTTTTCCGAGACACGGAGTATAAGATCGCCTACTTCCAGGATCCGGGCAGATATTAACGGTTTTCTTCGGAAATACAAATATTATATAACCTCAAGATAATAGCTCATGCGCAGTCTGTTGGTTACTTTAATGTGGTTCACTAGCCACTGCGACACTTAGGAAGTTAATTATACCTAATCAGTTAAGGTCCGTAAATAAATAGGTTGTAATGAATGATGTTTGTAGGCTTTGTAGATATGGCAGCAAAATGAAAGTCAATTTTAGGGTAAAATCCAAAACTTAACTGGCTATATTTTAAAAAACTGGTTACACATACAACGAACGTTAGGAAAACGTGAGCGTGCGGCGTGCGTGGGGTACGCTGTTAGACTCTTTTGTTTAAAGTTCTTGTTAACCGAGCAATTTCCTCCCGCTGGCCCTTCACACCCCTCGCACTCCTCGCGCCTTACAAACATTGAACCATACACCACCCGAATATAGGTACATACATATTTTGCCATTATGACATTTAAACCGTTTGAAATTATAAACCAAGATATACAAAAGCGTCGCTTACAAGCCCCACCCCAGTGCTGCTAGCAGCACTCTTCATGCATAGGGATTCGAGCGACGCGTGCGGCGGACCGGGTCAGTACTCCAGACTTGGTTTTTATTCTTACCATCCTGACCCGTCCATCTCGTCCAGGGCACACCTCTTCAATCAAGCCCTTTGGCCACACATTCCGGGGGTTGTTAGGGTCAACCACCATGACCAAATCTCCCACCTTTAAGGGTCGCTGTTCTTGATTCCATATTTTACGAGGCAATAAGTCAGGCAGGACTTCCTTTACCCATCTGCTCCAGAACATATCTGCAAGACGTTGTGAAATGCGCCATTGTTTTCGTATGAATAAATCTGAATCATCGAACATACCAATCTGTGGTAAGTGAGCTGATGTTCCAATAAGGAGGTGGTTAGGTGTCAAGGTTTCCAGGCTACCGGCCTCGACAGAAACATGTGTAAGTGGTCTACTGTTAACGATGTTTTCCACTTCTGCAAGAAGCGTGTTCAAAGTCTCTTCACGTGGAGCTCTTTCTCTAAGTACAATCTGCAAAGACTTCTTTACGCTCCGTATAAGGCGCTCCCAGGCCCCACCCCAGTGTGGGCTGGCGGGTGGTATGAACGTCCATTTAGTTCCGTGGTTCGCAGCCTCATCTATCAGGACTTGTTCATTCATATCTGTTACAGATTTACTAAGTTCAGTGTTTGCCCCTCTAAGATTTGTTCCATTATCGGAATAAAGATGATGCGGCCATCCACGTCTAGCAGCCATGCGTCTAAGAGCCATGATGAAGGAGTCGGTAGTTAGCGTAGACACTGTCTCAATATGAACAGCTCTTAGAGTGAGGCAAGTGAACAAAACTCCATACCTCCGTTCGTGGCGCCTGCCCACTGTCACTTCCATTGGGCCGAATAGATCAACCCCGCAGTAGCTGAAAGGGCGTTGGTGATGTGCCATTCTGGCAAAAGGTAAGTCACCGATCCTTGGTATTTCTGGTTTACATTTTCTTATTCTGCATAACATGCATTTTTTTGCGACATTTTAAACTGTTGGACGTAGCTTATTTATCCAATATTTTTGTTTTAATTCGTTAACAACCATTTCTTGATTACCATGCGCAGCTTTGATATGATAATGCATGACGATTAAACGAGTGATGTAATTCTGTCCATCTAAAATCACAGGTCTTTTCATTTCAGGTGCCACATCAGTAGCAGCGTCGATGCGACCAGCAGCCCTTAGGATCCCGCGCTCATCTAGGTAAGGTGTTAAGGTACGTAGCTTACTAGAACGATTAATTGCTTTACCATTTCTAAGACAATCGATCTCTTCACTGAATGACTGTTTTTGTGAGTATTTTAAAAGTAAACACTCGGCTTTTTCCATTACATCATCATCCACATTGTAAGTAAACTTCCTGTCTTTATTTTTACGCAAGACGGCCCTTAACCCTATATCAATAAAGGTGAGTATTCGTGCCACAGACCTGAGCAAGCGCAACCACGAAGAAAATTTGGTGGGTTCCGGTACAGGTAAGTTTTCATTTATCTTTTGTAAAATCGATACGCATTCTAATTTGTCTTCTTTGTTTTCCAGATTAATAACATCCAACGGCCACTCATCACTATCTCTGTATAAGAAGGTGGGTCCATACAGCCATTCATTTTGCAAGACAGAGCAGTCATGATTTTCCCTCGTTGCTATGTCAGCGACATTCAATTTGGTAGGTACGTAACGCCATTCGCTTGCATGTGAAAGCTCGTCTAATTCGCCTAAGCGATTTGCCACATACGTAGTATAGTTACGAGCGTCATTTCTAATCCAATGCAGGACTGTAGTAGAATCACTCCAAAATACTCTCTGCTCGGGGGTAATTCTATGTTCCTTAGTTATCGTGTCCGCCAGTCTTGCCGCCAAGACAGCGGACTGCAATTCCAAACGCGGTATTGTTATTGGTTTATTTCCCGCCACTCGGCATTTACTTGCGATGAATGCTACGTTAATTCTAAACTTGTTATCTATCCATCTCCAGTATGCCACAGCACAGAACGCCTTTGTAGACGAGTCGCAAAATATGTGTAATTGAAGATTCTTATAACCCATAACACCAGTGACTATTGGATTGTGTTTAGTAGGCATATTCGTTGTAGCACTTAGCGACTGCGCCGAATAACAAACCGGTCTTGTAGTCGTTCCCCGTGCACCGGACTCTGCTACGGTCGTCGTAGCGCTCATCGTAGCACAGCTGTCGTCCGTAGCAGGCGTCTTGCTTGATAAGGTCTCGTTACCGGTGTCCCTATCTGTCTCGCTCGCACTCATGGTGATTGCCTGATAGTGTCTAGGTAGTTTGACGTCATGTAATGTTTTTAGTAAGCCAATCCATTTTAACCATTTAGAATATATCTCTTCGCTTACGGGACAGTCCCAATTGATTTTTAAACGCCAAGTTTCTTGTAAGATTATTTTCCCATTAATTGTTAATGGCGATAAATATCCAAAGACATCAAAAATAGACATAACTACACGTAACACATCTCTTTTTGTAGGTATCTTTTGTCCATTTATTATATTATCTGGAACCTTTTTGAATGACACGTCGAACCGTAACGTGTCATCGTCAGTGTGCCATATAAGGCCAAGAGTTCGTTCACCATTATATTGCTCACCTATTTTGAACCTTACTGCCGTACTGCCCAGAGTCTCTTTTGGCATGCTGTTTAATACAGTTTTGCTGTTGCTATTCCAGTTACGTAGTTCGAAGTCGCCGTGTGAGTGAATAGACATTATTTCTCTTATCAGGTGAATGGTTGTTGATTCATTAGGTAGGCTGTCTATATAATCATCCATATAGTGTTGTGTTCTTATAGCTTCGGCCGCTGTAGGCATAGTAGACTCAAAGCGCTGGGCGTTTTTGTTTTTTATGTATTGTGCGATGAATGGTGAACAGTTAGCTCCAAATATTAATGATGTCATTACATAGGTTTTAAGTGGTTCTTTCAACATGTTAGGGTTGTACATCTCTGTAAGGTTACCTCTAAATATGAACCTTAGAGCGTCTTGGTCCTCAGGGCGAATTTTAACTCTCAAAAACATATCTTTGATGTCTGCGGTTACGGCTACTTTATCCTCACGAAAGCGTAACATTATTCCAAATAGGGACATCAATAGATCAGGTCCTTTTAGTAGATAGTCATTGAGAGATATTCCATCAGTTTTAGCCGCTGCGTCAAAGACTAATCGCATTTTCTTTTTATTTGGGTTATCAACTCCAAAGTGTGGTAAGTACCATGTTTTTTTAGTATGTTTATTATTTTCTATTTCTTTAGCGTAATCATTTAGGAACAGGTGGTGCAGGCGTTCGTGGTACCGTTCTGCATATTCGGCGTTCTTTCTTATTTTTACTTCAACATGTTTCAACCGAGACATTGCCATAGGTAGTGAGTTAGGCATCACACAATTTTGATCCTTCCAGGGTAGCCCCACTTGCCACTTGCCTTCGACAAGTGTGGAGGTTTTTTCTAGGTGGTCCCAGGCGCGCTGATCTTCCGAGTTCTGGCGAGGCTTACAAGATGATATCCCCATGGATTCTATTGAGAAGTAGCGTCGTACGTCATTGTGCAGGTCGCAGAGGCTGTCATCATCATTGACCACAGCGTCGTCGGCGGTGATGAAGAGCGTGGAGTGGTGCCGGCGCACAGATGAAGAAGCGTGCGGCACCCTGCCGTGCAGGCACCAGCCCAGCGGCGTACGAGTAGCGCAGGGCTCATTCGGACTGCCCATCACAGTCTCCAAAGGTAGCAGCAAATGGTAATTGTCCTGCCCTATCAACAGTTCGGGCTTGAGTGTAGCGGAACATAATTCACTTTCTAGTTCTCGTAAATGTTTATAGTTGTCACAACGCACTAGGTTTAAGTCTTGTTGAGGTAAAGCAAGTTCTTTTACACTGCGAACGCTGATATCGAATGTCTCACCAAGTTTATTAGATAACTTTAAGTCCAACAGCTCCGATTCACACAACAATTCGGTATTATCCCATGCGCCCCGCACTCGCATAGTTTGTTTTTGTCCGCGTATACCTACGCGCTCCGCTAGTGACGAACTTATAATAGATATAGTACTACCATCATCGAGTAACGCGCAAGCTTTGAATATACCGTTAGGTCCACGAATGTTCACTGGTACCACTTTCAATAACACAGAACAATTGTTTGCATTGATATGAGTAACTGATTCACTTTGTGCACTGGTTTCAGTCTCTGTAGGCTGCGCGGTGTCGATGGAATGTGCCTGCGTCGAGCTGTTATTATTTTGGCGCGCACTCGGGACGAAATGTAATAGGCGATGATGCGGCTCCCCGCACCCGTCGACGTCACACGCGGCGGCTGGGCACGTATGTCTATCGTGACGTGATATTAGGCATTTATAACAAATACCTGCGCGTCGCACGTAAAACCAGCGATCCTTGCGTAATGATTTCTTAAACTTTTTGCAGTCCGTTAATTTATGTTTATGAAGGCGACAAAAACGGCACTTTTCACTTTGTTCATTTTTATCACTTTGTACCAAAACAGTTTGCGTATGTCCGTAGTTAATATCGTTGTATTTACGTTTATTGTCCCACCGATTACTCATTAGATTTGCACTGCATGTAGATGTTTTGATGGCTTCCATGCTGAGGAAGTCCGATAGAATGTCGAGTTTAGACTTCTCGCGTTCAGTGATAAGCGGGTAGCTGTAGTCCGCCCACTTAGACAGCAATACAGTGGGTAATTTAGATAGCACTATGTTGACCACATCTATTCCGTATAAATACTCTTCTCGTTTTAATTCTTGTACAGACACGACGAAGTTTTTTATTTTAATTGAAAATGGCACTATATCTTTGTGGTATTCTTGAGATAGTGGAGATAACTTTTTAACATCTTGTAGTATTTTTGAAATGATTAAATCTGGATTGCCAAACTGTAATTCCAGGGTCGACATTATTATTTCAGGCGATGTGGTGCTTATCAACAAGGCTGCGACTGCTTCTTTAGCTGGCCCGCGAAGACATTTTCTTAAGCGCCACAAATTTTCTTTTTGGCTAAATTTGCATACATTTGTAGATTCCTCATATGCGTTTTTAAAGAAGAGCCATTCCATATGATCACCAGAGAATAAAGGTAGCTCTCGTGGCGTGCTCATGCGACTGAGAAGATTACCATGTTGCTCAGTAGATATCGAGGTTGTGACCAGATCTTTTAGTGCGATTGCTAACTGCTGGATTGGACCTTCCGTGCCATCATTATTTGGTGGCGGTAACTGAAAGCCTTTATTAGTACCTTGTTTGTTAGCTTTCTGTTTCTCCAATTCCAGCTCACTATGGTCAAGCCAGTTTTCAATATCGTTGGTATTTTGGCTGCCACACTCTGATGCTGTGTTCCTTTCACTTGGACTGTATTTTTCATCCACTGCTGCTAGATCTGCTTCTAGCTTCTTCTTTATAAGATTCATTTGTATTTGAGCCTCCTGTTGTGCCGCTTCCAGCTCCAGCTTCTTCTTCTCTGCCAGCCCCGCAGATGACGAAGACTTCTTTGTTTTTGCTGATTTTGATTTTACGGACGAATGTGCGGTAGGTGTGTTTTTTTTCTTTTCGAGACTATCTCTTTTTAATGTTTCCTCTTTAACACTAATAGCACTTCTTCCAGGTCTTTCAAATTCGAAATCTTCTTTATTTTCCATTTTTGGCTGCGGTTCACTTGTACCCTTCAATTGTCCTTCCCTTTCTCGGCGTACGGTACTGCGCGTGTTTACCATTATCTTCCGCTGCGGCGGTGTAAAAAACATTGACGATCCTGCTCGAAGACCAGTGAAGGCTTTGTAGATATGGCAGCAAAATGAAAGTCAATTTTAGGGTAAAATCCAAAACTTAACTGGCTATATTTTAAAAAACTGGTTACACATACAACGAACGTTAGGAAAACGTGAGCGTGCGGCGTGCGTGGGGTACGCTGTTAGACTCTTTTGTTTAAAGTTCTTGTTAACCGAGCAATTTCCTCCCGCTGGCCCTTCACACCCCTCGAACTCCTCGCGCCTTACAAACATTGAACCATACACCACCCGAATATAGGTACATACATATTTTGCCATTATGACATTTAAACCGTTTGAAATTATAAACCAAGATATACAAAAGCGTCGCTTACAATGTTAGTGGGTCTTTAATTATTTTTTTTTCGTATTGCGTTGAAAGATGTATGTAGGAAGATGAATAGGATTTGATCTTTAGATACTAGGCAAATTGGGGCTATCGCGTGTAAAATATCCGCTAGATGGCATGCTTGAGAACCGAGGTCCAACTTCAACATCATTGGCTGATTTATTCGTAAAATGACAATTTGACATATCACGTCTAAAAGTACCCAATCACGTAGATGGACTCAGTCCTATAGTATGCCATCTTGCGAATTTTTCGCACGCGATAGCTCCCCATTAAGGGCCGATTCGACCAACCTTATTCCGATAATAAATGTATGGTATAGCGTTGTCATTCTATACAACTCTGTCGTTATACCATAGATATATCCACGGATAAAGGTTGATCGAATCCAGCCTAAATATCATAATTTTTAGGTGATGGAAGAAATTGAAAGGGAAGGCATCAAGATCTACCCGCTGCCGGATTGCGACAGTGATGAAGACGAAGACTACAAGGAACAGGTAAAATTTAAATATATATTTTTAAATCAATCGAGTTTTATATTACTAACGTTCTTTTAAGTGCCACTTCATTATTGAAGATTGGCCATCAGCTCTTTGAATCGTGGCTCATCCATGGCAAGCCTAAAAAGTTGTTTGGCGGATTTGATACCTAATGCCAATCCAACGTCCAGTATGTTCCTGAGCCAAGACAGTTTTCACCTTCTAATTTTGCGTTATGATGTGACCTAGATATGCGAATTTATCTATTTATTTAATAAAGGAAAACAAAACTGATTACAACCATTGAAATTAAACTTTAGCTATTCATGATCGAATTGCGACTTTGATGTTACTAACTAGCCTCAGGCAACTAAAAGTACTAGGATGATAAAAAATAATAGAAAATAGATTGACGACCGGTTGAACGCTAACAGCGGCTGATCCAGCACTTTTTATGTGATAGACAGACGAGTAGCGTACTTTTGACTACCGATGCTGCCATGCCGCCGTGTCCACGGGCGTTTCAATCGCTTGCCATCAGGTGATCCGTCTGCCCATTTGTCACCTACATAAAAAACATGACTTTTCTGACCGTGGGAGAGCCACGCTTCGGCAGGAATGGGCCGGCTTGACCGGAGGGATATCACGGCCTCACAGAAAACTGTGTGGTCCGTGTGGTCCCCGGCAGAGTAGAATAGGCCACCCTCACTCTTACCGAGGTGTCGTAAAAGGCGACTAAGGTAAAGCTGCTGGCATGATCATCAGCACCTAGAGAAGGAAAACTCTGCATTTATATCAAAATCCTCGCCAACCCGTCTGCCAAGCGTGGTGAGTATGGCAATTACCCCTCATGTGATTGAGGGAGGCCCGTGCCCCAGCAGTGGGGACTTAAATGGGCTGATGATGATGATGATGACAGAAAACTGGCGTGAAGCAGCACTGTGCTGTGTTTCACTGCGTGTTGGCAGCGCACTTGTGACTTTACTGGTGTTAAGGGTGTCCATGGGCGGCGGCAATCGCTTACCATCAGGTGATCCGTCTGCTCTGCCTGCCTCCTATGTCATAAAAAAAATCTTACTAGGTGCGTCAACTGAAAGCGGCGGTCCCGTTCGCGGTGTGCGGCGCGGGGCAGCAGCTGGAGGTGCGCGGGCGGCGCGTGCGCGGGCGCCTGTACCCGTGGGGCGTCGTGGAGGTCGAGAACCCCGAGCACTGCGACTTCATCAAGCTGCGCACCATGCTCATGTAAGTAGCCAACATCAAACAGGCGATAACCTTTAGCGAGGTAGATGAAAGTGTGCCAGCGACCGCTCATGACAACGGCTGGCGGTCGTCGCCGATTCGCATCTGACGACCGTTGCCAAAATCACCGTCAGCAGTTTTTAACACAATGAGTTGAACGTTTTCGCGAGTGAAAAATCCGCTAGATGGAGTACTATAGGAGTGAGGTCCGTATACAATGTGATTGGTTATTTTTAAACTTGATCTGTCAAAATGTCAATGTGACAACCAACAACAGTACGCTCATTGATCAGCAATAATTTTGGGAATTGTCATCAAAAATCTCAAAAGTAAAGCTAAGTCCCCCTGAGAAGCTAAGTGTAATACCTGAACGCGAACGGCCCCTTAGTAGTATTAAACAATTATCTAAGTTAAAAAATAAGGTTTAATCGCAATTTACTGAAATTAGTAACAAAAATCCTTGATTGACAGGTCATGTGTCAGATTGACTAGTGTTGTGCGTAAGGCTAGAGATGTCCTACTCCAATCGATTTTCTTCGTCTAACATTAGTCATGACTCCTGAAATGTGCAATGTCCTAGGATATGGTGGACTGATAGATCCAGCAACTCGGAACGAAAGATATCCTCTTACTCGTATGCAACAATAGCTTATACATGATTTGTTAATGATTGGGGCTCAAGTCTCGTGCTCGTGATATTTTGAAAACATAGCGGGAGCCTAATTCTCGTGCTTGTGATATTTTGAGAACATGGCGGATATTACCCGAAAACCATACAAAAAAACTATGTTTTAGTGATATTATGTTGTATGAAAATAAATGTCATGAGCCCAAGAATTGGGCTCCTGATGTCAAATGAAACCCATACAAAAAAAACTATGTTTTAGTGATATATGTCGTCGGATGATAAACGTCACGAGCCCGAGAATTGGGCTCCTGATACATAAGTCTCTATTTGAGGGAATGTTTAAATGTATATAAAGTTTATTATTGCGAGCAATAACTTCAAAAATGGGATTACTGTACTGTTATACAGGGTGCCAAACATCTTGATATTCTTTATAAAAGTCATAGAGGATCATTACGTTTTGTTGTTACAGCACGCACATGCAGGACCTGCAAGAAGTGACGCAGGAGGTTCACTACGAGAACTACCGCTCCGAGCGCCTCGCGCGCCAAGGGCAGGTGCCTAAGCGCCACACGTGAGTATACCACACTTTTCACGCAGTGGCTTTAAGGTGACGGGTAGGGCAAACGATTTTAATTTTTAGCTACTAAACCGGATCTATTTTAAACAATTTCGGGGTTACAACCTCTCGGCAATCACTTACACTATTTATTAAATAACCATGCACAACACATGGTTCGAGTTAAAAGAGTGGGAGCATAAGCAAAGCACTGAATTTTGAAAAAGACTACCTCGACTAGAACAGTGTAAGGCGTTGATACAGGCGTTCCATCAGAGACGAGCTGTAGAAATAATAAAACTAAGTAGAGGGTGCATGTTAGGGCACTCACTCGGACCCTCACAGGGCACTGCAAATTAAACAAGCACCTGTACAACGTGGGCCTTTCAGATACCAAAATCTGCAGGTTCTGTCGCGAGGACGAGGAAACGATTATGGCGAGTGCATAGCGCTGCACCGCTATGCACTCGCCATAATCGTTTCCTCGTCCTCGTCCGTCCGTCCTGCAGCCGGAGCTCTACAATGCAGTGGTGGAAGTGTCGCTATCCACCAGGAAGCGAATCATTGGACAGTCTGGTGGACGCCTGGGAGTCGGCTTCTGTAAGGTCCACGACTCGGACCAGACCAGATTTGTCCAGTGCTTCGCATGTCTGGGGTACGGGCACACCAAACGTAAGTGCACGAGTACCCGCAGACCGTGCAGTTACTACGTTGGCATCGAAAAACACGATCCGGTCCACCTGAGATGCATCAACTGTAAGGACCGGCGTGAAGCAACGCCTGCGCTGTGTTTCGCCGTGTGAGTGAGGTTACCGGAGGCCCAATGGGGGGAAGGATAAAAGGTTGGCGGCGCACTTGTGACTCCGCTGGTGTTGCGGGTGTCCATGGGCGGCGGAATTGCTTGCCATCGGGTGAACCATCTGCTCGTTTGCCACCTCTCATATAAAAAAAAAAAAAAAGGAGGTAGCAGAGGAAGAAGGCTGCATACACTCAGCAACTGATAGGGAAAGGTGTCCTCAGATAAAGAAGGGCATAGCGAGTGCTGATAATGGAACACAGTATGAAGAGCTCAGCGATGTCCCCCCCGAAGCTCTCGGGGGGACATCGCTGAGCTCTCTACTCTCCTTTTATACCATATAATGAACACTATAATGTATAAATACGGGGATTAACACGATATTTATTATGTGAAACAACATTGTGTACTCACATATTTGGCTCGACGTTTCGGCTACGTTACAGCAGCCGTGGTCACGAGCGGACTGAGTCCAGTCCGCTCGTAGCAATATCGTGTTAATCCCCGTATTGATACATCATAGTTATAATGCAACGCGAAAATCTAAAAAACTATATAATGAACACACCCTCTTTTCCCCCAAAATTTTCCCCTCCCCCAAACTTACAAAAAAATATTCTCTAAATCCCTTTTTCCCCAATTGTACGTCACTACACGGTAGATAAAATTGTGTCGCAAGACCCCGTTGAATAAAGTCCTGGGTGCCCATGCCCGGGGGAATGGCCGTCTTCTCTTAAGGAGAAAAGCTCCCCCATCAGCTCCATACTCGGGTTTATCCTGGAACTGGAGCTACATGAGGTGCTGTAATAGGTTCTGGGGCTGCCACAATAGATCATCTACTGGTCGCAGTGGCTATGAGACGCAGGGCTCACCCCATTTCTATCAAATAATAATAATAATAACAACCATGCACAAATGTTGGGTCCAACGAGTACGCGAAAAATTGATTCACGCCAAAAGTGGCCGCTTTTGGCGTGAATCAATTTTTCGCGTACAAAAACGGACCCAACATTTGTGCATGGTTATTTAATAAATAGTGCAAGTGTTTGCCTAGAGGTTGTAGCCACGAAATTGTTTAAAATAGATCCGGTTTAGTAGCTAAAAATTAAAATCGATTGGCGTCGCTAGTGTGCCCTACCTTAAGGAGTTGCGCACTGGCGGATTGCGAGCGTTTTCAAAGCGGAGCGACGACGCAGCGAACACGTCGCGAATGCGCAGCTTTCATGCCGCGGATGCCCAAGGGGTTCGCCGGGAGATAAGTCTGAACGCCATTTATTTTATTGTGGCGGCCACGGAGAAAAACGCCGGCAAATCTGTGTACGCCGACGAGCCGACCGAGCTAATGGTAGAAATACGATTTGAAAAATCCAGAAGTGCATGCTCGTATTCGAACCCGGACCCCCCGTATAGAAGGTGTGTTTTGAACCACTGAGCTACCATTTCTCTCTTTCATCCAATCATTTACTTGTACTTATTGGCAGGTCTACGGAGAGCGGGCTGAGCGAAGCGGACAGCAACGGAGTCGCCAACGGCTCCAACGAGGACCCGGCCGAGCGCGAGCGTGTTCTGCGTGAGAAGGCGAGTTACATTACCTTCTTAAGAGGCCTTCTTTGGTCCAGTGGCGCCGCCATTTCATTTTTACTACGACAGTATTACTATTACAGTAGTTATTTTATTTGATAGGTGGCAGACGAGCAGACGGATCACCTTATGGTAAGCGATTGACGCTGCCCATGGGCACCCGCGACACCAGTGGAGTCACAAGTGCGCTGCCAACCTATAAACCCACTTTCCCCCGGATTGGGCCTCCGGTATGCTCACTCACGCAGGGAAACAGCGAAGTGCTGCTTCACGCAGGTTTTCTGTGAGGCCGTGGTATCACTCCCGTTGAGCCGGCCCATTATATACCAGATACGGACAGACGGTACGGTGGTCTCCAGTTGTACCAGTTTTATAAGTTTATACACCGATGTACCTGCGCCGAGTCTCATTCTCAAAAACTGCGGAAAATCTTTATCAATCACAACTCTCCATTTACGCGCGCCAAAAATGAGAATATCTTATTGGTAGATGCGTCCGCGCCATGTTCGGTGAAAGTGCGGTTTTGAGAGAAATAGCATTGCTTACTAAGTGTGTTATATTCAATTTTAGTGCAATAAAGTCTGTATTAACTTAAAATCGTGGGACAGCTGTAATTATGATGATCTTAAGATATTTAAAGGAATATTTTCATAGTGAACTCAACCACGAAATTATAATGTTCTTAATTGTCTTGTGGTATATACTCGTAGTTCTGTATGAATACTAATGGTCTTAGCTGCCACTGCACGTCTACTTATCTAGAGTAATTAGAAAATATCACTTTGTACGAAAAGTAAACCTAAAATAAGTTGGAACAGAATTGCTCCGCCGTGGCTCATATTGAGGAAATGTGGTGGTGAGACGAACAGCATCAATAACTTGGTAATCTTATTTATTTATATAGGGTTACCATGATATTAATACAGTTAGTGTATGTAGAGAACTGGAAATATTTGCAAAATGTTTTAAAGGCGGCTCGTATGTACCCCCTGCGAAACAACAGCTATTCGATCGTATAAATTAAAAAGGTACTTATATTTTAAAATTGAATAACGGTTTTGTCATACTAATTTTTTCGCACAACTTTCATACCACAGCTGGCGTTGCGTGGGTGTCGGCCGCCTCTTTGGCTCCCCTTTTTTCTTCCTAGGACCAAGCTTAGATTATTCCGCACCCAACCAAAAATTGCCGCGAAACTTACCATCTTCGGACCCCCCCCCCCCCCCTCCTCCTCCCTAAAGTATCTAAAAAGTTATCGCTCGCCACTGTATGTGTCTGTTTTGTTTATTATGATTATATTGTTGTCGTACGGCAGGAGGCGGAGCTGCGGCGCATGCAGGAGATGCTGGAGCAGATGCAGCGCCAGATGCAGCTGCAGGCGCAGGGCGCGCCCACCACCGCATAGTGCACGCCGGACGCACAGGTACACACACGTACGCACACACACACACGCACGCATACACACATGCACACTGAGAGGGAGAGAGAGAGAAAAACACACGCGCACTCGCTCGCGCGCACACACACAGACCGACTCACACACACACACACATGCACACTGAGAGAGACAGAGAGAAACACACGCGCGCACTCTCACACACACACACACACACACGCACGCACGCACGCACGCACGCACGCACGCACGCACGCACGCACGTACGCACGCAGGGCGTATTTCATGCCGAGGCATCTCTTGCAACTTCATAAGGCGCAGGTGCGTCCTCATATGGAATATTGCTCTCACCTCTGGGCTGGAGCTCCCAAGTATCAGCTTCTTCCTCTAGACCGTATCCAGAATTATCGACGACCAGGCTCTTTCCGACACGGTTGATCCTTTGTCATTGCGTAGAGATGTAGCATCGATATGTGTCTTCTATCGCATCTACAATGGCGAGTGTTCCGAGGAGCTGTTCGACCTTATTCCAGCTACAAAATTTCACCATCGTACATCACGCCAGAATTCCAAATTTCACCCACATCACTTTGATGGATTTTACTCCACCACAGTGCGCTTCTCACGCCACTTCCTACCGCGCGTAGTAAAACTATGGAATCAGCTACCAACGATGGTATTTCCGAACAGATACGACCTTATTCCTCTCTTAAGAGCCGTCAACGCATCTGTGATGCCCCGTGTGTCGCAGATGTCTATGGGCGGCGGTAATTCACTTACCATCAGGTGAGCCGTCTGCTCGTTTGTCTGCCATGATATAAAAAAAAACTAAAATGGTTTTAAAAAGCAGTTACATTTATTATTCGAAAATTATGTATGATTTTTTTTGTTCTTAACGTCAGAACTGCTCTATAACACCGTTTTAGCTAAAGTAAAGTTTATTTATGAATATAGCCCTTAAGCGCTGTTTGATGTGTATACAATTTTTATATTTCAGTTAGTCACAACTACGGCTGTCCAGTTGCCAGTCGCTTGCGACGTCGTGAACTCAATACTGCGCGTCATCCCATACTGTGTCACTTCCAACTAACTACAGACGATCCAAGCACACCCAGCCTCCAATCCGAAACTAATTTGTGTGCAGTGACGAACTATCGAACATCAGTGTTTGAACTGAAACTATTGTAAGTCTGGCTTTTCCTCTCTCAATTAGAAGTTCGAGTATTAAAACAGTTTTACTAAAACGGTAAGGAAACCTTTAAATTTCTCTTTAACTGCCTCATAGTCTTAAATGTTTGTACGAAATAAAATACAGTCCCAAAATGCTTTAAAAGGAACGTGGCCAAAATGGAACTAGCATTGATGTCTATTGTCTATATTATCTATGGTTTATTGGTGTTTGACAGGTCCGCATGTTGAGTGACGATAAGTATTTTTACTTTTAATGAATGATTGCTACAGTTTTGAGTAATGATTTTAGAATGAAAAAGTGTTATGTATACTCTGATTTTAGTCATGTGAACTAAACTATGTCAATGTCAAGTTCACATACATTTTGACGTCCTTTGACAAAATATATGGGAACTTTATACTTCCATGTGTCAGCTGTCAGAAATACTCTATCTCGCTATATGACATCCTACCTATCCCACCAAAAATTCTCCGCCCTATTAACTCTTCCCTACTGTCTCTTTCTTATTCCTCTGTTATAGATAGAATTTAAGGCAGAGGAAAATATAATATAAGGCTCTAATTTTACATGAGAATCTCCCTTTAATATTATGACGTCTTTGTGTTGGTATGTTTTGTTCTGTCTTGGTTTTAGATGGTGTTTGGTGAAAAACTCAATTAAAATAAACGCCAAATGAATTTATAGTAGGGGAGCCCGCCGTGCTAAATCGGGATTTACTCGAGCGTCATTGAGACTTATAGAGTGCAAAGCTTAGATGATAAGAAGAAAAAAATGTCATATGATATATACCTTTTCATCGGTGGGGGGAGCAACTATAGATTTTCAAAAATGTAAAAAAAAACTGTTGCATGGACATATTCGAGCGTGTCAGATATTGATAGAATCTATGTTTAACGTTTTTTCAAACATGTACGTATGTTAATCTGATAGTTTTCATGATGGGGGTGGTCGTACATAAGAGTTGAAAATTGAAAAAAAAAAAATTAATCGAGCGCGTCAGATTTTCGAAGGGAATATTAAGTGAACTGAAAAAAAGCTATTATGTAATAATCTGACGATTCAGATGTGACGCAAGCTCACGGCCATTATTAGAATGTGCAAAAAAAAATCGTCATCTTGAACTACTCAAGCGCGTCAGATTAAGATATATATGGTTCATCTTAATGCCCTGGACGTAATATCTCATAATCTGACGATTACCTGGAGGGATACGCCTAATCTGACAATTAAAAAATTTTTTTTTTCATTTTTCTAAATCATGAAACTTAATTAATTGAAAAGCTCAAGAAATAGCATGCAAATTAAAAAGTGTGAATTTTTTTTTGAAGAATATTTGTATTTACAACAAAATAATTATAAAAAATTAAGTTTTTGTAAGCATTTTTTTTTAATCGTCAACTTCATCGGTAGAATCATCTTCCTCCTCTGGCTCTATTTCATCCTCAGATAAAAAAAAAATTTTTCATTTTTCTAAATCATGAAACTTAATTAATTGAAAAACTCAAGAAATAGCATGCAAATTAAAAAGTGTGAATTTTTTTAGAAGAATACTTGTATTTACAACAAAATAATTATAAAAAATTAAGTTTTTGTAAGCATTTTTTTTAATCGTCATCTTCATCGGTAGAATCATCTCCCTCCTCTGGCTCTATTTCATCCTCAGATAGAAACGCGGAGAGGGGAATACAGGCATCGCGTAGTTGCACGAATAAAACTTTATTAATTAATTTTTATTACTTCGGCTTGTGGAAATCGTCAGATTATATATTTCTCATAAATCTTGATCTATTCCCTTCAAAATAAAAAAAATTAACCACGCTCGAGAATGTCGAGATGACGTTTTTTTTTTTCAACTTTGTAGCCCTCCCCCTTCTTTACGTCACCTTTAAATTGTCAGATTAGAGGAATATAGATGTTTTAGCATATAACTAACTCCCCCTACCTTAATCTGACGCGCCCGAAAATTTCAAATGAACATTTTTTTTTTACTAATCTGATCCTTTATCCTTTACGGGCGTCCTTATAAATGAGGCTCATATCTGGTGGAAGTAAGTAGCCGGGTACCAGGTATCCTACTGTATATTAATCTGCCGCGCTTTAGTAAATCCCGAAATCCCCTCTTGGGCTCCCCTACTATTAAACTCGCCACTCCGGTCAATAACCATTAAATTAACGTGTCTCTCTAATCACTCGACATTGGCAGAGTTATTATGTGTTCGCCGTAGGCAACACAGTACCAGCTATAAAGAAAAAAAATCCATGTGTCAGTTTAGTTCACATAATTAAAAGTCAAGAGTATAAGGCCAGCTAGTTTAACTCTCGTAAGACTTTCGACTCGGCTCGACTAGTGCAGGCCCCAACCCTTCCCACTTAACCAGGCAACTAGACATCATTTATTTCATTCGTTTTCAACCCTTTTTTTTTGTTCTTCCTGGGGGAAATGCATTACGCATACCCGTCCGCCTGGGGGCGGACGGGTTATGTCGGACTCCCCCCGCAAGACGGCGGGGGTCTACCGACTAAAACCCCTGGGCTCCCTCTCATCGTCCATAGTGGGGGTCGTGGTGACGAAGCCATGTGCACGACCCCTTCGTTTTCAATCCTATCTCAACTGCACAAAGTTTTAAATCTGATGGTCTCGTATGATTCATTGCCTGGTTAAACGTTAAGGTTATTCAATACGACCGATTAATATAGTCCTAATCCTATGCAAAGTGTTATCTTAAGTAATAGTCCAGTAGTTAAAATTTTATCTTACATGATTATTATGTAGTGTATGAGAATCTTTAATAACAAATTATGATCTAGGAACTCTTATTAAAGTTTATTGTTGTCACAGTAATGGATTCCTAGTAGCAAGACATACTATTCAAATGCTGTTTAACTTTGGGAACTGTGCTATCTCTTTCTAAGTAAACTTTGTGATAGAGATAACATGTGTTCTCGAACAGATCTCGAGGTTGAAAATCGCTTGAGTATTTGAAGTTTAGATGACCTGGTGAACGCAAACCAAGGTTATCTATGCTCTGATTTTTAATTATGTGGCCTTAACTGGAAAATGTAAATTTCCCATAAATGCTGTATCTCTCAAAAGATATCAACATTTATGGGAACCAGACGTTGACATCTCAGTTCAGTTCACAAAATTAAAAATCAATGTATCTATAGTAGCCTAAGGTTACCCGCGCTACGGCACCTGCCCGACTATATTCTGATTTTTAATTTTGTCCATTGAACTCCGACAACTTTTTGACTTTTGTCAAATGAGGTCAACATTTGTGGAAATTGACATTTTCATCTGGTACGGTACCTTTTTTAAAATCAGAGTATAGGCATACCGTCCGTCGCCCTAATTTATTTCCGCTAACAATTTCGAGCTACTGGTATTCTTACACTGCGTCAAGGTCTTACTGAATATTGAATCTACATATTTTACTGATTTAACGTTTGAGGGTAACTGGGTGTGATACCTTATCATAACAAGTATTATTTTTTATACTCATTTATTTCAAAACGTATGTAATTGCGTTTGTAATGATTATATAAGTATATCTAGGTAGATGTTATCAAATATTATTCTTCTCTTTACTATTAGTGGAATAAGAAGTTGCAATATTTTGTGGTCTTGCAGAATGTTCTTATCTATATATCATTTGTATTAATTTAAATATAGAGTACTTCGTATATGTAAAAAATACAACGATGTATCGAAGATTTCCATGCTATTAAAGTTCCTTTTTGTTAAGAAATAAAAGCAAAATGAGAACATTCTGTCGAAGTAGGTATAATTAATTTACTATTTGCTGTACTGATGAATTTACAACCTATGATAGCCTAGGAGTCCGCGCCACCATAGAGGTCTCGTGAAAAGCCCGCTTCAGTCGCCATCAACATTCAAATTTAAACTTCATGTTCATAGGCACAAGGAATCAAAAAAATAGCATTCTAAGTAGAGTCCGCCTACTTAGAATGCTATTTTTTTTCGCGACCGCCTAATAAAATTAATTGTACTTGTAAATGTAATACGATCGAAAATAGCTCATCAACAACGTTAAGGATTGAAGAAGTTCATTAATACCATCGTGACTATGATTCCGACAGAGAGCTATAGTCGGATTTTTAATAAGACGAAGTAAACTGACAGAAGATTTTCGTCTAGGCGTAGCCGCTTATGAACGACCGCGCCATGTCGGACGATAGTTCGCGATGCCTTTACCCTAATTCGTCACGGAACAAAAGAGGACTCCAGTCCCTAGGCAAATGGGAACTTGATAGGGATGATACCCCCTAAAAAGTCCCCTAAAGGAATAATCAGGATATACTGCTATGATCATTGCTCTTTTCATGGTCGATTTCTTGATTTCAAATGTAGTCTCGCCATGCAGCATCTTGCTTACGATATCTGAATCGAAGTGTTCACATAGTTGACTATATAGTTCTCCGCTCTCCGTCGTCAGAATTTCCCAGTCTTTTTCGCTCAAATCAGATGCTGAAGTAGTAGGCAGAGTAGAATAGGCCACCCTCACTCTTACCGAGGTGTCGTAAAAGGCGACTAAGGTAAAGCTGCTGGCATAATCATCAGCACCTAGAGAAGGAAAACTCTGCATTTATATCAAAACCCTCGCCAACCCGTCTGCCAAGCGTGGTGAGTATGGCAATTACCCCTCATGTGATTGAAGGAGGCCCGTGCCCCAGCAGTGGGGACTTAAATGGGCTGATGATGATGATGATGATGATGATGAAACTGACAGATGTCAATGTGTCACTCCCATACATTTGCAAAATGCAAATTGTCAAAATATATAGGAACTTGACGTTTGCGTCTATCAGTTTACTACGTCTAATTAAAAAACCGATTATAGTAATAAATGAAGTAAAATAACGAATCTGGTACCTCTATGCGGACTTTGCTTGGTTGTAAATTCAGAGGCAGTTTGTATTGTATAATAAAATAACGGTAGGTTGTCAAATGTGGCCTCATAATATTGTCGATCTGGTACGCGGCTGTATCATTATTCTCGTGCCATCTCTAATGAAATGACACTACACCGGGCACAATATGATGGGCCTTATTTAAACGAGTTAAGGTTGAAAGTGGCTAAGAGTAAGGTCAATTTTCCGTAATAAATGTCTCTTTAATCACTCGATTTTTAATACCACGTCGGTTGCAAACAAGAAATAAAAATGTATTGCATATACAATTACAAATAGACGCCATATATATAAAACCTTTAAAAACCTGATACAAGTTTTAATTAAATGTAAAAAGATCCAACATATTATGCCAAGTAAAGTGTACTCAATAATATTGATCTTCCCTTTTTATTGACATGTCTGTATAATGGTGTATACACAATTTTATTATTTATTATTATTTACGCACAATTTTGTATTCTTTTTTTTTATATAATTTTCATATCGTTCATCCATATCTAATCAATGAACATATCAATGTATTTCATCCCTTTCTCAAATATTTTGTCGTATAAATTATGTTACAGAGACAGTATCGCTAGTTATAAATTTATTTGTAATCGTTACATTCTATCCATATTTAAGTTAGTGTTGGCGATCGATATCATTGGTATCGAAAAAAGCTACGACTTACATTGAGGCAATGATCGATAAATCAAGGCTATGGAAACTATAGTATTATGAAAAGTCCGTTAGATCACGTTATGTATGCGTTAGGTGTAACTTCAACGATACAGCTGTTGTAGGTACACGTCAAAGTATACAAAACTGTGTTCATTCGATTCTCACCCTAATTTCAAAAATGGTTCGGTTCAATATCAATTGAGGAAATTTCAACAGATAGTAGTGTGGCTTTCAGTAAAATAGCATGGTCATTTTGACTTGTCACGTTACGTAAACATACTATTTTACGGATTTTCTAACGCGGTAGCTCCCATTCAAAATATTAAATGACGAGACTGTAAAAGTTTTAAAGCAACCAGTCATTTACGTCCTATCGATCGATTTATTGAAACAACACTGATTTCATTGTAGTATTATGTTTTCATGGCTTTATTGTTTAGGCGAAATGACTGATTTTATGTATTCCATTAATCTCGAGTGTTAACTTTCTATAATTTGCATGCTTTTTCTTATTTGTAATGATTTTATCAAACATGTCTGAATGAGGTGACTGTAAAAAGATTAAATTAGCATAAGTAGGTACTTAAAGACTTCTCACTTGGCGTAAGCATTTCAATTTATATCGGTGCATTTATTTAAAATATTAGCTGTTCTGTTTAGTGTTGTCTGTGAATGAACTCGCACAATTTTATGGCATTGATTAGTGCTGGTTTTATTCCAAAAAGGGAGATATCCTGCTCGTGGTGTGCATGATTTTATAATAAAACTATAGGCACAGTGCGACCACGATCAGGAGGCACTTCAGTGCCATTGACGGGGGCGTTGTGAAACGTTTTATCTATGCGAAAATGTCAAAACATCATTAGTTCCGGCTTTTGCCAAATAACAGTGATTGGACTCTGTACTCTGATTTGACATTACACTTACATTATAAATGTCAAGTTCCTATACACTTTGACTTTTACATTATGTCAAAAGGGGTCAAAATATATGGGATTGAAATCTGTCAGTTAAGTCCACTTAATTTAAAATAAGAGTAAAAACAAAGTGTACGCAGCAAATATAAGCGAGTATACTGCGGTGACGCCTCACTTTACTCTTACATTCTGGTAAAAATGATGGCTAATAAAGCCAAACAGTCTGTATGTGAGAGTGATCTGGTTCACTGAAGTTGGTTGGTACTGGTTGGTAATGATGATTTGTTTCGCCATATTTCCAAAACACACTCAACTCCCTTACAATAAATATCTTCATTGCATACAAATTGCTAAAGTGATATCTCTCGAATCTTTAAGGCGTATTCATTCATCTTACCTTTGGGTTTTGGGTTATGCCTAATATATGTAAGAGATGCCTCGAATTTATTATTATTTTATACATACCGAACTCGATTGTATCTTATGTGCGTTTGTAAAATGTTACGATGCGTGCACACTGTTGGTATCAAAGCGGAATAGACAATCGTTCTGATATTCATTAGGGGAGTTGCCACACTGGCGGATTGCGAGCGTTTTCAAAGCGAAGCGACGATGTAGAGAACACGTCGCGGCTGCGCAGCGTTTATGCCGGGGTTTTCTGCGTGGCCGCTACAAATAAACAATGGCGTTTAGACTTATCTCCGAGTCGAACACGTCGCTCATCCGCGGCGTGAACACTGCGTCGTCGCTCCGCTTTGAAAACGCTCGTTGACTGCCAGTGTGGCAACTCCCTAAAATCGCACCTCTTGACATTTGACGTATTTTGAAATTATTATAAGTGTAATACATGACAAATAAAATAAAATACTAAAACTTTGTCTTAGAATCTTTTGAATCCTTAGAAATAAAATTGGTGCCAAAGCAAAAATTACTGGTTCTAATCTAAACCAACGAAATGTTAGGAATTTCAGGCGATAGAAATTATATGGATAGGTAACAATGTATAGAATAGAAACTCTTATGTAATCACTATATTTTTTATATAATAAATATGAAATAAAATGTAATCAATCCTCTTTTATTTACAAATCATCACAAAGATAAATTGGATTTTTCTGATCGTCGTTCGCAAGTAAAAACTTCACAACAACCATTTTGAAGAGTTCCGCTCAGCGACAGATACGAATTCGAAATGGCCATTGGTAATTGGTTTATTAGTTTTAATAAACGTACAGTGGCGGACAGGTCAAGCTATACAAAACTGTCAAATATCCTCTATCGATTTCGAACTCAATGTGTAACAATATAAAAACAAAATTTATAATAGAATAAATAATTTTGTCAGTTTTGTATAGCTTGATGTGTCCGCCACTGTACAGGAACGTTTGTTCGTGTACTTTGGCAGAGGGGAACGCGTCCACATGACATGCCACGTCCCGTCAATATAGTTAGTCATGAAAGTAAATGATTTCTACACTGCTGTTACGTCATCGGTATGGCTACCATACCGATGACCTTTAAACCCTTAGACAATTTAATACGTAGCCCCTTATGTATTATGGCATCAATGGGCGTGGTCTCTATGCATTTTCATAAAAAAAAAGTTTCATGACTTGCTTGACACACTATAGTAGAGATACATTAATTTTATTCTGTGCAACACTGGTAACAAATGTCAAATTTTCTTTTTGACGTTGACATTTCCGCCATAACTCATTTTGGTTGTGTGCTTTTTGTTATAAACATCGCGTAAAACTTACGATTTTCATTAGTTTCTGTTGTTTTTAACATGGCTATCGTCGAGGACGAAGTGAGAAACGAGTCCGAGGAAGAGAATGAGATAGAGGTGGTGGTGGAAGAAGACGATGGGGATCGGGACTCAGACGAGTCGGAGGTACGCATATTTTGCTGGTTTTATATTACCTTCTAGTCGATTTAGTTGACCAAATATAGTGTAAAACTTTACAAAATTTACCTAGACTGTATATCAAATAATATTAGTTGCTGCTTATTAGTTCAAAGGTCGATTAATTACTTCCTCATGGTATAGTAATGTCCTCCACATTTTGTTTGGTCATAAACTAGGATTTAATTGGAGTGTTTTGCAATAAACTGATTCAAAATTAATTTAGTTTCGGTTTAAAAAGAATATCATAGAAAAATGATGTTGATACACATTCTATGCCATGCATTTGATGGCCTTTTCATAAATGTTTTGCTTGTGTGGGTTTGCTTGTTTTTCCTGAACATTATCTAGGGTTACCAACCTATAAATGGAACTCATATTAATATTTTCAAGATAAATTCTTTGTAGTTATTCTGTCAAAAATCTGTACTAATTACATGTATTTAAAATATTTCCAATTGGAATAAGCGCCCCAAAAACAAAATATGATAGATTGTATCACATGATAAATGTAGTCTAATAAATTTCATTGTCTTGATATTGACATCAGGATGATGATGACGATGAGGTGCAGGAGAGAAAGGCTGCTATTCTGGAACAGCGCATAGCAGAGTACCCATATGCGTACCCGGACCATATTGAACTGATCCGGACTCTGTGGTAAGTTGTACATACAAACAATACCCTTTTTAAAACCCCTCAGAAAGTTCAAATGGAATTACACTTTATGTTTTGGCACAAATAATTTCTACTACTTATGTGGGATGTGTTGGACTGTGATGTGATTTATGAAAAGCGTCATCGAAGTGATGTGACTGAATATTTATGAATCACTACAACTCCAAAATGTTCAATACTAGAATGATCTATCACTCCAGCAGCTTCTGGGTAAACTCAATCCACTTTATGCTTGCTGTGTTGTAATTAACCCTAGGGGTTAATGGGATCCCTACAGCAAGATTCATTCTACTAATATTATGAATGCAAAAATTTGAATCACATGTAAGCTACATATACATGTACGTACAATGTATGTAAGAATGGTAAACCATAATAGGTATATGGTGCAAAACCTAGATTAAATTAGTTGCGAGCTGTTGAAACTCGTTAATGATGGTACCTAATCCCGTTGCCCACATGCAGGCTAATTCGAAGATTAGTGAAAGAAACAATTCATAAAGATGTAATGTATTTTATCCAAAATATATTGATAATTCTATCACACATGGGTAAACTGTGAGGAGTAGCTAGTCAGGAATAAGGGATCAGGAAAATTAAAAAAAAATAAAGAATGATTAAAACTGTCCAAACAATAAAAGAGACTAGTTAGAGTCGCACTAGTGCATGTTCTATGATTAAAAGGAGTACCTAGTTACTTTTAAAGTTCGATCAAAAATCTCCAAGCATTAATTAGGCACAGTAGTAAGCCAACATTATTATCATTAACTTGGATCTATACATATTATTTAGTAATTGAATTGACTGTACTATTGATACCCTCAATTAAATAACAATTTGATATTATCATTTTGATAATTTAAATTCAGTAATAACATTTCATTCTATTATGATTAGGAATGATTTGTATGTATGTTTGTATATGTCACATTTTATGTTTTAAATGGTTTTAGTTTTTGTATTTCATAATTAAATGCCATATAATCATAAATTCATGTTGGTCTAGTTGTTTAAGTATCGGGCCGTGATCTTGGGGCCCTAGGTTCGCTTCCCTTCCAGATGGCTCAAAATAAGTTTGATTGTTCATTTCTATTATTATTTTAATGTTAAATTTTTTTATGTAAAAATCACACTTTTACTCCATTAAAAAAATGAATCTTTTACACTTTACATGGTGTTAAGCAAAGCAAAGACACCATTGATTTTAGGTAAAGTGTAAAAGATTCAGTTGCTGTTACATTTTTTTAATGGAGTAAAAGTGTGATTTTTACATAAAAAATTTTAACATTAAAATTTTGGATGACATGGGGGGTAGGGGAGTCTAGATGATGATTACGTCATCGATAATTATTTTCTTTTTAACACAAATGGCAACCCTCACATTCTGTTTGCTTGAAAACGAAACGTATATTTGGGGAATTACCTACAGTTAAATACATACGGTTAGAAGGGTTGTTGAGCTGTGACAAAAAATCGGAAAATGTTTACGTATGTATGGGGGGAGGGGGTAAGAGCTTTGCTTACTTTTGCTGACAAGAGGGGTGGGGAGGTAAATAACTGTAATAAATCTGCTTACGTAATACTTGAACGTCCCCTTAGTATTATGTTGGTGCAGTGGGTAGTGCGTCGTACTTTAAAGGGATGGCTGCGCTTGGGGTCCCGGGTTCAGTCCCTGCCTTAGCTGAAATCGGTTGGAGGATATTATTATTATGAATGAAATATATGGCCCTCAGGCCAAATAAAGTGACAATCTGCCCAAGATGACTGGTGGGAACTGGATGCGAGTAGTAGAGTAGCTGAAGATCGATCGAAGTGGCGAACATTTGAAGAGGCCTGTGTCGAGCAGTGGACTGCAACGGCTGGTGATGATGATGAATGAAATAATCGTTAATATGAAGTAACTTGTGCCCAACCGTTTTTCAGGCGTTTGTCGGAACTGGACCGGTGGAGGGCGGCGTACGAGCGAGTGACGCAGTGGACGGCGCTGCTGCCCGAGCACTGGCTGCTGCGGCTGCAGACCGAGGTGACCCTCGCGCACTCCGATGAGGCGAGGGACCACATCACTGACCTTTTCCACCAGGCTACAATAGACAATTACTGTAAGTTACTGACCGTGTTCGTGGGTTCGTCGTTCGAATCCGACCATGCACCACTAGACTTTGGAAATCTATGTGCGTATTTCTACCATTAGCTCTTATTCATATTTTCCAGCTATCCCTATTCTAACCGAGTGGTGCACGTGGTCCCTGAGCACCGGCGACACGAAGGTGGCGCGCGAGCATATAGAGGAGGTTCTGCGTCGCGCCGGCGCCGACCCGCTCTCCGGGAAGATCTTTTGGGACGCTAAACTGGAGCTGGAAAAGTCTCAGCTGGAGACTCTCAAGTATGCTATGGCTTATTATCTTTTTTGACCGAAAAGGCCGGCCTGCTACATTTCTCTTGTTCTCTGGCGGCCCGCTTGCTCTTTGTTTGCCTCTCTTTTTCATAAAATCTGTTTATTCGGGGGCCGGTGCGAATAAGCTGGAACTGCAGAAGTGTTATTTGAGCACTAGAAGGTAAACCAAAAAGCTTCATTTCTTTTTTTTTAAATATAATAGGTGGCAGACGAGCAGACGGATCACCTGATAGTAAGCGATTGCCGCCGTCCATGGACACCCGCGCCACCAGTGGAGCCACAAGTGCGCTGCCAACTTTTAAACCCCCCTTTCCCCCAGATTGGGCCTCCATACCCTCACTCACGCAGTGAAACACAGCACAGTGCTGCTTCACGCCGGTTTTCTGTGAGGTTTCAGGACTTCTTCTCTTCTAAAGATTAGTCTTCTATTTGAGATTCAAGTTGACAGTCATATTGACGTGTATCGAATTTCGTTCATCAACCCTTACCCTAAACTCACTAAACCAATTATTACAGTGAAGACGACCCGGAGTATAAAACGCAGCGCGAGCGAGTGCTGTGGTGCCTTGAGGAGATGGTGTCGCGGCCGCTGTTGCGCAGCGACGAGGCCTGGCAGCAGGCGCACGAGCTGGCGCTGGCGCTGCACAACCAGCAGTACGTCGACAAGGTAACTGACTGACAGACTAGGCACAGCGACGAGCCGGAGTACAAGACGAGGCCTGGCAGCAGGCGCACGAGCTGGCGCTGGCGCTGCACAACCAGCAGTACGTCGACAAGGTAACTGACTGACAGACTGGCACAGCGACGAGCCGGAGTACAAGACGAGGCCTGGCAGCAGGCGCACGAGCTGGCGCTGGCGCTGCACAACCAGCAGTACGTCGACAAGGTAACTGACTGACAGACTGGCACAGCGACGAGCCAGAGTACAAGACGAGGCCTGGCAGCAGGCGCACGAGCTGGCGCTGGCGCTGCACAACCAGCAGTACGTCGACAAGGTAACTGACTGACAGACTGGCACAGCGACGAGCCGAAGTACAAGACGAGGCCTGGCAGCAGGCGCACGAGCTGGCGCTGGCGCTGCACAACCAGCAGTACGTCGACAAGGTAACTGACTGACAGACTGGCACAGCGACGAGCCGGAGTACAAGACGAGGCCTGGAAGCACGCGCGAGCTGGCGCTGGCGCTGCACAACCAGCAGTACGTCGACAAGGTAACTGGCTGACAGACTGGCACAGTGACGAGCCGGAGTACAAGACGAGGCCTTGTAGCAGGCGCACGAGCTGGTGGCGCTGGCGCTGCACAACCAGCAGTACGTCGATAAGGTAACTGACTGACAGACTGGCACAGCGACGAGCCGGAGTACAAGACGAGGCCTGGCAACAGGCTCACGAGCTGGCGCTGGCGCTGCACAACCAGCAGTACGTCGACAAGGTAACTGACTGCTTGGCTAAGTAGCTATAGCAGCTGACATTTTTGTTGACTTATGCTTTATCCGCATGTTTATTGTTGAGTTACATCTTATCCGTATGAAGCCATTCGCATCCCCATTTAAAACGTGGACAGCTAAAGAATGGAACTCCTTGCCAAGGACTGTTTATCCTGACCACTATAGTCTAGAATCTTTAAGGCAAGAGTGAACTGGCGTCTCACTAAACGCGTAACCTATACTTTAAGACGAGACGAGACGTAGACGAGGTTTGTTCCGGATGTGACGAAATGTGAACAGTTTTATAGAACCCTTTTAGTCTTTTTTTTATTATGGCTCAACCCGAAGATAATTCGCCAATGTCATGTAACTTATTGAGAATAAGTAGGTAGTCTACAAAGTCAGTCAAAGTCACAGTCACTCAATAAAACGCCGGTGTTTTATGTTTTATCGACCTATGGATTCAGCAGATATCACTCTATAGGCAATCGCAGGTTTTAAGACTCTATTAGGTCCAAGCAAGTTGTCACTAGACAACGCATTCGACAAACAATAGCAATGTTAAAAACTATACAATCCAACGATTCTTATTATTAGAATCGTTTCACTGCACAAATATACACCAAATTTGTACACTAAAAACCACTGTTTTACCGACCCGGAGCTCAATTCTCGGGCTCGTGACATTTATCATCATACGACATATATTATATCACAAATAAAACAGTTTTTTTTAATGTTTTAGTGGTATGGATTTCATGTGACATCCGCCATGTTTTTTCATAACGAAAATCCCGTGAATTGAGCTCCTGGTAAATCTGCGGATCCGTCATAGTTCCCACTCGGAATCCGAAGCGACTTTGGATATAGTACGGTTCGATAATGATGACATACTTCAGGAAAAAAATGCAAAAGTTTTATTTCTTTACAGGTCAAATATCAGCACGACATGGCCCTGGATTATATGCAAAAAATAACCCCATATGAAGACAAGCTTTTGACTGTAGAGTAAGTGCAAATTTAAACATTATTGTGCTTTAAAACATTTTGGCAGTTTCTAATCATTTCTTTCTTGTAGGGATCAAGATGAAAAAGCGAAACTGTACCAGGAATACATAGACAAGGTGGTAGAGTTATCGAGCGAGAGGAAATATGCCGAGTGTGACAGTGATGGAATACTCAAGGTAAAACTAATATCGTCCAGTGTTTTAAATAAACTATTGCCGTCAACCTAGACGGCAATTAAAACAATACTGCATTCTTAAAAAGTCTAGTGACACTTTGCTATAGAACATTTGCAGTAGGTTTTAATTGGAGTTATTACATAATATAAATCCGTCCCAATGTCGTTATGATGACGCCGTGTGATACCCGGCAGAGTAGAATAGGCCACCCTCACTCTTACCAAGGTGTCGTAAAAGGCGACTAAGGTTAAGCTGCTGGCATGATCATCAGCACCCAGAGAAGGAAAACTCTGCATTTATATCAAAACCCTCGCCAACCCGTCTGCCAAGCGTGGTGAGTATGGCAATTACCCCTCATGTGATTGAGGGAGGTCCGTGCCCCAGCGGTGGGGACTTAAATGGGCTGATGATGATGATGATGATGTCGTTATGTTTATGTTCAAGTTAGCCCTATGTTAAGTCAGCTGCAAATAGTCACTTTAGTCCCTTGTCATAATATGTAGCTATCACACTTCTACTTTCTTTCATGTAGGTATTTCAAAAATTGTTTACAGATACAGCTTATCACAAATAATATAATAAGGCTACGGCGGCAAATCTCAACGATCAGGTCGTACGCAGGATATATTAAAGTGCTAAAGTGTGTGCGCAAACACAAGAGCACTCTATATTCCCTTACCCTCATATTCCGATGGGACACTACTGTGACACGACCGGAGAGGGATTAGGCTCAGGACTAATGGCTTAATGTGCTTTCCGAAGCACGGGGTTACAAGGCTGTCAACTTCCTGACTCCGGGCTGCCACAAAGAATTTCTTAACGAACTTGGTACAAATTTATCACAAATAAGATTTTGCGAATTAGAAAATGCGAGTAACCAGAGATCGATCATAATAGGGGCAGTGTCGCGTGTGAAAAATCCGCTAGATGGCTTACAGATAATAATAATTCTCACAACATCTCATACGTTGACCTGATTCCGTACTAAGTAGCTTAAGCACTTGTGTTACAGATATCAGACAACAGAGGAACACAAATATATACTTAAATATATATATTACATCCAGATACCGAACAAACACAAGTGTTCATCGCACGAATGTTTGTCCAGGGTGGGGATCGAACCCACGACCTTTGGCATTGCGCCATCCGGTCAGCCAAACAGATATAGCTACAGCTTAAGGTACGATACTAGCGCCACGAAGTGATTTATATTGTTTCGCCATGGAGATTATTGTTACTGATAGGTAGTAATCATTACATACGTTTACCGTGGGAGAGCCACGCTTCGGCATGAATGGGCCGGCTCGACCGGATTTATACCACGGCCTCACAGAAAACCGGCGTGAAGCAGCACTGTGCTGTATTTCGCTGCGCAAGTGTGGATACCGGAAGCCCAATCCGGGGTAAAGGGGGTTCAAAGGTTGGCAGCGCACTTCACTGGTGTCGCGGGTGTCCATGGGTGGCGGCAATCGCTTACCATCAGGTGATCCGTCAGCTCGTTTGCCATCTATCACACAAAAAAGTATGTTTAAAAAAATTGTTAATACTTTCCTTGAAATATTTGTTGATCACTTTTTAAAAGTGTCTCCAAAAAAACAATGTAAATCACTTGCCTAGTATCGTTGCAGTGTCGCCTTAACACAAAGTAGGGTTTATTTGCGGACGGAAAACCTATATCCATTTATTTATTTATTTATAAGATCACCAACAAGATTTCCAAATTATAAATCAATCTAAACGAAATCTTGTATATAGGTGACAACGGCATGCAATATTGACAACAGTAACATTAGTTTTGAAGATAAATATGAGTATTCTTTCGTCAGGTCCTGTATGACCGTGCGACCACCGAATGCGTGAACTGCCTCGAGATCCAAAGCCTCCTGCAGGCGTGGGCGCGTCACGTGCGCAACTGCTCGTCGCGCGCCACGTACGGCCGCGTGCTGGAGTCGTGCTCGCGGCGCTTACCGCGGAAGCAGCTCTTCTGGACGCTGAGGATGCAGCATGCGGAGCATGAGGAGAAGACCAGCGACGAGGTAGCGTATACGGGCTAGTTGCCGCATTTGGTTGTGTCCCGGCTGGTGAGAGATGTGTTGGAATAAGACTGTAGGGTATGAAGAAACCCATCGGCGAAAGAGCTCTAAGCATGTACCTTCCAAAAACCTTATAGGTAGACCTCCAGTTTATTATCCATACTTTTTTAAATTGCTAATGTGGGCAGGCGGCTTATGATAATAGGGTATACGACTAAGTTCAAGATCTTACAAAATATAAATATTTTGTCAAAATATAGGTCAATATGTGCCAAAGGCAAAAATTCTCAATTAAAAATATAACGTCTAGCCGGTTGTATGGTCATTCAAAGATTCATGGGAAAGTCCATTTTAAAACAATGAAATTATTAAAAAATAATTATACCACTAAATAACCCATACAATTTGCACCAATTATTGTAATAGAACCATTGACATAAACGAAACATTTGTAATAGCTACCATACAAAATTCAAATGAAATGCATACAAAATACTTAAGTGTGACGTCACATCTAAGTAGCCATTTGTATGGAGCGTTTTGGGTTTGCCCAAAATAATGTGATTTTAAAGTTGTGATATCTCAGGTAGTTTAAATGAGAATCAAGTAATTCTTTCAACGATGTTTCTACCATTGAGAGGTCTTTTGATTGCAAAATTAAAAAAAAAGTAGTCGTATACCGTATTGTTTCGGAAACACGCTTTACTAGCACGATTTAAAAATGCATAATGACATCTACCGAAACAACGCCGAACTATCTGGTTGATTGCTTTCTAAGGCTACATCTGCTTTTTACAAGCTTCATCTAACGAAAACCGCTGAACTATTTTGCGCTTGACCAATAGAAAAAGTTTCCAATCGAAAGAGTTGGAAGAGTTCGCGCAGTCGCACGGTTATAGCTTTTGATTGGTCAAGCTCACTTCGCCCCCCGCTGATTGGCCCAAAGAGGAAACAAACTTTCGATTAGTCTAGCGTACTCCTCCCCCCTCGCGTCTCGCGGACCATGAGAACGTCGACTTTGTAGCGGTAAAGTCAAAGCCTGTTTACTTTGGCATCTGGTCTATTTATATAATTATGCAATTGCTTACCATCAGGTGATTCGTCTGTTCGTCTGCCTGCCTATTACATAAAAAAATGTAGTCCCGTCTGACATTTCCAGGTTAAGGCTATATTCGAGTGTGCGCTATCAAAAGGCATGGACACGTTCAAGGACGCGGAGGGGATCTGGATGAGCTTCCTGGAGCACCTGCGGCGCGTCACACACTTCGACAACGAAGAGGAGGTCCAGAAGCTTAGGCAGAACTTCAGGCTAGCGTGGGATACGCTTGGAGAGGTATTATTATATCATCATCATCATAATCATAATAATTTCAACCCATAGACGCCCATTGACGAATCCCGGATAGATTTTTACAGTTATTACAATTCCGGAACTAAATATCGGACAAAAATTGTATTTTCATTTTTGATATTTTTTATAGCAATCTTTTGCAATTTATTCTTAAATAAATAACACACTTAAAAATTTCATCTCGTGTTCAGGCGGGACTCGACTTACTTACTAACGCGTTCAGTGGTTTAATTGGTAGAACATTCACCCGGATTGTGGAAGGTGTGGGTTCGAGTCCCGCCTGAACACGAGATGACATTTTTAAGTGTGTTATTCATTCTCATTTTGTTTGGGGTCCTCTTTCCTGCTACACCTCTACTTTACACGGTCTTTGGTTTTCTCATTTTGTCTGGGGTCCTCTTTCCTGCTACACCTCTACTTTACACGGTCTTTGGTTTCTCATTTTGTTTGGGGTCCTCTTTCCTGCTACACCTCTACTTTACACGGTCTTTGGTTTCTCATTTTGTTTGGGGTCCTCTTTCCTGCTACACCTCTACTTACACGGTCTTTGGTTTCTCATTTGTTTGGGGTCCTCTTTCCTGCTACACCTCTACTTTACACGGTCTTTGGTTTCTCATTTTGTTTGGGGTCCTCTTTCCTGCTACACCTCTACTTTACACGGTCTTTGGTTTCTCATTTTGTTTGGGGTCCTCTTTCCTGCTACACCTCTACTTTACACGGTCTTTGGTTTCTCATTTGTTTGGGGTCCTCTTTCCTGCTACACCTCTACTTTACACGGTCTTTTGGTTTCTCATTTTGTTTGGGTCCTCTTTCCTGCTACACCTCTACTTACACGGTCTTTGGTTTCTCATTTTGTTTGGGGTCCTCTTTCCTGCTACACCTCTACTTTACACGGTCTTTGGTTTCTCATTTTGTTTGGGGTCCTCTTTCCTGCTACACCTCTACTTTACACGGTCTTTGGCATTCATAATTACCTACCATCAGGTGGTAATTGCTTACCATCAGGTGATCCGTCTGCTTGTCTGTAACCTATCAAAAAAAAGAAGGAGTTATAAATAAATTATTGTTTACTAAGTATATAATAATAATAATAATAATAATAATCAACATCTCATACATTGACCTGAATCCGTACTAAGTAGCTTAAGCACTTGTGTTACAGATATCAGACAACAGAGGAACACAAATATATACTTACTTATACATATATTACACCCAGACACTGAACAAACACAAGTGTTCATCGCACGAATGTTTGTCCAGGGTGGGGATCGAAACCACGACCTTTGGCGTAAGAGGCAGGGTAACTACCAATTGCGCCATCCGGTCAGTCAGTATATGAACTATTCGTTTATTTTATGGTCGCAGACATGGGGTATGGAATCCAACGACTGCGAAGTGCCACTGTACTGGGCGCGACTCGAGTACGGCCGCATGAACGACCCGCAGCAGGGGCGGGAGATCTTCGACGAGATGTTTAGTGAGTATACATACACTGTCAACCGAGGGAAAAATGGGCTGGCTCGACCGGGGTGATATACCAAGGCCGAGAAAACCAGCGTCTCTGCTGTGTTTCGCTGCACGAGTCGCCTAAAAGTGGCAACTTTCTCGCTTACACCTCGGATTAATAACGCTGATTTTGCCAGATAAAGGGAATGAGAGCGATTTGCGATGCCAATCCGAGTGTAAGACGATGTTCTGAGGGCCTATAACGAAATGGAGATCCGGACCAAATTTTATTCCCGTTACTTCCAAACGCGCTGTCCGTTTCTTATGTTTGTGACAGGTTGGTTTCTTGCTAGTTACCGGATTGATTGTTGGCCCGCAGGGTTTTGAACTGAAATCATTGTTAAATAAATAAATAAATAAATATTTCACAACATCACATACATTGATCTGACTCCGAGATAGTTAGCTCAAGCACCTGTGTTACGGATATCAGAATCAACAGCGGAATTACAAATATATACATATAATACTTTTCTTTTGTAAATACATACTTATAATACATAGAAACACCCAGACCAATACAAATAGACATGTTCATGCACATAAATATTTGTACTGTGCGGGGATCGAACCCGCAACCCTTGGACTAAAGGCAGCGTTCACTACCACTGTTCCAAACGGGTCGTCTTACTTGTAGGAAGAAATTATCACACAGGTAGGTCTCAAAAAACGGTAAATCATTTCCTTAAAGTATTTGTTGCTCACTTTTTTATAAATGTGTCCTATTTATTCGCCACAATCAATATAAATCACTTGGTGGCGGTAGTATCGTCGCAGTATCGCCTTAAAGCCCGATTCGACCAATCTTTATCCGTGGATAAATCTATGGTACAACGTCAGATTTGTATAGACTGACAGTGTGCGTATACCATAGATTTAGTATCGGATTAAGATTGAAATGAAATGAAATGAAAATTGTTTATTCAATTTAGGTCCATACAGAACACTTATGAATGTCAACATGTTTACCACTGGTTCGGAATGTAGTTTTCTGCCAAGAAAACACCAGCAAGAAACTCAGCAGTTACTCTTTTAAAAATAAATTATCGATCGGTCCTTAAAAGCAGAATATTCATACAATAGGGTATTTGACTAAGCTCGAGATTTTACAAAATATAAATATTTTATCAAAATATAGGTAAATATGTGCCAATAGCAAAAATTCTCAATCAAAAATATAACGTCTAGCCGGTTTTATGGTCATTCAAAGATTCATGGGCAAGTCCATTTTAAAAGTATGAAATTTAAAACAAAATATTATACCATTGAATAACCCATATAATTTACACCAACTATTAAAATGGAACCATTGACATAAACGAAACATTTGATATAGCTACCATACAAAATTCAAATGAAATGCATACAAAATACTTGCGTGTGACGTCACATCTCAGTAGCCATTTGTATGGAGCGTTTTGGGTTTGCCCAAAATAATGTGATTTTATGATTATATGATTGCCGTGTGGTCCCCGGCAGAGTAGAATAGGCCACCCTCACTCTTACCGAGGTGTCGTAAAAGGCGACTAAGGTAAAGCTGCTGGCATGATCATTAGCACCCAGAGAAGGAAAACTCTGCATTTATATCAAAACCCTCGCCAACCCGTCTGCCAAGCGTGGTGAGTATGGCAATTACCCCTCATGTGATTGAGGGAGGCCCGTGCCCCAGCAGTGGGGACATAAATGGGCTGATGATGAATGTGATTTTAAAGTTGTGATATCTCAGGTAGTTTAAATGAGAATCAAGTAATTCTTTCAACGATGTTTCTACCATTGAGAGGTCTTTTGATTACACAAATGAAAAAAAAATAGTCAAATACCGTATTGTTTAAATTTCCAGAATACGGCGAGAACAAGACAATGTCAAAATACTGGGAGGCGTTCATCCAGATGGAATGCAGCCGCAGCCCGCCGCTGTCGGAGCACAAGCGCCGCGACCTCTACCGGCGCGCGCTGAAGTTCGTCGCCGACTACCCGCCCGCCGTGGCGCGCCTGTGGACCGACTACGAGCGCGACCACGGCCACTTGGACACGCTCAGGGAGTGCTACGACACTTGCGAGGTCTATATAATAATATTACAGAACCATATTTGAATAATAATAATAATAAACCATTCAACATATTATGAACGCCTGCCCAGTTCTCACTCAAACAGATTACACCCACAGACACAATCAAGTCGCATATTACATTCATCAAAAGTTAGCCATCAAACATAAATTGTTACCGCCACACGTAAAACCGTACTACCAATACTTGCCAAAAGCCGTGCTTGAGAATCCTAATTGCAAATTATACTTTGATAGAGCCATTTTAACAGACAAAACCACACATTGTAATAGACCGGATATAACTTTGTTAGACAAAATAAATAATACTGCATATATAATAGATATCACAGTTCCTAACACTCATAACATTAAAAAATCTATATCAGAAAAAATACACAAATACTCAGAGCTGAAAGAAGAAATCCTAAGAATATGGAATTTAGACAAGGTGTACATTGTACCACTCGTACTTTCCAGCACAGGAGTGATACCGAAACACTTACATCACAGCATTAAACTGTTAGATCTTCCGGAAAACTCTTTTATCACAATGCAGAAAGCTGCTATACTCAACACCTGCCGAATTGTACGGCGATTTCTTCAAGACGAACCATACGAACACACAAACCCAACAGACACACATACAGATTCCCAAATGTAATCACACACTAAGTTAAGTTGCTTGGCGTAATGCCCGTAACTGTACTTTAAACCAGCTTCAGAGCTGAGAAATAGCATGAAACGAAAAATAATAATAATAATTCTCACATCATCTCATATGTTGACCTGATTCTGTACTAAGTAGCTTAAGCACTTGTGTTACAGATATCAGACAACAGAGGAACACAAATACATACTTAAATACATATATTACACCCAGACACTGAACAAACACAAGTGTTCATCGCACGAATGTTTGTCCAGGGTGGGGATCGAACCCACGACCTTTGGCGTAAGAGGCAGGGTCACTACCAATTGCGCCATCTGGTCAGTCAATAAAGTCAGTGAATAAGTATATTATTTTAAACTTTCATGGTCACTAACATTAGAACAGTTATTTATGGGATTTCTACCATGTAGGCACACTAGCGACTCCAATCGATTTTAATTTTAGCTACTTAACTGGATCTATTTTAAACGATTTCGGGGTTATAATCTCTCGGCAAACACTTATACTATTTATTAAATAACCATGCACAAATGTTGGGTCCGTTTTTGTACGCGAAAAATTGATTCACACCAAAAGCGGCCACTTTTGGCGGTAATCCAAAATTCGAGTGCAAAAGCAGACCAAACAGTTAACTATAAGTGTTAAATAAATAGTATAGGTGTTTGCCGAGAAGTTGTAACCCCGAAACTGTTTAAAATAGATCCGGTTTAGTAGCTAGAAATTAAAATCGATTGACGTCGCTAGTGTACCCTACCCGTCAACTTAAAGTCAAGATTTTGATTGGTGTGTCACCAAGACGTCTTGCATTTGAACGCGAATCACCAACATTCCCATTCGCATCCAAAGCCGTCGCTTTGAAGCCCTGGGATTAGCGTGGACCATAATCCAAGACCAAGAGTTTGCAAGTCTGGTAATGAGGGTTTTCTTCTGTGAAAAATCCGCTAGATGGCGTACTGTTGGACTGAAGTCCACCATCAACCTCATTGGTTGTTTAGTTTGTCAAATTGACATTTTGAAAGATCACGTTTAAAAATAACCAATCACACTGTATATGGACCTCACTCCTATAGTACTCCATCTAGCGAATTTTTCACTCGCGAAAACCCTCATTACAATGAAGCGAGTGTCTGTACGTAGTTTGTGTTGATTACTTGAACTGACTTATTTTTCTATTTCAGACAAAAGTGAAGGAATGGCGCGAAAGTTACCAAGCGATGAAAGACAAGATGATTGGCAAGAAACAGAAAGGCAAACAGGCAGACAAGAAGTCCAAATTCGACAAGAAAAAGAAGAAGAAAGAAGACGAGCAACCAAAGAACAAAGCCAAGAGGAAATCCGAGGATGGCACGGGGGGCACCGAAACGAAGAGGAAAAGGGACGGGGATATGGAGGTGGAGGAGAGTGGGAAGGAGACGGAGGTAGCTGGAGCGGGGAGTGGAGTCAAGAGGCCGTTGGATGAGGATGAAAGTGAAGGTAATTGGCATTTATAGGTAATGGGGGCTATCGCGTGTGAAATATCCGCTAGTAGTAGACGCAACAAGTATAATTATATAATATTAAACAAAGAGAAAAAGAAACAAATACAAACTAAAACAGCAAACGAAACATTACAAAAATAAAAGGAGACAAAAAAAAATAAAAGAGAAAAAAAAAGTTATAATACGGCTTCTCAAGCCGGGCAATAAGTATTGGCGTACAGGTGTGTGTAAGGTATGTCGCGATAGTCAGTGAAAAGTAGCTCACTCAGCTTCGGCCATGGTTTTGGGTAGGAGTACCTTCAGGCCATGGCGCTAGTTTTATGCGAGCCCTAATGTGACGCACGGACGATATATATAAATAGTTTTTATCTATAGGTACATAAAGAGATGGCCGTGTGGTCCCCGGCAGAGTAGAATAGGCCACCCTCACTCTTACCGAGGTGTCGTAAAAGGCGACTGAGGTAAAGCTGCTGGCATGATCATCAGCACCCAGAGAAGGAAAACTCTGCATTTATATAAAAACCCTCTCCAACCCGTCTGCCAAGCGTGGTGAGTATGGCAAATACCCCTCATGTGATTGAGGGGGGCCCGTGCCCCAGCTGTGGAGACTTTAATGGGCTGATGATGATGACATAAATAGTTTATAAATAAATTTAATATAATGTTGTGCAAATAAATATACAATAAGATACAAATTAATATTATGGTGGGATATAAACAAGTATAGTGTAGTGAGAGCGAGATGCTCGCGTGGGTTGGAAAAGGACCGAGGCGACGATTCCCGCAGAGCCCGTTTGTCTTGTCGTCCCCCCCCCCCTCTGGCTGTGCAGCGTCATTAGACCTTGGTAGCAATAGCCCCCATTGGCCTTGGCTCCACTAGCATTTCCACACATAATTACTTCATATGATTTTTTGGTCTCATGTTCTTGTCACAGCTGGTCCATGGACTAATTATATCACATTTGTGAAACTCTCAACCCCTCCTGTAAGGTCACTTAATTTGCAATTTTACTTCGGAAATGTGTTTAATGAGGTAATTTATTTTTTGTGATGCGTAATATTTTATTTAGGGTCAATATTTGTATTTTCTGTATTTATCCTTTCGTTCAACTAACGTTTCGTTTGTATTCCAGAGACTGAGAACAAGCGACAAAAGACAGATGATGCGAAGAGCGCGCCTCGAAGCGGCTCCCGGGAGGACTGTACATTATTTGTCAGCAATCTTGATTTCAAGTAAGTGTAATATTAATTTTTATTATCTTATAATTTCATTTTTAAAAAAAGCCACGAACTGTTCGCTTAATTTAAAGCTGTCCCGTAATGAACGAGAATATACCTGTCGCATACAATCAAAGGAGACACACAGAGCCTGTGAAAGAGAGGGAAACTCCGATACGGTCATAACGTGCGTTTGCTTTAATCTTGGCTCAAATATTGAATCAATGTGAGTTTACAACGAAAATAAAGTGCTGCCACGTCGCTGATTAAAAATGTTTACAATCATTTTTAAACACTAATACATTTACTAATAAATTTTAGGATTTTTTTAATGTTTGTAAACATTTTCCATCAGTGTAGAAGACACTGATGGAAAATGTTTACAAACATTTATAACCTTTAGAAAATGGGCCCACTGCCAGTTTGTTAACAAATATTTTATTTTGTTAACAAAATTGGTTTAGAATGTTTACTAACATTATCTAACATGAAAACATATCGTAACATTGTGATAGTATGTTTCATAACAAATGTTTACTAACTTTTAGAATGTTTACTAACATTATCTAACATGAAATCATTTTGTATCACTGTGATAGTATGTTTCTTAAAAAAAGCTTATTAACGTTTGTAAACAGTTTTAAACAGCCGTTGTTTCAGCTAAAAGCACGAGGATCATTGATACTGTAGATGAAAACTAACACAAAGATTGAACCACCGAGTAAAGAAAAGAAAAATCGTTTATTTTTGCACATTTACAGAGTTCTCACTTCATGCTTGGTTCAAAAGAATGTACAAAAAATAGGTCCCCGCTCAGCATGTGCTGTGGCCGACACCTCAGCGCTGATCTTCCGCGGGTGCCTTTTTTAATGTAAAATATAAGATAAAAAATAAAAAACACACCAACACAACAACAATACACACTAAAAAAACAAGAAAAACATTAATTAAAACACTTTATCTGCACATAACCGAAATAAGCAAATAAATAAATATATACACATATATACACCCATATAAAAAAAAAAACAGAAATAATTCACCCATTAAATATGGATATGAACAATAATTAGATACTGTAATAAAATATATAAAAACAACTATATCCATAATCTATATTATATGTTTAAGTCTCAAACCAGTTTTGTTCTCAAATTAGTTTGTGCCTTTTGATAATAAAGAAGCATTTTTTTTTGTTCCAGGGTGGATGAACAAAAACTTAGGGACAATTTATCGCAATACGGCGACATCGTGTCGCTGCGAGTGAAGACTGGCGTTAAAGCGTTCGGCGGGTCCATCTGCTACTGCCAGTACAAAACAGTAGTAAGATAATTACAAGTACAAGTGTTTCCTGACCTATTCCCAAAATCTTGAAATGTGGAGAAATGTTAGGGAGGCAAGCACACACAAGCAATATTCAAGGAATGGGGGCTATCGAGGGGGAAATATCCGCTAGATGGCGTGCCGGTAAAACGAGGTCCAACTTCAACATCATTGACTGATTTATTCGTTAATTGACAATTTGACATATCACGTGTAAAAATACCCAATCACCTTGTAGATGAACCCAGGCCTATAGTACGCCATCTTGCGGATTCTTCAATCGCGATAGCCTCATTTGTAGCGTGCCCACGCAATACTTGGTCACACTTTTAATTCCAAGTAAGAGAGAAGATAGTTATGCTTGCGTACGATAGAGGGCGCTTTTCAAATTTTATAGAAATTACTTACGATACGCATATGCTACGATTCTTCGAAAAGTTCGTACTAGCCCTTCTGTCAACCGTACCAAGCTGCCGTCCGCTGACTAATGACTCCTTATGGCTTAGCGACCTTTTAGCTAGCGGACGGCAGCAAGTTAAAATGAACGTATAGAAAACGATTTTTTTTTTCTACACCAGGAGTCTGTAGACGAAGCCGTCAAGCACGACAGGTCGCCACTAGACGGACGGCCGATGTTCTTCAAGCGATACTCTGCCAAAAAGGTACTACTATAGTGTACAAAACTATTTAAATGATAAGGTTTCCTGGACATGTTGATCTCCTAGTCTTCATCAATATTAGGATATTACCAGACCAATTGATCAACGTCATTCAACTAGTCTGGTAGCTTTAATTGATCGACGGATACCTTTCGACTAACCAGTCGATTGATTCCATCGGTCTGCTATAATAATAATAATAATTTCACAACATCTCATACATTGACCTGATTCCGTACTAAGTAGCGTAAGCACTTGTGTTACAGATATCAGACAACAGAGGAACACAAATATATACTTAAATACATATATTACACCCAGACACTGAACAAACACAAGTGTTCATTGCACGAATGTTTGTCCAGGGTGGGGATCGAACCCACGACCTTTGGCGTAAGAGGCAGGGTCACTACCAACGGACAACATTTCAAAATTGCTAAGCTCTGAAACAAAAAATACCAATTCTTTGTTTACTTTTCCGCTGCTCGAATAGGTATATATTTATTCATTTTTTATATTGCTTATTTATTGAGAAAAAAATTTAAAACTAAAAAACGTAAGATGACGTCATCGGACGGCAGAATGTAAAATATTTCTTTGCTTAGCACATTATAGTTTTAAATTTACGTAATGCCAAACTCATGACATGTAACTGTCAAAAAAAAAGATTACTTGTCAACGTTGAATGTATGAATGACGTTGACAATGTTGACACTAGTATTATTTACCTTTGACAGTAGTACCTTTTTTTTATTAAAACAATGATAAGCAAAGGAAAATCGCTGTATTCAGCCGTCCGATGACGTCATTTGGCGCTTACGTCTATTTAGAATAAAAAGAATTTCAATAATTATTTTATGAATGAAAATGGACAAATTTTGAAAAAAGAAAAAATATGGGTCCGTTCATTTTATGTCTACTTTCATATAAAAAAACAATATGGACATGTTAAAAATTTGAAATGTTGTCCATTGCGCCATCCGATCAGTCAGTCGGTCGGTCGGTGCTATAAACGATCAGTAGGTAGAATCTATCGATCGACGTCGATTTCTTCATTCTATTATCCATCTATACCCTCGATCGATCGATTGGCCTGGTAACTCCCTTATTGTTTGCGTTTTCCTACATTGTTATTTTAAGCTGACCATTATAACTACGAGTACTAAGTTATTTGCTGGTGACTTCCTAGTAGAAAATGGCCTTTTTGACATTTATAATAATGGTTTTATTTATACACGTTCAATAAATCTTTTTTAGCTAAAACGGTGTTATAAAGCAGTTTTGACGTTGGAAACAGTAAAATCATACAACATTTTTGAAAAAGAATGAAAACTGCTATATAACACTGGTTTACCTGACAAAGGTTTAACTAATATTTATAAATAAGACCCCTACCCCCTTATTACAAATCGCGAACTAAGGATAGTCCCGGAACTAAGTTCGTGATGGCCCCTTTTATCTTTGCGTGTTGGAACGGGATGACATGAGCTTTAGTGCGGTAATTACTTTAGAGCGCGATTTATAATAAAATGATTGTTTAGTATGGGCCCAACTTGAAAAAATAATACATGGTTATATTTCTAAGGGCAAGGCGTCATTCAAGTACTCGACGGAGGCGGAGAAGAACAAATTGTTTGTGAAGAATCTGCCCTTCTCGCATTGTACGAAGGACGCGTTGACTGAACTGTTCGGGAAACACGGCCCTTTGAGAGACGTCAGGCCTGTCACGCACAAGTTAGTATTGTAACCTGACTTTTTTTATGCTAGAGGCGAGCACGCGGGTCACACAGAACTGCACTGTGCTGTTTCGCTGCGTGAGTTAGGGTACCGGTGGCCCAATCAGGGGGAAAGGGGGGTTGAAAGGTTGACAATGGCAACGCACTTGTTTCTCCAATGGTATCGCGGGTGTCCATGGGCGGCGGAAATCGCTTACCATCAGGTAATCCGATTCTTCCACTTATCACATTAAAAAAACCTCGTGTAACATCCGCGAAATCTGAGAGAACGCTAATGTGTTGCCGGCCTTTTTTGTAAAAAGAGTACGCTCTTCTCTTGAAGGTCCATAAGTCTTAGCTTTTTTGATTGATTGGTTGATTAATAGCTGTCGGGAAATACTATTGATGTTAGAGCAAAATGGTCTTTATGTCATTAGGAATAAAATTCAATGGTAATGGTATGGGTTTTGTGAGTGTGTTGTGTAGCTTTATTATTATGTATTATTATTTTGCATATTGGGTCCTAGTTACTTCAATAAAGAAATCAATAAATTAATTAATAATAATTAAAAACTTAGTAAAATGATAAACCGTATGTTCATTGAAATAAAAGTCAAATGACATGTGTCATTCTAATCGAGAAATATTTTACGGACTATACAATGTGATAATATATATTTTTTCTTTTTTTAAGTAATAAATATTTCACAACATCACATACTACCTGTGCGGATAAAGAATGGGATCAGAAATGGCGGCGCATCTATTCACTTCTCGCTCGTACTCTATTTGCGTCTATACTCGCACCCCATGAGTATAGACGCAAATAGTGTGCGAGCGAGGGGTGCGAGTATAGACGCAAATAGTGTGCGAGCGAGAAGTGAATAGATGCGCCGCCATTTCTGATCCCATTCTTTATCCGCACATGTTGTACATTGATCTGACTCCGAGATAGGTAGCTCATGCACCTGTGTTACGGATATCAGAATCAACAGTGGGATTACAAATATATACATATAATACTTTTCTTTTGTAAATACATACTTATAATACATAGCATACACCCAGACCAATACAAACAAACATGTTCATGCACACAAATGTTTGTACTGTGCGGGGATCGAACCCGCAACCCTTGCATCAGAGGCAGCATTCACTACCACTGTTCCAAACCATCAGCTTGCTTACCATCAGGTGATTTGTCTGTTCGTCTGCCTACCTATTACATAAAATTAATATATATGTTATAATACTGTTTGGTCCCTCGGGCGAGTTGACCGACGATTGAGTTGGCTCGAAACACAAGTGTTAATATTCGCGCGGGTTAGAAAAATCAGCGATATATCAGCAACCCTTGTGTCAAATAGAATAGAATAGAAAATAATTTATTTCCTGACAAAAACATAGAAATATTTATATAAAAAAAGTACTTATACATAGTGTCAGTGAAAAAGGCGTTCACTCAGCATAATATCGTGTCGTCTACTGACGCCGGGACGCTGGTCTTCCGTGAACACCTCGAGAGACCACTGCGATGCGCACGAGAAACACTGTATTATGCACAACCAAAAGGTACAACATAAAGTAGAAGCTAAAATTAGAAAATAGTTCAGGTACAAATTTATATCAAACAACATCAACAACAAATTCAGACCAATTCATGAAATTGGTGTAAATAGAGTAGCCAACGTCAAATCATTATAGGCAAGTAGGTACTTCATATAACTCACAACAATAAACCCAAGCTAAGAACAAAAATATTTCTCGATTAAAATGACATCTGTCATTCTAATCGAGAAATATTTTACGGACTATACAATGTGATTATATTGTTTCCAGAGATGGCAAACCTAAAGGCCTAGCGTACATTGAGTTCGAGGACGAGGCGTCGGCGGCGCAGGCGATCGTTAAGTGGCACGGCGCGCTGCTGGGCGAGCGCCGGCTGGACGTGGCCGTGAGCGCGCCGCCGCCTAAAAATCCTACGCCCGCGCCCGCGCTCGGCCAGCCCAAGCGGGACACCGGACACGGCATGTGAGTCTTAAAATAAAATAAAATAAAATACTTTTATTTCTCAAAATTTACAATACGGTATTTGACTATTTTTTTTCATTTGTGTAATCAAAAGACCTCTCAATGATAGAAACATCGTTGAAAGAATTACTTGATTCTCATTTAAACTACCTGAGATATCACAACTTTAAAATCACATTATTTTGGGCAAACCCAAAACGCTCCATACAAATGGCTACAGAGATGTGACGTCACACGCCAGTATTTTGTATGCATTTCATTTGAATTTTGTATGGTAGCTATATCAAATGTTTCGTTTATGTCAATGGTTCCATTATAATAGTTGGTGTAAATTATATAGGTTTTTCAATGATATAATTATTTTTAAAAAATTTCATACTTTGAAAATGGACTTGCCCATGAATCTTTGAATGATCATAAAACCGGCTAGACGTTATATTTTTAATTGAGAATTTTTGCTATTCGCACATATTTACCTATATTTTGATAAAATATTTATATTTTGTAAAATCTCGAGCTTAGTCAAATACCCTATTACATGTTATGAGATTCCCCAGTAAGTAATAATACTTGTGTTGGGGCTATCTCGCTCTCACCACATTTTGTCTAATATGAGATATAAAAGTTATTACAATTCGGTACAATGATATGTGTGTGTGTGTGTGTGCGTGCGTGTGCGTGTGTGTGTGTGTGTGTGTGTGTGTGTGTGTGTGTGTGTATGGATGTGTATGTGGTCTATGTGGGTTTGTCTTTGTGTGCGTGTTTGTGCGCCTATGTAGCTTCATTTATAAGTCCTTCAGTTTCCTCGTAAGTTAGTCCAACCAAAAAATCAGTTATCACTTTTTTACAGTCATTAAAGTTCTTAAGGTATAATTTTAAATTTCTATTAAAACAGTTATATAAATGAGAGGACCTAGACGTAAATTGACGTCTGGCAAACATAGTACGAACCCGACAGGTTGGAGCCACCTTATATTTATGTCTTTTATTGAGATTAATTTTCAAGGGATCGAAAGGTAGTTTTCGGTGAAGACTTAGCAAGAGATTTAATATATATAGTTTTCTGACGGACAGGAGTCCGCAAGTCTTATAAAGGTCGGATGTTGGGTATCTGTACGGCTTAGAATACATCACTTTTAGAAGTGATCGTTGGGCTCTTTCAAGGTGGAGAAATCTAATTTTACAGGCTCCGCCCCATACGGGTATACAATACTTTTTTTTTACATGTACATAAAAAATGCTTGCATGTTTGTAAAGTCACACCCAGCATTTTTTCAGAAACTGGATGAGGTCAAGGTGAAAAACCTGAGGGCTCAGTATGCAAATCTCTTGTACAAACCTCAGTGTCGCACATACATTTATAAAAATAACGTATTTAACATGTGTATCACTCTGTTTAATAATCTTCCAAATGAAATAAAGACTTTAGAGAGTAAGAGTTTCAAAATAAAATTAACTGAATGGCTATTAAAATATTGTTTTTACAGCGTGGCTGAATACATAAATTATAGAAATCTGATGAGCAACTAATAAAATTATTGAACTATATTAATCAATTAGTCAATTAAGAAATAATATTGCTGCATGCCATCCATTTGTTTTTGCACACCTGCATGCAGGTTGAATACTTGTATCTACTATTTTATTATTAAGACCTTTATAACCTGTGTTCTGGCAAATAAACATTTTTATCTTTATCTTTAAATATCCTTGTAAGTAGGTAAGTAGGAAGCATCTAGCATGAGGATGCTGATGTTTCAAATAGGTACCTAGTATATTGAAATGGTTTGACCAATATTTGGCAAGACAGACTACCAATACTAAAATGACAGACTTTATAGTTTCGCCAGTCGTCCGTTCCGGTTCGCAAAATTGAAATGACGTCACTTCGACGTGGTGCGATTGTACGAGTCAACAAGCCTCACTTCTCAGCTGGTTATAGGTATCCTTATAAGGCGGGAGAGCAATATTAAAACTCGACAAAATAGACAATTAAATGAAATGAAATGAAATATATTTATTCGGAATAATCATAGGTACATAAAAGATGTTAATATGGTATTGAGTTCCACTACAATTGACCTGTTAGGTATACGAATATTATGTGAAATTATAGGATAGGACTAAATGAATTTTATTATTATTACAATTATCATAATTTTGACTTAATAACTAAGTTTCTTAGATCAAGGTAGTTAAAGTAACCTAAGAGAGTACATCGGAGAGGTAAGCATCTTTTTCTCTTCTAGAAGTTTCCTAAGGGCAACTTTAAAATTCTTACTGTCCATTTCCATAATGCTTTTCGAGTATTTAAAAACTACACTTACCTACATACACAATGTTATTTTGTGAATAAAGTTTATTTAGCATGTTATAAGAATGTCCGCCCTGTGGAAGAAGCCGTGTGGTCCCCAGCAGAGTAGAATAGGCCACCCTCACTCTTACCGAGGTGTCGTAAAAGGCGACTAAGGTAAAGCTGCTGGCATGATCATCAGCACCCAGAGAAGGAAAACTCTGCGTTTATATCAAAACCCTCGCCAACCCGTCTGCCAAGCGTGGTGAGTATGGCAATTACACCTCATGTGATTGAGGGAGACCCGTGCCCCAGCTGTGGAGACTTAAATGGGCTATGGATAGCTTGACACGTCAAGCGAGTGTTGTTTATTTTTTAGATGAATACGATTTATATTATTTAATTATTTGTGATTTATTGCGTGTGTACCACAAATAATATTTACATATTGTATTCCATATCCAGATAGTTCAAATTCATAGATAACATTTTAATTTAAATTAAATATATTCTCGATTCATAAAAATATCGGTTAGGTTTAAAAGGAGCGTTTCATTTTTAATGTCGACATGGAACTGTCCTATTCACCTTCACATACTGAATGGACTATAGTGTTCCACCACACGAGGCTTGCACGGAAGACCAGCGTCGAAGCGTCCCTTCGTCATATACTGAGTGCAAACCTTTTTAGTGACATATTTTTTGGCCTTTATCTCTTTTGTTGTACTTAATTTTAATATTTTTAGAGATAATAATATTTTGTAATTTTATTTGTGTCACTAAATAAGTAGATTTTCTTTCTTTCTTTTTAGAATTAGTTTAAGGTAACGGGTAGGGCACACTAGCGCCATAATCGATTTTAATTTTTAGCTACTAAATCGGATCTATTTTAAACAATTTCTGGGTTACAATCTCTCGGCACACCTTTACTATTTATTTAATACTTATAGTATAATTTGAGTATGTTTATTTAAAAAAATAGTATAAGTTTTTGAGACATTGTAACCCCGAAATTGTTTAAAATAGATCCGGTTTTTAGATACAAAAAAATTAAAATCGATTGGCGTCGCTAGTGTGCCCTACCTTCGTGTTTGTCACCTTAATGTTTTGCTTGTGTCAAATAAGATTTTTTATATTTATTAGACCATACTTCCTTCTTGCGTCCAAAGCTGTCGCTTCAGAGCGGGTACGCTTGGGCTATGATCCAAGATTCCGGGAGTCTGATAATTACAATGAAGCGACTGCCGTCTGACCTTCCTAACTCTTAGACAGCTGCATCAACCAACTGAACCGTGGTTACACGTTTCAGAAATTATCCGAAACGTGCAGGTCTCCTCACGATGTTTTCTGTCACCGCCGGGCTGAGGGCAGAACGTAGATTTGAAAAATTCATAAGTGCTTGCTCGGATTCGAACCACGTCCCGCTGTGCGTTTTTATCCACTGAGCATTTAGATAACTTCTTAACCGTCCACTGAGCACTTCAGTATTCAGTCCACTGGTGTCGCGGGTGTCCATGGGCGGCGGCAATCGCTTACCATCAGGTGATCCGTCTGCCACCTATGATATAAGAAAAACTTCAGTATAACATGTAAGTACTTTTTTATTTAAAGGAGGCGGACGCAACTCAGCAGTTTCATCCCCAGCGTGCTGCAGAAGCCCTCCACCAGCGCCGCCAACGGCAGCAGCGCCGGCGCCACCAGCAGCGCCGGCACCAGCAACGGCGCCGCGCGTCCGCTCTCCAACACCGACTTCCGCAACATGCTGCTCAACAAGTGAACCACGACCCTCCCGTGACCCTAGCGAGACCAAATGTTCAATCTCTACCTATCATGGTTAGCGTTGCCAGACGTCCGGTATTTAAGCGTACAGCTGTACCACGTTTATAAGTTACATCGGCAAAATTCGTCTACGCAGAAGACCAAGTTAAATCCGATTGATTACGATTGCGAAAGCAGTTGAAATACTGACTTTATTGCGTTACATCACCATCATCATCATCAGCAGCCTATCGCAGTCCACTGCTGGACGTAGGCCTCTCCAATTGTTCGCCACTGTGATCTATCTATGGCTTCTCGCATCCAGCTCTTGCCAGCCATCCTGCGCAGATCGTCCCCCCACCTAGCCAGAGGGCGCCCTACATTACGTTTGCCAAGACGCGGTCTCCACTCCAGAACTCGTTTACCCCATCGGTTGTCGGCTAATATGGCCAGCCCACTGCCACTTAAGCTTGCTAATCCGGTGAGCAATGTCGATAACTTTGGTTCTCGGCCGGATCACCTCAGATTCGGATTCGATCTCGGAGAGAGACGCCGAGCATTGCTCGTTCCATAGCCCGCTGAGCGACCTTTAACTTGTGGACTTTATTGCGTTACATTAGGATTAAATACAATTAATCCAGAGAGGAATGCTATTTCTCTCTTAACCGCACTCGCACCGAACATGGCGCTGACGCATCAACCAATACGAAATTGTAATATTTGGCGCGCATAAATGGGGCGTTGTGATTGGTTAAGATTTTGCCACTGTTTTCGAAAATAAGACTTCTGCGCAGATACGTTGGTGTAACTTATAAAATTGGTAAAACTGTAGAGTTCGGTATTTTTGAGGCTTGTCCGATAAAAAATAAATGGTCATACCGGACAGCACATTTTTTTTTGCGGCCCAGTATACAACCAGGTTTGGGTTGTCCGGTATTTTTTGGCGACTCACCTGGCAACCCTAATCATGGTGCTCCCACGCGACCGATATTTTTTGTAGAAGAAAAATAAAACATATTGTACGAGCGGGAAAAGTGATCTTAAGCCACCGCGTCCCGGCGAACAGAATATAAGGAAAGGTAGGGAACCTAACTCTCTAGTGAGCGAGCGTAGAGCCCCTTTGTCTAAGACACTAAGTCCCTAGAGCCCTGCCTAACCGTGGAAATAAAGACATATTATATAGATAAGGTGACGTGAGTTTGCTCCCGGGTCCTAAGGGCCTAATTTAAAGCAGACTTTACGACCGAATCGCAGTTTCCCTCTCTTTCACACGCGCTGTGTTTCCTTTGTTTGGATCCGACAGGTATATTCTCTTTAAATTAAGCCACCTGGGCCCGTTGCTCCATGTAGGTCGCTGCTGAGTTGCACTGTATGATTTTTTTTTTTTTATGTGATAGGTGACAGAAGAACAGACTGATCACCTGATGGTAAGCGATTGCCGCCGCCCATAGACACCCGCGACACCATTGGAGTCCTTGTGACTCCACTGGTGTCGCGGGTGCGCTGCCAACCTTTGAATCCCCTTTCCCCCGGATCGGGCCTCACAGCACAGTACTGTTTCATGCCGGTTTTCTGTGATGCCGTGGTATCACTCCGGTTAGGCTTCCCACGGGCGAATTTCTATAGCGCAACGCACACGTCCCACAAAAAATCAGAAATAGTATGGAAAATCGGACAGCTTTATGTAGGTCCGGTATTCGGTCGTATGGGAGCACCCTAGGGCGTCAAGAAAGTCGTGACAGCGCTTCTTTGAGGAATTAACGAATCCCATTCTACGCCATATATAAGGGACTAAATTATCCTATGACGTAGGCGGCAGTGACGCTATCATTTATTTTCCCTACTTTATTGACAAATTGTTCACCAGAGAATTTGGCTAAACTCAGCTGCTCAACACTAGTGAACCTATAATGAGGCAACTACAACAAACATTTTTTTCGCTTGGTTAAGCGAACTCCGCCCCCCGGACCATGTGAAGGTCGACTTCCAGATGGCAAAACTATAATAGGCTACTTGGCAAAATTCTGAAAACTATCTTAGGGTATTCATCTGATTATAAGGAGCCCTAAAAATACTTTTCTGTTTTTATTTTAGATATTTTAATAAAAAAACGAAAAAGAAAATGCAACATTCAAATATGCCGCAAAACCGCGTCTTTTAGCAATATGGCGGCCAGTGACGTAAATAGTCCATAAATAAACATTGAGCTTGTTATTTGGTACGATCAACCATAGACTTTTTTTTTTGTTTATTTCTTCCTATGAAGAAAAGGCAATTAACCATAGGCAGTAGACTTACGCGTAATCTACGTCACGGGCCGTTTTAGTCACGTGACCCCTGTTTAAAAATAATAATTTTAGAAGACGAATTTTGATGAAATAATGCAATATTTTTATCTCGCGTTATTACAAATTGCTCCACAAAAATATATCAACACTGATGTTTTAAAAGAAATGTATATTTTAGCACTGTCAAATAGCCTATTATGATTAAGTATCAAGACGGATTGTTTCATGTACTTTATATTTACAAGGTGACATTAGATAGTGACAATACGTTATTTGACAGCGACTAGACGTAGCTGTATGTCGCCGTTTTTATTTTTCAAATTAATATTTAGGGTATCTTTGGGAATTCAGACCCGCAGTGTAGATTTAATTTAGCCGATCCTTTATCCCTGCCACGAGAAATAGGCTGCAGTGCTCTATCTATAATGCCGTTAAGTACCAAAACCACATTCGGAAAAAATGGCCTAGCACTCTTTTGGTTTATGTTTCTCCGACTTGGAGTGGTATTTAACGGCATTATAGCTAGAAGATGGCAGTAGGGGAAAAGTTGCAATACGTATTACTAATTTTCGCAGGAGTCTGACGCTGCTTATATCATCGCGTCAGATCCTACTGCGGAAACTTGAAATGCGTTGTGTAATTTATTTTTTTCTGCCATAGATTCACAAAACTTACTATAGGCATCTTTCACTCACTCACTCATTTTATAAATTAAAAAAGTATAAAAGTTAGAGCTGCCAGTATTTGTACAAGTTATAGTATTTGGTCTACATCACCTATAGGCCAGTTAAAACCTGATATGTAATTTTCATGTGTCATTTAATTTTTTACTATGCTAAGGTGTATTACAATTCACTAGTCTTTAGTTATTTTACCTTCGATCTAATATCACAAGATATGTAGGTTCATATTATTCTTTTGACTGCTGCTCGTATGTAGAATTTTTTCTGCAGAAGATTGTCCTCAACTCATCTGCAAGTAGAATGATTCATTCTGCAGTTTATTTGAGGTAAGGATAAATCCTTATACTCTATTGAGTCGTGAACATTTATTTTTTTAAGGAGCTACAACGTCGTTCCTTTGATTTATAAACGAATGGGGTTGCCATGCTATGACGTAAGCGGCAGTGGAGCCAACGTTTATTTTTACGATTGATAGAGTATACCTCAAATCATTAGTACGTACGGCGTACGTACCACCTAGTATAAATTACCCATTAATATACATACATCCCGTTTATGGAGTGTATGGTCAGTTTGAGGGCTTTGAAAGATGATTAAATTTTTACTTAGATTTTATTTTCCTCTTGCTTAAATTTACTTTTATGTATTTATAAACAAGTGTCATACGTATTTTCCAAAAATATATTTTATTTTGAGGGCGCCAAGTTCTACGGGTATTTCTAGGGCAGTCGCAACTTTTGGACGGGGAAGTTTTCTCAAAGTACACTTGCGGTCTAATGTTTGTCGATTTTCAACATGTGGGAAATAATGTGATTTTTATAATAGAGTTAATTTCATTCAATTTTGAACTTTGTGGTATGTGTTAAATTAATTTGTGTTGTGTATAGCAATCCAGATAAGTCTACGGCGTCATACACGGTGTATCTGTGAACATTTACATCTCTTTAGCCACGTGTTCTGGAATGGTTGGTGCAATTCTGATCAACATTTTAAACCTTGGAAAAATCGCATAAAATAAAACAACTTTTAAAACTCACTCATTCAAATGTTGTTCAGAATGGTTGGTAGAACACGTAGTTGGATGTAAGTGGTCACCGATACATCGGTAAAGCAAGGGGAATCGTCAGTACGCCTACGCTGATCTATCGAGGGATAATATGGTTAATCAAACTTTAAAGAATACAGACAATCTTTACTATAATTACTACAGTCATTACTGCAGTCACTTTCATTAACATTATGTACAGACAACTTGCTATGAGCAAGTGATCTAAAGCAAGGGGAATCGTCAGTACGCCTACGCTGATCTATCGAGGGATAATATGGTTAATCAAACTTTAAAGAATACAGACAATCTTTACTATAATTACTACAGTCATTACTGCAGTCACTTTCATTAACATTATGTACAGACAACTTGCTATGAGCAAGTGATCTTAATAATCTAAGAATTCGACTCCATTTGTAACTGATTTATTTTTTGTTATCACATCGTGTTCTATTTCGCAAGACTGGTTTTGTTTTTTTTAAATTTTAACTAGAATATAATTTTGTGACTTCACAATGTTGTATTATTATAGGATTATATTTTACGAATGCGAATTGTAGTCCGTATTGAACTAAAATTGTTCAGTTTTTTCTATTTATTGCGCCCTGGACATGGTTGGTTGCAATACTTCGCTGATTTTTATTTGATATAGTAATTACAAGCGTGTGTATATTACACTGTTTTTCGTGTATGTCATTATTCCATGTACAGAAGTAAATAAAGGAATAGTTTTAAGATTTTATCTTTGTCTTTCATTTTGTATCTACAGTTACACAGATCGCATTTTACATTATATTTAGGCAGACGAGCAGACGGACCACCTGATGGTAAGCGATTGCCCCTCGGCTTTGACACGGTTTTTGATAAGTACAGGATGTATCTGTGAACATTTACATCCCTTTAACCACGTGTTCTACTAACCATTATGAACAACATTTGTTCTATCACTTTTGGAAATTCGCATGAAAAAATTTCAACTTTTCATACAAAGTCGGTCACGTGTCGTGGTAATTTTGTATGGGGAGTCGAAAAAAATTTCGATGAATTTCGAAAAGTCGTTGAAAAAATATTGTTCAGAATGGTTGGTAGAACACGTGGTTAAAGGGATGTAACAGATACACACTGTACAATAACGTCGGTCAGCACCGACCATGAATTGTTGCAAAGTGGTTCATTTTTTTGGTATAGAAAGTCTAAAACACTAAAAAATAAAAAAAATATTCAATTGATAACAAAAACAATGTTTATTTATAAAAATACATTATACTATACATCCTCAATAGAGAAAAATCTTATATACAGGCCAGACTACAATAAATAACGTCCAAAAGCATTGCACGACAATAATTATCTAAACACACAAAAATACATACTTTGTACTTCATCAGAGCGACATCACGAGGTTAACATTTCTTCGACATTCGCGCGAGCTATTGTCAAGGAGAAACGAGGACTATGGGGACCAAAGCAACCATTCGTAAGTAAAACATCTTGAGTAATGTTATAAAGCTCACACGTAACTACGAAATATTTAAAAATACCAGGCCGCGGCACGTAAGTATAGCGCTCCCCGTTAATAACTCCTTTCGCTTGATCATGATATCGGTAACAGCAGGACAGAGTTATACGTGAGTCACACGTTAGAAAGAGACTAACGTGAAAAATGTATAGATTTTGACATCTGTCACCTATATGCTAAAGCGAAAGGAGTGCCTATAGAGGTTGTTAGCCTACTTGTAAAATAGTTTACTTTATACTACATTGATTTCTACGCACTGAAGGTCACGCCTAAACTTATTTGCCGCAACCTTGTACGTATAGGTTTCAAACTTTAGGTTCTTTCTGGTATACAGTCCTTTTTCATTTGTTTTAATTTACATAGATTGTGGAGTGCTATGAGCTTGCTTCAGACGCATTTCTAAGCAGCCTTAGGATAGGATGTGAGTTAAAAACCCGTGTCACCGAGAGGACCGATAACATACGATCGTCCTCAGTTTTTATCGTGTAATAAAAATAGAAGCTGGCAGGTTTGTGCTGCACATTAGATATAATAAAACTCTAATATACTTTGTCACATGCTATTTTCTATAATATAATATTATGTTACAAAGATTTGTAAAGTAACAAACAGCTATGGCGCTTTGAGCGTAATGATTGTCAAAGTATTAAGCTTTGCTGATATTAAATGAACTTTCCAGTTCTCAATTATTAGAAACAACCTATGTTTACGTCAACAGTGGTGGTGGATTTAAAATCCAAAAAATATTATCTGGAAAATGCTTCCCTAATTAATCTCATTAAAAACTAAAAGCTCATGTCATCCCGTTCTAACAAGCAATGTTAAAAGGGGCAGTCTTATCCTTAGTTTTCTTTTTATGTGATAGGTGGCAGACGAGCAGATGGATCGCCTGATCGTAAGCGATTCGCGTTTTGTAATAAGGGGGTTCATTCCCTGGTTACATGTACCAATTCACGTTAAAAATGTTATAATAATCATCAATAATATGAAAGAGGAAAGTAATAAAATATTGCTATCTTGATTTCAAACCTTATCTTGATATTAATATCAGTAGCAAAATCTAATTTTGAAAATTGAGCATTTTTTTAAATGTAGGTACCCTATTATAAATACCATTCCATAATATAAGAAAGAACTCTAGATACAGTTATTTCCTCAAAACTAGTTATGAAATCTAACTAAATTTCTTACGTTAGTAAACTATCACAGTTACATTAGTTGTGTCAAGTTTCGTATGGCGCGAATGTCTCAGATGACACAGAATCTACCTTATATGGCGAGTTTCAACTGTCAGCCATCATTATCTTTATCAACCAGGGGCCTTAGCGCGAAAAGGACGGTACGACAGAATCGTAGTTCCCCTCCCTTTCACATCTCTCGATCGTTACGGCACTTCCTCGCGCTAAGGCCCCAGGCTTATGTCCAACAAAACATACACAATAATTAAACGAACATACCTATCAGTTAGTGTTGTTTAATCACATAACAACACCGCACGTTTATAATGTTAGTGACAGTTGTAACTCAAACCGTAACTTGATTTATAAAGTTTAATATTAAACTAGTCGTCAGTCGATATGTTTCCCGTCTTTCCACTTCTTTTTCGATCGCTCAAAAGCTTCTATTATACAGGACCTGTGGACAAAAGTAAATATAAGGATAAAGCGAACACAACACTCCCGCTGGATATTTTGGAATTGATAATATCCTCCAACCGATTACGGCTACGGCGGCCAATCTCAAAGATCAGCCACGTACGCAGAATAGTGCTCAAACACAAGTGCACTCTCTAATTCCCTTCTTAGCCCCATTATTCCGATGGGACACCAGGATGACACGACCGGAGGGATTGGGCGCAGGATCAACGGCTTAACGTGCTTACCGACGCACGGGGGATACAAGACCGCTAACTTCCAGACTCCGGGCTGACACTAAGAATTGCCTTACCGAAAACTTAGTTACACATTTTTGGCCCGACCCGGGGATCGAACCCGGGACCTCTTGCGCAGCCGTTACCCCACCGACTAACCAATACGCCACCGAGGCAGACTGGAACTCTACGGTTGAAATGTATACTGAATGTTGTGCATTCCAAGTTAAGTTTTGATGTAATTGAAACCTTAGGGAGCTTATACATTGCGACATCTTGCATCGCGATTGTATCTCTGCTTTTAGTTACGTAGACGTCAAAAGGTACGCACGAACTTAATCGAAGAATCGTAAGCGTATCGTAAACAATTTCTATGAAAACTGAGGCCTTACTATGCCTTATATACTATCCTCGCTATCTAAAACTATTGCTCTGTCTCTTTCACATGTACCATAATGAAAGGGACAAAGCGATAGTTTTCGATAGCGAGAACAGTTTTTCAAACTCATGATAAGGGTACTGAAGAGCACCCTCTATCGTACGTAAGCGTAACTCTCTTCTCTCTCACTTGGAATGAAAAGTTGAAAAAAGTATCGCTTGGGTATACTACGAAATTTATTGAATGTTTGTGCTAGGCCTACTCTATTGTGACGAAGTTGTGTCGAGACATAATCGCATTTGAAATAAGTCCCCGGGCCCTATTTACATTTCACGTAAATAGGGCCCGGGTGGGACTCTAAGCCCTAAGCAAAACCCCTGGGCCCTGGGGTGTCTGCGCAAAAGCGGTCGGAAACCCCCAGACGGGACTAGACCGCACCGCTGATCGCGCTCGCCGCTTCCCCCTACCTGGCGCAAAGCAGCCCTTCATTGCTGTACGACCCACCAGAACACCCGGTAATGTCGTCCCCCGAGGAGTCGTATGCTGAGCTAGCCACCCCCCAGCAGTGGGTACTCTCACGTACTCCGAAGGCCCGTTTTGTCGCCTCTTACGAGAGGCCAGGAACACTTTGGCAGTATTCTTAAACGCCCTTAGCCACAAGGCACAGGACCATAAGGTCTGTCGGATTGGCCGCCTTAGTAGATATTTTCCGGCTTACACTAATGTGACACGACCGGAGAGGGATCGGGCGCAGGACCAACGGCTTTAACGCGCGTTCCGAGGCACAGAGGCACAAGACGGCCAACTTCCAGACTCCGGGCTGATACTGAGTATTCTTAACAGAAAAACTCAGGTACAAATTTATGCCGACCCGGGGATCGAACCCGGGACCCCAAGCAAAGCCCCAAGTGAGTGTTGATACGAAGCGTGCAAGTTACCTGAACAGGGACTGGTGCAGTATGTAGGCGGAGACGTGTCCCGCGTCCACGTAGCGCACCTCCGCGCCGGGCCAGATCTCCTCCAGCGTGCCGACGTCGTCGCGGGGCACGTACGCGTCATGCTTGGCGCACACGGCTGACAAAAATCATTTACATCAATATAATTAAAGTTTAAGACATTTATTTCTCTAAAACAATAAAGATTCACTTATAAAAGAAATACAAAGGAAAACTTAAATATAGGTAGTGTGCGGTAAAATTTTACGATACAGTTATTATAAAAGGTCAGCGTCGAATGGAAAGGAGCATGCTGGGTATCAAGCTAAGGGACAGAGTAAGATGCGTAGACATACGAGCCAAAACAAGAATAACTGAAATATCCCACAAGATTGACACCCAAAAATGGAGATGGACCGGACATTTGCTGAGAAGCAAGCTGGAAAAATGGAGCGGTATAGTGACAACCTGGTACCCAAGGGACGGTAAGAGAAGCAGAGGCAGACCGATCAGGAGATGGGAGGATGACCTGAGGTATACTGCAGGACCAAGATGGACCAGAGTTGCATGGGACAGGGAACACTGGAGGGAGCTGGAGGAGGCCTTTGCCAACAGGCACTCCGAGATTAGAGACTTAATTTAATGTAAAATGTGAATGTAAAATGAATTTGTAACTGTAATTTCGGAATAAAAGGCTATAAATAAATAAAAAAATATAATAAAATTTATAGTTTATACTAATCTTATGATAATTTAAAACTTAAAAATAAAAAACGAACAAAAGGTTATTGTGGGTACAAAGGAAACAATCATGTGTAAGCAAAACAATCAATCATAAACTCATCAAATCATAATTTCAAACATAAACAACATCTTCCATGGAGAGTGCTTTGAAGAGCTGTTTAATATCATACAAGGGTCACCATAATCCAATCGCAGGACTAGACGACTTGGTAAACTCCACCCATACTATCTGGAACCAATCCCTTTCAGAACGATTCGTTTCAAGCGCTCATTTTTCCCACACTCGTGCAAACTTCCAGCCGCGGTGTTCCCTGATCGCTACGACTTGTCCTTTTTTAGACGAGGTTTGAAAAGAGTTCTTCTCTCACGGTAGGCAGCGGCATGACTGTGCTCCGGCATTGTTGATGTCTATGAGCGGCGGTTACCGTTTACCATCAGATGGGCCGCATACTCGTCTGAATTCGCAATAAAAAAACATGAATATAATTATTAAACGATTAGACAGGAAAGGGTCTTTTTTGTCAATGGAGTCGGGTCCATTCTTCCCTCGACTCCGCCAGCATCTTCAGTCACTTCCGATGGACGAAAGAGAGGCCGGCAAGCACGTCTTCGCGCGTGAGTAAGCCTGCGTTTACACAAAAGTGGAGCTGCGCGGAGTTGAGCGGGGACTTATAAAAATTGATAGTTGATATTTTATAGCAATCTTATGCGATTTATTCTTAAGTAAATAACACACTTAAAAATTTTCATCTCGTGTTCAGGCGGGACTCGAACCCACACCTTCCACAATCCGGGTGAATGTACTACCAATTATACCACTGAACGCGTTACTAAGTCGACGAAATTTGTAAGTGCTTGATTCGAAATATTTCCACTGGATATTGTAAATATACCTACAATATTGATGAGACTATCGACAGCTCATGTCGAATCAAGCACTTACAAATTTCGTCGACTTAGTAACGCGTTCAGTGGTATAATTGGTAGTACATTCACCCGGATTGTGGAAGGTGTGGGTTCGAGTCCCGCCTGAACACGAGATGAAAATTTTTAAGTGTGTTATTTACTTATAAAAATTGACCAATCACATTGCTCAAAATACACATCTCATCTTGAGCAATGTGATTGGTCAATTAAGCTCCACTTCTGTGGAAACACAGCCTAAGGAAAGGAACGCTTGCAAAAGAAGACGCATCGCCTTGCCAATACCTTGCGACATTACGTTGTTCGACATTTATCAAAATAAAAATTAATAAATATGTAATAGATGGCAGATTCGCCGTGTGGTCCCCGGCAGAGTAGAATAGGCCACCCTCACTCTTACCGAGGTGTCGTAAAAGGCGACTAAGGTTAAGCTGCTGGCATGATCATCAGCACCCAGAGAAGGAAAACTCTGCATATATATCAAAAACCTCGCCAACCCGTCTGCCAAGCGTGGTGAGTATGGCAATTACCCCTCATGTGATTGAGGGAGGCCCGTGCCCCAGCAGTGGGGACTTAAATGGGCTGACGATGAAGATGGATCACCTGATGGTAAGCGATAGCCGCCGCACATGGACACCCGTGACACCAGTGGAGTCACAAGTGCGCTGCCAACCTATGATCCCCCCTTTCCCCCAGATTGGGCCCTCCGGTACCCTCACTTACGCAGCGAAACAGCACAGTGTTACTTCACGTCGGTTTTCTGTGAGGCCGCGTGGTATCACTCCGGTCGAGCCGACCGAGGCCCATTCATGCCGAATCGTGGCTCTCCTTCTCACGGTAATTGGTTGGATTTGGTTTGGTTGGTGGGATTGGTTCTTTAAACAACTTTTTAATAATATGAAATGGTGGAAAGATGTCTTCATTTTTGAAATGCATCGAAAAAGGAATAAAACAAAATAGAAAACCATAATATAAATAAATACTTACCAATGATTAACGAAATATCATACGGCACAGAGAAGTTACTCAGATGCGTGCACTCGTCCATGATGCCGCGCATGAACTGCAGCGCCTCTCTGTCCCTCCAGTGTATCTTGCTTATGTCTATCTTCCTCCCACTCGACCGGAGGAACGGCAGGTTCACCCATAGATCGGAGGTCAGGTCTGACATATTCCACGACCGTCTGTCTTTCTTCTCTTTGTCAGACTTTTTACTATCCTCCTTTGAGTCCCCAACCTTCTCAGTACTCGAGTTGACTATCGTTTTTGAGTCTTCAGTCACCTTTTGTGGTAGATCCTTTTCGTCGGCTGGTTCTTTAGGTGCTTGTTTAACTTCAGGAGTTGAAGTCAAGTTTAGAGTCACACCTGATTCCTCTTTAATCTCATTTTGAACAAGGGCTGGAAAGGAGATGTAGTTTCAAATGATAGTCCATTCAGTATCTGAAGGAATAGGACAGTTCTATTTTGACATTGAAAGTGCGAGACGCTCCTTTTAAATCTAACCGATATTTTTAAGAATCGATAATATTTTCTTTAGAAATCTAATCGACCTTCTATTTGTTTGATTTTTTACTTTAATTAACATTTTATCTATGAATTAAAACTACCTGGATATGGATAGAATATGTAAATATTCTTAGTGGTACACAAACAATAAATCACAAATAATGAAATAATATGCATCTTATTCATCTGAAAAATAACAACACTCGCTTGATAATCGTGATTCGATGGTAAGATGGTCGCCATACCGATTACTGATTTATTGCGATTGTTTGTGTCAATCCCTATGAGCAAAAATTCAGATTAGCACATTATGCAATTCATAAGATATTTTTTACATTTTTTTTTGGTAATAACTATTTTAAGTTCTTGTTCAAATTAATTGAGAGAGTATAATAAGTACTTGTTATTTTGGAAAAATAGGGACACATTTTTTTTTATGATTTTTATAAGTTAATATTTTTATTTGTAGAAAGATGGATGCATAATACGGAACTTTTTGAACTGACCTATTCTCCTTCAGATACTGAATGGACTATAATGTAATACTATCCCAAGGACAGTGCCCAAATGGTCTACACCTACTCATGAATAATACTTCTAGTAGTAATACTTCTATTACTACTACTACTAGTATTACTAGTGGCGGTATATAGATGAACTGCATGTTAAACCTTCAACCTGTGCGGATAAAGAATGGGATCAGAAATGGCGGCGCATCTATTCACTTCTCGCTCGCACACTATTTGCGTCTATACTCGCACTCGTAGGGTGTTTAGTTATGTAAATGAAATCACTTATTTGAAATGTGCTAAAAATGCTCTTTCATTTGATACCCAACACGGCACCGTCAAGCAAAAGTTTTTTTTAGTTTCTTACTCTAAGTCCCCTAGGGGGCGCTGCAGTCAATTTACCGTGACGTTATGTCGCCTATAACCAGAAGACAATCAAGACGCTTCTAACGACACCTCATTTGTTCAAATATGATAACTAGTTTAGAAGTTATGAGGGAACAGATGAACACCCATAAATACATACAGGTCGAAATCATAACCCTCCTTTTTGCTTCGCCGTAGTCGGGTAAAAATAAAAATAAATAAATTATGGTGATTGATAGTATTTATCGGTGTGAATTCTCTTATAATGTATTAAAAACATTAGTCAATAACTTACCAACTTTGAATTTGAACAATAACTCCTTTATTCTATCTTCAGTCAACTTATTTATATCAGCTATATCCTGGGAGTTAAGTTGAAACTCCTCATTGGATATTAACTTATCATACAGTATTTGGTTAATTTTATTCTCATCTAATAGTTTCTTGAGCTCCTCATTCAATTTCTCTATCGAATCTACACTTTCAGACTTGATCACATTTTTAGGCACTTGATTAATTTCAATATTCTTAGTTATATCTACAATGTTGGAGTCTTTGGCACAGTCGGCTTCCTTGTAGGTGATATCGACTTTTTTCTCCGGGACTGCGGCGATATCCTGTTTGCCGGTGGCTTTCACCTCTACCGTTTGCGAGTAGCTGCGAGCAAACTTCTTCCCAGCGAGGAACGCTTCGTCCACGATAGTGACCATTTTGGACAACTTCTCTCTGTACACTCCGTCCGAGAGGTACTGGTCTTCTAAGAGGTCCCAGTTTATTGATTGCGACATTACACCCTGTAATCATATGCCTGTCCTTCAGATTACTTTTGTCAGTGATATTGGGGTAGAAAAGCTAAGAAAATTGTACAGAAATTAGTATCAGCAATGACTTAATCAATTTAAAGAATTATCTGCAAGAAAATCCTAACACATCTTAAAGGTACTGTTACACATGCTTAAAGCATGCTACTTTTGAGAAAATGCTAGTTAGTAGCAGGACGGACGTGCTACCAATAAGCATGCTAATGCAAAAATCGCACGCCGGTCGATTTTTAAGCATGCTACCATGCAGTGCGGGTGGAAAGGGGGAGTGTGGCGGAGTGCTTTAGCACTTGTAAACAGGTTTGCTTATTTTTAAGCATGCTAATAGATGGCTAAAGCATGCTAAGAGATGGCTAAAGCATGCTAATAAATGGCTAAAGCATGCTTATTGATAGAAAATGTGGATAGTCTATTTTTTTTTTTTTATCAGCCTATAAACTGTCCCACTGCAGGGCAAAGGCCTCCATCATAGAAATCAAGTTATCGCTACTATGATGGGATTAGACTTAATCACCACGCTTGTCAAATGCGGATTGGTGATCACAAACCCGAGCGATGTCCGAAAAATTCGAAACATACTTTTCGCTCGACCCGGGAATCGAACCCAGGACCCTAAGATCACGGCCCGATACTTAAACCACTAGACCAACAGGGCGTTAGCATCACACAGTGACAGTTCATTAAGCATGCTCATATTTGGTATGCTTTTTAAGCATGCTACAAATGAACATGTGTAACAGTAGCTTGTGTGTGAACAATAAATAAGAAGTCGTTACCTGTAGGAAAACGGCTGAGGCAGTGGACCATGATAAGCAAGGAACCAACACTAACGGCTTGGGCCAGTTTGTGGCTGCCAGTGACGCCATCTGTGAAAACGTTACGTTTAAAAATAAAATTCTTTAAATATCAAATTTAAATACTAGATTGCACTTGCAGCGTTAATCAGACCAAATGGAGTATGAAAACAAATTAAACAGGTTTTACTCCGAAAACCGTTTCGAGGCATTTGTATTTCATATCATATTTTAATATTTTAAAAATGTAAAACCACTGGATCAGGGATATTTTCAATAAAATAGCGTTAACCTTCATTTAACCCTAGATACGCTTGCTATTCAGACAGGTTGTATTCTGAAGATTACATTTAAGTGACAACAATGTCTCAGTGACTTATTCACCCGGACCAATAACAGATGGCGCTAATACAAAGCTGTAGTATTCAAGTTTGAGAAAACTAACGCCATCTGTAGACATGCATGCACCAACCAAGTACACAGTTGACATTTATTTGCAGGGTGACACCAAAACTACACTCGCGAGCAAAAGTTTGGAATCACTTACTTGAAATTGGTTTCGCGCGATCTTGCTTAGTAAATATTTTTTTTATAATTATAAAAATGACATCATTTTAAAGGTTCAACTGTTCACTTTAAATGATACCAAATTCATTCAAATCAGAGCCAGTAGTTGTGGAGCTATCCCGGATTAAGCGAAGGAGTAACGAAAAAGACGTGTTTCAATTGTTTGATACGTCTCGAGTTGCGACCTATTGACCCCTATAAAAGCACCTGTTATCGCATTTTCTTTATCAGTCGACTTTTAGACGTTGACCGGTACACATCTCTGCTACTTTTGACCCTTTACCTTGTACGACAATGGAGACAACACCTATAGAAGCCGCACAAATCGTAGCCCTATTGCAAGAAGGGCTCAGCCAGCGAGTTGTCGCTCGTCGGCTCCACATAAGCCAGTCCTGTGTTTCGAAAGTTTACAAGCGCTTTCGGGAGACTGGTGGCTTTATCCCGAGACCAAGATCTGGACGGCGCCGGTGCACATCGGAGAGGGATGACCGTTTTATCGTGTCAACATCTCTCCGAAATCGGCATTTGACTGGTGTCGACGTCCAACAGGAGCTCCGAGATGTTCGTGGAGTAGCAGCCAGCGAGTGGACAGTTCGTCGACGACTCAAGCAAGCGAATCTGACTCCAAAAAGGCCTGCCACAGGCCCGAAACTCACGGCAGCTCACCGACAAGCTCGCCTTCAATTTGCTCGCACCCATCTTGATTGGGAGGTTGAGCAATGGAGGCAAGTCCTGTTCTCCGACGAGAGCAGGATGCGTTTGCACGGTAGCGACCGAAGACGTCGGGTCTACAGGCGGCCTGGGGAGCGATTTGCACAGTGTTGTTTCGCTGAAACAGTGGCTTATGGGGGCGGCTCTTGTATGATGTGGGCCGGCATTTCCTTCGACGGTAAAACCGAGCTTGTTTTCGTGCCTGGCGGGGGACGAAGAGGCGGTCTAACTTCAGACCGGTACATTTCCGATATTCTGCTGGAACATGTCGTTCCCTATGCGGGATATATCGGTGATGACTTCCTCCTTATGCACGATAACGCTCGTTGTCACATTGGACTGGCCGGCGCTCAGCCCTGACTTGAATCCCATTGAGCACGTGTGGGATGAACTGAAGAGGAAGGTTCGTTTCAGAACTCCTGCTCCTTCATGTCTGAATGCGCTGAAAGCGGCGTTGATTGAGGAGTGGGAAGGTATTCCACAAGAATCAATTCAGAAGCTGATCAGGTCTATGAAGAATCGTCTTCGAGCAGTTATTAGGGGGAGGGGAGGGAATACAAAGTATTGACACTTAATTTTAAAGCTAAATAAATGTTTTATTAATAAATTTTTGTTTTATTCATTCATTATTTTTCTATATTTCCTTGTTTTCCTACCTCCTTCGCTTAATCCGGGATAGCTCCACAACTACTGTCTCCATTTGAATGAATTTGGTATCAATTTAAAGTGGACAGTTGAACCTTTAAAATGATGTCATTTTAAAATTATTAAAAATTTATTTACTAAGCAAGATCGCGCGAAACCAATTTCAAGTAAGTGATTCCAAACTTTTGCTCGCGAGTGTAAGACAGTGGGCTGTCTTTGTTTTGTTTTACAGTAATGTTACCACAAAGTGATTTAAAATTTCCCCGATCAAAAGGTATTTTTAGAAGTATGTAATTTTCTCGTAAATTGGGGAAAATGTCATATGGGAACACTAAGCGTATTTATGACGTTATAAATACGCTTAGAATTCAAAATGTTTAAAAATTAATTAAAAAATAACTACCTGGTATTTTACAAAAATATTCAAATTTGTTTAAAATATTGACATTAGAAAAAATATTAAAACCATAAGTACGTACCTAAAAATTTGTTCCCATACCCCATTGCATTAAAATGGATTTCATTCAGCATTTGTCGAAGAATTTATTTTTGCTATGTAACCATTAGGTATGCACGGAGAAAAGATCAAATGAGATGTTGTCTGCATTTATCAATATTTTTAATTTGCCATTTTTTTTTACATTATAGCAGACAAACGAGCAGACGGCTCACCTGATGGTAAGTGAATTACCGCCGCCCATGGACATCTGCGACACACGGGGCATCACAGATCTCTTTTCATGCCATTGCTCTGTTTATCCATCAAATTAACCTTTATTTCCGTAGTACATAATTTACACACAACGTAACGTCTAGTTACCCTTGTTGACTTTTGTCCCGTCCTTATTTCTGAGACATAAGTGTTTTTTTTATGATATAGTGGGCAAACGAGCAGACGTATCATAGATAAGCGATTACCACCGCCCCTGGACACCTGCCACGTCAAAGGAGTGACAGGTGCGCTACCGGCCTTTTTAAAATGGAGTACTCTTAATATTAGATTAAAACAACAAATAATAAGAATCTCCCAAGTTATACTGTGTTAGTCTATTGTACTGTTTTGTTTGTTTTAGGTGGTGTTCTGTCTGTATTTAATTTTATTTATTTTTTAAGCTAATAATAACAAACTCAATTAATGAGATTCATCAAGCACCAACTCGCATCACCGTCCAATTTCAACAAGAAAAGAAACGTGTCTCTTATAATCGCTTGACATTGGCAAGTTGCGGCAAGACGCAGAGACATTATTAAAAAAAAATGGAGTACTCTCTTTTCTTACAGGTTTGCAGGTCGTATGGGTCCATAAACACCGCAGTGTAAGTTTTGCACTGCGTTGGGTTAGGGTGAGCTGACGCCGTCTGTACAAATGGCAAAACTCACATGTCCACCCATGGAGAGACCTGTCACGCCTAGGGGGCCAAGCCCGTTGCGCTCGCACCAGTGGAACAGCACCAAGGACTCCAGGATCAGGCACCCGCCCATCACGAAGATATCGGACACATTGTGCAACGATGATCGTCTGGGGATAAGAAACAACAAGGGAGGGTAAAAAAAGTGGCAAAAATAACCTCAGGTGATTAATGGGTTGCCAGATGGTCGGGATTCGGGGGATTCTCCCGCTTTTTTTGTATGTCCTCCCGACTCCCGATAAATTGAAAAAAAATCCCGGAAAACCACTTCCCGATGGGACCTCCCCGCCCCCCTCGAACTCTTGAACTTGTCTTTGAACTGTTAAATTAATATTCGCTGACTGATAAACTGATTTCTCCCGACAAAAGTACTAAAATCCCGAAAAATTTATAATTGCTCCCGACTATAGGAAAATTTAATCTGGCAACCCTACGACCCCTAAGAGAAAAAAGAGAGTGCACTTGTGTCTACGCAAACACTTATGCATATTTATAGGCATTGATAGCTGATCGTTGCGATTGGCCATAACCGAAATATCGGTTTGGTGAACATTATTGTAATATAATACCGGCGTAAAGCAGCACTGTGTTGTGTTTCGCTGCGTGTTATATAGTGAGGGTACCGGAGGCCCAATCCGGGGGAAAGGGGGATTAAAGGTTGCAGCGCATTTGTGACTCCACTGGTGGCGCAGGTGTCCATGGGCGACGGCAAACGCTTATCATCAGGGCACTGTGTTAAAGGGAGGTCGTTGCGAATAGCTGTGGACAGGCTATTTGTCCGCAACGGAGCACGACGCGGCTGCCCGCGAACGTGCACCCGTTTAACGCAGCGCACGGCCTTAGATTGCAAGGCCACCGGTGCTCGTTACAAATGAAATTGCTTACTAACCTGTTAATTTCTAAATAATACTTATTGAATATTCCTAAGGTCATTGCCAAGTTATATTTCAGGCAGAACTGTTGTCTGCATCGTGAAATAAAAATATGAAGAAGATATTTTTTTTTGGTCCATACGTTTACATTTGTCTACTTTGTCTGCATTGTCCATGTGTATGTTTTGTTTTAGGTGATGTCAAACTCATTAAAATAAAATCCACTCACCACACCGGTCAATCTTCCAAGAAACGCGTGTCTCTTTAATCACTCGACATTGGCAAAATTATAGTTGTGTCGTAAGACATAGTAGCAGCCATCAATAATAATAAAAAAAGTCACGATTTCGGTTGCAGGGGATTTAGATTTAGCATTTTTGTCTACTTACATTTGGTCAGTAGGTTTTCTGAGTCCGTAGAAGGGGTTTTCTAGAATGATTCCACCGATGCCAGCTTCCTTCAGCAAGGGTTTAACCATTAGATTCCGCCGTCGCCAGAAAAACTGTTGAGGATTAAAATAGATAAGTAAAAAGTCAAATTACACGTGAAAATGGCAGTCATTTCGATATGAGATTCCGATGTGAATTTTTTGAGTAGAGCAATTTTTTGCAATTTATTTTTAAGTAAATAATAAAAAAAATCGACAAACTTCCGGTGGGACTCGAACCCAAAAAAAAAAGCAAAATCATCGATGGTAAAGCAGTTGCTTGCCCGGTTAACAAAAGATCGTGGGTTCGAAGTCCCATCCGAAGACTGCCGAAAATTTTTAAGTTCATTATGTACTTGAGATTCCGATGACTTTATACCTAGTCAAATCATGTCATCTCAACGTGTTATTGGGTACAAACGGTACGGTACGGTTGGGGGCAAGGCTTGAACGATCTAGGATTTGGCAACTTTGGTAATTACAATGAAGTGACTGCCGTCGGACCTTAGCGACCGTAAAACAGGGGAACCAGATAGAATCATAGTTACACGTCTAGAATTAGTATCTCGACATAAGTAAGGATCCACAAATTTGAGAAACTATAAAAAAGTGTAGCTTTCCTCACGATGATTCCCTCGCCGCCGAGCGAATGATAGAAATACGCACCGTATTTTGGAAAATCTAGAGGTGCATGCTCGGATTCGAACCTATGATGGCACCATCATAGGTTCGAATCCGAGGGTTCTTCTATCATCGCTCTTTAAATTGACACAAATTACATCAGTAAATTGTAATCATGATTTATGGCGACCTCGCTTATCTTCGATTACAGTATTAACGACCACTTCTCGATCAATTTTTATCCGAGAACAAATCCATAAATACCATACGATTCGTAGATTATTCTCGGATAAAGATTGGTCCAATCGGCCCTTAGAGATTATCAAATTATTATTTTGAGCAAGTTCGTCCCAATTTTCCATCTTCTCTCTCATCCACTATTTCCTTTCCTGGCGGCGGTAGCAACAGCCGGAAGAGCAGGCAGTACGGCGGAGCCTAACTTTGCAACACAAAACGACGAGACTATCGCTTGAGAAACGATTTTTTTTACTCAGGCGACAGATTAAAACATGCCGCCATACATCGATGTCTTTGCAATTTTTCAAGAAGTATTTATTCAAAACAAAAGTGTTACTTCTTAAGTACATAACTGAGTAAATAAGCTATTTAAACTATGTGCCGATACATGGAAGTCGTGAGGTGTAGCTAAATATTCAACCGATTCCAATCTGGGCCACTATTATGTACTAAATATGTCCGAATCTTGACATTTTTTAACACATGTGTTAGCTATGCTTACCTTTTTATTATATATTTTTAAAAGTTCTCAAGATTTTAAGAAAAAGTATATGAAAACCCTATCGCATCGCAATTCGCAAATGATTTGATTAATTTATGAAAATTAGATATAGGTTTCTGAGAGTATGATGTTGTTGTTACGATCAACATAATGGGTATAGCGTTGTTTGTATAGCAAGTGGAAGTTGTGTTTTAAGTTAGGTAAATACAAAATAAAAGTCCTTCATAATTCGTTCTCTTCTTACTTCAGTATCTGATCTTAGTAAGTATATGGATGTTATAACACATCAATCTTACATAACTGAAATGTTTGTGTAGGAAGCGAGCGTCATATGAGTGATAAACGCCAGACGAGCGCGGACGCGTGTATGTGACGTAAATATGACGCGTTGGATTTGGATCATCAGATTCATAGTAGAGTCCGCGCCACCAAAGGAGTCCCGTGAAAAGCGCGCTACAGTCGTCATGGACATTCAAATTTAAGCTTTGTGTCCCTCCCTTTCACACGCACGCGCGCGTATGAAAGGGAGGTGAATTCAGATTCGGTTGCCCGGTTGTAACGTCCGGTACGTTTTAGGCCCTCAGTTTGCATATTACATCAACTGAATAAATAACTTGGTAATCCCATATGGATAATTAAGATTACCAAGTTATGGTTCTTTTCACCACCAATTTTCCTCCAATATGACCGATTTTTTCCGACAAATTTTAGGTGTACCTTATTTTCGTATAGAGTGGTGACTGCCTCGTTGGCGTAGTGGGTAGTGCTTTGCACTTAAAGCAACGGGTGCGCTTGGGGTCCCAAGTTCGATCCCCGGGTCGGGCGAAAATTTGTACCTGAGTTTTTCTGTTAAGAAATTCTAAGTATCAGCCCGGAGTCTGGAAATTGTAGAAAGAAAGAAAGAAAGAAAATACATTTATCGATTATGAGGGCAAGGGAATAGAGAGTGCACTTGTGTTGTGTTGCTGTGCGCACACACTTGAACAATATAATATATTCTGCGTAATTGGCTGATCGTTGAGATTAGCCGCCTTAGCCGAAATCGGTTGGAGGATATTATTATTATTATAGAGTGGTATGAACATGATTGCATCTGCGGCCATTGGGCCACCCAGACCAGTAGTTAGGTATACTGAGAATCTTATGATCCAACGCGTCATATAGGGGTAGTGGCCGCCCGGACTATTCGGATAAATTTTAGGGGCTGAAAGATTAGTTAAGATCTGTACAATGGAGTATATTTATTCAGTTTTAACTAATTTTAGCGTCTAATTTTTCCTTCTTAAAACAAGTAATTGTTAAGGTGACACTCTCGAACAATATTCACTTGAAAACGTGATAGCTTGTACCACGGCGTCAGGTGCAGTTACACCGCCGCCCATTTGGACCGATACGTGTTGGACTTTGACCAACCTTATGTTTGAGACGCAAGTGCTATTTTTGCACTTCGGGAGGGTAACTCGACCTGACGGCCTGTACAGCCAAATCAACTCAAAAAATTACCGCATTAACTTAAGATTACCTAAGGATCAAGGAATTATTTATCAACACGATGATAAGACAAACATATAAAAAAGTAAAGTTTTCAAGATCCCCGCACTCTATAGTTGAACAAAACAAAACAGGGCAACAGTGTAAGTTTCTTAGTATCTATTGGTTTCTTTCTATGTCTTTATAAATCTTCTTTATAAAAAGACTCTTTTAATTTAAGTATGAATGTATGATTTAACTTCGAATAATTCGTAAATATGTTTAATGTATGCAAGTATGTCTGTTCTCTCTCTTGTGTGTATCATTTATTACTGCCCCTCATTTCATAACTTCGATGTGTGGACAACGGGGTTGATTACACTTTTAAATAAGGCGTGTTCTTTGTAATACTATTAAGTAATACTTAGTGTAATTGTTTGTTGTTCCAAATAAATAAAAAAAAATGTCGGGACTCCTCCCGGCCGAGCCGCTCGCGCCAGGCTATAAACCTACTTTCTTAGTTAGAGCTCTGTCACTGTTCGAGACGCTAACCAAATAGGCCACCAAAGTGGGAATCTCAAGGAAAGAAAGTTTAAAAGACACTTTTGAATGTCACTCAACGTCTCTGAGGTGGTGGCGTTATGTGGCGGGTCATTACATTCCCTCTAATATGGTTGAGTGAAATGATGGCTGATACATACGTCATACTTGTGAACAGGTGCCACCTTTGGGGACTGGTCCGCTTTGGTTTACCTCATATTTAGCTTTTAATTTGCTTCATTCTATTTTGTGTTGCATTAGACTGTATGACTTGGTATGAGGATAATAAACCATTGTAAAAAAGTTGGCGATTAAAAAGAGAAACTGGCGAGTTTCTTGCCGGATCTTCTCGACCAGAAACAACTTTCCGAGCCGGTGGTAGAACCGCATTATGTTTATTTACTTTTTTTTAGTATATTTTATGTATCAACATATATATGTATTAACATGTAAATTATTACCTAAGTACTTATAAATAGTTTTAAATCATTCAAATGTATGACGATTTGTAAGTGCTGTGTACAAGCCTATGCAAATAAAGAATTATTTGATTTTGAAAGACTGTAATTCACTGATTATCAAAGTTCTGCATATTGACTTTTTACAAATTCATCTTCGGTTCAAAGTCCATAAAGGGTTGCTGGGCATACAATACATGTTGTCATGTGTGATATATTGTTATAACTATTTATTACAAAGACAATGATTTTTAATTAAACACAAGACAATATGTCTGTCATTACTACATTACTTTGGAGCCATTCCAAATTTGTCTGTGCAATCCTAATTCCAATCTTGTTGTTGTTTATAATTAAATCTGTTGTTTTTATTTAACAAAATTTCCTATCAACAATGTTAATAAAATATTTGTAAAGTTGAAATGTATAGTTAAATGTGCTTTATCTTGATAAAAATAACATCCAAAATTTTAAGTTAAATATTGAAGAGAAACTAGATAATGTGTGTTAAGTATACAGTTAAGTCAACTCCTAAAACATGATTAAAATGATCAGTGCCTATAAATTTGACTAAGAAATGCAATCTCTTGGACTAAAATAACAGTACTCATAACTATTACATATATACATATAATGCTGCTAATATGATTTTACTTTTTAATTTAAACTTAGAAAAATATTGAAAGCCATTATTATAATCAGAATGGGAGCATTATCATTACATGTTTCATCACCACTCTTTTTACGTGATAGGATCTTGGAGATAATCTACAGGCAAATATGTACATAATTATTAGGTATCACCTTTGTTGATTTAACATATTTTTAGTTATTTAATTGAATAAAGAATTTCCCCATCTACAGGCTGAATTATATTCTAAATACAAGTTGAGCTTTAGCCTGGAGACTATTTGGTCTTTTGGGTCCAATATTCTTTACATGGCCTACACATGCCTTCTTTTTATACTATATCTAGCATGTAAAATGATAGTGGATAAAAAAAACTTAGTCTATAGATGGATAAGTACTTACATGGTCACCAGTGCCAGCTAAATGGAGACACACAGGCTTACAAGTGGGTTCGGGCCAGTGGACTGGAAGGAGCACTTGAAAATGAGCTTTTCTAGCTATCTCCGGCACTATACCTGGCAAGTATCGTTCTAGCGGAGTGATGAAGTAGCCTTCCAGGAGTTTGCAGTCTGTGAGGTTTTGTTCCTGTGTATTTAACGTGTTATCAAGTAACGTAAAAGGGAAGAGGAAAATAAAAACTGTATTTAACCTGATTTTTCTCCCCTATGCTAACGCAATAGCTACAAGTAAACTACTATACTCAGTTTTCTCATAGCTAAGGGGAGAGAAATCAATTGCACACAGGTCTGTATGTATATGTCAGATCTTTCCTTTGTAGAGCCGAACAAGGCCGAATTAAGTGTATATTGACAAAATAAAAGTAGTTTATTAATACGTTTTCTATAACATATGACAGGGCGAAGAGAAACAGTATCAAACAATAGCAAATCTAAACAGTAAAAATGTGTGAAAACTTTGGTCCAATCATCAATCCACAACACCCAAGTTTTCCTTAATATCGGACAAAGAGATATATTCCGTAGGTATCAGTAATAATAACTATCCAGTAATTTTGATTTGGATATCTTATGTAAATCTAAATAAACAGGTTAATGTGGTATAGTTGGACAATTTGTTTTTGAAAAGTATATTTGTCATTAAAGTAATTTTAATAAAAAAAATGTAGCAAACGTAAACTTACCTTAGTTATTGTTACAGGATAATCCTTTTCTATCAATTTAAAACACTCATCACGGTTGGACACCACTTTTCTGAATTCAAATAACCTAAAATTTCAAAACATAATACTATTATTTTAATAACTATAATCGACTTTTTAAATGAATTTTCTGATAATCAAATATTAATAAAGATGCTTTAAATATAATTTTATTAGAAATACCTGCGTAAATTCTCGGGTTTACCCCATCCTTTCGTAAAAAATTTTGTTAGCAGAATACTTCTATAAACAGCATCCAACTTACTAGCGGACATTTTTATCCAGAATGGGATCAAATTTTAACTGTACTGGCGTTGTATATACAATTTAGTAACTATTTAAGTCGTCAATCACACTTTTTTCAGTACATTTTGTGGATTAAAAAGGTGTTGAGAGATGTGAAAGAAAGATGTCAAAATTAATGTCAACAAATATTTTTTTTCTCGCCTTGGTCAGCTGTTATTTTACTTTTTAAAAAAGTTGGTAATAGCTCTGGCTTTCAAGTTTATGGACAAAACAAATGTTTCAGGCAGGCAGGACTCCTGGAGATAGAGAGAGGGATAGGGAGTAAGCGACGGGGGCCATCGCCCACGACCTCGCACTCAAGAGGCGAGGGATCATGACCCACCTAAAACACTTTTAATATGTGACCTAGAAAGGCCTATGTAGCGTTTTGGGTGATTCTCCGAAATTTAACCTTCCGGTTTCTTCGCGTCTGATATCTATGGGCTCAAAAGTATTGTTCAAATTAAAAGAAATCAGAAGAAGTATAAATTGAAAGAAGGGTAGATGTCTTTACGTGATCTTAATTCAATGGACAACATTTCATATTTTTAACATGTCCATATTGTTTTTTTATATGAAAATAGACATAAAATGAACAGACCCTTATTTTTTCTTTTTTCAAAATTTGGCCATTTTTATACATAAAATAATTATTGAAATTCTTTATATTCTAAATAGACGAAAGCGCCAAATAACGTCATCGGACGGCTGAATACAGCGATATTCCTTTGCATATCATTGTTTTATAAAAAAGGTACTACTGTCAAAGGTAAATAATACTAGTGTCAACATTGTCAACGTCACTCATTCATTCAACGTTGACAAGTTGTTTTTTTTTTGACAGTTGCATGTCATCAGTTTGGCATTTCGTAAATTTAAAACTATAATGTGCTAAGCAAAGAAATATTTTACATTCTGCCGTCCGATGACGTCATCTTACGTTTTTTAGTTTTTAATTTTTTTCTCAGAAAATAAGCAATATAAAAAATAAATAAATATATATTCGAGCAGTTGAAAAGTAAATAGAGAATTGGTATTTTTGGTTTTATAGCTTAGCAATTTTGAAATGTTATCCATTTAAACTTCTTTTTTGAAAAATATTTTTGAGCCAATGGAATACAGATGCGAAGAAACCCGATGGTAAATTTCGGAGAATCACCCTTTTGCTTTTCATGTGCACATTATTATATGTATAGGCTAGGTATAAAGCACAGGTTGGGGGTCGACGCAGGAAACCCAAGCTCACGCGATCCGCTTACCACACCGACTTTGGGACCATCAAACTTACACCATCAATTTTCAGTAGGTATATGACGATGATGCATATTTGTTAGCTGGGCATTTATTTAAATACCTCACTTCAAACTATATGTTTATAGTATGTATATGTCACCGGAAAATAACAAGATCTGTAAGTTTATCAATTTACTAGGAAATTTATAAACTTTCGTAGGATTCTAAACGGGAGACAAATTGTATTATTTTACGTCCACATTTTCGTAATTTTATCAATTTCCGACATTACATGGTAAATTTATAAACTAACGGATATATATTCGTAAGATTTTATATGGTTCGACCAATCATAGAAACTCTTTTAAACATACGCATCTTTGAAATACGTAAAATAACACACTGCACTCTGATTGGTAAATGTGTGGCCGCAATGGAAGTCCCTTTCTTCTTCGAAAATCAAAATCAGTCAACAAATCAGATCACTCGTAGCGTTTGATTATTGCTTACTTATTGTTTTACAAGTGAGTTCGGCAAGTTTATCAATTTACGAAAATGTGGACGTAAAATAACAATTCTTCTCCGGTTTAGAATCCTACGAAAGTTTATAACCTTCCTAGTAAATTGATAAACTTACGGATCTTGTTATTTTCCGGTGACATATATACATAGATACTTATAAGTATTCCACTTAGGAGTATTTGCTTGGATTGTAACTTGGCAACTACCTACTTACTGCTTAGTAAGCTTAGTGAGGTAAATGAATACTCCCACTGTTAAATAATATAAATTAAAATTAGGTCTCCGTCTAAATATACCTCCGTATAACAGGCACGTACTAAGTGTAACTTGACTGTAATGCGGAAGCACCACCCATATCGGCACCTTACCTTCCTACTTATATTCAAGAACTAAGATAGTTAAGCATGCAGTACGTAGGTACTTACCTAACAAAAAATTAGGGTCCCTAATATGGCCACTATTCCTTGGTGACAACTAAGCATTTAAAATGCTAATTTAACACGCGTGGGTTAAGCGAGCCTATGATATCTATTGTTGATGAAGAGTTATTTTGCTATTTTTTGTTCAAAATGGAAAATAAAATCGATTAAGAATATATATTTTATCGTTCGCGAATGTTAGAAAGGCAGTAGTTCACCTTGAAGGGTGGGATTTATTACGTAATAGGCCATTAAAGCATGTTTTAAAGCCCATAGAGTTGTTGGACTATCTTTTGGTTGATCCTTTACCCGAAGGTTGTCTGGTAGAAATCGCTTTCAGTGATAAGACCGCCGAAATTGTGCACAAAATTTCTGTAATGCCTAGTAAGTAGGTACTTAAGTTGTGCATTTTGTCATCGTCAGCACATTTAAGTTCCCACTGCTGGGGCACGGGCCTCTCTCAATCACATGAGGGGTAATTGCCATACTCACCACGCTTGGCAGACGGGTTGGCGAGGGTTTTGATATAAATGCAGAGTTTTCCTTCTCTGGGTGCTGATGATCATGCCAGCAGCTTTACCTTAGTCGCCTTTTACGACACCTCGGTAAGAGTGAGGGTGGCCTATTCTACTCTGCCGGGGACCACACGGCTAACGTGTACGGTGTATTTTGTGCAATAAAGTACCTGTACTTATATCTATCTATATTGAATTATCGATAAAGTGATTCTGAAAAAAATTAAAAACGTAAAAAAAAAATACATCTAGGTATAAGCAGCTTTATTTATGACAATATATTTTATGACCAGATAGATGATGATACTTAAACTAAAGGTGGATATTTGTTCGGGTGTCCATCTATGGGCTGCTGCAATAGATTACCATCAGATGATCTGTCTATTCGTCTGCCACATACCTATTACATTTTTTTCCTTTACGGGTAGGTGTTCATGAAAGTAATGAAAGATTTGAAAGAAAGAAAGATAGTACATTTATTGACCATTCATCACAACATAGAAAAAATAAATACAGTACGCATAACACAACACGACACAAAGACAAAGACAAAGAGGAGAAGCGATACAAGAAGAGATGTGGTTGTGTGTGGTCAATCAGGTCCCGATCTCAGCATTTGTTGCTACGGCATTATCTGCAGCGCCGCAGCAGCGGTGGGTGGTAGGACCTGTCATTCGCCTCATTTTTGATATCATCGTTTGATGTTAAATTAGTATTTTTAGTCAGAACTTTTAGTTTTTTAAATATTTCACAACATCACATTACATTGATCTGACTCCAAGTAAGGTACTAGCTCAAGTACCTGTCTTACGGTTATGAGAATCAACAGTGGGATTACAAATATATATATATATATATATATATATATATATATATATATATATATATATATATATATTATATATATATATATATATATATATATATATTTTTTTTTTTTTGGTAAATACATACTTATAATACATAGAAAACACCCAGACCAATACAAACAGACATGTTCATGCACACAATTGTTTTTACTGTGCGGGGATCGAACCCGCAACCCTTGTATCAGAGGCAGCGTTCACTACCACTGTTCCAATCGGGTCGCCTATATACCTAAACATAATTAAAAATTATACTTCCGTGCGCACAGTAGGAACTTAGGGAGAAACCAAAACTATTTACAAAGGACGAAGTGAATCCGGATTTGAGAAAACCATACAATCTACGATACAATACAATTATGAACACATAAATAAACCCATTGTGCTCTTGCGTAATCACGTGGGTGCTCTTAAAATGAGTCAGTAGGTTCTATCTGAAAAAATATATCATTTAAACCTATTCAGTCGCCAAAACTGTATGCTAAAGTTGGTATTTGAATTTCTTAATGAGCTTGTTTTTCTGCCGCATCTTCTGATGGACCATAGGTTCCCAAAGTCACTATAGAAAACCCAATGGTAATGATGACTCTGCCCTGCACTTGGGTATGTTTAGTGTGTGGTGGTAAAATGCAAGATCGTTAGTAAGACCTACCCACTTACTTGCTTCCTATTTAACTTAAAGTAAACCTCCAAAAAAAATTATGAGTATTATTTTATAGATAGGCTGACCAAGAATAAGGAGTTGACAATTTTTTGGCATAGCCATCATCATATTGTACCTATCTATTTACATATCCTAGGAAACCATAAAAATATGTGATTTTGGTAAAATATACGAATTGTCAGCCCTTAGCTAAATAAGCACCTATTATAATATGGATCAATAACAATTTGATCGTGATCTACCGTTTGGGAAATGCTGCTCTCTAGTCTATCAATAAAAATATTTGCTTCATGTAATAATCATAATCTTTTGCCGTCTATAGATATGGATAAGTATTTACAAATTACTCACTAAGCTGAGCTATTTTTTTTTATTAAAGTAGTTTTTTATGTCATAGGTGGCACCTGTTGGTAAGCGATCGCTGCCGCCCATGGACACCAGTGAAGTCACAAGTGCGTTGCCAACCTTTAAACCCTCCCTTCCCCCGGATTGGGCCTCCGGTACCCTCACTCATGCAGCGAAACACAGCACAATCCTGCTTCACAGCGCCGGTTTTCTGCGAGGCCGTGGTATCACTCTGGTCGAGCCGGCCTATTCATGCCGAAGCGTGGCTTTCCAACGGTCAGAGTTAGTAGTAATTTAAAATTTAAACATATTCCATCTTATGCGTAGCGTAGTGTTTATGCGTATTTAAATAAGTGCCAATATTTTTTAAATTACCATTTAAAGTTAATTTGACGTCACACAAAGTCACCCAGAAATGCAATGGAGAGGGCTTATGCTCGAAGTCTCCTTGCGTGATCATATCAGAAATGATGAGATCCGCAGGAGAACTAAGGTCACAGATACAACCCAAAGGATTTCATGCCTCAAGTGGCAATGGGCAGGGCAGATAGCGAGGAGAACATACTGCCGTTGGGGCGGAGAGGTTCTCGAGTGGAGGCCACGTACAGGAAATCGCAGCCGTGGCAGGTCCCCCACAAGGTGGACCGACTGGTGAAGGTCGCGGGAATCCATTGGATGCGGGCGGCGCAGGACCGATCTGTGCGGAGATCATTGGGGGAGGCCTATGTCCAGCAGTGGACGTCTGGACGTCTATTGGCTGAAATGATCATGACGTCTCTGAGTGCGGCGTATGACCACTAGACCAAAGTGTTATAAAGCCGTAAAAATAATTGATGGCGGCACTGCCGCTGACTTCATATTCATAGTCTTATTGTCTAAGACTTATAGTATGGTAGCCCCAAACCCAATAAAACCTCTCACATGGGGGGAATTTCGTTAGTTCCTCAAAAATCTTTATCACGGATTATATCATATCATTATAGGTAGTAAACATTTTGAGTTTAAGGTGAAGGGCAAGGCACTAGCGACGCCAATCGATTTTATTTTTTAGCTACTAAACCAGATCTATTTGAAATAATTTCGGGATTACAACCTCTCGGCAAACACTTATACTATTTTTAAATAACCATGCAAAAATGTTGGGTCCAACGCTTACGCGAAGAAATTAGTTACACCAAAAGCGGCCACTTTTGGCGTGAATCAATTTTTCGCGTACAAAAACGAACCCAACATTTGTGCATGGTTATTTAATAAATAGTATAAGTGTTTGCCGAGAGGCTGTAACCCCGAAATTGTTTCAAATAGATCCGGTTTAGTAGCTACAAATTAAAATCGATTGGCGTCGCTAGTGTGCCCTACCAGTCACCTTAATGTGTTTTGCTTTACCTTCTTATTGAGAGAAAGTATTTAAATAGGTACGCCTAGTTGCTCTAATATATACCTAAGTATAATTTCCTTGTAAGTAGGTAAGTAGGAAGCATCTAACATGAGGATGCTGATGTTTCAAATAGGTACCTAGTTTATTAAAATGGTTTTACCAATATTTGGTAAGACAGACTACCAATACTAAAATGACAGACTTTATAGTTTCGCCAGTCGTCCGTTCCGGTTCGCAAAATTGAAATGACGTCACTTCGACGTGGTGCGATTGTACGAGTCAACAAGCCTTACTTCTCAGCTGGTTATAGATATCCTTATAAGGCGGGAAAGCAATATTAAAACTGGACAAAATAGACAATTAACTATTCGAGTATTTAAAAACTACACCTACCTACATATACAATGTTATTTTGTGAATAAAGTTTATTTAGCATGTTATAAGAATGTCCGCCGTGTGGAAGAAGAAGCCGTGTGGTCCCCGGCAGAGTAGAATAGGCCTCCCTCACTCTTACAGAGGTGTCGTAAAAGGTGACTAAGGTAAAGCTGCTGTCATGATCATCAGCACCCAGAGAAGGAAAACTCTGCTTTATATCAAAACCCCCGCCAACCCGTCTGCCAAGCGTGGTGAGTATGGCAATTACCCCTCATGTGATTGAGGGAGGCCCGTGCCCCAGCAGTGGGGCCTTAAATGGGCTGACGATGACGATGACGATGACGATGTTATAAGAATTCTGGTTTGGTCAGGATTGGTGTGATATATTTTCTGATGAAATGGACTACAATGACTATTAAGTAGGTTGTACATTGGTACACCGTACATCACACAAATAGGTTCGCAATTTCACCTGCATGGAAAGTGACGATGAGTTCTAGGAAGAAAATTGTCCTCTTGTTAGTTTATCCTCTTGTTAACTTGTCCTCTTGTAAATGAATTATTGCTTCGAAGTGAGCAAACGCATCCAGTTGAACTAGGCATAGAAATGCACCGGGGGAGGTCGTGGTAGTCCTAGGCTTGCCGGATACCCATAACCTTTCCCCAATTGGACGACGAGGTGTTTTTTAGTCGGTATGTCTCTGGGCGCATACCTAGAGGAGAGCCCGACATAACCCCTGATGGCCCCCGCTATCTCGGGTATGCATAAGGCAAGCATATATTTTTCACAGCGACAAAAAAAGGCATAGAAATGCACCCTCGCGTTTTCTAGTTCTATGTACTTACTAGGTAGATAAGTGGTCCATCTCATTTTATTTTGATTCTAGGTAGCGAATTTATTTATTCTGTTTAGCTTAAAATTCTTCCAAAAATAAATAAATAATTCTTCCATTAGTTAAGGAAAAAAGGCAACTCAAAAAATGTGGCCAGTAACAAAATGAGCTCACTGAAAAATAAAATAGTGCACGTCCACGTTAGGCGTAGGCGCCACCGGTGGTATAAGGACGCTGTGCGCTCTTCAGAATTGTTTTCCTTCTCGTAAACATACACACGAACAGACGTAAGTGTCCTGTGCTGTGAGATTATTTAATATATTAAAATTAAGGTGCTCAGTGCGACATTGTGTATACCAAGCAGGATGGTTATAATGTCTTAGCTCTATACCCGTAACTTGTGATTTGTGGTTGGCGGGAAAAAGTTTTTTGAAGGTTTGCCGTGGTGTCATTAGTTTACAAATTCATTAATTGTGTATTAGTTTAAACATTGTGTGTACACAATTATTATTATGACATTCATAAAACCATTTCAACTGTTTAAATTACTGTCCATTAATACTTTCGTAAATGATTTTGCATTGGAAAAAAATGCCTGTCTTAACAGTATGGTTAAAAAAATACCTTTTTTTTTAATGTGATAGGTGCCAGACGAGCAGACGGATCACCTGATGGTAAGCGATTGCCGCCGCCCATGGACACCCGTGACACCAGTGGAGTCACAAGTGCGCTGCCAACCTTTAATCTCCTCTTTCCCCCGGATTGGGCCTCCGATACCCTCATTCACGCAGCGAAACACAGCACAGTGCTGCTTCACGCCGGTTTTCTGTGAAGCTGTGGTATCACTCCAGTCGAGCCGGGCCCATTCGTGCCGAAGCGTGGCTCTCCCACAGTAAACGCAATCTTAGCGTGTAATTCCCGGTTGCGTCCAAAACTGTCGCTTTGGAGGCCGGAGTACGCGTTAAAAAAAACAAGGCTTAGATCAAATCAAAATAGCGGAGGTTAGGCTAGGGTACCTAATCGACGATTGTTTCATCCGCCTTGGCAACTACTATCGGTAGACAACTCTATTTAATTATACAACGCACGAACCGTACAATGCCTTTTAAAGCCATGCTATACGCCGGCTCGGCTTGTAGCCACATTCATCACCTCGGTAAACATGAATCACTGAGATTATTCTACCTATTCGCTTTTATTGTAAAGACATTAGCGGATACCTACAAACACATAACCTACATCACGTGGTTTGAAAAGGTTGTTTACTTACGTTTCGTCTTTTAAGCCTCCATTTTTTACAAAAGCAATGGACATTTTTTGAATTTCATATAAGTACCTAACGTAGGGTTCGCAAATTAATGTGTTCACGCTCGAAAAACGACCACCAACCACGATCATCAGCCAGGATGGATACGACCAAGAAGATGAACTTAGAATGACCTAAAAGTAATGACAACTTTTTTAAGGTTTAAAAATAATTTATGTCGAAAAAAATTTTCGTCGTTATTATTTTTTAAATATGGGGCTGGCTGGCCAGAGTAATATTACTCTATGGGGCTGGCTTTGGTTTGGAACTTTTGGCATAAACAGTCTCTTCTTCCATCTACAAAGATAAACAAAAGAAAAGACGTTATCTATATTATGTGTCTCAAATTTATGACTGCCGACCCCAAAGGGGTCGCGAATACCAAAAATGTATTAATCGTTTATTAACTTTACGAATAAAAAATACTGTTTTTTTCTTAATTTTTATTATTTTACTATTTCCAGATGGGCGGGCAGCTGGTGTTGATAGCACCTTTGGTGTTTTTAGCTTTCTTCAGCCCCTCAGTTGACGGTAAGTTTACCAATGACTATTCTTAACAGTATTTTTACAAATTATTTTATAATAGTTAATTATCTCATGAAAATAAAACCTATTTTTGATTTTATTAACACCTTAGAAGTACCGTTTATTATTATGAATACAGACTCGGTATTCAAAGCTGAGGTAAGCTCTAATAATTAATCATTCGAGGTCCATATTGGTTTTAATGTAGGTGTGAAGCGGTGAGTTTTATTGAAATGATAAAGAGTGAATCGAATTGATTGAGACGTTTTTGTACTGACCAAAAATGACCTTTTTACATAATCGCTAATAATGGCGGGCGACTACGTGTCTAGGATTCACATTACTCTTTTGAAACGTGTTTTTTAATTCTCCATGGAATTAGGTATCTTTGGGCAAAATCTGTACATGCTTACATTGATGCAACCGAACTATATCTTAGATTAGGAATTTCCGTGATAAGTTCTATTTAATCAATAGAAACGCTTTTGACCATTTTTAAAAGCATTCTGAGGTTGACGGTTCGTCCTTGAAGCGGGTATTTGCCGCGATCAAGGTCCTAACTTTGACCACGCGGAATCGACCCACGCCCTAGCATCATACATAATTTATTTGTATCATACCTTAACGATCGCGAGTTCCGATTGATGGCGAGTACAAGGACAAGACTTCAATTTGCCGTAGGTGTGGCTTTGTTTACACTAGAAACAAGTGTTTCTTTTTTATCGAGACATCAGAATGTTATATTTGGCTTGACAATTAGTTATTATTACTATTATTTAGAACATTAACTTGGTTTCCGATCTGGGTGTGTTGGAATACGTACCTTTTTTTTTTTTATTATGAACTGTAGGCTAACGCTTGACCACAATCTCACCTGATGGAAAGTGACGATGAGGTCTAGGATGTAACGCGTTTGCCTAGGAGATGCCTTTTCACTCTTGCCTTAAAGATGTCCAGCTTGTAGTGGTCCGGAAAAACAGATCTATTAGTACAGGTAATGTCCTAGTTTCAGACTATGATGAATGTGTGACACTTTTTTGCAGTAGAAATGTTAAAAGAACAATTTACGTAGTTCGTTTTATATTGTTTGTTTTTATCCAAGAAGAAATATACTAAACACTAATTTCATCGTTGCGATGCATTTTGTCTCTTTTAACAATTAGGCCTATCAGTTTAGATACTTACTGTTGCGTATATATATATATAAAATATAAGCAAGTACTTGTTTAAGAACTGCTGTAATGTTCTTCTTATATCATCATTATACCTACTCGTTGTAGTAAGTAACCCAATGTCTGTAGGGTTACTTTTTTGTGTCTCAAATTTTATTCAACAAAATACTATGGTTGAATATAAGTTGAAGAAAATTTATAGATTTCGACCCAAGGTTTTGTCTGTCCGCACATTGTTTTGATTGTTTAGATAAATCCTCAGAAGGACATAAGGTTCATTGTAGGCGGTTATTTAAAAGCTCCGCCGGAGTTAAACGTTGTTTTATGGTGATCATTGTGCTTTTTTTTCTTTATCTAAATGACATCAAGTAATTATGTATTTAGATTAAAAATCCGTGGGTGTGGTATGTTAGTTTTTCTCATCTCGAGTGTTTTGACCTCTGAAGGATATGGTTACCTTTAACAATATTGTAATAACTCTTTGTAGTAATTATGTAACACCCACACGGGCTGCCTATGGCTATGTTGCAATAATAATGTCAACAGAGATGAACTGCTGGCATTTAGAATAGCGCAATTTACTTAATAGATTTTATCGTTGGGTTTATCAATCGGTTATATTTAGGTAAGGAATTATTTTATCGAACTAGAGTACAACTCTTTAGGAAAATTTGGAAAAAGGTAATAGATTTACTTTTAAAAAATATTTATAAGATTATACCTAAATCAAGAAGAGCCGAACCTGAATTGAGTGCGTTATGAATTTGTACTTTCTCGAGTTTTGATGACTTTTTTACTATTTTTCTCAGCTCAACGATACTACAACTACCACCCACGAAGCTACTACGGTCGAAATCTTTACGAACATGGGCGGTCTATCTCCGACAACACGGTGACATGTGGACCTTACACCTGCGGTGTTGGGGCTCACTGCATCCACGGCAGCGTCCGGCCCGTCTGCGCCTGTCTGGCCGGTTACTCGGGTGACCCGCTGTCGCAGTGTATCAGAATAGAATGTGTTGGTAAGTTGAAATAACTATAGCTTTGGTGGTAATCTCTACGAAGATGGCTGAATCTATAGTAACACGGTGACATGCAGGTGGACCTCTCTTTGGCATTGTTAGGTCTCATTACATCCGAGGAGTTTAGGGCTCTCTTGGAACATTATCAACATTCCCTTCGAGTTTAGAGGTCAGTGCATCTATCTTAACTAAAAAAAACCGGCCAAGTGCGAGTCGGACTCGCCCATGAAGGGTTCCGTAGCAGCAAGTAAGATAATTATATGGAAGGTAAATTGTGGTTTAGGATTTATAAGGAATTAAAAAAAAAACTACTCACTATATCTAGTTCAAACCAATTTTCGTTGTTAGTTTTCATGATTTTGTACATCATATATTTTTTTTAGTTTTATAATTCATTTATTATGGAAGTTGGAGGGGGAGGGACACACAATTTACCACTTTGGGAGCGTCTCTTGCGCAAAGTATTGTGTTTAGAAAAAAAATGATGTTAAAAACCTCAACATAATTTTTAAAGACCTATCCATAGATAGCCCACACGTAAAACCGCATTACGATTTTTACACTTTGTAAAAATCGTAATGCGGTTAACAAAAAACATCTATTTACCAAGTTTCAATAGTATAGTTCCTATAGTTTCGGAGAAGTGGCTGTGACATACGGACGTACGGACAGACGGACAGACATGACGAATCTATAAGGATTCCGTTTTTTTCCATTTGGCTACGGAATCCTAAAAACTGGCATGTGATTCTATACCTATTGTACTGAAAGTAGGATATTAATATCGTGAATCATCTCAACCTAAAAATGTACGAAAAAATCTGGTGCCTATTTAACTGAGAAGTCAAAGTCACCTTGGTAATATTTTAAGGAATTGCGAAGGTTAAAGACCTACATTTTATTTTATCGTTTTATTTTTCCAGAAAACAGTGAGTGCCGCAGTCACCAAACCTGCGTGAATCAGCATTGCGTTAATCCTTGCGACGGGACCTGTGGCGTCAATGCCAACTGCGATGTGAGTCACCTATTAACGAATTTTCATACAATGCTAGTTGTATACAGGGTGTATCTGTAAAGATTTACATCCCTCCAATCACGTGTTCGTTCTAACAACCATTCTGAACAAAATTTGTACTTTAGGAAATTCGCATAAAAAAAATTCAACTTTTCATACAAAGTCGGTCACGTGATCTGTCTTAATGAATGGGGAGTCGAAAAAATTTTCGACAAATTACGAAAAGTCATGGAACAAATGTCGTTCAGAATGGTTGGTAGAACACGTGGTTAAAGGGATGTAAATGTTAATAGATACACCCTGTATTTAAAGTACCTAAGCACAGATATTATAAACCTAAGTAAGTAACTATCGGAAACAATTAAACCCGAAAGTGTAAAATCTACCCAGTGGTTCGACGGCGGAAGGCGACGAGTAGCCATAACTAGCGACACCAATCGATTTAAATTGTTAGATGTACTAAACCGGATCTATTTTAAGGAGACGGGTAAGGGCACACTAGCGACGCCAATCGATTTTAATTTTTAGCTACTAAACCAAATCTATTTTAAACAATTTCGGGGTTACAACCTCTCGGCATACACTTATTCTATTTATTAAATAACCATGCACAAATGTTGGGTCCGTTTTGTACGCAAAATTGATTCACGCTAAAAGTGGCCGCTTTTGGCGGTAATCCAAAATTCGCGTACGCGTCCGAAATTGTTTCGAATAGATCCGGTTTAGTAGCTAACAATTAAAATCGATTGGTGTCGCTAGTTAGGGCTACCTGTCGCCTTAAACAATTTCGGAGCGGAAGTTTCTAAACAATCATTTATACAGGAATCAGGTCAACGTGTGAGATGTTGTGAGAATTATTATTATTATTATTATACTATTTATTTAATAATTGTGTACCACTTTTTGAGCTGTTTTTGCACTCGAAATTTGGATTAATGCCATAAATTACCATTTTTGGCGATAATTCAAATTTTGAGTACAAAAGCAGATCCAAAAGTTAAGTATAAGTATAAATTAAACATTTAACTGTTCGCTTCGAAATTGTTATAAAGATATCCGGTTTAGTTGCTAACAACTTAAATCAATTGGCGTCGCTAGTGTGCTCTACCCGTCACCTTAACTTTTTCTTAGTCATCTAAAAAAAGTTCCTCGTTGCATTATTATTATTACTAAAACTTTCAATAGAACACTTAGGGTTTTCTAGAGAGTTTCACCAGTGGCTCCCAGATTACCGAATGAGAGTCACTTTCGGTATATACCTAAATATTACAATTAAAAGATCCTCGACACGATAATTGGGTAGGATGTGAAGGTTTAATATTTTCACGGTTTGAAAAAACATCTCTCTTTATAAAACACCGTAATATTTGAAAACATTCCTTCATGCTCAGGCTGTAGAAAGAGTATTTTAGTTAATGTTATCTCATTCTTAAGGTACGCAATCACGTTCCTGTATGCTCCTGCCCTGCTGGCTACACTGGAAACCCCTTCCAGTCATGCAGAGTAGCGGATCCTGGTAAGAATTAGATTACTACCTACCTTAGATTGGTGCCTGTGATTCAGTTTCTTACGTACTTACTACATTAATACCAATAACCCAAAAGACAGCAACAGTATATTTAAAGTTACTTACCTAACTAACATAGCTAATTTAGTTCTTACTCTTCTTCCAGATGAGCAACTTTCATGAAACATGGGCTAACAAGGCTACAAAAGTTTTAACATTTCCTTCTGAATTAATAAATAAACATGGTGTATGGACAAATTTTTATTATGTTATAAACCTTTATATACCTACCTACGTGCTGACTGCTTTAACCCATATAAACGGCCTTTTTTAAATATTACTTATTTAAGACATTGTATAAAATCATTATAAAATTATCATATTTCTACAGTTTTTCAAGATGATCATTAAGAAAGGTCCGTTTTGAAATCTAAATGAGTGATATTTAAATCTAACTTAATAATGATAGCAAAATAACTTTAAGGTAAGTTTATGCACATTGTGAAAAAGTTTTTGTATAGTGGTTTGTAACGTGGCTAGAGCTAGGTATTATTTTAGTCTTAGGGATATTCAAGCAATACTTTATGGACCTGTTGTTTTTTCTGTTTATTTAAATATTTTAGATATTAAGCTAGGATAGTGATTTATTGCACAGGAATTTATAGGACGTTATGGAAGCAGTGAGTACCTACCTACTTTTAGCTTCAACAGACTGTCAATTTTTTTCAAAATAGGTTACACACAACGAGATTAGAGGGCGTCAAATACAGGCAATTACTGTCTTATTTGTATTTTAAATACTTAATACTGATACTATGTTACAGAGGAAGCTTGCCACCCGTCTCCATGTGGCCCCAACACGAAATGCCATGTCGCGAACAACCAAGCTATTTGCACCTGTCTGCCCGGATACAGGGTAGGTGAACTTTTAAAACTGTTCTGTATCCTTTCTTGGAGATGTTGTCTTCATTGATTAGTTTTATCTAAGAATTCTACGATTGTATTTTTTAATGCTTTATTTTAATCCATGTTTGTTAAATTGTATGATTTACTGATTCTTAATTGGAGGCTCCCAACAGTTTAAGATGCAGACGTTTTTTTTATATTTAATCATTTATTTGGTGTCTTCAATCAAAATTCAGGGTAGCCCATTGAGTGGATGCCGCCACGAGTGCGAATCCGACGGCGAGTGTGGAGCGCAGCAGTCTTGTCGGGACTTCAAGTGCGTGAGCCCCTGCAGCGACTGCGGCGTCAACGCTGACTGCGAGACCGTGGCTGCCCACCGCGCTGTCTGCAAGTGCCCCAGAGTGAGTAGATACTAATCTTCTAGTAAGTGCTAAACTTCGCGTAGTTTCAATCACTTACCTAGTTAGAATTGGCGCAGCCATAATAAGTAAGTACCTGCGATATGATGAGTGCGATTATATTATAGGTACCAGCGTCCACATGCGACTGATGCGACCCATGGATGCCTATAATATTAAGTTTAAGCGCATGATGCAAATATTAAGCGCATTTACAAATCCTTCATAAGACATGTCATACTGTAGGGCCCAGAATGCTGGTCCGTTAAGAAGACGACTGAAACACGATGTGTGGATATCTGATGAATGGCGTGATGAGTATGGATAAGATAAGGAATATGCAGCGTTTACGTCACCACAACCACTGCGCCAAAGAGAAAAGAAATACCAAGTAAAAATACCCGCCGGTTTATCTTACTCCCATAACTCAAAGTGAAATTTCTTGTTCAGGGCTACCACGGCGATCCATACCGTATCTGCAGCGCCGAGTGCACATCAGACTCTGAGTGCCCGAGCTACAAGCCTGCCTGCGTGTACAACGCATGTATCAACCCTTGCACCAACGCGTGTGGAGTGAACGCCGACTGCAACCTCCGCGGCCTGACGCCCGTCTGCTCCTGCCCGAAGACCATGACTGGGGATCCGTTCACTTACTGCAGGCCTTTTGAAGCCCGTGAGTCAATATTTTTTAACTGTTCTTGTAAAAACTTATTTTTTAAAATCATCTCGGGTCCCGGAGAATGAAATATCGAAATCTTCGCCTGTGAGCTAGCTCTTTGCAATTTCATGCTACTTTCTACTATTTAGAGTAAATTATTGTTGTGATCGCTCAATTCCATAAAATAACAATTGCAAATATTAGCGAATCTTCCTTTTAGGTAGTAGTCTCATAAACAAAAGGGAGGCGGTAGGAGACGGCATAACTAACGATGATGTTGGTAAAAGTGTAAACGGACTTCACTTGAATCGGATCATTTTCTCAAAAATTTACTTTTTTTATTAGGTGACCTCTGTGAGCCTAACCCCTGCGGAACCAACGCTAAGTGCACGCCTGGACACGATCGCACCGGTGCCGAGCGTCCTGTCTGCACCTGCCCAAGTGGATACCTCGGAAACGCCCTCGTTGCTTGTGAGAAGGTAAGGCCTCCTTTCTGCAACGAAGCAAATTATTTAATGGGTAGCAAATTGTTGCCTTGGATTTCCACGTCTAATTAGATGAAGAATGATTGGGATAGACGTAGTTCAGCAAGACTTCTGCCTAAATAACTGGCTGATGCATCGATCTACTTTTTAGTCGACGTCTTAAGGAACGAAATCCATTCAATCAAAATCGGTGTCAACTTCCATCAATAGCATCGGTTGATACGGCCAGACCTTATATGGTGGACCACCACCAGATTTCATATAAAGATGACAACTATATGAAAAGATGACCTACCTACATTTTATAGTAAGATGATTTTGTAGGAATTAAAGAAGGATTTTAAGGATCACTATTGTGTTATCATAATTTAAAAAGCTCATTAATAAACTCGTCATGTTCTCTCAGGGTGAATGTGAGCTGGATTCGCAATGCTCGGACCATCTTGCCTGCGTGGGCTACCAGTGCGTGGACCCGTGCCTCGGAAATACTCAGTGTGGATCTGGCGCTGTCTGCATGGCTCGCCGCCATCTTGCTGTCTGCACCTGCCCTACAGGTAACTATCAAATAAATATCAGACAATATCACTTAGTTCCTTACATTGATCTGATCGCAACTTTTGAATAGGCTCGATATGGTAAAGATCCGGGATTCGATTCCAACTGTGACAAAACATTAGTGTTGATGTGACTTTAAAAAAATTAAACGTGTTAATTACCCTCTCGTTGTTACCTCTGTAACTTTTATTCATCATTTTCTTTACCATTAATTTCAATCACACTGTGACTCCACTGGTGTTGCAGGTGTCTATAGGTGGCGGCAATCGCATACCATCAGGTGATCCGTTTGCTCGTCTGCTACCTATCATATAAAAAAAAACTTTTCATGTGGTGTCCGATACGGCACGGTGGAAATGACATGCTAAGATAATGATGAAGACCATTTATTTTTGTGTTATGATAATACCCTACTTATTGTATTCAATTTGTCCAGGACGAAATGGTGACGCTCTTGTGAACTGCTACGAGTCTCGCTCTGAAGCTGCCTCAACTCGCTACTACAGATACAAGAGGAACGGAAACTTCACCGATGAAATTGGGACTCTCGAAGTGGCCAAAGACGAGGCGGCTCCTATAGCTCTTGACACCGTTCTAGTAGACCCTGTACCCGAAGAGAAGAAGGTCGTCCCAGCTGTCCCGGCGGTAGTCAGCGAAGTCAAAAGCGAAGAGAAAAAAGAGTAAATCTTAGTTGTTAAAGTTTGAAATTAATTACAAATAACGATCGTCAATTTATTTAATGTAAAATAAAAAACAAAAATAGCTGATCGATTTGTGAATAATTAAAGAATACAAAGTGCAAAATTCTAATTTGTAATTAACATTGTCTAATGTTTGTATGAAAGATTTGTGATATTAACTTTAATGACAAATGTGTTAACAAGTTACTCAGTTGACTTGTTGTTTGTACTGCCTTCAGTTGATTTAAAAAAAATAAAATGGAATGATATTTTATTACCTACTTGTATTTTAATTCTTATTCTATTATCGCCTTAATTCTTTGGAAGCAATGTCATTTTGTGTAGGCTACTAGTTGGTTTATGTGGGGTGCGTGATAATAAAAGTTTGAGAGCCGTAGTTCCAAAAAAGAAGCTGTCATGATGACATTTTGAAATTTAAGTGATGCACAATAACTACTATCGATTATCGATATTATGTTGAGAGTTAAGAACGTCGTGACAACGAATGTTTGAGGAACTAGCTCCATTGGCTTGGTATGGCCATTCAACTTTTGCCAAACCATACCGTACCAATTGGGTTAACATACATGACAGATTGTAGTAACCAGATGGTCGAAACTAAAGAAATCTTTTACAACAGAGAAGTTTAAGATCTAAGGTTTCATAGAGAAATTTTATCGTTCGTAATGAAATAACTGTATCGATTGGCAGAATATTATGATAAAGGTGGCAGACGAGCAGACGGATCACCTGATGGTAAGCGATTACCGCCGCCCATGGACGCCTGCAGCACCAGTGGTGTCACAAATGCTAACTAAGGATTAACTAACAAGAATTAACTAATAAGATTAACTAGGAAGAATAACTAAGGATTTAAGGTACTTGGGTCGTTCTTCTTTTTTATCGACAATGAGCCAAACTTACAAATAAACATTTAACTTTTATATAGCAGACTACAAATGATAAATAGTATGTCCTTAATATTCGTTAATGTACTATTTTACAGATGGACTATTACATGGCGTAAAATTTAATTGATAAAGAACACTTCTTGATTGAAATGAACACCTACGTCACGTCGCCCGAAATTAGTGCCATTTACACCTCTGTCACGCTTTATATATCTTGATGGTGAATCGTATATTTTTTTATATAATTAATTACTTCATAAGTTACTGTGGACAGGCTCGTTGTTGTTAAAAAAGAAGAACGACCCACTTTCCCTTTACGTCACATAGACGTACGTGGGACGTTAAGGGCGTGGCCCTGTGCAGCTTAATAATTATGCAATTTATATTTATTGTGATTTTATTGCTATTATATTTACAACCATGGATTTGACAGCGTACTCTAACGCTGTCAAAAGTTTTTTAAATAAAGACTCAATCCATTATATGAGTTCATTATGAGTTCATTTTGATGGGACTCAAATATTTTTTTACAAAGGACCCCAAATTCGAAGGGACCCTAGTCAAAAGTTTATTTGTTTATAAGACTCTAGTCTTCAAAAATAGCTCAAGTTCTATTAAATGATACTCCAAGACTCGGGACTCTTACAACATTACCATTCCATAATCTAACTATTTTTTGTCAAAATATTATTTTGAATACTAGATTATCGATAAAAAGCTATATCAAGGTACATATCTCTATGGATTGTCACTGTAGGTTTGACAGCTCTCGCTACTGTTTTTGTGTGATTTTTTTTGTCGTTTTGTGCAATCATTGTGTTTATTCATCAAAGTAATACAGAATATTATCAAAATAAGATGAAGGATGCTAAAATATGTACACATTTAGCGGGCGGTCGGTTAAATGTCGCCATCGTGCAAGAGACTATGAGGAAAGAGCTGCTAAACTTGTTGGAACTTTGCAATGGGCCGAAAGTGAGTATTTATTCGATTTATCTACGAAACCTTGTATAATGCCTAACTAAAATTGTATAGCTAGGTATTTGTAGGCCCAAAAGCTGCTATTTGACCCATTATTGGGTTTTTAAAATGCAGATTATCTATTTTAATAGTAAACCACAATGCTCCCTTTAGACTGTGTAAAGTTAATGTATTTCATTGAATTATACTACAGACTCAAACTATTTCTTCATATTTAGCATTTAGTCTTCGTATTTAATTTAGAAACTTATTTTCCTTGAATGGTTTGTTATAAAATAGCATTTTCAAATATTTTTTCCTTGTTATTAGAATTATACTCAGTGATTACAAATGATATGTTTATTGGAACTCTAGATAACAATTTGGGATGAATGGCTAGCTGGGCCGGTGGGCCTGGTGGCTCAGTACTCCCTGCTGAAAGACCATCAGGTGGCTGAGATGTTTCCGCTGAGACCAGGAAGCCTGCCTAGTTTATCTGTCAAGCATATAGTCTTTATTTCGCGACCAAAGCTGGCTCTCATGGATATAGTTGCAGACTATATTATTTCTTTGAGGTAAGTGATAAGTAACTTACTTACTGTGCTAGTTCAGCAACCTGAAGTGGATCTTAGCTTCTGCTCTCTATCACTTCATTCTTGTGGTGGTTCTAATAACATATAATATTAAGAGTGGGATTGGCGATCGGTAGATGCATGGTAAGTAATGTGTAAGATTGATGTTTGAATTAGAATGACGTGCGAGAGTGAGATAGAAGATGAATGGCCGACGACTGTGAAAGATGTAAAGTTGTAGTACTAAGACAATTATAATTAAAGAAGTAGAACTATTCCTGAATCCTGCAGTTATTGTTTATTATGTCCCACAACCATTATTTATTTATTTTATGAATATTATATTGACTGCCTCGTTGGCGCAGTGGGTAGGGCGTCACATTTTCAAGCGACGGCTGCGCTTGGGGTCTAGGGTTCAATCCACGGGTCGGGCCTAAATTCGTACCTGAAATTTTCTGTTAAGAAATTCTCAGTGTCAGCCCGGAGTCTGGAAGTTGGCGGTCTTGTACCCCTGTGCCTCGGAAACGTTATGCCGTTGGTCCTGCGCCTGACTCCTCTCCGGTCGTGTCACATTGGTGTCCCATCGTACTATGACGGCAAGGGAAAAGAGAGTGCACTTGTGTTTTCGCACTTGAACACTATAATATATCCTGCATAAGGGGCTGATCGTTTAGATTGGCCTTTGCCGAAATCGGTTGGAGGATATCATCATTATTATTTATTAATAAAACATCCTTGAAGGTTATAAGATTTCATGAAAATTATATTTGTATGAGTTTAATGATTTTAGACTTGAAACATATAACATATTTTTATATTGACAGTTGTGTGTCTAATGGAATTAAATTGGTATTATCACTGTGAACACTATTGTCTTATTTGATCAAAGTATATATTTATTTTCTAGAAATAAACAAAACTCTGGTGTAGAATTCCACTTGTTCTTCGTGCCACGAAGGAGTGAGCTGTGCGAGAAGCACCTCTCCAATCTTGGAGTTATCGGCAACCTCTGCATCCAGGAGTTCAAGTGTGACATCTTCCCCTTTGAGGGTGATGTTATGTCTTTAGAATTGCAGAATGATTTCAGGTAACACATCAAATAAACCTTTAGAAGAAGTATTACTGACTGACCAGATGGCGCAATTGGTAGTGACCCTGCCTCTTGCGCCAAAGGTCGTGGGTTCGATCCCCACCCTGGACAAACATTCGTGCGATGAACACTTGTGTTTGTTCAGTGTCTGGGTGTAATATATGTATTTAAGTATATATTTGTGTTCCTCTGTTGTCTGATATCTGTAACACAAGTGCTTAAGCTACTTAGTACGGAATTAGGTCAACGTATGAGATGTTGTGAGAATTATTATTAATTATTATTATTACTAAGTGGGAAATAATAATTATAGTTAGCATGTATTGATGACAACTGTTTTAATACTGAAAGCCCGTAATGCACAGCCACATCTAGGGAAACCCTCTGATCACAAAATATGCACAGAAGACAGATAACACAGGTTGCCCTAGCTGACATTGATATCAAATAGTTTGTTGAATAGCGAGGAGAACAGACGGTGGACCGACGATCTGGTGAAGGTTGCGGGAATCCAATGGACGCGAGCGGCAAAGGACCGATCTGTGTGGAGAACATTGGGGGAGCAGTGGAGGTCTATTGGCTGAAATGATGATGAGTTGGTTGACTCATGTGTTAGCCAGTATATTGTATTGTATCACTCCTGCGCACATTCCCTATAGACTGTCTCTGTCTCATGCCTAAATTTCTGTACGCGCTATTTTATATGTGCGTAGACTGTTTATCACGCGATGTATGCAGCCGGCATTCTGTTTCTAGTATTTTTTTGGTCTGATGTTGCTTGTGTTGAACTCATCTCCTTTTAAAATATTAGATCCTTATCCTTCCTTTTAAAATATTAAATAAAATATGTGAAGTTGACTATGATTGTCGACGTAAAGTTCACTTTTTTTATTCCGAAAAATAGGCAGACGAGCATGCGGCCCATCTGATGGTAGATGGCAACCGCCGGTCATAGACATCAACTATGTCGGAAAATCAATCATAGCAGGACTACAGCTAGATTCGAAGTAAAGGTTTGCCCCCCTTAGCTACGGCCCTGGATATATTGATTTCTGTCCCCTTCTATTTGTCTCCACACTAAACAACTTTTATATGTTATGTATTTTTTCTTACAGAGAGAACTATCTTGAAGGTGATCCAACCTGCATTTACAATTCTGCCCAAGCATTGAGAACTATACAACAACTGTATGGAATTATACCCAGGGTTTTTGGTAAAGGAGTAGCTGCCAAACAGGTTTGTACTTTGTATGAAAGAAAGATCTTTAAAATTTAACTGTAAAAACTACAGTAACAATATCCTTTAACCGATTACGGCTACGGCGGGCAAACTCAACGATCAGCCACGTATGCAGGATATATTATAGTGCTCAAGTGTGTGCGCAAACACAAGAGCACTCTCTATTCCCTAATCCTCATATTCCGATGGGACACCAGCGTGACACGACCAGAGAGGGATTGGGCGAAGGGCCAACGGCTTAACGTGCTTTCCGCCAACTTCCAGATTTTCCTAACGGAATCTTAGATTAGGCCAATTTTTGACCCAACACGGGGATCGAACCCGAAACCTCTTGCGTGGTGTTCTTATGTGGTTTTGCGCGAAAATGTTAATATCTTAGAGGTTTGTCTTCGTATGTGACTTCTTATAAAATATTTGAAAAAGCATCAGTACACTTTTATTGTTCCAGGTGTGGGACCTCCTGTGTCGTTTGAATAAAGAGGAACAAGGCACGGGGCCCAGAGGATCCACCACTTCGTGCATCGACCACTTGCTCCTGTTGGATCGAGCTATCGACTTCACTAGTGTGATGACGACGCAGCTTACCTATGAAGGTCTTATTGGTAAGCAACCGTGTTCGAAGTGATAATAATAATGGTTATTTTGCTGTTGAATAGACGGACACTATAGTCCATTCAGTGGAGGTGAATAGGGCAGTTTAAAAGTTTCGTATCATGCATCCATCTTTCTACAAATAAAAATATTAAGTTGTAATAATCTTCATCATCATCATCATCATTCATCATTTCAGCCAATAGACGTCCACTGCTGGACATAGGCCTCCCCCAATGTTCTCCACACAGATCGGTCCTGTGCCGCCCGCATCCAATGGATTCCCGCGATCTTCACCAGATCTTCGGTCCACCTTGTGGGGGGCCTGCCACGGCTGCGACTTCCTGTACGTGGATTCCACTCGAGGACCTTTCCGCCCCAACGGCCGTCTGTTCTCCTCGCTATGTGCCCTGCCCATTGCCACTTGAGGCATGCAATCCTTTGGGCTATGTCTGTAACTTTAGTTCTCCTGCGGATCTCATCATTTCTGTAATAATCATTAACTCCTTTTTTGTGTTCTTATTCCGCCAAAATAGCAAGTATTAAACTTTCTCAATTAATCTGAACTAGAACTTAAAAAAGTTATTACCAATAAAATTTGTAAAAAATATCTTATGAATTGCATAATGCGCTAATCGGAATTTTCGCTCATAGGGTTTGACACAAACAATCGCAATAAATCAGTAATCGGTATGGCGACCATCTTACCATCGAATCACGATTATTGTCTCGTCCAAAATATGTCCGCATAGATTGTATTAGGGACCAAGAACTAGTATTTTTTTTTAGTGACGAAGGTGGTTCCGACACGTCAAGCGAGTGTTAGTTATTTTTCAGAAGAATAAAATGCATATTATTTAAATAAAGGTGATTTATTGCGTGTATACTGCTAAGAATATTTACATATTGTACTTCATAGCCAGATAATTTAAATTCATAGATAAAATGTTAGTTAAAATTAAAAATAAACAAATAAAAAGTCGATTAGATTTGTAAAGAAATTATTCTCGATTCTTAAAAATATCGGTTAGATTTAAAAGGAGCGTCTCACTTTTAATGTAAAATAGAACTGTCCTATTCTCCTTCACATACTGAATGGACTATAGTGTCAGGTCATTGATTGATATTTGATAGATTTAATCTAATAAAAGAAGTAAAGAAGAGATGACAGGTCGAATTACCATACAGTTTCACCATAGCAGTAGAAGTAACGAGTCTCTTTATTCACTTGACATTGGTAGAATAAATTATGTCCCAGGGTAGGTACAATAACTTCAGGCCATTAAAAATATCTATCAAATATGATCAACGTAATGCCGAAGGCCATGGGCACCGTTTGGGGTACCTACCCGAAACACCCCATGTATGTCCTCCGATTTAATGTAGTTAGCAAGTTATGAAATTTATCCATGGTCTTCGGCTTGACATCTTAAATGTGGTGGGTACGTACTGCGTGGCTTATTGCGTGTTTTAAGCACCGAGCTATTCCATTTCGTTCGCGGATTTAGATACAAGAGGCCGCCAAACATTGATTGCACCCGGGCGCTACATGGGGAAGAGCTGCCTCTGGCAGCTGACCCGCAGTTTTCGTAAAAGGTATATCTTTTACATGGTTAAAAATACCATGGCAAGATTCGATCTGGCAACCAACCCTGCCTGCTTGTGTGACGTTAAAATACCTACTGCTTGCTATACTATTACCGTGTCAATGTCTGTCAGACGAGCTGTTCGGCATAAAGAGTTCGACGGCGTCGTTCCCCGGGCACAAGTTCGTGAGCCCGGACGACGCGAACCCGGAGGTGACGGCCAGCGAGAAGAAGCGCATCATACTCAACTCTGGCGAGGAGCTGTTCGCTGAGCTGAGGGACTGCAACTTTACAGCTGTATGTAGTTTATACTTATCACACATTTAAATAGGTAAATCCCTTTTTTTAAGTCCCAGCAGAAACTACTACACTGACCTTTCGGTCAGTTGGCCAGGGCTGTCCATTTAGATCAGTGCAAAGATGCGGAACATTGAAATCAATCACAGATCTATCTGAGAGTTGATGTTCCAAATGATTCAAATGAAGCGCATTTGAATCATTTGGAACATCAACTCTCAGATAGATCTGTGATTGATTGATTTTGTTACGAATGAATAATCGATCCCCTCTTGCTGTTCCATGTAATATACCTTTCTCTTTTCCCCGCGTAATACATGGAAAGACGGTTACCTATTCACCCAAGGCAGCCCAAAGCTTACTCTTGCGCTCATTCGGGTCACTCGGATCATTCCGCTCTTTCGGCTCACTTAGATCATTCCGCTCATTCGGCTCAATTGGATCATTCAGTACTTGAGATCGATTTTAGTGATACATTCGGAGCGAACGTTAGAGATTCGGAACAGTGTATCATTTGGCTGAGTTGAATCACTGAGTCGTTACAGTAAAGGTTACACACGTCTATACGCCACTGCCTCAAAAAAAGGGCTCCCGTTTCAGATTGGGATCAAGATTTATTATTAAAGTAAAGAGAAATAAAACGAATGGCAGTGTAGTCTCCCCCTTTACTCCCTCCCCCTTTACTTACTTTACGGGTTGATGAAACTTAGAAAGAGTTAAGGAGTTGCCACATTGGCGGATTGCGAGCGTTTTCTAGTGTGGCAACTCCCTTAAGTACCTACAGTCAAAGAGGTCCACTATTTGTAAAAAAAAAGAAAAATAATCACCTCTTAGATGTGACTTTTTTCCTGTGCAGGTAGGAGCAGCCTTGTCGAAGAAGGCCCGCGTGATTAAGACGCAGCTAGACGAGCGCTACAACAAATCCGTCCAGGAGATGAAGCAGTTCGTGTCGCGGCTGCCGCAGATGCTGGCCAACAAGCAGTCGCTGGCCACGCACACCGCCATCGCGGAGTACATTAAGGAGGTGCCCATATTCCTATAATAGGGTATTTGACTAAGCTCGAGATTTTACAAAATAAAAATATTTTATCAAAATATAGGTAAATACGTGCCAATAGCAAAAATTCTCAATTAAAAATATAACATCTAGCCGGTTTTATGGTCATTCAAAGATTCATGGGCAAGTCCATTTTAAAAGTATGAAATTATTAATAAATAATTAAACCATTGAATAACCCATATAATTTACACCAACTATTATAATGGAACCATTGACATAAACGAAACATTTGATATAGCTACCATACAAAATTCAAATGAAATGCATACAAAATACTGTCGTGTGACGTCACATCTTAGTAGCCATTTGTATGGAGCGTTTTGGGTTTGCCCAAAATAATGTGATTTTAAAGTTGTGATATCTCAGGTAGTTTAAATGAGAATCAAGTAATTCTTTTAACGATGTTTCTATTATTGAGAGGTCTTTTGATTACACAAATGAAAAAAAAAAATAGTCAAATACCGTATTATTTTCACATGGATATGTTCCATGGGGTTATATTTCGTTAAAGTCGCAGTAAATACTGGTTTTCCCGAAACCCTACCCCACTTCACGCCCATGACTGCGTCACGTAACTGCCCCACCGAGCGAATATAAACCATAGATCGTTCTGTGGGTTCGATCTATGGGACTTTGAACCTGAAAGCCTCAATGACTAACCTACTATTGATGTAGACGTTTAGTGATTTACGACTTTTGGTTGTTGAGGTGTCAATCCCTATGATCTTATAACGATGCACTGTCAAAGAGGCCATCTTGTTTTTTATTTTCGATGTTTGATGATATTTCGCATACAGTGAGGTAACCTGAATTAAATTCTTAATAAGTTAGGTCAACAAAATAAGCGAATAAAAACTACCTCGATAAAATACTTCTTCTACTTCTTTCTTTAGTCAGACGATTGGTGTGCCGAATTTCTTACCACTATTTTTAATTAATCTGTTTCAGACTACAGACGATTTCGACTTCCACGATCTCATACAGTGTGAAGAGGACTTTGTGAACTGCAGCGACAATGAGAAAGCTTGCCCCTTCATTGAAGACCTGATCGCTAAGAAAGAGCCACTCACAAAGGTATGGTCCCGGCATTAATATGTTCTGACGTGGTTAGTGTCATGGACAGAGATGCCTCACCACGCCATCTAGCGAAGATAATTTGAACCTAGGAAACTTAAAGTTAGGGTAGAGCCATCTATCCTACAGCGGCTGAAACGCCTGCCTATTACCTATCACATACATGTCGTGTAGGATAGATGGCGCTGTCCGTCTAAGCACCTAGTGGTGATTTTCGAATCCAACCGAGCTCCCAAGTTTTTTTTTTCAAACCCCAAGAAATCCTGCCAGGCCGATCTTAAAAGGAGACAGTTAGTGTGATTAACAAAATGATTCCGGTCACATTTTGTAATGTAAGTATATAAAAGGAGAACCCGAGTGACTAAGAATGGACCTACCGCCCTAGAAACTTGAAATTTGGGAAGAGGGTTTCTTTAATAGTAATAATGAACACTAAGAAGGGATTTTTAAAATTTTTATGTTAGGAATCTGCAAATTTGTATTAAGACTAATAATTGGAAATTAAAAACAACTCATCAATAGGGGGAGAAACGTGGTATGGGGGGGGTTTAGCAATTTTATTGTAAGAATCTTGAAAATCATTATTTGGGCTCCTAATATTAAATCAAAAACCATTTGTTTTAACATTTTTGTAAGTATATTCAACCCTTAAGGGGTTGAAAAAATTGTATGATAGTCTGTCGTCTTTGATGTTAGGAATGTGAAAATTTGTACTTATTACAATTTGAAATAAACAGAAATTCACTTCAACGTTTTTGAAAAATCCCCCTTTGAAGCCCTTTGAAGGGGTCACCACTGACATTAGTTCCAACTTTTGCCACGTGCCAAATAACTGTGGGGTGACTATACTGCTCTAAGCCCCTTTCAGTTAAATGCTCTTGTTTTACGGTAGTAGCAGAAATGAGCTAGAATAAAAATATACTATGTATTTCAGATTCTCCGACTCATCTGCTTACAATGCGCCACCGGGTCGGGGTTAAAGCCCAAAGTGCTGGAGTACTACAAGCGCGAGCTGGTGCAGGTGTACGGCATGAAGACCTGGCTCACGCTCTGCAACCTGGAGAAGTGCGGGTTACTCAAGCCGCAGGCCGGCACTAGGCAGTACACCGTCCTGAGGAAGGTCAGTAAAAGTGATAAAAAATTTAATTGAAAATTTAAAAAACCCCCGACGCAACTAAAGCTCTTTCATTTGATACCTATATTGAGGCAGTTGGAACAACAAATATTCGTCATTTTCTGAAGTCGGCCATCTTGGATTTGATTTTCATTTTTCGCTACAGAACTATTAGCTAAGACATCCCTCCTTATTCATCTTTGTACAGCGGCCACTAGAACGATTTATCTAGACCAAATGTCATATTTATGTCATTACTGAAATTTGCTGTTAGTTCTATTAAGTTTCTCATATTTGATTCTGAATTGGCGTACAATTTGATATCATCCATATACATTAAATGCGATACCGCGACCTCGTCTGTTATAGGATATCCATAGGATGACTGTGTGAGTAAGCTGGATAGTGGATTTAAGGCAAGACAAAACCACAAAGGACTTAGTGAATCACCCTGAAAGATGCCATTACTAATTTGGATTTCATCTGTGGTAATATTAGTGGTTTTAGTAGAAAGTGATAGCACGGTTCTCCACTTAGTCATGGCATCCTCAAGGAATGTTATTATTGTAGGATTAATTTTATAAATTTGTAAAACTCTTATTAACCATGAGTGCGGTACGCTATCAAAGGCTTTTTTGTAGTCAATGTATGTAAGATGCAGATTCTTATTATGCTTATTGGCTTTCTTTAAAATTGTAGAATCAATTATTAACTGTTCTTTACATCCTCTGTGGTTTTGTCTACACCCTTTTTGTTCTTCTGTTAGTATGTTGTGAAGTTCTATATGTGCATTAATTTTATTGGTTATGCAAGATGTGATTAACTTATACAAGGTTGGTAAGCAGGTTATGGGTCTGTACTGGGAGGGATTAGATGTATCTGAGTTTTTCGGCAGCATGTACGTAATACCTTTGGTGACAAATTCTGGCAAATCTTCTTCTCCTTTGATCAGCTCCGTGCATTTCTTTGCGAATGTATCATGTAACCTGCCAAATTTCTTGTACCAAAAATTGTGTACCCCGTCCCTTCCCGGTGCTTTCCAATTTTTCATTTTCCTCGTTACTGTTTCAATGTCTTCTTTTGTGATGTCTGAAAATTCCATTTCATCTATATTATTCCACTTTCGTTCTTCCTCTTTTATCCATCTCGCATCTTCATTGTGACCTTGCTCTCTTTCCCATATTTCAGCCCAATAGCCCTTAAGATTTTCTTCACTTGGAATTGCGGATCCATCTATCTCTGTCGCTTTATCACTCAATCTCCTATAAAATGCCCTTTCGCTAGAGTTAAATAGTTTGTTGTCTGTCTTCCTTTTTAAAGCTTTCATGTATCGTGCCAGTCTATGAGATTTAAGAGATAGTTTCTGCTTAAGTGTATCGAGGACATCTCTTGGTGTTTTATTATTATTTTCGTGTGTTGAGTGTTTTTTATTTTTGATTATTATTATAGCGCGAGTAAAAGAGACTGCAATGGACTCATCATCATCATCAGCCTATCGCAGTCCACTGCTGGACGTAGGCCTCTCCAATTGTTCGCCACTGTGATCTATCCATGGCTTCTCGCATCCAGCTCTTGCCAGCCATCCTGCGCAGATCGTCCCCCTACCTAGCCAGAGGGCGCCCTACATTACGTTTGCCAAGACGCGACTATGGAACGAGCAATGCTCGGCGTCTCTCTCCGAGATCGAATCCGAAATGAGGTGATCCGGCAGAGAACCAAAGTTATCGACATTGCTCACCGGATTAGCAAGCTTAAGGGGCAGTGGGCTGGCCATATTAGCCGCAGAACCGACAACCGATGGGGTAAACGGGTTTTGGAGCGGCAATGGACAACATTTCATATTTTTAACATGTCCATTTTGTTTTTTTATATGAAAATAGACATAAAAAAAAAGGTACTACTGCCAAAGGTAAAGAATATTGAGGATACCTACTAGTGTCAACATTGTCATCGTCATTCATTCCTTCAACGTTGACAAGTTGTCTTTTTTTTTGACAGTTGCATGTCATGGGTTTGGCATTTCGTAAATTTAAAACTATAATGTGATTAGCAAAGAAGTATTTTACATTCTACCGTCCGATGACGTCATCTTACGTGTTTTAGTTTTTAATTTTTTTCTCAGTAAATAAGTAATATAAAAAATAAATAAATATAAATTCGAGAAGCGGAAAAGTAAATAAAGAAATGTTATGTATGCAATGTTATCAGAGCGTAAATGGAAGTTTAGTATGTACGATTCTATACACAAAAAATACTTGAATATTCAAACGATATTTACTTTTGGTAGCTGATTAAACATCATACTATCTCCTTCTTAGTCAACTTCATGACAATGAGCAGGTCTCAAACTTGAGGAGCGTTTTTGGCATCATTATCCGAGGAAGACAAAATGTTTTTGGACGAAAGTCGATTGGCGGTCCCCCACTATGATGTAAAATTTGCAAATTGCTATTAAACATTGCGTGGTCTAATTTGAACAAGTTTCCGAATGAATCTGGTTTAAAATAAACCGTACAATCTTGTTTGAAATTTAATAAGTTTATAATTTAATTATTTCAGGCACTGCATTTAACAATGGACGAATCGGAGTTGGAAGCAAAAGACAAAGGTTATCTGTCAAGCAAATTCACACCCCTGACTGTAAGGTTAAGCGAGCATATCTCCAAGAATAAGGGATGGGCTGGTAAGTTTATATCAACATATCCACCCCTACATTTCTATTTATATATAGTAAAATCGAACGGTAAAAAAATCGCGGGTTGGTATTTTAAATTCAATTGATGTTAGGATCAAAATATCTCTAGCCCAAATATCATAGTAATAGGTTTAGTAATTCATTGTGTACTGATACTATGGCCTCACAGGAATCCGACGTGAAGCAGCACTGTACTGTGTTTCGCTGCGTGAGTGAGGGTACCGGAGGCCCAATCCGGGGGAAATGGGGTTCAAAGGTTGCCATCGCACTTGTGACTACACTGGTGTCGCGGGTGTCTATGACGGCGGCAATCGCTTACCATCAGGCGATCCATCTGCTCGTCTGCTATCTATAACATAAAAAAAAACTTTTCACTGTTAAATGGGAAAATTAAAGATATTTTTTTTCATTCACATGATCATTAAATCTTCCAGATTTATATTACATGCGTTAGCTAGACCGATGAATCAACTGAGTTTGTGATTTATTCAATAATATTGATAAAACGGAAACAATGTAGTTATAAATATCAACATTATCTTTAACAATGTAGTTTATTACCGCTGGCACCAACATTATCGTGTGTCTAAATACGGCAATTTGAAATGATGTCACACACTCATTCATGCAGTGGCACAAAAATATCTGACCCAAATGAATTGTTAAGTAACCAGAGCCAGCACCATTTGAGATCTGGATTATTTAAATACAATGTGTGAATTGAATGAATACGCTAATCCCTTGTCAGACAACTTTTTGTTGTCTTCATCATATAGATAATGCAAGTCATCTGGTTTATACTCCTAACAACAGTGGTATTGTAGACCGCTTCCTTTCTACAACCAGAGCATTGAAAAATATATCCACCCTAATAATTAGTAATTATTAACTTTATTCGGAAAACATACTGAGCCTGTAGTCAGTCACATGCTCAATTAAACACCGACCTGAAAATGTTTCCATATGGAATGTGGCTGTTGTGTTGATGTGCTGCTAAAAATCCATTTAAAATGTGGGAGAACTGAATTCTAACTCCTATCTTTAAATAAGTTACTGTTAGATAGGATAGGATTTAGTTTTTCTCTAAAAATTAAGTTGTTACTTTGAACTTTGGAAACCAAACCCATGATAAAACCCAACAAAAATTTCTGTTTCATCAAAAAAAATATTTGCGTTGATGCGGGAATCAAACCCTCGACCTTTGCGTTTAAACCGCGCGCCTAAACCACTGCGCTAAAGAAGTCGTCAAACTAGATATCCTTTGCCAATATTATTTTCCCCTTGACAGGAATCCAAGATGTGTTGACGCTACTCCCGGGACCCACCGTGGATGAGCTACAGACACTCCAGCCGCGTATGGTGCGTCGCAACTCTATCTCCAGTGAGACCTCTTCCATGGAAAACCCGCGGGTCATACTAGTCTTTTTCATCGGTGGCTGCACTTACCAAGAGATTTCGGCTCTGAGGACCATCAGCCAGCAAGAGGATTCCTGTGTAGAGTTTGTCATACTCACCACGAAATTGATAAATGGAACTACCTTCATTGAATCTCTAATGGAAGCTGAATAGGTATTACGGATTGAATGGTAACATTTAAGAAAAAGGTGGAATATAAAATTGTAGTGTGAGTGAGAGAGATAAAGAAGAACATCATGACAAAGTCATTGGATAATGGTTACAAAGCCGCATTGTCCTGTAAAATATTTAAACAATGTGTATATTGTGATGCTTGTCTGAAAGTTTGCCATTCCTTTTTAGATTAAGATTTTATGTTGTCAAATTATTAAAAATGTATGTATTATTAAATGTGTATTTAGGTTACCAAAGAGTAAGATTTATAAATTAAACTGTTAGTTAATATTCAATTATACATTTTGTATTTTTATTAAAAGTTAATAATAATAATTTATACATCAAACATGACAATGTAGTTTCTTTTTATATAAAATGAAAAATACACAATCATGAACCATAACTTTTGGTTTATTAAAATTTCATATTGATAACTTGCATATAATATAAATTTTAATTTGATCAGTTTTTAAATAAACTTACAAAAATCCTGCATGCTTACTATCTATATATTACAACTTTAAAGCTTCAGCATAATAAAAATAATTTCGTACACCAACATACAACTTGTTATGGGCTAGTCTCATAAATATTCATTACTTGTATATTTCGTGATGTTGGATTTCTTTGGTGGTGTGACATTCACACCAAACTTCTTTGCAAGAGCTACTAGCTTCTCATTATCGTAACCCACCTCTTCTTTATAACATCTTAACATGAGAGGCAATACAGTATCTAAAATAAACTTGAAGTTTTTCTGTGCATAACTAGAGTCATTCCCTAAAGAGAGCTTTAGGCGAGAGTTGAATATAGCAAAGATACACTCATCCAAAACATCCATAATATCCTTAGTAACAAGTCTCAACCCTACCTTCTGGACCATTATTACAGACTGCGCAAACCATATCGTACTACTGGACAAGTCCACCCAAGTCTCGTTAATTATAAACTTAGCTAAGATAAGGCCCAAGTTTTCCATCTGTGATAGAAATTTATTTACACCAGCTTTAGTATGCATATTAACAGGAGTCCATTGGTCCTCAGACACTTTATTTTTCATAGAATCAACTATCTTTTCTTTATACTCCCTCAATGCTCTTTGTATTGGAGTTCTCAAACAACTGTTTATTTGGAATCTTAGATCTAGTCCGAACTCACAAAACAGTGTGCACTGTTCCCTAAGACTTTCAACACTTTCTAACACTGAATCTAAAGCACACTGGGGTGTGAAAACTTGCTTAATAATTTGACTCATGAGGATCCTAAGTTGAGTGCTAGCCCAAACTATGAACGCACTAACCTTATTCTTAGGGAATAACGTAATGAACTCAGTTAAGGCATCACTCAGTGAGCAAAAGAACACCTCGCCCACCTGCTTCACGTAACTGTTGATGGAGCCCTCCAACTGGACTCCTTTTACGTGCACTTTAACAGTGTGACTACAAATAGCTAGAAACAGATCACATGCTTGACTGGTCATGTTGAATTTGTTGAGAATTATTACGGGTTGCCGGGATGATCGTAATCCACCTCTTGGACTCCAGTTGTGTGTTACATCAAGTTCTTTTAGGAGTATTTCTATTAAAGCTTTTTGCTTTTGTTCAATTCTTTTCAGTATGTCTGCTTTTTGTGGGTGGGTCTTGAATTCTTCTGTGTTTAAAGTCTTTTGGGCAGACACCATTAATTCATAAGTTTTTTGAAAATGCCTTTCTACTATTAGAACAGTCTAACTCTTCAGTGACATCTGCTAACCATTCTGGCAGGGTGGGAATTTGAGGAGACGGCAGCTCCTCTACAGATAGACTAGGTGACTCTAACGACTCAAGCTTTGGCTTATCTTGGCCTTCCTTTTTCTTCTGCTTAGAATTCTCTTTTTCAATATACATCTTTTTGGCCACATCAAACTTGTCCAGCCAATCCTTCTTGACTGCAATACTGTTGCACTGGAACACCCTTGTGTCAGGAAAGGCCAGCACTTTAAAAGCCTGTTTCACAGTCCCTAAGTCTCTAACATTAACTACAGCTAAAGTACTTATAGGATAACTAGTCTGGAATTTATATCTCATTGGGCCTCTACGGTTTGATATCCAAGAGGTCAGCATAAGGCAGTCATTGAATAAATACACATGCATCCTCTGTAAGGCAGTGTTCTCCTCCGCATCTATCTCTAATAAATCACCTTCATGTAGTAAACTTCTTTCTGGAACATCTAATAAATTCATGCAACCTTCAACTTTCTCTGTAATAAGATTGAGCTTGCTTTTGCGCTGCTCCTCGGCCCGCTCGGCTTCCACGTCGTGGGTGTCGAGAGACTCGCGGGACAGGGCGTTTTCGTTACCTAGAATTGACGCGTGAGATAGGGTGGTCAGCACCGTTCGTTGTTCACTAAGTAAATGGGACAGTTTGTACATCTCTGTTTCCAAGTGGGATATCTCCGTCGCTGTCTCGATGAACTGCATGTAGTTCTCGTAAACATTTTTCTTGAGGGCACTTGCGGTTTCTTCTGCCAGCGTTTGAATGTTCTCCTTCTGTTGCTGGAGCTCCTCCCCCCCGACACAAGACCTCGCTAACTCCTTCACGTAGCGGTCCGGTACGAAGTCTGGCACGGCAAACTTTTCCATGTTAATGTCGGACATTGTTTCGCATAAATATTTACAGTTTTAACGGGTAATTATTAGTAAAAAACCTTAGCTCACTCATCATTCGATAATCGAACGACAGGACGTATCAACCCATCAAACTCAAATGTCAAAATTAACATTTCTGCGTTTTGTTTCACATTCCTTAAATGTGGAGTGCCAATATTGTTGACTTTCAAAATGTTTTGACTCATCGATTTAAAATAATTGAAAATGAAAGAAACTTAGCTGTTAATCCTATTCAAGTCGAGTATTAAGAACAAACATATAAGCAAGCAGTAACAAATGAAACTATATTTGCGTTTCGTTGTTTATCCACACTGGTTGTTAAGCAGGCTGTACACTTATCCCGCGAATCGCAGCGCGAAGCCGTGTGTGGAGTTGATACGAAACGGCTCCACATTTCGTATATTCGCGCCTCTTTGTTCTAGGCTTGGCGCCACAAACCAAGAAAAAAACTTGGCGCCATGCTACGGTTTAAAAAAAAACCCAATAAAACGCCTATTTAGCAGTACGAGCAAATATAACAAACTGAAAAAACATCACTTTCTAGGCGCTGTATTTTTAAATGGTTTAACTTCATCTTAGCGTGCCCAGTAAATAATTCCCTAGCTGCGTCCACAACAATTACTTCGGTGCCCGAGGTACGCTTAGACCATGATCCTGGATTCGGTAAGTGTAGTAATTACAATAAAGCGACTGCCGTATGGGAACCAGACCAACTGATCACGCACGGTTCATCATCAGGCTATTGCAGTCCACTGCTGGACGTATGCCTCTCCAATTGTTCGCCACTGTGATCTATCCATGGCTTCTCGCATCCAGCTCTAGCCAGCCATCCTGCGCAGATCCCACGCACGGTTACACGTTCAGAATCACTCTTACATCTTAAATATTGCAGGACCCCAATTCTGGGGATTTCGATATGAAAAAAAGATGGCGGATATCACCTGAAAACCATACAAAAAAACTATGTTTTGGTGATATATATCGTATGATGACAAAATATCACGTTCCGAGAATTGGGCTCCAGGTATACCTACATGTCGCAGGGATATCTGATATCTGAGGGGTGTTGTCTGATATCTGTAACACAAGTGCTTAAGCTACTTATTACGGAATCAGGTCAACCTATGAGATGTTGTGAGAATTATTATTATTATATGATAAAAACGGGGATTTGATCAATACCCTAAGGGATTTGATCAAATCACGGCGGATGTTAAAATAACAACACGATTTTATCTTTTCCGTAAACAAATCTAGTGAATTGATCAAATCCCTAAATTGGTTCAGTGCAATGACAAAAATAATTTTGCTGGGTATTTTAAAGACTTATTTGGTAAGATATTCCCCACAAAAAGTTTTTCAAAAACTTTTTGATAGCATCTAAACCTCATTTTAACAATTTCGAAGTTCGAGCATCTCGAAAACAACTTATACAATTTATTCAATACGTATAATTAACTTTTTGGTCTACTTCCTACTAAAAACAGCCACTTATGGCGTTAATCCAAATTTCGAGTGCAAAAACAGATCAAAAAGTTAATTATAAGTATTAAATAAATACTATAATACCTACTCGTATATTCTTTCCGAACTTCGAAATTGTTAAAAAGATATCCGGTTTGGTTGCTATCAATTGAAATCGAGTGGCGTCGCTAGTTAGGGCCACCCGTCCGCCTTAAACAGGAACTGACATGTTTATTGGCATTTCACTGAACCAATTTAGGGATTTGTTCAATTCACTAGATTTGTTTAGGAAAATGATAAAATCGTGTTGTTATTTTAACGTCCTCCTTGATTTGACCAAATCCCTGGTTTTATCATATCCCTGCGACATACACAATTTTGAGAGACTATCTATTCGAGATGTGCAGGTTTCTTCACGATGATTTCCATCACTGCCGAGTTAATGGTAGATATATTTTTTAAATTTATTTATTCAAGAATAATACCGAAATATTAATAACATGCTTTCTGCCAAACTGCGAAACAATTTGTCGGCAGTAGTTCTCGTGGATTCATTATTACGATAATCTTACAGACACATTTTTATTCTAATAATATTATCTTAATATAATATAGCGTAATATGTTATAATATGTTTAAACCGCTTAGTTGCACGTTTGTATTAGATTAATTGTTAAATTATATTATAGTAATATATTAATTTTATATTTAATTATATCAGTTTGTTATACTTGATTGTTTATTAATGACTATTATGTACTTTGTATGAAGATCTGTAACCTTTGTGTAAACAAAGGATATCAATCCATTAGTTAATTATGTATCTCAGTGAAGAAATAAATGAATGAAATGAGATAAATTAAGTGACAATATGTAAATACATTTTAACTCATTAGGTACTGATATACAGTTCAAAAATCCAGAGGTGCATGCTCAGATTCGAACCACGACACCCATTATATGTAAGGTTATGCACTAAACTACCATGGCTCTTTACTGCAATATTATTTATATGGGTCACATATAAATGCTTTGGCTTAATTCCTTTTTTAAATCAAATATCGATTCGACGACGTTGACGAAAGCTCAAACCAACAAACATGGCGCTGAATTAGCGTGCCCTTTTTAGGGTTTTGGTCCAAGTTTGACCAAACTGAATCATTGATCTCGCGAAAGATTTCCGTATTAAATGGAATGAGGTCCTACCTTTATAGAAATTAAATTATATTAGGTAATAATAGGTGTTAAGGTATGAAATTGCCGATTTTTTCTGGACACAACAAGATTAATAATTCCTATAAAAACCCAAATGGTAATTATATTTTTATTTTGATTAAAGACTATATTTCTGAGGTGTGTAATGTGCAGATCATAATGATTAATAATGAATAATATTGTCATTCATAACTTTTTAAATAAACAATGCTTTTTTTCTGGAGTCATATTCTAAATGTACGAAACGATGTCCATCAAAACACAGTTATATATGTAACAGTAACATTAATAATTTACTATAAAAATAAAAAAAAATGTTTGTATTAAAAACGGCTTTTCAAGAAATCTCCTTACATATCTGCAGTTATCTGTGAAGTTGATCTACCAAAATAAGAGACAAATAAAATTATCTGCTTAGGTAGGATAAGTTGGTATAGTATCAGCCTATTAACTGTCCCACTGCAGGGCAAAGGCCTCCATCATAGAAATCAAGCTGTCGCTACTATGGTAGGATTAGGCTGCTTACTAATCACCACGCTTGCTCGGGTGATCACAAACTCGAGCTATGTTCGAAAAATAACCAGAGGGCCTAATTTAAAGCAGACGTTACGATCGAATCGGAGTTTCCCTCTCTTTCACACGCGCTGTGTGTCTCCTTTGTTCGGACGCGACAGATATATTCTCGTTCGTTACGGAACAGCTTCAAAATAAGACACCAGGACCCGGAGATCACGTCCCTGTATTTAAACCATTTTTTTTTTCTTCCAGGAGAAACCATCATGGCCGTCACCTTGCTACGTGCAGGGAACAAGGTGGTGTGTGGGACTCTAACCCTAACCAAAACCCCTGGGGTTATTTATGTAATAGGTGGCAGACGAGCAGACGGATCACCTGATGGTTTCCATCTATGCGCATTAGCGGTCGAAGACCCCACAGCCAGGATTAGACCGCAACGCTGATCGCGCTCGCCGCTTCGCCCTTACCTGGTGCAATGCAGCCCTTCATTACTGTATACCTACCTACCAAGACACCCGGTAACATCATCATCCGCGGAGTCGTATGCTGAGTTAGTCACTCCCCAGCAGTAATAATAATAATAATATAATAATTCTCACAACATCTCATACGTTGACCCGATTCCGTATTAAGTAGCTTAAAAAGCACTTGTGTTACAGATATCAGACAACAGAGGAACACAAATATATACTTAAATACATATATTACACCCAGACACCGAACAAACACAAGTGATCATCGCACGAATGTTTGTCCAGGGTGGGGATCGAACCCACGACCTTTGGTGTAAGGGGCAGGGTCACTACCAATTGCGCCATCCGGTCAGCAGTGGGTACGCTCACGTACTCCGGAGGCCCGTTTAGTCGCCTTTTACGACAGGCCGGGAACACCTTGGCAGGTATTCTTAAACGCCCCTAGCTACAGGGCACGTATTTAGACCACTAGACGAACAGATAAGTAGGTACCTACCTACAAAATGACTAAAGAATTTTGTAATTATAGTCAACGAAAGGACTCTCGGCAGACGGTAGAGACGTATGTCATTCAATAATAATTAATGATATTATGCGAGTTAAGGTGTACAAAATGTTCAGTAGTTAAAAAAGGAAGTACTGTTATACTCGAGCCAAAGACCTAGCGACAGTGGGATTCATAGGTATTGTATTCACAAATTAAGTAAGTAAAACACGTCTGCCGCGAGTCCTTGCGGTGACTCTTATAGTAAGGTACCTAATAATAGTCTCGATACGTTGACTATACAAGTAAAATTCTTGATTCTACAGTACCTAACCACAAACTTATAATCTCAATAAAAGCACCTGTCAAATTATTAGATGCCAAAATAGATTTTGCTGGTAGCAAATAAATAACCCTTAAAACAAGCTTGAATTCCCTAGGCAGCCACCATTATGACCTTGACGTTCACATTGCATCGCTAATATTTTTCTCAAGAAAGTTCCAAACGAGCGCCAGGGGGTAAGAAGTACCTACCACACGACAATCAATCGTAGGGGCCGAACCAGCCAACACAAGCTGGCACATGGCTATAGAACTGCTGTATTTCGTGTTGTGTAGGGCCTCGGGTGTTATCACTTGCGTTGCGAGCGGTGCGCGCGGCGCTCATCGATTTTTCCACAAAACAACTCGTTTTCATCCGTCACTGACATTACAAACACGTTTAAAACAAACCGCGGACGTCTCGTGCGTTTTGGACCGGGTCAGTGGAAAATGTGAGAGTTTTCGCGCGAAAATAATGCGCCACTCCCCGCGACAAGAAAACTATGGCCGCACAGAATAAAGGTGAGTGTTTTTGCCTTTTTTCGCGACGATGTTTTTCCTCTTTCTGGGTTTGTGCAAAAAATTCGGAAGGTCGGCGTTTTTAGGCCAGACTGGCGGTTCCCGTTAGTTTTGAGACGATAACAGTGAGTGTGGGCGAGAATGGCCATGTGAGTTTGTAATCATGTTTTCACGGCGTTCAAGATAAGGGATGGCTTTCGCGAAACATTATTTGGTGATGTGTAGATATTATTCTGTTTTTGATACTTTGAATATCTTATAACATAAATAAAGCTTTTTATAAATAAAATAATCTGATTAGGGTCAATAATTGACAAAAAAAATACTGCGCAGGTTTCAATAAAAATATTTATTTTCTTTTCAATTTTTTTTATGTATATTATACCAACTTAACATTAGATGGAACAGCAATCTATACCAACCTACTTATGTACGCTGTAAGTTATCGTATGTAAATTGGCTGAAGTCGTAGTTTCGCTTACGATACGTTATCTACAGTGCAGAGGCTTCTACACTTGTTGCGTTGTCGAACTACTCGTACGTACTTACTTGCGTTAGGGGGAACTGAAATGAAATTTCCTTTTACTGCTTCAACGATATCGCTTCTGACATGATTAGATTGACAACGTAGAGCCACAAGTAAAGCCTATAAAATATTAGATAAAAGTACCTAAATAGGTACCTACTTGTAATGGAGTCAATTCTCAAGTAAGTAGGTTCTAGCAAGTTAGGTAGTTGGTGATGTTAGCTAATCAACCATTCCAACATCTCCAACATATCCTAGTTATTTACTTCATAGTAGGTTGACCTTCCTATCATTATCCTATCCTAAAAATGAAGATCTATACCTAGTACCTAGCATCATCATATGAATTTCATTACATGGATTTATTTCATAATTCTGTCTACACCGTTAATTAGGGAAGAGATTTCGATATCCTTTTCCATGAGTCGTTCTTGGAATACGCCACGTGGCAAGTGCTCTTAAGCTAAAAGCAATAAAAGACATTGGATAGGTAGGTGTTTTTTGTTCCCGGCAAAGAACGGAATAATAGAAACTAACCTCAATACCAACTTCTTCCGTTTCAACGAAGGGTTGCTCGAATGGTCGGTGACTTGACTCTCTCTAGACGAATTAGGGACTTCATCTATCATGGGGAGTGATCTGAGGAACTGTTTGATCTACTCCCTGCAACTGAATTCTTACATTGAACCACACGCAAGCGATTGTCTTTCCATCCCCATCATCTCGTTGGATGGCGTCTAATTTTCTTTCTTTCTACCCCCTACCTCAGTTCTGGACGGCTGCGGCTTAGGGACCTTCAAGAGAAGAGTGTAATATTTTTATAAAAAGGCCGACAACACATTTTGCAGATGTTCATATGCGGCGTTGATGTTTAATAAGTTACCTCAAAATATCATTGATTTACCTGTACATAAGTTTAAGTTGCATGTAAAAAACTGCCTAATGCAGAAAGGCTACTATAAAGTAGATGATTATTTGGACATGTTGATCTCTTCGCCTGTCCTCTAATGTATAATTCATTTCATAATTTTTCTTTGACGATTTATCTAAACGATATTGATTATAAGCATTGTATATCATACTGTCACTGTAATCATAATTTGTATAAGAATGAATATTGTAATTACCATATTATTTGAAAAGAGTAACTACTGAGTTTCTTGCTGATTCTTCTCGGTAGAAATTGGCATTCCAAATCAGCGGTAGCTTACATAATATTTGACATTCATAAATGTTCTGTATGGACTTAAATTGAATAAAGACATTTTTGATTTTTGATTTTGATTACTTTCTTCGACTCAATTGCTCGTTTGTCGCCTCTAACATAAAACAAAAACTTCATTAAAATATGGATATTGGCCGGTGAGGATTGTGGTACAAGGCCGCATCTCACGACTCCCTACTAAGGCGATGAGGGAGAGCCGCTTGCTTGAGTATTAGTCGGTCTGTGTATTGCACTTACTCAGAAAAGCCCAACATAACATGTGGTGGCCGATAACTGGGTTTGTGCAAGGTTTAGCACCTTGCTTTGCACCACTCTGCAGGAGGCGCATTTCTCCTTCGAAACAAAAAAGGGCGTGTTTGTCGGTCAGTATCGGATAGCTAGGCCACAGTAGGTAGGTAGTTAAGAGCTTTTAAGAAAGGCTCTTGTTATACTGAGGCTAGGCGGTGCAGTGTAACAGGACCCCTATAGACTCTGCTCTCGGTGTCTTGACTCTCCCTGTAGAAGTATATATTTTGCCCACTTTTTTATGTACTACGTCGGTGGCAAACAAGCATGCGATTCGATCTGATGGTAAGCGATTACCGCAGCCTATGAACGTTTGCAACTCCAGAGGAGCTGCATATGCGCTGCCGACCCTATAAAAACCTTAACACTCCTTTTTTTAAACAACCTCATGCTGTATTCCCTCGGAAAAACCTGTGATGGCAGCTCATTCCACAACCGGAGCGTTCGCGGGAGGTAATTCCTCTGTAACCGTCCTGTGCGAGACCATTGGGATTCCAATGTAGGTATGAGGGAGGATGCTCTGACGACGACGGGCGGTGATGACTTCGTATATAGCCATAAGAAGTCCTAGTAGTGCTCCTAGTCTTAATTGCACCGGAGCCCATTTCTGCTGTCCGCTAACTAAAAGGTCGCTAAGCCCCATCGACTCCCTGTGGCTTAGCGACCTTTAACAGTAGGAGAGCCACGCTTCGGCATGAATGGGCTGGCTCGACCGGAGTAATACCACGTCCTCGCAGAAAACTGACGTGAAGCAGTGCGCTTTGTTTCGCTGCGTGAGTGAGCCCAATCCAGGGGAAGCGGGGTTCTGCCACCTGTATCATAAAAAAATAACCTCGCTAATCCGTAGTCTACGCAAATGAGCAGCAGAAGCAAGTGAAATAAAAAATACCTAAATAGCTAATTCCGTTTGTTTACCTTTGGAAAAGATCTTCAGATTTTGTCTATGTTTAAAATCAGTTACCATTGTTCAAAGTATTATAAACATTCGTGTGACGAACAATTTTGTTTTATAACAAAAGTACTTCTTAAACTTTCTTTGGGATCAGGTAGAATTGTGATGTGGTCTGATTTATAAACAAATATTTCACAACATCACATACATTGATCTGACTCCGAGAAAGGTAGCTCAAGCACCTGTTTTACGCATATCAGAATCAACTGTGGGATTACACACTATATTGTGTATATCTACACATTATAATATGTACACATATAATACTTTTTCTTTTGTACATACATAATAATTATATTACATAGTAAACACCCAGACATGTTCATGCACACAAATGTTTGTACTGTGCGGGGATCGGGGACCATGCACCAAAGGTAGCGCTCACTATCACTGTTCCAAACGGGTCGTCGTCTTTATGTAGGTATGTTTTAGATATGTTGGTATTTATTTAGTTTAGAGATACTCGTACCTACTCAAATCTAGATTTGCGCTCACACATCTAGCTAAAACGAATGTTAGGTAGGTACATTCGTCTAATTACGTACGTATCTACTTAGGTATTTATTATTTACTTATTATGGCATACACTACAGGTTACAGTCTTAATTTATATTATAGAAATAGAAATAGAAATAGAAAAAGGTTTATTTGGCACCAAAAATACAGATAACAAAATATAGATCTATACATTACTTATTAATTTAATCCTAATCTAGGTATCTAAATTCTAAGTGGCGCCAAAAAGGTCCCCGCTCAGCTATTTGTCGAGACACAGAGCCTCGACGCTGATATTCTTCGGATACCTAACAAAATACATATTTCACATACAAGTTACTTACAACAGAAACAGAGATCGCTTCAGAATGGACCATACATCATGTTTAAATCTAATACTCTTACAAATTTAATATTTGTATATATATTGAGTTAAAGTATGTCGTATTAAGTATAGACAAATTAAAAATTAATTTCGAATATTATGAAGGCGGCATATGTTATTTATACGAGTAGTAGGTAATTTTGTAATAAGGATGTGTAGGTGTGTATGTGATAAATAGATGAATTTTAGTAATTTATTTGTTTTATGTTATTATGTGTGATAAATTATAGTATGCTTATTCGGGTTTTTGTTCATTAGTAACATATAATAATAATTGTACTAGATGTAAACCCAAAAGCGTGTACACACAGCATGAATTATAATTAGCACGTAAACAACGAAAGAAAAACTAGAAAACAAAATCAAATGAAGTACCTAGGTTAGTTCAGTGGAGAATATTTTTTACAGTGTACCTAAATGCAACATACTTATTTATAAAAATATCCAGCTCATCGTGGTCGAGTAACAACTCGTTATAGTAACGACACATCCTAACTATTGGATTATAGTATGACGTGTTGTTCTTAAATGTCTGCAGAGTGAAAAGTTTTTTTCGGTTTCGCATAAGAAGTTTAGTGTTGAAGTTTATTAAGGCATCAAATTCGTAGTGGATGATTTTAGTCGATGGTATGCTTATTCGTATTACAGTTTGACTGACCCTACACCCACAGTACCTATACACCGTTATTTTTTTATCGTTTACATCCCGAAAACAAAATCACATAATAGATATCGTGAATGAAGTCCATTTAGCATATTAGATCAACAAAATAAGCGAAAAAAATCGGCTGTACATTAAAAAATTAAATGTAGACACCATGATGATAATTCTTTACTAAATGTCCATTGCACCTTACCATTTTTGTGTTAGCTATGCCCAAAAGGGTAACATGATGTACTGATATATTTTTTACCACCTGTATGTAACATTCATGAATGCAATAAACACTTTTGAGTTTGAGTTTGTTCCATACATTATTGCCGGGTGGATATTTTATTTGTATGGAACAGCTGTTTTTTTTCGCTTATTTGTATAAAATACCAATTAGGTACGTGTACATGGTTGTGCTGATAAGTGGTTACTTTTTTCAATGATTATCGCCCTGCAGCTGTTGTTTAGCCCATTGGATGATTTGAATGTCATATGACCTTAGGTGTAATACCTACGTTCGGTTTGTCGTGTCAACTTTGTAATTTGCATCTGTCGTTTGTACTTCAAGGTTCAAACCAGTAAAATGCTTTTGTAAAAGGTGATTAAAGGTTATTGACCTAGGCATTAAAGGCATTTGGTGGCTAATGCGAATATATCCATTTCATTTTATTTGTGGCACGCCCTTACACTTCATTTTAATTCCAATCTGTACCTATAGATGGCGCTGGGCGTCGTATACATCGCGCATGTGTTTCTAATAATTCAGGTCTGTTTTTAACCTCCGACGCAAAAACGACGGGGTGTTATAAGTTTGATGTGTCTGTGTGTGTGTGTTGTGTGTGTCTATGACATCATAGCTCCCGAACAAATGAACCGATTTTGATTTTGTTTTCTTTGTTTGAAAGATGAATAAAGGGGGAGTGTTCTTAGCTATGTTGGATAAAAATCAATCAAGATAGCCGCCGTCACAAAGTTATGTATTGTATAAATAAATATTTCACAACATCACATACATTGATCTGACTCCAAGATAGGTAGCTACCTATCTGCACCTGTGTTACGGATATCAGAATCAATAGCGGAATTACAAATATATACATAGGTACATAAAATACTTTTCTTTTGTAAAAACCTACTTATAATACATACAAACACCCAGACCAATACAAACAGACATGTTCATACACACAAATGTTTGTACTGTGCGGGGATCGAACCCGCAACCCTTTGACCAAAGGCACCGTTCACTACCACTGTTCCAAACGGGTCGTCATGTATGTTTTAACACAACGCCTATAATATGGGTATCATATAAAAGGGCTTTAGTAGCAGAATATATTTATTGGGACAAATTTCAAATCCAAGATGGCCGCAGTCAAGGGTTTTTAAAATTTTAATTTTTTCCTGTAGAGTCTAAGAGTTGCGAAGGTTAGATAGCGTAGGTCTAGTACTTATCAAAACCTTAGCCTGGGCTCCGAAGCTACGGCTATGGGCCCAACTACGAATGACTCTAAGATAAAAAAATATATTTAAAAATAAATTGTGACAACATCACATAGGTACATTGGCTTGGTCCCTAACTAAGGTTTTCTGTTGTACTATGGACACCAGGAACAACGAAACACAAACATCCAGACTTAACATAAATATCTGTTGTCACAAACCAACATTTGTGTTGGTGCGGGAATGGAACCCGCGACCCTTGCGTCTCAACCGGCGCACAAACCACTGCGCTAAACGGGTCGTCCTAAAAACCTAATTTGTCACCAAAATGAAGAAATTGCGTATGATTAAACGTTTTTTATTAGTCCTTAAAATTGTACAAGCCATAGGTAAAGCTACATTCTTGCACGGAAATGGGATCATAACCTTCCTTACATTCAAACATGAATGTGCGATGACTAATGGCTCTTGGTAATTTTTCCTCATAACGATGCTTTAGTTAGAGAGATGGTAGCTCCAGTGCAAAAGAACACGCCTACCATGCGGATGTCGAGGTTCGAATCCGAACATGTACCTCTGGATTTTTCAAATCGGAGTGCATATTTCTACCACTAGCGGTAAGGGAAAACATCGTGAGGAAAGTTTCGGATAGTTTTTGAAACTTGTAACCACGATTCAGTTGGTCAGGAGCCCAATTCTCGTACTCGTGACATTTATTATCATACGACATATAGGATCACTGAAACAGTTTTTTTGTATGGTTTTAGGTGATATCCGCCATGTTTTCAAAATATCACGAGCACGAAAATTGGGCTCCTGGTTCCCCTGTAAAATGGTTGCGAAATTCGACAGGCTGTCTCTTTATTGTAATTACCAGATTCCCCAAATCATGGTCCAAGCGTAACTTGGGCTCCAAAGCGATTTATAAATGGGGCCTGCTCGACCGGAGTGATACCGCAAATAGAAAACCGGTGTGAAGCAGCACTGTGCTGTGTTTCGGTGCGTGAGTGAGGGTATTGTATTGGAGGCCGAATCCGGGGGAAAGAAGGGTTTTCAGATATTGACTCCTATTTAACGTTTAATAGGTTCACCAAATACAGGCATTGCCCAGTTTAGGAACCCCTGTCATATCAATTGTAATATCTTTCCAATGCGCAACTAATTTTAAGTTTTAATTACCCACCTTATCTGTATCCTACTAATTTTGTGCAATAATCGATTAAACGGAAACGAAAAACGAAAAGGTTGGCAGAGCACTTGTAACTCCACTGGTGTCGCGGGTGTCCATGGGTGGCGGCAATCGCTTACCATCAAGCGATCCGTCTGCCACCTATCACATTAAAAAAAGATAGCTTTGAATGTATCCGGTAATCGATCCGTCTGCCACCTATCACATTAAAAAAAGATAGCTTTGAATGTATCCGGTAATCGCAGGCTATGATGGATGTATCATAAAACTTTTATTGAGAGAAGGCTATGAAACTATAACTCCGTTCAATAGGTACGAGTACGTGAAGGTGAATAGGACAGTTAAAACGTTTCGTATCATGCATTCAACTTTCTACAAACAAAAATATTAAGCCGTAAAAATCATTAACTTTTTTGTGTTCTCATTCTTCCAAAATAACAAGATTAAATCTTTCTCAATTAATCTAAACAAGAACTTAAAATAATTATTACTAATAAAATTTGTAAAAAATATCTTTTTAATTGCATAATGTGCCAATTCGGAATTTTTGCTCATAGGGATGGACACAAACAATCACAATAAATCAGTAATCGGTATGGCAGCCATCTTACCATCGAATCGCTATTATTGTCTCGTGCAAAATATGTCCGCATGGATTGCATTAGGGACCAAGAACTGGTAGTTTCTCTTGGTGACGAAGGTGGTTCCGACACGTCAAGCGAGAGTTGTTATTTTTCAGATGAATAAGATGCATATAATTTCATTTTTAATGATGTATTGCGTGTGTACCACTAAGAATATTTACATATTGTATTCCATATCCAATTAGTTCAAATTCGTAGATAAAGTGTTGATTAAGGTGATGAGTAGGGCACACTAGCGACGCCAATCGATTTTAATTTTTAGCTACTAAACCGGATCTATTTTAAACAATTTCGGTGTTACAACCTCTAGGCAAACACTTCTACTATTTATTTAATAACCATGCACTAATTTTGGGTTCAACGCGTACGCGAAAGATTGATTCACGCCAAAAGCGGCCACTTTTGGCGTGCATCAATTTTTCGCGTGCAAAAACGGACCCAACATTTGTGCATGGTTATTAAATAAATAGTATGAGTGTCTGCCGAGAGGTTTAAAATCGATTGGCGTCGCTAGTGTGCCCTTCCCGTCTCCTTAAGATTAACAATCAAACAAATAAAAAGTCGATTAGATTTCTAAACAAAATATTCTCGATTCTTAAAAAAATAGGTTAGGTTTAAAAGGAGCGTCTCACTTTTAATGTCCTATTTTGTCCCATTCACCTTCACATACTGAATGGACTATAAAAAGATAAAGTAGTTTTTTTTGTCTTAAAGTACGACGTCTCTCTATGTTGTCTCAAGAGACTTGCGTGATCAGACTGAGAATATATTACTACCTACTTCGCTAGTTTATTTACCCCACGCGCTGGAGAAGATGTTTTGATTTACCTTTATAAGACAAGGAACCGGAAAACCATTTTACTGGATAGGAGACAGTCACTGTCCCATATAAATGAATAGGAAGGTATCAGGTACTCGGTACACTTTATAATAATACAAATACTGAAAAAAATAATGAAATGGTTTCATTCTCTCCGTACGGTCAGCGTCAAAAGTAGCTTAACACTTTAATACCATGTCGAAGTAACATTTTTTACGTACCCCTTAGAAACTCACTATAATAAGCACAGCAGTTACTTTGACATGGTACTAAAGCTGACCGTACCATCGTAGTTAAACTTCAGTTGCTGCTTTGATGGTTCTGTGTAAGCGACGCTTCGTTAACAGGCCTCCACAGGATTCTATTTTAGGGTTATTCATAAATGTTCGTTATAAAATAAATACCTAAATAATAAATATTTTCACAATATCCCATACCTACATTGATCTGATTCCGAGATAGGAATTTCAAGCACCTGTGTTACAGATATCAAAACCAAAAAGCGGATTCACAAAGATATCTATACATATTACTTTTCTCTTGTAAATACATATTTATAATACATAGAAAACACCCAGACCAATACAAACAGTCATGTTCATGCACACAAATGTCTGTACTTTGCGCGGGAATCGAACCCGCAACCCTTGCACCAGATGTGGCGTTTACTACCACTGATCCAAATGGGGTGTTAAACCTTTGTTAGTTAAACAGTTTTATTTCTTTTTTCGAAAACTTTGTATGTTTTTTTGTTTCAAACGTCAATTAACTGCTCTACGAGTATGACACCGTTTTAGCTGACAAAGCTTTTTGACCGTAGGAGAGCCATGCTTCGGCATATTTATGCCAGGCCGGCTCGGCCGGAGTGATAACACGGCCACATAGAAAACCGGCGTGAAGCAGCACTGTGCTGTGTTTCGTTTCGTGAGTGAGGACCAAGTAGAGAGATTGGTTTTATCGTAGTAGGACCTAGTAGAGAGATTGGTTCTATCGTAGTAGAAACTAGTAGAGAGATAGGTTCTATCGTAGTAGGACCTAGTAGAGAGATTGGTTCTATCGTAGTAGGAACTAGTAGAGAGATTGGTTCTATCGTAGTAGGAACTAGTAGAGAGATAGGTTCTATCGTAGCAGGACCTAGTAGAGAGATTGGTTCTATCGTAGTAGGACCTAGTAGAGAAATTGGTTCTATCGTAGTAGGAACTAGTAGAGAGATTGATTCTATCGTAGTAGGAACTAGTAGAGAGAGAAAAAGGTTCTATCGTAATAGGACCTACTACATCATAGGTTCTATTGATAAGAAATAGGACGTAGTTCCAATATTTTTACAAAAGTAACCGTGTGGTTACTTTTGTAAATTACTATCTGACTCTATGGGTTTCTGTTCTCTCACTGTGGATCCCTGAAAACCATTGTGAGTATTTTAACAAGAATTATTTCTTTCTGTCATCGCCAGTTTCCGATGTTAAATGTGGTGTATTACCCGCATAGTGAGCTCCGCCCGACAGATGAGATTTGAGGATATTAGGTGACTACAACCTCCGCTAGGAGTAATAAACTGTGAATACAACATGGTGGTGGCTTTGAGTGGATTTTGAGAGAAAAATGAAAATATACTATTATTTGGCACGTGGCAAATTGAAACTATAGTCCATTCAATATGTGAAGGTGAATAAGACAGTTCTATTTTGATATTAAAAGTGAGAAGCTTCTTTTAAACATAACCGATATTTTTAAGAACCAAGAATATTTTCTTTAGAAATCTTATCTACTTACTTTCTATTTGTTTGAGTTTTTATTTATTTTATTTATTGTTTTTCAAAATCTACAGCTCTTAAATTATACTATTTAAAATTTATATACTACTTACAGCCAATAACAGATTTTAAATACATTGACAAACTTATATAAATACAACAGCCAAGGGGCAGCAAAAAAAGGGGAAAAAAGAAGAAAACAACCAATACAATTTGACAGTTGTGTACAGACAGCCACACATCAGGCTATTATAGTCCGTCAAAATTCTTCAATTGATATTGAGTCCAAAGTGTTTGACATGAAGGTGAGAATCGAATGAAACTTATAAGTTTTAAACTTATTCAACATTTTATTTACGAATTTGAACTATCTGGATTTGGAATACAATATATAAATATTCTTAGCGGTACACAGTAACACACGCCAATAATGAAATAGTATGCATCTTATTCATCTGAAAAATAATAAAACTCGTATATTTCATCCGTGGTGGGCTAACTTGGTTCATAGTCTGAAAGAGTAATGCCTATTTCAGCCATCGCAACTGAGAATTACACCCTGACATTAGGATAATCTCGATTAGGTACTTACGCGGATTGGGCAAGGCTGGAAATTAAGCATGAAGCGACTATCGTCTGACCTTTAATACCCTGCGGCAGACCCTAACCAGACCGCTTGGTCTGGTAGAACATGTAACATGATCCCTATCATAGAACACGTTCACAATAATATCTTAACAATTGTGGGTTTCCACAATTTGGAGAAACTATCCGAAATATTCAGGTTTACTCACAATGTTACCAACCTAATGAAAGAAATACGTTTACCAACCTAATGGAAGAAATAATATAGATTTGAAAAGTCTAGACGATGTAGTGTGTGACGCACCTCGCCCCATAGGTTAGATTAATATATAAGTTTTTTGTAAGTAAATAAATAAGACAGTTATAACGTATCACTTGTTTCCTTTACACGTCCCCAACGCCCATCACTGCATGGCGACCCTTTTTTTTTTGTGCTGCCTTTGGCGGCGCTGCGCACGGGTACATGTGTACAAAGTTTTAAAACAGTGATAACGGAATTATAAAAAAAGAAAAAAAAAGACTTAATGTGAAAAAAAAAGACAGTACCTAAGATATTAAGACTTATGAAGTGAAAAAAAAAATAGTTAATATTTCTTTTTTAAACAAAAAAACGGGGGAGGTGTAGTGTGTGACGCACCTCGCCCCATAGGTTAGATTAGTATATAAGTTTTTTGTATGTAATAAATAAGACAGTTATAACGTATCACTTGTTTCCTTTACACGTCCCCAAAGCCCATCACTGCAACGAGAACCTACGATCTCCCTGGTAGAAGACGCGCGTTCTTATCCACTGAGCTACTATCGTTCTTGAAAACCTTCGCGGCCATGAATTCCGAGCCATCGATAATTTATGCCAATAATAAAGAATTTTCAATTTCTTTACCGTATTCTTTAAATTAGGAATTTAATCGAAAACTTAGGTACACATTTTCGGTAAAAATTCTTACTGGCAGCCCGGTGTCTGGAAGTTGGCAGTCTTGTACCCCCGTGCCTCGGAATAACGATTTAGCTGTTGGTCCTGCGCTCGATCGTGTCACAGTAGTGTCCCATCGGAATGTGAGGGTAAGGGAATAGAGAGTACACTTGTGTTTGCGCACACACTTGAGCACTATAATATATCCTGCGTACGTGAGATTGGCCGCCGTAGCAGTAATCGGCTGGAGGGTATTATTATTATTCTTCAAATTAGAGATTCCACAAAGGTGCTTCCATTTTATTTATTTGTATAGAATTCTAGAATTTCTAGATTGATTGATAATGTCGGTGTGTCATATCCGGATAAGATCTATTTCCTTTCTCAGGTCGGCAAAGTCTTTTTATGAATCGTAGTGGGTTCTGAAAGCTTCGTATATTTCTATTACATTTTACGTGTGACTTCATATTGTTATGGCTCATTGAATGTGACGATAGAGGAATCGTAAGCCCATAGAGTAAGATAGTATAGTCTATGTAAGCCTATTATATCCACACAAGTTATGATTCAATTGAACGCATCTTTTTTTTGGTTGGTTTATCATGTCACTTAATAATAAAAATAATATTTCACAATATGATTTCACAATATCATTCCCTATTCTCGGGATTTTGATATGAAAAAAACATGGCGGATATCACCTGACAATCATATGTCGTATGAAAAGAAATGTCACTAGCCCGAGAATTGGGCAACTGTTTTTGAGATAGGTAGCTCAAGCACCTGTGTTACGGTTATCAGAATCAACTGTGGAAGTCTAAGCTTTTTGTTTACATTATTAGCGTTGTTCTATAGAGAACTCAATTTATTGCGGTTTCACATATTGTAGTTACTGACTTAAACTACGACTTTTTAATTTTTTTACGTAATTCTTAAATAAATTCTGTGAACAGAATTTACCTAATAGGTCCTTGTTAAATTAACTAAGTGTCCATTAACCTAACTGATCTGACTCCTAGGGTAGGTATAAATGAAATTCAGAAGTACTAAGTGAACCGTTTGTTGGGCGCGAGGTTCGCCCTCTAAGGACCTGGGAAGACTGGCGTCTCTTCCTGTTACACATACAAAGGCACACAAAATGCGGAGCTTACATTAATTACAATGTTGCGTTGTACTTATGTATCGCTACAAGAATTAATTTTACTAGTCCGTGAAAAGACTCAGTTTGTTTGACGCTAATAATTCATATATTTGCTTCCACATTAATAATGCTGTTTTTCCTGACCACTATAATCTGGTCATCTTTAAGGCAAGAGTGAGAGTGTTTTTTAACAGTGGGAGAGCCACGCTTCGGCATGAATGGGCCGGCTCGGCCGGAGTACCACAAATACCACGTCCTCACAGAAAACCGGCGTGAAGCAGAGCATGCGCTGTGCGTGAGTGAGGGTACCGGAGGCCCAATTCAGAGGAAGAGGGCTAAAAGGTAAGCAGCGCACTTGTTGCAGGTCTCCACGGGCGGCGGTAATCGCTTACCATCAGGTGATCCGTCGGCTCGTCTGCCACCTATATCATAAAAAAAAGAGTGAACAGGCATCTTTTAGACAAACGCGTATCATCTTAGACCTCATCGTCGCTTTCCATCAGGTGCGATTGTGGTCAAGCGTTAGCCTATTGACCAAAAAAAAATAGTCAGTCAGTTCAATTTCAGCTTAATTGTAGAACACAGGTATATATTAAGTCAGTTAAGTGGATATTGAGAAACGCGTGATGTCACTCAAAAGGCAGTGGGCAGGGCACCTGGCTCCTCGAGGCGACGGCAGATGGAGCCAATCCATAACACACTGGTGGCCAAGGCAAGGGAAACAAAAAAGAGGACGCCCATTAACCAGATGGGTTGACGACGTAGACAGAGCGGTGGGTAGACCTGGATGAGGCTGGCACACGACCGTTGCGTGTGGCGAGCACAGGAGGAGGCCTATACCCTGCAGTGGGATCAAAATACAGGCTGATGATGATGAAGTTAGTCTCAGCCTAATTCAAAAATGTATTTCTGTACATATATTTAAAAAGAGTGAATAACAAGGTTACTGAGTTTATTGCTGGTATGTTCTCTGTAGAAATCGTCATTCCGAACCAACGGTTGATGATGTGTACCTATTGTGACATTCATAAGAGTTCTGTATGGTTCTGTGTAACTTGAATATAAAAAAAATGTATCATAATCATAATTCTTTATAGTTACAAACTGTGGTTTACATGAGAGTAGGTCTTATATTAGGTTCTCACAGCTTACCTTTATAGGCATACCATAGGTAATGTAATTGGCCGTTTGGTCCCCGGCAGAGTAGAATAGGCCACCCTCACTCTTACCGAGGTGTCGTAAAAGGCGACTAAGGTAAAGCTGCTGGCATGATCATCAGCACCCAGAGAAGGAAAACTCTGCATTTATATCAAAACCCTCGCAAACCCGTCTGCCAAGCGTGGTGAGTATGGCAATTACCTCTCATGTGATTGAGGGAGGCCCGTGCCCCAGCAGTGGGGACTTAAATGGGCTGACGATGATGACGATGATAGGTAATGTATACATGGCGTCACTTCGAGTTACTCTTGTTGACCATCCTTATGTCTGGGGCACAAGCGCTATTTTTCCACTGCAGGGGGGTAACATGATCTGACGCAGACTGTACATAATTTAATTTAGTGATTTTGAATAGTTAATTCAGTAATAATATTAATCAAATTTTGAATGTATTGACTAATAGTGTAATAAAATAATCTTTGTAAGTTTGCTAAGTTGATAATTAACTAAACTTAAAGAGCTCTTTTTACATTTATCACTTCCACTCTCAACGCCAACTCGAGGCATTTCGTCGACTTCCCCCAAACCGAATTACTTTCAGTTTAAATGGAAAACTTTACAGAAGCTCCCTGAATGCCGACAAAAAACAACCACATTAATTTCTTTTTAGTGAGAGTTTCTCGCCAACCTTGAAGGTCAAGCCCTTAGAGCTTCCCTCTAATTGTGGAAGGGGACAGGTGGCTTTTTCAGGATTACAAGGGCCTGCCCTTGGCCTCTTCCTTAGTGACGTATTTAAAGGTTATACCTACCCAAACTTTACGGCTGTCAGTTCCGCGGCTAATATGACCACCACTTCAGTTTGGTGGGCTATGTCGGTGACTCTGGTTCTCTGTCGGATTACATCATTTCTGATGCGGTCATTCAGAGATACTCCGAGCATATCCCTTTCCATAGCTCTTAGAGCGACTTTAAACCGGTGAACACAGTGCTGCTTCACACTGGTTTTCTGTGTACCTATCCTAGATATCGAACCGCGGCCAGTTTATTACATTTTCATCAAAATCAAAGAGCTTATATTGTGAGCCATAAAATTTATTTCTTTTTACAAAGTTATTAATGTATTTATATTTTTAAACAAGATAATAATACGTTTTATTGTAATCAGAATGTGACTTTTCATTTATGGATGAATATTCCTACACGATTAACATTGAATTAGTTCGATTATTTGGGGAACATCACTAGAGTTTAAAAAGAACATAGGTTGGCACACACAACATTGTACCAACGTTCAATTCTCTCGAAAAATAAATGTTTAATAAGTTTATAAATAGTTTTACAGAGAAATTAAATGGTGAAATTATCTTTTATTTCTATATTGAAATAAATAAGTGCAAACATAATTTTTAAAAAGTTAAGTAATCGTGCTTTTTTAAAATAGAAATATTAATAAATTCAATGACCGTTGTTACAAGGTTACGTTGTCGAATTTTGTTGAAGTGTCAAATGTGGACCATCTATAATAATTTAAATAACATTCACAATATGACTTTATGGTAGCTCAACTGAAACAGCAAATAATAAATTAATGCGGAATAAGGTAAATGTATGAGAAGATGTATCAATTTATTTATGTAAACGTAGGGAATGGAACCTGTAATTATTTCAAATTCAATTTCATTAGCTATGCGATGATTTCCTATTCAAATTCTAAACCGCTCTGAGATCAGTCTCCCGAGGCTCGTCGGTGCGGTTAGCGAATAGGTAAAAATATTTTTTTTATTTGGTGTTAGATGCAAACTAGCAACACACATTCACACACACACACACACATATATACACACACTCAAAAAACTAATTATAGAGAGAGATAAACGCACATCTGGATAATATATCACTTGCGAAATTAATGTAACTTTCTTTCAATTTTTTTTCTTATACTTACTTTTACTTTACCCTGATTTTTTTTATACTTTTCCTCTACCCTGAGGTTGTCTGGAAGAGATCGCTATTAGCGATAAGACCGCCTACATTGTTTTAGTATAATAACTTAGGCTAAGATCTGTAAATTTTGTGCAATAAAGTGTATCTATCTATCTATCATATGTGGTGGGTGGCAGATGAGCAGACGGATCGCTTGATGGTAAACGATTGCCTCCACCCTTTGACATCCGCGACACCAGTGCACCACCAGCCACAAATGCGTTGCCAACCTGATTGGGCCTCCGGTACCCTCACTCACGCAGCGAAACACACAGTGCGGCTTCACGACTACGGCAATACGGCTTAATGATTACAGCAATTTTTTTGTTTCGTACTCTTTAGAGCGTGTTTTTTGGTAGTGGTTTTTTATTTTTTAAACTTTATTTTTTATTTTATTTAACATAGTTTTAGTTATGTCAATAAAATTACATATTTGAAATGTGCTAAAAAAGCTCTTTCATTTGATACCCCACACGGTACCGTCAAACATTTTTTTTAGTTCCTTACTCTAAGTCCCCTAGAGGGCGCTGTAGTCAATTTAACGAGACATTATGACACCTATAACCAGAAAACAATCAAGACGCTTCTAACGATACCTCATTTGTTCAAATATGGTTACTAGTCAAGAAGTTATGAGGGAACAGTTGAACAACCATACATACATTCATGTCAAAATCATAACCCTCATTTTTCGTCGTAGTCGGCTAAAAACTAAACGAGACGAGACTGAATCCAGACACAACACAGGGAATCCTAGTGTGGGAATTACACAATATTGTATATCTGATTATTTGGTTCAATATTTTTTTTAGTAACACGGCATCAATCAACACTGATTGTAAAATATAGATAAGATAAATGAAATCAGTCTACGTAAGGGATGACTTGGACGCGCTTGTTCAAAATAGCGTGTAGGTTGTGATAGTCGAAGTCTCTGCCGGATATTAGCCGTGTATAACTCTTTACTGAAACGAATCAGTGATCCGACTCAGCTAAATGATACACTGTTCCGAATATCTAATGTCCGCTCCAATGGCTCTCGAGTCCGAATGAGCTGAATGATTCGAGTGAGCCGAATGATCCGAATGAGCGGAATGATCCAAATCGGCTTAATGAGCCGAGTGAGCCGAATGATCCGAATGGCCTGAATGATCCAAATTCAGAGCGAAAGAGTAAGCTGTGGAAATGTAGGAAATTTGGTATCTACCCGTCTTTCCATGTGTTACGCGGGAAAAGAGATATAACAAATATTGGCTTCAAAATATTGGTTCCAAACAGGGGATCGATTATTCATTCGTAACAAAATCAATTAATCACGGATCTATCTGAGAGATGATGTTCTAAATGATTCAAATGAAGCCTTTCACAGTTCCGCATCTTTGCACTGATCCAGATGCATATGTTCCAATCTTTTGAAAGATACGTTTTTGCCAAGTCTACCGGATATCATATGTAATATTTAATATTATAATTTGGATAATTTGGAAGAACTTTACAAGCTGCTCAATTTTTATCTCTAATTCGAGGTCCCTCAGAATTGTAATATAATAGATATCTAATCGAAATAAACAAACTAAAAAGCTGTTAGAATTTTAAACTAGACAAATACAAGGGACGTTACAAAAATAGTAAAACAATATTCGGGGTGAATATCATATCAAAGCCGGTAGCCGCTTTCACATCGTTGGCACCTTGCGCGAGTAATTTGATCAGCAGACGAGCACCGCTGTATACCTAATGAATGAGCGACTGGTTAAAACAGGGTTGCCACAACATGGGCTGTAGTCTCCTTGTCTTTTTGAGCTAAAAGACTATTTCCGAGTACCGCTTGGAATAAGATTTCTATGATGGAGGCCTTTACCCTGCAGTGGGACAAGGTATAAGCTGGATACTTAATAAAGTAAGCGTCACCTTAATAACTTAGGTGTTAAACTACGAGTATTGAAAAATGTTTTACTCCATTAATTAATATTTTGAATTCAAATTTTAAATGTCCTAATACAATTATTGAATTGACATGATTGTTAAATACTTTAAATTTGATTTAATATGTATTGATTGACCAATGTAGGTAGCAATTTGATTTTAGATTTATTCAAATACTTCAATAACAAGTAAAAAAAAAATTGCATGCTGTTATACAGTTAAGTGTGTGCTCTAGTTTACGTTATAAGATCATTTGTTACCACATTTACTGCAAATAAAGAACTTTAAACTTTAAATTTACTTACAGCAATACAAATGAGGGTTTAACAAAACATTGCTTACTTAGCTAACGTATTTCCCGTACTACCTATTTCTAGGGAAATTCCGGACATCTGACAACCCTCTCGGTTAAACAGATCAGTCAGCAAACAGAGTTTGTAACGCGAATGTCAACACTTTGCAAAGTTATTCGTCTAATTCTGCCACAATTTACATTTGGTTATGATGAGAGGTTTAGTTCTAGGTATACCTGAAATTAAATTTCGGCAAGGATTCTAGTAAATTATCACAAATAATTCATGTACACGGGACAAAACTCGCTTATTTTTATATGTGTACATACTCGTAGTAGCATCTACTCACAGCTTGACGTTTCGACCGCGTTACAACGGTCGTGGTCACAAGCGGACTGGAGGTGCACGGCATTAATTATATGTGGGTATTAATTATTTGAGCCGTGTGGTCCCCGGCAGAGTAGAATAGGCCACTCTCACTCTTACCGAGGTGTCGTAAAAGGCGACTAAGGTAAAGCTGCTGGCATGATCATCAGCACCCAGAGAAGGAAAACTCTGTATGGTGAGGGGTGTCGTGTGCCGTAGTATGGCGGGTGGTCGTATGAAAGAAAGAGTCTATGTACAAACGTTTATTTACAATCCGACCAAATATTTACACCACACATATAATAAAGAAGGAGAACTTTAAAAGCAGGAAAACGAAGTAAAGATAAGAACGGCTAGATTAATTTGTACAATAAATTATTCACAGTAAAATCAGTCTGTTGAAATTCGATGACATTTTTTGATTGTCAACCGACGGACGAACAGTATGACCAGAGCCTGCGCGCGCCGCTGACCCGTCATGCGCGCGGCGTGAAGTACACCTCAAACTATATACATAGAAAAGGGGTCATACTGTCCGTGCGTTGGTTGATGCACAAAATATATACAAAATAATTTACACATTAATTATATTTACAAAAGCGTGGCGCATCGCCACATCTGCATTTATATCAAAACCCTCGTCAACCCGTCTGCCAAGCGTGGTGAGTATGGCAATTAACCCTCATGTGATGAGGGAGGCCCGTGCCCCAGCAGTGGGGACTTAAATGGGCTGATGATGATGATGATGCAACGCGAACTTAAGCGTTCATTAGTTTAGATTTAGAGTATTGTCTCGTGCAAAAATTGCTATCTCTGAATAAATCTATTTCTATTTCAAAATATGTCCGCATGGATTGCATTAGGGACCAAGAACTGGTAATTTCTCTTGGTGACGATGGTGGTTCCGACATGTCAAGCGAGAGTTGTTATTTTTCAGATGAATAGGATGCATATTATTTCATTATTAATGTTGTATTGCCTGTGTACCACTAAGAATATTTACATATTGTATTCCATATCCACATAGTTCAAATTCGTAGATAAACTGTTGATTAAGGTGATGGGTAGGGCACACTAGCGACGCCAAACGATTTAAATTTTTAGCTACTAAACCGGATCTATTTTAAACAATTTCGGGGTTACAATCTCTCGGCAAACACTTATACTATTTATTAAATAACCATATATAACGCTAAATAGCAAAATAACGCGAAAAATTGATTCACGCCAAAAGTGGCCGCGAATCAATTTTTCGCGTACGCGTTGGACCAACATTTGTGCATGTTTATTTAATAAATAGTATAAGTGTTTGTCGAGAGATTGTAACCCCGAAATTAATTAAAATAGATACGGTTTAGTAGTTAATAATTAAAATCAATTGGCGTCGCTAGCGTGCCCCACCCGTCACCTTAATGACTATTTATTAACATTCTCATCTTAGCTTGTAATGGGGACTATCGCGCGTGATTTATGGCGTACTACAGGCCTGAGGTCCATCTACAAGGTGATGTCAAATTTGCAATTAACGAATAAATCAGCCAATGATGTTGAAGTTGGACCTCGGTTCACAGGCACGCCATCTAGCGGATACTTCACACGCGATAGCCCCTGATTCCCGATTGAATCTAAAGCTGTCGCTTTATAGCTCGGGGTAATAGCTAATATGCTTAGACCATGATTCAGAATGTGACCTTCGGAATCCTGTAACAGTGAAACCAGACCAATTGAATCATAGTTACACGTCCAACAAACTATCCGAAACGTGCAGGTTTCCTCACGATGTTTTCTCTCACTCGAGCTGATGGTAGAAATGTGCACATATATTTGAAGCAATCCAGTGGTGCATGCTCGGATTTAAGGCGCGTCTTATCCACTGAGTTACTTAGGTACTTACTACCTAACTCTGCTGGCTCAGCGACACAAATAGAGTCTTGGCCTCCGAAAGAAGTGATCGCCACTTCGTCCGATCCTCCGCGACTTCTTGCCAGTTCTTGACCAGGAGCTCGCGCAGATAGATCCACTGAGACTATCGTATATTTGAAGCACACATGATCTCGGCAGACGAGTTCAAAAGCTCCCCCATCAGCTCCATACTCGGGTTTATCCTAGAACTGGGGCTACACGAGGTGCTGTAATAGGTTCTGGGGCTGCCACAATAGATCATCCACTGGTCGCAGTGGCTATGAGACGCAAGGCTCACCCCATTTCTATCAAATAATAATAATCGTATATTTGATAACGTTATCAAGTTCAATAGATTTAAATATGAAAACACCTATGTTTTCCTGTCATGGCGAATGGACAACATTTCAAATTCTTAACATGTCCATATTGTTTTTTTATATGAAAGTAGACATAAAATGAACAGACCCATATTTTTTCTTTTTTCAAAATTTGTCCATTTTCATGCATAAAATAATTATTGAAATTCTTTTTATTCTAAATAGACGTAAGCGCCAAATGACGTCATCGGACGGCTGAATACAGCGATATTCCTTTGCTTATCATTGTTTTAATAAAAAAAAGGTACTACTGTCAAAGGTAAATAATACTAGTGTCAACAATGTCAATGTCATTCATACATTCAACGTTGACAAGTTGTCTTTTTTTTTTGACAGTTACATGTCATAAGTTTGGCATTACGTAAATTTAAAACTATAATGTGCTAAGCAAAGAAATATTTTACATTCTGCCGTCCGATGACGTCATCTTACGTTTTTTAGTTTTGAATTTTTTTCTCAGTAAATAAGCAATATAAAAAATGAATAAATATATATTCGAGCAGCGGAAAAGTAAACAAAGAATTGGTATTTTTTGTTTCAGAGCTTAGCAATTTTGAAATGTTGTCCATTCTGTACGCGTGCGGATCTGCAAAGGTGGTAAAGCAAATGGGGTGGGACAAAAAATTAACAACGATAGTAAAATATTTTCGGAAAAACATGGCCGCTAGTCCGCATGGCGGACCGAAAACCGCATGACAGGATAACCGCTCTAAGATGAAAACCTCAATATTAGTATCGCGGCCATCTACTTATTACCATATGAAAAAATAAAGGATTTTATAGTATAGCCCGAAAATAATATATGAATAGGTACCTACAAATATCAACCGACGGAAAACCGGCGTGATGCAGCACTGTGCCACAGACTGTGCTATGTTTGGCTGCGTGAGTGAGGGTACCGGAGGCCCAATCCGGGAGAAAGGGGGGCGCACTTGCGACCCACTGGTGTCGCGGGTGACCCTATGGGCGGCGGCAAGCGCCTACCATCAGTCGATCCGTCTGCTCATCTGCCACCTATCACATAGTTAAAAAAACAGTGTTTCCAGATTTTCGACCATCTTATTATGTATGTCACCGGAATTAAGTCAACTCCAGATTTGGCATCATCTTGTTTTGTCACCGGAAGCGAAATGTCATAAAACCTGCTATGGACATCGCAGACTTCTCCGTGAAAATAATCATGTTAATTATAATGTCTTAAGTATGATGCCACGCGATTCGGTGACAGATTTTTTATAGGAGTAAAATAGAACGTTCTGATTACAACGCCCACGTCCTACAAAAACTCGATCGTGTGGAAGTGACAGTGGGAAAGTTTTGGGGTAGTTGTGATTTTTTCATACTAATGTATATGCACGCTGAATCCGAATCTGAGGCAGACCAATCTGAGGTTTCATGGCGTAACATCAAGAAATCGTAAAAGTGAATAAATTTTTTTTTCGGTTTGTTGCTTAAAACTCGAAAATATTTAGTTACTTTACTAAACGGTTTGTCTACAGCGAACTACAATCCTACAACATCCAATCCATAAGGCGCACGTTTATCCACTGAGCTAACATCACTGTGAAATAGGCAGGTAAGTAGGTAAATTTAATTTCGAACAGTACCTCACTCACGTTTGCTGAAATTATTGCCGCTTCCACTGTCAAAGCAAATTTCAGTGTGCACCGCACGTTTCTACGTATGTGTTATATATCTATATATATCTAGCATAAACTCCACCTACGTAAAAATAATACATAGGATTAATCTACTACGAGGTAGGAGCATGCTGGAATGTATCTTATGAAACAAAAACAAGACATTAGATTGCTTTAAGGCGACGGGTAGCTCTAACTAAAACCCAATACTTTTCTACATTTGTATCGGTCTCTTGTCAGACCTCAGTTGGAGTACGCGGTGCCAGCCTGGGTGCCATATTACAAGAAATACACTCGGTCCATCGAAAGAGTCCAACATACATTTTTACGCAGAGTAAACTTTAAATTCCACCGGTCTCGTGCCTCTTATGAACAGTTATTAACAAAATACAAGTTCCTACGACTTGAATCAAGGCGGTTACACTTGTGTGTTATGTTCCTTTTTAACATAATAAATAATATAATTGACTGTATAAGCCTTTTTAACCTGGTCCACTATATCACCTCTAGGTCGGCTGTGTTTAGAAGCACACGTAGGTAGTGTTGGCGACGGCCACAACCATCCTTTTTAATATTGTCTATATCTTTTATATTTCCTTTACTTTTGATACTATCTTCTATTGTCTATTAAAAACAGTTGGCTTTGGTAGTTGTGGTCTAATATATTGTGTGTGATAAATGAGTGGTTTTATTTAATTGGCGTACTTTAGGGACACTAAGCTAGGGCAATAAGTGTGATTAACAGGTAGGTTAAAACCTTTCATATAGACGTTTGTAGAGCTAATGGGCGTACGTGCCCCTTTCAATAGATTGATGACCATTTACAACGACAACTTCAATGAACTCGATTTTTCCCAGAGTCCTTCAAAATTTAAAAGACTTGTCTTAGATATTCTGAGTAAGCACTAGCAGATATTCGGTATAACGTACTTTCTTTTTTCTTCTCTCTCATTTGTTTCTTTTGTCATTTACAAAATGTGTTTAATCGCAATTTGACAGTGGAGCTACACTGCACATTAAGCATGCTATACGATGCATTTGCGTATGTTTTCTCGCAACCTACTTTATTCTCATGCCTAGACGTGGTTTACGTTGTTGGATGTGTTACTATTAAGTAAGTGTATAATAAGCTTATCCTTAAGTTTCTCAAGTAATGCATTTGTTTGAAATCCCTAAAATAAATAAATAACTAGCGACACCATTCGTTTTTAGGGTTCCGTACCTCAAAAGGAAAAAACGGAACCCTTATAGGATCACTTTGTTGTCCGTCCGTCCGTCCGTCTGTCAAGACCCTTTTTCTCAGGAACGCGTGGAGGTATGAAGCTGAAATTTATATCAATTACTCAGGTCTACTGTCCCTTGAAGCTGTGAAAAAATCAAACTTCTAAGCCAACGCAATCAAAAAATACAGCCGTTTATGCCGCAAATTTTCGACACTTGCAAGGGAATCAAAACCTACAGGGTACTTCCCGTGAACTCAGAATCTTGAAATTTGGTACGAAGCAACGTCTTATAGCATTAATAAAGGAAAAATTACGAAAACCATAAATTTTTAGTTACATCACATAATATATATTTTTTTAATAATTTTAAACTTACTACCCATTTCCTCATAAACGCGTAGAGGTATTAAATTGAAATTTATACCAAATACTCAGGTCTATAATACCTTTAAGCTGTAACAAAATCAAACTTCTATGTTAACGCAATCAAAAGAAACAGCAATTTAAGCTGCATATTTTGAAACTCACAAGTACTCGCAAGGGAATCAAAACCTAAAGGGTCCTTCCAGTCGACCTAGAATCTTGAAATTTGGCATGAAGCAACGTTTTATAGCACACATAAAGGGAAAATTCCGAAAACCTTAAATTTTTAGTTACATTACAAAATATATATTTTTTAATAAATATAAACTTATTACTTTTTTCCTCATGAACGCGTAGAGCTATCAAGTTGAAATTCATATCAAATACTTAGATCTAATTGCCTTTAACCCGTGAAAAAAAAAATTCTAAGTCAACGCAAAAACGCAAAACGCAAAAGTACAACCATTGATACCGCATATTTTGAAACTCGCAACTACACGCAAGGGAATTAAAACCTAAAGACCACTTCCCATATGACATAGAATCTCGAAATTTGGTAAGAAGTAATAGCTTACAGCACAGGTAACAGAAAAATTCCGAAAAGCTTAAAATTTTAAGTAGTTATACCACCAAAAAAATTGTGATTGTAAACATAATTGTAGTTACAGCAATGACCGCGAGTTATTATACTATGTATGGAGAGGGCAACATTTAAAGAAGACGAAATAGCCTTCTTCTTTATATTTCGACGTTCTTTTATCGAAATGATATGTGTTAAAATAAAATAAAGGATTACTTAAACGATAAAGAGATCTTTGTCTTAAATTTATGCTCCTCCATCTTTCCCCATTATAATGTTATGAATTTCATTTTGCAATAAAAATACCATAGTTATGACTCGATTGTCGTAATGAACGAACTTTGTAAACCTTGCAGGTTTGTACGGAACCCTCGGTGCGCGAGTCCGACTCGCACTTGGCCGGTTTTTAATTGTTAGCTACTAAACCGAATCTATTTTAAACTATTTCGGGGTTACAATCTCTCGGCAAACACTTATACTCCCTATTTATTAAATAACCATGCAAAAATGTTGGGTCCAACGCGTTCGCGTCTTTTCGAAATCGATTCACGAAAAAAGCGGCCACTTTTGGCGTGAATCATTTTTTCGCGTACAAAAACGGACCCAACATGCATCGTTATTTAATAAATAGGTAGTATAAGTGTTTTCCGATTGGTTGTAACCCCGAATTGTTTAAAATAGATCCGGTTTAGTAGCTATTAATTAAAATCAATTGGCGTCGCTAGTTTGCCCTACCCATCACCTTAAGGACTCTCAAATATCTTTTTATCAGCTTTACGTGTTTGATGAAAAAGCTATAGACTCAGAGGAAGCTCTACCCCTAGAAGTGCCCGGGCGCAATAAAAAACCTGGCGCCCTCTTGTTTCAAAATGCGCGAACTGAATGGAATACTTACAACATGTTCGATTACCTGTGGGCAGTCGCTTCATTGTAATTATCAGACATCCAGAATCGTACCTTGGCAGTGCGTATGCAGGTCCTCTGGAGTTGAAAACGTCCACTGGCTGCGTTAATCGCTTACCATAAGGCGAGCCGCACGCTTGTTTGTCACCGGCGTAGTATAAAAGACATACAATAATGATATTATTGTGCTAATATTGTTTCCAAAATCATATCTGTAGGGGAAAATCTTTTGACCGAGTAAGTTAGTATACTTATTCTGTGATGAAGATTGGAAATTGGAAAGGTCTGTGATACAATTCTTTAGAACTTAGGTATGGTAGGTGCGATATTCGATCCAAGAGTGGTTTCGTACTAAGCTACGTCCGTTCAAGCTGGTATAGAAATTACAAGCTCAAGTTCCTTCCTAGTCGAAATGAATATGATTTTCTGAGTAGCCTCCAAAGATTGTTTTCTTTTCGAATGAAAGGTAAACACTGGTTCCGTAGTAAATATGCACTGTCAAACGAAAATAAACTTTAAGACCTCCTCTTTGAAATGGGAAGAAAATTTACTTCTCGATGTTTCCATTCCATTTTTCATGTAATTGAGTGCGCAAGAGAGTTCACATTTATTTGCTTGGTGTCCGATATTTAATTCACATCGAGAGAGATCGAGAACACGAGATTTTTTCCTTTTTTTATGTAATAGGCGGCAGACGTGCAGACGGATCACCTGATGGTAAGCGATTGTCGCCGCCCATGGACACCCGCGACACAGTCCCCCTACCAGACCCCTACCAGAATCACATTATATTTATCCATTTCTTAGTATATTTTTTGTATCGATATATATGTTTAATTACATGTATAATATACATATGTATAATTTATATTTTTCATGTATGACGATTTGTAAGAGCTGTATAATATAATAAGCCTATGCAAATAAAGTACTTTTGAATTTGAATTTTGAGTGCGCTGCCCACCGAAACAGCACAATGCTGCTTCACGCCGGTTTTCTGTGAGGCCGTGGAATCACTCCGGGGTTACATAAAATTGTAATTTCCCTTAGAAGTCCTTGACTTTTAACCTGCGAGCATATCGATAACTTAAACAAAACATCTGCCCAGATCTGCCATCACCCTTTGTACAACTTATATGTTTTCGTGTTATCTGTCAAGAAAATTTTCCACGTTTTGAAATCTTGAAAAAGTTTGAATTTGAGTTCTCAATAAGTTCATCTCTGTATTACTTTGCCTCGGTGTTAGAGTCTTGAAACTTCAATCGATCAAGTGCTGGAAAAGTGGAAATGTTGAAAATAAGTTTTATGTTCGTAGATTTATAAAATTGTTTGTAAATAGACATGTTACAGTCAAAACTCTTAATGTATGCTTTTAGTTAAAAACAGATTTGATTGATTTTTGTAGTCAAAGGTGGTTTTGACCCACGCCCTTATTCAATGAGTTTTGATTGTAAAGTATATTAATATATACTTTACAAAATACACAACTTCAACAAGTGATGGGCCGGCTCGACCGGAGTGATATCACGGCTTTACAGAAAGCCGGCGTGAAGCAGCACTGTGCCGTGTTTCGCTGCGTGAGTGAGGGTACCGGAGGTCCAATACCGGAGGGGGAAAGGGGGGTTTAAAGCGTCATGGCCTTTGTCTGGGCTGTGACATAAGCTGAGTGAGGGCCATTTATACTAGACGTCATAACATATCATTATATTCATTTGGCACTGTCTGGACATGATTGAATATAGTTTTGTTTTTTTTTCCCTTTTGTTTTATTTTTATGTATTTTGAATTGTTTCATGTTTTGTTTTCTGTTTGTACCAAATTGTGTTCCTTTTTATAATTGCTATAATGTTCTGTGTTGTGATGTCTATAATAATAAATATTTTCTTTCTTTCTTTCTTCTTTAAAGGTTGGCAGCGCACTTGTGACTCTATTGGTGTCGCGGATGTCTATGGGCGGCGGCAATCGCTTACCATCAGGCGATCCGTCTGCTCGTCTGCCACCTATCACATAAAACAAAATATCAGGCATTACAGATATTTATTGTCCGGGTGCATGGTGACACGTGAAAAAAGACTGGTTTGGCGAGTGCGAGCTGTTGCCTTTTCAGTAGACAGCTACTCTCTCTACTAGTACGAAACGGTCCAATCATCAAAATTTCACGTGCGAGTTACTAGTAAATGAAGTCCGAGTACGAGTCACTGCAGTGCAGCCACTCAGCAGGCTGACGCATACGCTTTGCGAATACTAACCAGGAGCCCAATTCTCGGGATTTCGATATGAAAAAAACATGGCGGATATCACCTAAAAACCATGAGCCCAATTCTCGGGCTCGTGACATTTATCATAATACGACATATATCAACAATACATGGCGGATATCGTATGAAAACGTTTTTATTTTCGTGCGAATATATGTCACATATTTTCGTGCGACACGTATCCTACGGTCTTGACCATACGATATGAAGTATCACGGTGATTTTGGTGATATTTCTCCAATTCAATCTGACGTTTGAGTCGTTTCGCGTTTTGTTGTTTATTGACGTTTGGTTGTTCAAATCACATAACAAGTTTAAATTAACTGCACAAGCTAAGAAGATGATTGATTCTCTGTGTGAACGATTTTTTAGCTGAGATTTTTAAATTTTCTTATATTTTCTTTAATTGGTAAACATTTTCACAAGTATTACCTACCTTTAAATATTCGTCATTAAGCCTTTTTATCTCAGTCTTCATGACTCAACTCAATCAATGTAAAAAAAAAAATATTTAATTTTTTTTCTTATAACGCGTCTTTTTGCCACATTTGTCATCTCTTCTTGACACGTAATGAAAAGAAATCTTTTGGCTTTCATTCGGTGTAACGGAATCACAATTTCATAAAATCAATTTTCTTTTTCGTCTTTTTTGATCGTATTTTAAAGCAGTTATGATAATTATGATGTTACACAAACATAAAATTGACTGTTAATATAAAAAGGCTAGAAAATGTTGAATGAATACCTAAACAATAAACATTAAGATATCTCGATTGTATATTTGTGTCAATCAACAAAATGGAACGTATTAGCGGAAATGATATGGGCCACATTCTCTATGGAAATGACTTTTACTGTCGCATGGGCACGAGATAGAGTTTTTTTACTTTTGTGACATTTTGGTGACATTTTCGTACGACATTGGAAAAGTGACATTACAGAAAATACGACATTTTATTGCACGTCCCGAGAATTGGGCTCCATACAAAAAACTATGTTTTAGTGATATATGTCGTATGAAAAAACAATGTCACGAGCACGAGAATTGGGTTTAGGACTATTATTTATCTTACTCTTTGGCAAATCTTACTCCGTGACAACTTTGCCGCGACGCGCAGCGATACTGTAGTGCGATCCTACTTTTCAGCGTAAACTGAAAAGGAGCTTGAAGCACGTACAGAAAACTTCGACCCCGAAATCGTTAACCTGGTTGTCTGCCGATCAAAAGCACTGTGGAAACAAAAGTTGTTTGTTTTCAATTTCGATTGTGTTCAACCTAGATAACTAGTTATGGTTGGAGGACTAAAAACGTTTTGTGTAAACCTTTTGTGTTTGCTAAATAAAGAATTTCGGGTAGAAATTATGTTTTACTACACCTTTAGGTGTCTTTGTGGGACTCGTTTCGGCGATATAGAAGTGTTTTACGCTGTATTTTTACTTTTCGCTTATCACCAGCCAACTAAATTAGAATTTCGGGTTGATCTCAATTTGCATTAAGGTGACGGGTAGAGCACACTAGCGACGCCAATCGAATTTTAATTTTAAGCTACTCAACCGGATCTATTTAAAAAAAAATCGAGGTTACAACCTCGCGGCAAACACTTATACTATTTATTAAAAACCATGCACAAATGTTGGGTCCGTTTTTGTACGCAAAAAATTGATTCACGCCAAAAGTGGCCGCTTTTGGCGTGAATCAATTTTTCGCGTACGGGTTGAACCCAACATTTTTGCATGATGGATAGATTTGAGGTTGTAACCCCGAAATGGTTTAAAATAAATCCGGTTTAGTAGCTAGAAATTTAAATCGATTGGCGTCGCTAGTGTGCCCTATCCGTTGCCTTAACAGGGCGGGAGTGAACTGTAATGAGTACTCAGCATTCACGTAACACGAGCAAGTCACTGTTGTAATGCGATCGTAGGCAGTCGAGCATTGTCGTAGCGCGATCATTGCGTGGTCGTAGCGCCATTGTAGTGCAGTCGTAGCATTGGCATAGCTCGATCATTGCGCGATTGTAGTGCGGTCGTAGCACGGTCGTAGTGCAGTCGTAGCGTGTTCGTAGCACACAACACAGTTGATTTATTGATGTTTTATGTTGTTCCAGCCGAAAGCGGGTCTGAGGAAATGCCGGCGGCGACGGCAGACCCCAATGCGGAGCAGAAGGAGCGCCTCATAGCCGCCGTTAAGAAGGAGGTCAAACAATTGATGGAAGAGGTAAGGGATACACATATACAATAGTTTATTAAATAACGTACATTTCGAATACAAGTGTTTAGAAGCTCGACGAAAACACAGTTAAAATATAGCATTTTTGTTTATTATTTTAGGGTTGAATTTTCCGCTGTGCTCTGTAAAGGACGGACATAGATAAAAACATTAAAAACAAAACATTTTCTCAATTCTTATAAGTTACCATCGCTGTAGTTCAAATTCCACCCCCTATACTTCAGATTTTCACGGGTCTTAATGAAGAAAATTTGCTACATTTTGGGAAAAAAAATTTTTTAATACCGTTGTGTCGCGCACATTGTACTAGTAATATGGAACGAAATGAAATGTTTTTGTAAGTAGACTTACGTGATGCCAATACAGATTACAGCGTAACAAAACTAAATCCAATTTTGTCAATTGATGTTACCATGTTACCTAGCCGTGGTAACGTAATTTTGCTGAGCAGGTATACTCAAACTTTGATTGGCTCAAAGTTATATTTGGTCATAAGGTGGTCACTTTATTCGAAAAGCAGGCCTAAAATACGTTGAGAGAAAAATTGGTATACCATGGGTCAACTTGGAGGAAAAGCGGTTGTGAGAAAAACGATAAATATATCATGGTAATCTTATATATTTATATGGGATTACAAAGTCATTTATGCAGTTGGTTTATCTAGAAAACTTGACCTTCATTCAAAATATTTTGATTTTGGATTGTCTATATCTCGCGCGGGATTTTAAGATCAATTTCGCCTTGAAAAGCAGGAACTTCCAAGAACCGGAATGCCTGGCAACGTTGCTCATCTTCTATTAGTACTATTTAAAGGTCGTTGGTTCGATCCCCACCGTGGACAAACATTCATGCGATGAACATTTGTGTTTGTTCGGTGTCTGGGTGTAATATAAGTATTTAAGTATATATTTGTGTTCCTCTGTTGTCTGATATCTGTAACACAAGTGCTTAAGCTACTTAGTACGGAATCAGGTCAACGTATGAGATGTTGTGAGAAATATTATTATTATTATTATTTAGTCAATGTTCAATCAAAAGTCCATCTACAACGCCCTGTTGGTCTAATGGTTTAAGTACTGGGCCATGATCTTGGGGTCCTGGGTTTGATTTCGGGGTCGAGCAAAAAGTATGTTTCGAATTTATCGAACATAACTTGGGTTTGCGATCACCAATCCGCATTTAGCAAACATGATGATGAAGCCTAATCCCATCATAGTAGCGATCGCTTGATTTCTATGATGGAGTCCTTTGCCCTGCAGTGGGACAGTATATGTACAAGGCTCGAGGCTTTCGAGTCCTTTTGCGGAGATCTCAGAGTCGTTTATAGGGCTCGCCTCGTTTGTACGAGTATGAAGCTCGACGATTCGTTAGTCTTTTTTAGAGTTATAGCCTTTTTGGAGCTGTATGAAGCTTGAGGTCATTCGCAGACCTCGAGCTTTTTTAAAAGTTCGAGCCTTTTGGAAAGCTAGAGCCTTTTTGAAAGCTCGACCACACCACAACCATTATTAAAATAGCAGTTTTTATTTAGATATTTTATATGTACTTATTGATATTTTTTTTACATTTTTTTTGCTGGTTTGAACACATAGCAGAAAGATGTAGTGTTGAGAGATACATGTTGCGTCGAGGATTTAGACCAGTTCCTCGATGTACTGGCTTACTGAGTAGAAGGAGACCACCCTAATGATATGTAGATAATGCTCCTATATATATATAGTTATATTACTTAGTTACGGAGTTATTAAAGTCATAAACATAAACTTGATCTCTTTTGAAGGTTCGAGCTCATTTGAAAGACATCGCATCTCGGCTAAGCACGGGGCACCGAGCCTTCTGAACTCACTGAGCCTTCCATCCCGCCTCGAGGCTTCAAAAATAGGACTCTAAGAAACTGTTTGATCTACTCCCTGCAGCTGAATTCTTACATAGAACCACTCGCAAGCGATTGTCATTCCATCCCCATCATCTCGATGGATGGCGGTCTAATACTGTGAGTTTCTCGCGGAACTTTCTACCACGTACCTCAGTTCTGTAGAACGGTTTGGCTGCAGGAGTACTTCGCGATGGCTACGACTTAGGAACCTTCAAGAGAAAAGCGTACTCTTTTTTAAAAAGGCGAGCAACACATTGGATCTCTCTGATTTCGCGGATGTTCATGGGTAGCGTTGATTACTCTCCATCATCATCATCCAAATGAAATTAGGATTTGACGCCTCGAGTCTTGTACATCACTACTATCTACATAGATTGGAACGTAAGCAATACGATCGATGTAATGTACAGTCAGCGTCAGATCAAGGTACCCCCCTGCAGTAGGAAAATAGCACTTGTGCCCCAGACATAAGGACGGTCCAAAAGTCAACAAGGGTAACTCGACGTGACGCCGTGTGTATAAACATTAACTTATACAATCCAGACTAGTCTAACTCGATTATAGTAAGTAATAAATTGGCAGAGTACACTTGATAGTAATGCTATTAGTATATTAGATAATATAAATTGTAATGAACACTGATTTATTGTAGAAAAGTAGAATATGGCAACCCTCCCTCCAACCGATTACGGTTATGGCGGTTAACCTCAACGATCGGCCACATACGTAGGAAATATTTTAGTGCTCAAGTATGTACGAAAACACAAGTGCACTCTCTTTTCCCTTACCCTCATAATCCGATGGGACACCAGTGTGACACCACACCAGTGTGACACGACCGGAGAGGGATCGGGCGCAGGACCAACGGGATTACGTGCTTTTCCCGGGGGTACAAGACCACCAACTTCCAGACTCCGGGCTGACACTAAGAATATTTACCGAAAACTTAGGTACAATTTTGGCCCGACACCCGGGGATCGAAGCCGGGATTTCTTGCGCAGCGGTCGTTTAAAAGTGCGACCCACTACCCACTGCGCCATCGAGGCAGTCAATAAACATGACTTAATCGTCAGCCCATTTAAGTCCCCACTGCTGGGGCACGGGCCTCCTCAATCACATGAAGGGTAATTGCCATACTCACCACACTTGGTAGACGGGTTGGCGAGGGTTTTGATATAAATGCAGTATGGCAATTTCTTAGAAGTTGCCTTTTCCATACTACTTAACTTTTTTTAATTTATAAAGTAACTATTAATACTCTACTCCATAATTAACCGTGCTTTAATGGACAACGTTTAGGAACGTGAGGGACAGTTTTTCAGAAAAAAAATCAAAATCAAAAATGTCTTTATTCAATTTAAGTCCATACAGAAGATTTATGAATGTCAAATATTATGTAATCTACCGCTGATTCTGATAAAAACATCAATTCTGTCAAGTAAAAAGGGGTAATTATCAAGATTTTTTTTGCATTACAAATAAAAAAGTCTTAAATAAAAATAAAATTATGGTATGGTAACTTTTTGCTTATTAATTATTTTATTATACATCTTATTGTGTCTAGAAAATAAAAATTGCAATTTCATAGGTAAGAATTATGATGATGATGATGATTGTTGTTGATTGTTTTTTCAAAAATTCACAAAAAATAATGTTTTTTTTTTATTTATGAAAAGTATCTAGAGGCGAGGCTTTCGGATTTTACCTACGACCTCCAGTTGGGAAGGCCTACGTTTTTATCTACTGAACTTGGAAGCTTGGGGGGCACTCCTGTCAGTGCTGGGGACTCAGGACAGCCTATCGCTGTTGGTTTAAAGTTACTCGAAATTTGTTTCTACACGCTCCATAAAAATGTACATCTAGACTTTATGTATGACTGAATCGGTGGCCCGTTAGTGGGTCGCACTTTAAAGCTACGGCTGCGCAAGAGGTTCGATCCCCGGGTAGGGCCAAAAATTTGGTTTTGGCATTTGGTAAGAAATTCTTAGTGGTAGCGAGTCTGGAAGTTGGCGGCCTTGTACCCCCGTGCCTCGGAAAGCAGGTTAAGCTGTTGGTCCTGCTCCCAATCCCTCTCCGGTCGTGTCACAGTAGTGTCCCATCGGAATATGAGGGTAATGGAATATAGAGTGCACTTGTGTTTGCGCACACACTTGAGCACTATAATATATCCTGCGTACGTGACTCATCGTTGGGATTGGCCGCCGTTGCCGTAATCGGTTGGAGGATATTATTATTATATGTAGAATTTGTCACAACGAAGCCTGTTACCCTCTGACGTTGATGGATCTGGAAGGAAGCGCCAGATGGTGCGACCCTCGTTACCGCGATAATATTCTCGGAATATTACTCCCGAAGTACTTGGCGTGTTTGACAGGGTCAGGGTTATTCTTTAACTTAACTGGGGAATCTATCACGGTTTCTGTGACACATTTTTAGGGTTCCGTAGCCAAATGGCAAAAAACGGAACTCTTATAGATTCGTCATGTCTGTCCGTTTGTGTGTCCGTCCGTATGTCACAGCCACTTTTCTTCGAAACTATAAGAACTATAGTATTGAAACTTGGTAAATAGATGTATTTTGATGCGGTAACGCATTACGATTTTTACACAAAAATTGGCAAAATTAAAATAATTGGGGGGTCTCCATACTTGAAACTGAAACTCAATTTTTTTTTCATCAAACCTGTACGTGAGGGGTATCTATGAATAGGTCTTTAAAAATGATGTTGAGATTTTTAACATACTTTTTTTCTAAAGACAATACTTTGCGCAAGAGACGCTAAGACCCTGAGTGGTAAATTGTGTGTCGCCTCCTCTAAATTCTTTAATAAATGAATTATAAAACTAAAAAAATATATATGATGTACATAATCATGAAAACTAATAACGAAAATTGGTTTGAACTAGATTTAGTGAGTAGTTTTTTTAATACGTTATAAACCGTACAACCTGGGCGGATAAAGAATGGGATCAGAAATGGCGGCGCATCTATTCACTTGTCGCTCGCACACATATTTGCATCTATACTCGCACCCCACGAGTGCGAGTATAGATGCGAATATGTGTGCGAGTTGTAAACCGCAATTTACCTTCCATATATCTTACTTGCTGCTATGGAACCCTTCATGGGCGAGTCCGACTCGCACTTGGCCGGTTTTTTTATTGCTTGGAGTTTTTTACTTTTATGAAAGTACCTACTTAGCACAAAATATACACCGTGACGTTTTGGATGCCTGAAAAACTTCTCGAGTGCATTTTTTTAAGATAGGTGGCAGACGAGTAGACAGATCGCCTGATGGTAAGCGATGGTCGCCGCGCATAGACGCCCGCGACACCAGTAGTCACAAGTGCGCTGCCGGCCTTTAAACCCCCCTTTCCCTCAGATTGGGTTGTATTTAACGTTCCCTCAAAATTAATAAAATGTTAATCTAACCTAACCAGTTTGCACAGATAGTTGACATCGGTAAATAATATAAAAATAGTGTAATAAAAAATAGTAAAATAAAATAGATAATTTGAAAATTTTAAAACAGCTTGGTATAAAGTAAGCAAACTTAGATTTTTTTATTTTTCAACCAACTAAAAATGTAACAAACAATAAAGCAAAAACGGGTTTCGATCTCAATTTCGAAGAGAAAGTGTTAAAAAAAACAACAAAATACTATTTGCACATCAAAATCACAGTTTGTGCAATTATTATGTTTGGTGTGCCAAACGGTAACTTTTAGAGGGTTGGTTTAATATATTCCTTTTTTTTAAAGCTAGAGAGAATAAGCTACTTCTGGGTAAGCTCGCTCCACCGGAGGTTTTTGTCAACTCTTATGCCAAGAGTAAGTCATATATAAATATCATAAAAAACGTAGTTAAGGCCCTCTTATACTAGATGTTCAAGGATTTGAAGAAGTGAGAGCTCCAAGTAAACTGGCTGGTTTTTAGTTTCGCGCACTGTCAGTGAATATGTTGTAGGCTGGTAGTGATATTTATGGTTGTTCCAGGCTGTGACCCGCAAGTTCGTCCACGAAGAAAGCGGTGGAGTGACCGCCCTCTGCGGAGCCGTTGAGGCCTGCCTGGGCCAGGGGCTACGGAGAAGGGCTCTTGGTCTCTTCAAGACTAGTTCTACTACTGCATTACTGCATAAGATTGCTAAGGTAAGTTTTTTTAGATGCTTTGAAGTTTGGCTGTACGCCACACATCAAAGTGTACAAAACTGTCTTTTTTCCTTGGATTAATTAGATAACTGAAAACGGGCTTGATGCACAACTACATGCACACGTACTCACAGCTCTATGACACATTTGTTTAAAGTTGTACGATATTAGAAGACAGAGACAAACTTATTTTTTGACATAAGCGTGAGAGAGTCAAGCGTGCCTCGCGCGGCTACGATTCAGAGTTGAGTCCTGTCAAAAGGACTTAGGTGATACTGCGATCTCACTAGCGCCGCCTATCAATTTGTATTAATTGTGACGAATATAGGATATTGTTGCAAAAAACGGGCAATGAGATTCAATTTGTGATTTTTCAAGATATATCTGGCACAAAATATCTCTTTAGAATGTAACCAAATTTTTGAGAATTGCTAAAAGTGGCCACTTTAATCGGAAATCAAAAATTAAGTTACATGTAGGGGGATAATTTGTGCCAGAAAAATCACAAATACTTTTTTTTTGAATCTCATTGCCCATTTTTTGCAACAATAACCTATATTCGTCACAATTAATACAAATCGATAGGCGGCGCTAGTGAGATCGCAGTATCGCCTTAACTCGTCAGACATTATTAAATCATATGTTTCTATCTCACTGTGCAAAATGGTGTGAATTTAGAAATAACATGAGAAATAAAAACGTTTCTTCTACTGATGAGTGAAATGTTCCATGAGATTTGTTATTTCTTTTCGAATAATTTGTACAACGCGTAATTTGGTAACCTTTATCCTATTTAAAACAATTAAAGAATATTTTTGCGTGTCACGACCGCTTGTCAGTCGCCAATTTGCGACTGCGTGCAATTGCCTCCCAGACCATTACTACGTTATATACAAAGTTGTGCCGTGTTGTGTCGTGTGGTCCCCGGCAGAGTAGAATAGGCCACCCTCACTCTTACCGAGGTGTCGTAAAAGGCGACCAAGGTAAAGCTGCTGGCATGATCATCAGCACCCAGAGAAGGAAAACTCTAACGCATTTATATCTAAACCCTCGCCAACCCGTCTACCAAGCGTGGTGAGTATGGCAATTACCCCTCATGTGATACAAATGTTGGCTCCGCATTAGTGCATGGTTATTTAATAAATAGTATAAGTGATTGCCGAGAGGTTGTAACCCCGAAATTGTTTAAATTACATCCGGCTTAGTAGCTATAAGTTAAAATCGATTGGCGTCGCTAGTGTGCCCTACCCGCCACCTTAAAGGTATGTTATTACGCATAGTAATTTTTTAAATGGTCATGCTTCCCTTCATAATTCTCTTTACACAGAAAAAGCATTACGGACTTTTATAATTAAAGCACAAACTTTGGCAGCGTAGCGATTTAATTTTATGATAATTTATCAAACCGTAGAAGCACAGCGTTTTCAAGTCAAAGTTTATTGTTAAACAAGTAATACTCATCAATTGCTTTATAATTTATAGTTCGAAGTTTTGTTGAAGTTGAATATGAAGGTCGGTTGTTAGCGCAGAGTGAGTGGAGTACTTGTTAGAGTCCTAATGGGGACGGAGACTTACAAACTAACTAGGCACTTAAGGTGACGGGTAGGGCACACTTGCGACGCGAATTTATTTAAATTGTTTGCAACTAAACAGGATATCTTTTAAGCAATTTCAAAGCTGAAGCCTCTCGGAAACACTTATACTATTTATTTATTACTTATACTTAACTTTTGGGTCTACTTTTGTATTCAAAATTTGAATTACCGCCAAAAGCGGAAACTTTTTTTTTGTTATTTATCATCAAACAACATAACAAGTTATACATGTACATTACAAATTATATAAGACAGCACATTAAACCACAGAGGTTTGTCTTGTGCTATCGTGAGCTATGCGTTATACAAACTTATCTATACTAATATAATAAAGCTGAAGAGTTTGTTTGTTTGTTTGTTTGAACGCGCTAATCTCCGAAACTACTGGTGCGATTTGAATAATTCTTTTTTTGTTGGATAGTCCATTTATCGAGGAAGGCTATAGGCTAAATAACATTACGCTATGACCAATACGAGCAAAGACAGAGCGGTAAATGTGTAAAAAACGGGGAAAATTATTCATTTTTGAAGGCTTTCTTTGCGTGCGCTGCGAAAACGGTTCAAGATACACAAAAAATATGTATGAAAGAATTATTCCTCTATACATGATCTAAAAAAAAGTCCGCGACGGCATATGTCTATCTTTTAAGGTTTAGTCACAATGACCGTTTTTATGGTACCAAATTTGGTCGAAATAATTTGTTTAAGTTGTATCAACATAATAATATTAATCTTTATTCAAATATAAATATAAATATGTTGTTGGTTAAGAGTACTTCATTGTGAATAAAATTGTCTTTGACATAGCTTAATTTCAAGAAAAAACTTTAAAGATTACAATGATAAATAACTCCGAAACAAAACCAACTCGCTCTCTGCGCTCACTGCGCTGGCCGGCGCGGCGGGAGAGAGGCGGTGCTTGCGGGCAAGCCGGCAGGGGGGTGCAGCTCTACGAGATACCATGCCGCGCGGCTCACTCGCGCGGTCGGCTCCCTACTGAACGGTTGAATACAGCGCTAATTTGTTTATGCGATATAATTCTCATCGTAATATTACTTTTTAAACACAGTTTCATTTTGAGGTTGTTTTCTATACCTCGCATCCCAATGATACCCAACGACTTACCTTTCAATTTTAAAAGAATACAATTTCCGATTAAATTATCCTTCGCAGTCACAATAAATAAATCACAGGGGCAGACATTCAAATACGTGGGGATCGATTTACGCCAAGACTGTTTTTCGCACGGCCAGTTATACGTCGCCTTATCAAGATCAGGTTGTGGCGAAAATCAATATATTCTTCTGCCACAAGACAATAAAACAAAAAATGTAGTATATGCAGAAGTTCTATAATAATTTAATTTACTTAAAAAATTGTACAGATATAAATAGTTTGGAACTCGAAAAAAAAACATAGGTTTTATCCTAAAAATTTTGCGGAAACTCGACCATTCCGAAAATCCCGCAAGAACGGGAACTATGTGGGAAAAACCAAAAATCTGCCGGAAGTCACTATTCCACGCGGACGAAGTCGCGGGCAAAAGCTAGTATTCAATACTCAGTACGCAATAATTTATTGCAAAACCATATTTTGGGAATTAAGAGTGAACTTTGGCGTTAATCCAAATTTCGAGTGCAAAACCAGATCAAAAAGTAGTGTAAAATCATCAAACAAGTAGTAAAAATATTTGATCTGGACTGACCTGGCATAACCATGTTGACATTGTGTGCCAAAAGATTAACAGATTCGTGTATGCTCTTTATCGCCTGTCACCACTGGCAAATCAAAACACAGCATTGACAGCTTATCATGGGTACGTGGGTTCTCTGCTAAGATATGTATTGATTATGTGGGGAAATTCAGCGTCTCTAGACCGTGTTTTCATCTTGCAGAAGAAATGTATTAGGTCTATTTACGGTGTCGGACAGTTGGAATCTTGCAGGCCACTCTTTAAACAGCTTAATATTGCCATCTTATACATATTCGAGATTATATTGTTCCCGAAGAAAAATATGAATCTTTTCACAGCAAAGGGAGAGGTCTGCAATTTCCACACAAGATACCCATACAGACTAATAATACAATCAAGAACTACAACCTGCTTTAGTAAAAATTGTTTCAACATGTGTGCTAAAAATGATTTAACTTGCTTCCAAATTGTATTCAGACTATGACGTCGACGAGTGGCATGCCTCTCGGTCTTCTACCGGATTCATTTCGGGAAGTGTGCGGAGGTTCTACATAATATGATCCCCCCCAGCCCATTCCATCATCGGACGACAAGGCGCGGCGAGTGCTTTCATCCTTATGTGGTAGAAATACCCCTTATCCGCACGAAGCGATTTGCTTCCACATTTATAATGCGGACGGCTAAGGAATGGAGCTCTCTGCCGAGATCTGTTTTTCCTGACCAATATAATCTGGGCATCTTTAAGGCAAGAGTGAACAGGCATCTTTTAGGCAAACGCGTATCATCCTAGACCTCATCGTCGCTTTCCATCAGGTGCGATTGTGGTCAAGCGTTAGCTTATTGACCAAAAAAAAAAACGTTTAATGCTTTTAAGAGAATCATTTTCAAAATTTTAGTTCAAAATTGTTTTTATAGCGTAAATAAATGAAATTTGATTCAAATTTGATTTAGAGACTGCCGTTCCGAAATTGTTTAAAATATGTAGAACCAGTTTAGTAGCTAACAATTTAAATCGATTGGTGTCGCTAGTTAGGGGTACCCGTCACCTTAAAGCTTATTAGAACTTTGAAAATAATAAATACACAGGCTCAATTAACGGATTATCGGATTTTTTTTAACAAATGATTCTTTACCGTGGGAGAGCCACGCTTCGGCGTGAATGGGCCGGCTCGACCGGAGTGATACCACGGCCTCACAGAAAAACGGCGTGAAGCGGCAATGTGCTGTGTTTCGTTGCGTGAGTGAGGGTAACGGAGGCCCAATCTGGGGGAAAGGGGGGCTTATAGGTTGGCAGCGCACTTGTGACTCCTCTGGTGTCGCAGGTGTCCATGGGCGGCGGCAATCGATCCACCTGCTCGTCTGCCACCTATCTCATAAAAAAAATCTTATCCAAATGATTGCAATGATCATACGAAATTTCGTCATTTCAATGACAAATTAGATTGTTTAATTTTCAGTCTTCCCAAATCCTGAGTCATGTTCCAAGCGTACCCCGTGCTCCAGAGCGACAGCTTTGGAATCAAACGGGAATGGCCCGCTAAGACGAGGGATTAAAATGGATATCGCAAATGTTTAACTGACTCCAGAAAGATGACAATTTCCTAAAGTAAGGAAAATGTAAATTGAGAAGATGGAATCGTGGTCATGGAAAAGTGATTCGAAAATGTAAAAACCATAAAACTAAACAAATTGTTATTTCGCGGCCAGATACTGATAGTGTTGCGTGTCGAGAACAGGTGCGAGATAATAGTGAGCTAGCGAACTGTGGTACCGCATAGACGTGTGTAACTGTTTACTGAAACGACTCAGTGATCCGACTCAGCTAAATGATACACTGTTCCGAATCTCTAGTAATGTTCGCTCCGAATATATCATTCGACTCAAATGGATCTCGAATCCGAGTGAACCGAATGATCCGAGTGAGCCGAATGAATGAATGAATGAAAACTTTATTTGGCACAATCAAAACAAGGAAACTTAATTAGAAACATAACCTAGACATAAATCATAAACGAAAAGTAGGACAACATTATCCCGGTATGCGCCAAACAAGCGGCTGCCCAGCAATAGTCGGTGCTGATCCAAGAGACCAACCCCGACGCTGGTTTTCAGCGACTACCATAACATTATTGCGCATCTGTTCCATATCTATGCAACAGTTGCATGCATAAAATTGAGATTGAGATAGCAAAAAAGAAATAAATAATTGAGCAGATGCGCAATATAGGCTGTCCTATATTGCGCATCTGCTACTGCGTAGATTATACAAAACCCAAACAAAACCATACAAAAATAAATGTAAATTATAAAAAAAAAGAAAAAAGAAAGACTCATCAACATTAATAAACTTAAAATACAGATCGACCAAGATAAGATGGATGATCCGAATGGGCTGAATGATCCGATCCGAGTGGGGTAACTGTAGGTAACCGGGAGGAGTGACCATACCATGCAGTACCTGTAGGGGAGAAGTAAGGTAACGGCGGGTCGAAGGTAACAAATGCTTTCAAAATTTATCCAATGAGCAAATGACACCGCTTTGCCGCTATCAGGCTATAGTCGGGAGCGCCCCCTCATTTATTTGCATTTAGTCGCCGCGTATGCTACGCGCTTTTAGGCTGTGTTACTAGACGCTACGTGAATTTACAAACCTAAAAGTACTTGAGTTTTTTGCCGATCTTTTATTCAATGTTTTGATAGTCTTAAAAGCATGATCGTAATCTGAATGTTTGCTTATCTATTCTATATTAAAGTGATTTTACATCGCGTAAATTCATTTTTGTGTAGCACGCTTTAAGGATTTAAACCACAACGTGTCACTTTCGACCTGCCTATGTGGTCGGAAGGAACAAGTTATGTTTTTTTTAAGTTTCTGTAATTCATTTAAAACTTACAATAATGAACATGAACTGAGTTTTATATAATTATATTAATCGAATGGCAACACTAACATCTATCCAGAAATCAAGGTAAAAGTACAAAGTGTTGCTATTTTACAGTCAACTCCAAAAATATGTATACACTTTAGGACGTTGTCACAATATATAATATAAGAAAGTAGACCTCTACTTTCTTATAGGTAAGTATTGTGACAAGGTCCTAAAGTATATACATATTTTTGGAGTTGACTGTACCCGGTCTCCCCTACCTTAGATGACTCTACACCGTGCTTTTTTAACCGTTATAGGGACGATTTTTTTATCTGTAGTTAAATTGAACTTATCAAAGTAACTATTGGTGAAATATTCCTAAAATGTGTTGTTTGAGCAAAAGTGAGCTCAACCAATAGTTATATTACAAGGAATAGGCTGTCCTTTTGACAATTTTTAGACAGATAACTATTAATAATTTCCTTCAACCGATTACGGCTACGACGGCCAACGCAGGATATATTACAGTGCTCAAGTGTATGCGCAAACACAAGTGCACTCTCTATTACCTTACCCTCATATTCCGATGGGACACTAATGTGACTCAACCGGAGAGGGATCGGGCGTAGGACCAACAGCTTAACGTGCTTTCCGAGGCACGGGGGTACAAGACCGCTAAATTCCAGACTCCGAATTCTTACCGAAAACTAAGGTGCAAATTCTTGGCGCGACCCGGGACCACTTGCGCAGCCGTCGCTTTAAAGTGCGACCCACAAACAGCTGCGCCACCGAGGCAGGTGTGATAATGATAATAATAATAGGAATGGCAGATCGATCCTGTGGCGCTGCTGTGCAGATATAACGAGAGATAATTTTCTGATTCATTAGCTAATTGAAGGTTTCTCTTTTGTGTCCTCTAGTCAAGAGCCTCCTAAACCAACATTTATTAACTCGCTTTTTTATTTGAATGGTTGTTCAAATTAGAAGGTACTGCTAACATGTACTGCCTTTTTATCACTTTCTTGTTTTCACCGACTTCAAAAAAGGAGGAGGTTCTCAATTCGACTATCTAACCTAATCCCTGTTGAATAATTGAATGTTGTATTACAATATAGTATTGGGCGCCGATTTCGCTAACCCCTTCTCTTCTGTACTGTTATAAAATGTTATTTGAAGTGTATAAAGTGTTAAAAATATTATTTTGCACTTCATAGCTCGTGGTTTTTGGAGGCGGTTTTTTTTCTAAGAATACTTACTTTCTATAGTGCCCAACTTGTGTGAATAAAACCATATCTGTGAGCGTTTGTTTCTAGGATATCTCAGGATCTATTATATTGACCACCACAACACATTTAAGGTGACGGGTATATTTTTATGATTTATTGTCTTAGTTTCGTTATAATCAATAAAAAAGATGGCGGTGCCATATAAATAAATAAATAAATATTTCACAACATCACATACATTGATCTGACTCTGAGATAGGTAGCTCAAGCACCTGTGTTACGGATATCAGAATCAACAGCGGAATTACAAATATATACAAATAATACTTTTCTTTTGTAAATACATACTTATAATACATAAAAACACCCAGACCAATACAAACAGACATGTTCATGCACACAAATGTTTGTACTGTGCGGGGAACGAACCCGCAAACCTTGGACCATGGGCAGCGTTCACTACCATTGTTCCAAACGGGTCATATATTCGTAAATGGGCCCTTGTAAGAAGAACAAGTGTGAACAAGAAGTTCGCCGTGTGGTCCCCGGCAGAGTAGAATAGGCCACCCTCACTCTTATCGAGGTGTCGTAAAAGGCGACTAAGGTAAAGCTGCTGGCATGATCATCAGCACCCAGAGAAGGAAAACTCTGCATTTATATCAAAACCCTCGCCAACCCGTCTGCCAAGCGTGGTGAGTATGGCAATTACCCCTCATGTGATTGAGGGAGGCCCGTCCCCAGCAGTGGGGACTTAAATGGGCTGATGATGAAGAAGAACAAGAACAAAAATGACGATATCAGGTCTTCGGAGTACCTACAGTGACGGCCTGATTTCTCATAACGTTTACCTTAACGCTATCATTATTAAAGTGACGGGTAGGGCACACTAGCGACGCTAATCGGTTTTAATTTTAGTTACTTGACTGGATCTATTTTAAACAATTTCGGGGCTGTAATCTCTCGGCAAACACTTATACTATTTCTAAAATAACCATGCACAAATGTTGGGTACGTTTTTATACGTGAAAAATGGATTCACGCCAAAAGCGGCTGCTTTTGGCGGTAATCCAAAATTTAAGTGCAAAAGTAGGCCAAACAGTTAACTATAACTATTAAATAAATGGCCTAGGTGTTTGCCGAGAGATTGTAAATAAGAGAGCATATAAAAACAGACCCAACATTTGTGCATGGTTCTTTAATAAATAGTTTAAGTGTTTGTCTAGAGGTTGTAACCCCGAAATTGTTCAAAATAAAATCGATTGGCGTCGCTAGTGTGCCCTACTTCTCACATTTAGAAAATTATGTAGTCACTAAAAAATAAATCTAGCTAGAGATGAATAGATCCTGACATGAATAGCATAAGCTTCAAAATTCACAAATTATGTCTTGATATTTTTTTCATTTATTGTCTTAGTTACGTTATAATCAATAAAAAAAGGTAGCGGTGCCATATATTCGTAAATGGGCTCTTGAAAGAAGAACAAGAACAAAAATGACGAAATCAGATCTTCGGAGGACCTACAGTGACGTCCTGATTTCGTCATTACGTTTACCTTAAATGATAGGGATCATTAGGTATTAAGTATTTTTTCAATTCATGATTTGAATAATAACAATAATATCCAAACCCCATCAAATTCACGAGGTGTTAACCAGGCACACATATTCTCTCATTCACAACCTTACGTCCCACAAACACGCCCAATCACACAACCTCACAGATCATCACAATCAAGACTCATTACTCCCACCACATCACAATCATATCCGTAGGAATTGTACTTCGCCTAGGCACGTACATTTCTGAAAAGCCAGCTAATAGCTATGATACTCAGCGTATAAAGTACAAATTAATAATAAATTTTATTGAAAAACCACGAGAACAATATAAATACTTATAATCTACATATACTAAGGGAACAAATTTTAAGTTTGTTGCCTGAACTAGGAATATACTGTATCTCAGGCAAATTGAATGATTTGTACAAAGCTGTAAATACATTTTTTTGTCATGAAATCCTTATCCGTATGGTATTATTATCTGAAAGCTTAGTCTGGGCGCATTATTTGGTAGAACAACTGAATAAGTATTGTTTTTTTAAATATAATATAATTAATTAATTTATTAAAGCAACCAGGACTCAATATGCACAATAATAAAACATAATAATGAAACTTCACAACAAAATCACACAACTTGCAACACAAAATAAGAATGTAGTTATTTTTATGGGATAGATTCGATACTCAATTTTGCAACTTTTGTGCTTAATTACTAATTCCAAATTGAACCAAAAGATGGTACTGGGTGGCGATTACATCGCACAAGTGTCTTACCTCTTTCCCTTTGCCTAACACCTCGTTGTTATCTGTAGAGTTTATCTATACTATATAAAGCTAAATGGACGACTCACTGACTGATCAGGACATTTTTTGGGGAGAATGGGGGTAGTGTTTGCTAAATATAGTTCTTTATAGAAATGTTGATCACTTTTAATTTCTTGCTACTGCGGTTGTGTCATATCTTCTTAGTCTAGGGTTCTTTATACTGTGAGTCATCAAATTGAAACACGCGGCTGAAGCTCCGATCACGGTTTAATCAGATGTCTGGATCGGAATATCGATGAAGTTGCCTGTCTGATTAATTACTCTTTGAATAACGATTGTTTGCGCGAAGTGGTCGACGAGTATCTTTGGTTGCCAACGATATTACTTCTTGACAGATTTTGATGGATGTTTACTAATCCATATCGACTGAACTAACTCAGTTGATAAGGACGCACCTTCAATACAGGGATCGTCGTGATCCGAATCCGAATAGAAAAGAGGGTAAGTATTCCTTTTTAAAAGATCGGCAGCGCACTTTTGACTCCTCTGGCGTTGCAAGCGTCCATGGGCGGCGGTAATCGCTTACCATCAGGTGATCCATCTACTCGGTTGTCACCTATCCCATAATAAATAATAATATCGTCTAACCGATTTCGGTTACGGCGGCTAATCTCGACGATCGGCCACGTTCGCAGGATATATTATAATTCACAAGTATTTGCGCAAACACAAATGCACTCTCTATTCTCTTAACCTCATAATCCGGTACGAGACCTGGGTGATCCGACTAGAGAGGGTCGGGCACAAGGCCAATGGCTTAACAAGACCGCCAACTTCCAGTCTCCGGGCTGACATTAAGAATTTCTAACACATTAAAATATGTAGAGAACCCAACATTTGCGGAGCTATCAAATGGATTGGTGTCGCGGGTCCCCAACCTAACAAATATTTGAGGAACCATTCCAGACCGGCCTCGACGATAATTAATCTATGCTCTGTGAGAATCTAGGTCACAGCTGGGGGTTTTCCTCTCAAGATTTACGACTTTGGAATTAAATTACCTTTTACAAAACAAATTACCTGCTCACGGTCTCAGGTGAGTATACTATCTCATACATACGTAAGTTTCTATCTCATACTAGAGTGTAATTCCCGGTTGCGTCCAAAGCTGTCTCTCTGGAGCCCAAGGTACGCTTACGCCTCCACTCGAGGCCCCAACGGCCGTCTGTTCTCCTCGCTATGTCCCTTTTTTTTTGGTAACGCAGAGAGAATGCCGCCGGCTCAGAAGGAGCTGACGTCGGCGCCGTAGTCCGGCGCCGCCTTATTCACACCCGGCCGCTGGGAGTTGACCGGGTAGTGTGGGGCCCTCCCTTGGGGTACTCCCAGAAGCATACCCACCAAACTCTCTGCGACAGTTTCCATCCCTCGCCCGAGAGAAACTCTCAGACCGGAAACGCGGGCCACAGGACGAACCTTTTTAAGTCTCCGCGAACCCGCTCAGGGCGAAAGAGGCTCTCCAGTACGGCGTCTTACCACATACCGGTCCAACGGACCTAGGGTCTCTCCCACGGCCCACCAAACACCGCCCCCCAAATGGCGTCAACACTGCTGGCTGCAGTGCAAACACCAACGGGAGGAGGACTGCGGGTACCCTTTCCCACCCATACACTGTTGGGTGGTTTGCGGAAATATTGCCACTTGAGGCATGCAATCTTTTGGGCTATGTCTATGACCTTAATACTCCTTCAGATCTTATCGTTACTGATACGATCACGCAAGGAGATTCCGAGCATAGCCATGTCCATTGCTCTCTGGGTGACTTTGAGTCTGCTTAATCAGCATATTGTAAGCGGCCACGTTTCGATTCCGTATGTCATCACTGGCAACACACACGCATTATAGACTTTCGTCTTGAGACACTGTGGTAGACTTCCAGTGTCGAGCTTCCAACCTTTACAAGAGTGGGTACGACCTGGGAATTAGACATAATTTTCGTCTTGTCCGTGTTCATTTTCAGAGCCACTTGTTGAGAGACTCTACTGAATAGGGGAACCAGACCAACTGAATCATGATTACACGTCTCTGCAGATACTATCGGAAACGTGCAGATTTCCTCATGGTGTTTTCCCTCACCGCCGAGCTAATGGCTTAACGCACATATATTTGAACAATCCAGGGGCATGCTCGGATTTGAACCACGACCCGCCGCATGGAAGGCTCATTCTAGTCCAATGAGCTACGATCACTCTCCAATGAGCTACGATCCGCACGAAGCGATTTGCTTCCACATTTATAATGCGGACGGCTAAGGAATGGAACTCTCTGCCGAGATCTGTTTTTCCTGACCACTATAATCTGGGCATCTTTAAGGCAAGAGTGAACAGGCATCTTTTAGGCAAACGCGTATCATCCTAGACCTCATCGTCGCTTTCCATCAGGTGCGATTGTGGTCAAGCGTTGGCTTATTGACCAAAAAAAAAAAACTCTGTCTCGCAGTCGCTTACCGTCTGCTCGTCTGCCACTTGTTACATAATCTTTTTTTTTCCGAATTTGGTTTTAATTTTGTCTTATTCCATTTTATATACCGCCGGATATTCTCACAAAGGCGTCAAGCGAATATTAATATTAACACATCTAAGGAACAATGGCTAAATGTAACGAACGATCGACATCAAAGCCGAACCATTTACAGGGGCAAATTAATTTCGGTTCCATTGACGATATACACGTGAAAATGGAATCGTGGGAGTCTGTACGTGACCGGATATTTTGAGTGATTCGAAGAATCAATAATTTAATATGTGAACGGCATTTACCTAGATACATCGTGGGAGAGCCACGCTTCGGCATGAATGGGCCGGCTCGACCGGAGTGACAGACTCACAGAAAACCGGCGTGAGCAGCACTGTGCTGTGTCTCACTGCGTAAGTTAGGGTAGCGGAGGCCGCAGTTGGCAGCGCACTTGTGACTCCATTGGTGTCACGGGTGTCTATGGGCGGTGGCCATCGTTTAGCATCAGGCAATCCGTCTGCTCGTCTGCAATGACAATGAATAATGAAGGCCAGGCGGCTGGGGCTTGGGGGTTCGGCTGCCCTGCAATTAACGTAGGGCAGCTGAACCTTCATAGCTCAGCCGCTGCAACCAAGGAGATAACCATCGTCGCCAAGGAGCTGGGTTTGGACTTGGTACTAGTACAGGAACAGTACAAGCATCCGCAGATCATCCAATGCGGAGCCAAACCCAAGGCCGGAGTGTTGGTGATGAATCAGGCGTTTGCGTTCACGTTCTTGGAACATCTTAGCAACGAACACTGCGCGGTCGCACACGTTGATACCGGAGATAAGGGTCGGAGCTTCTACGTGGTATCGGTATATTGCCAGTACAGCCACGACATCTCCCGACACTTGGAACACCTGTCCCACGTGATGGATCAGCTGGCAGGGAAGCACATATTGATAGGCATGGACAGCAATGCACACTCGCCACTCTGGCATTGTCAGGAACGACAATACGTTGGGAGAGGACCTGACACCGAGTACAGGAGAAATCAGATGGAAGGATTTGTCCTGGGACGAGCTCTTTTACTCCATAACAAGGAAGGTCAACCCCCAACATTTCACGGCCCCAACGGATACTCAAATGTGGACCTGACACTTACTACAAGAGGAATCACTGTGTCAGAGTGGACTGTAAGAGAAGGAGCAAGCTTGAGCGATCATCAGCTGATTACATTTAGACTAGGCGACACAGCGGTGCGATCGCGGGTGGAAGTTGCTGGTCAGGGTCAGATGCAGCCATCTTACAGAGACCGAGGCGTAAACTGGGCGAACTTTTGCTCAGCTTTGCACTACCGAGTGGGACGTCTGCAACTCAGGAGACCAGCTGAGGACATCTGTAATGAGTACACAGACATACTGACACGAACGGCAAGCGAATGTCTGGGCAATCGCAAAAAAACGGACGCCGGTGGGTACGAGTGGTGGACACCTGCATTGGACAAACTCAGGAAGGAAGTGTACAGCGCGCGTAGGAACTGGCAGAAGTCGCGGAGGAGAGGAGGTGAGCAGGAAACTCATTTGAAGAATGAGCTCAATTTTGTGAGAAATCACTACAAAGAGGCAATGAGGAGCGCGGAGATCACCTTTTACCGCAAAGTGGCCGAATCCGGCAACAATGAGCCGTGGGGGATGGCTTATCAAGCTGCCTCTGGCAGAGTCCGCCCCCCACCCAACGTGATGCACGGAATGAAGCTCATGGAAGGACATGCAGAAACTGGAGAGGAGACCATGTCTGGGCTCCTGCGCGTGCTGTGTCTTGATGACGACCTGGAGAAGGATGATGCGTACCACCGGCAGGTCCGAATAGCTGCTGCGTGTGCCCCGACTGGACGAGACTCAGATCCACCCAACCGGGAGGCACTGGCGCGAATAGTCAAAGATCTACCAACCACGGCACCGGGAATGGATGGACTGACGCCACGGATCATAAAGCGAGCATGGAGAGCAAGTGGAGAGGAAATGCTGTATATGTTTTCCGCGTGCATAAGAGAAGCTGTGTCCCCAGCCATACGGAAGACCGGAAGACTTGTGGTTTTGCCAAAAGGCAACGACAAACCCCTGACAGACCCAAAAGCGTATAGACCGGTAACGTTGCTGCCCATTTTGGGAAAGATACTGGAACGTCTCATTATCACCTGCGCTCCTTGTCTGCACCGGAATATCTCACCAAGTCAGCATGGTTTTAGGTGTGGAAAGTCGACGGTTACGGCGATTAACGCAATTATGGACCGAGTTACGAATACCTCCAAAAACTATTGCCAGCTTATATTCTTGGATATTTCAGGGGCCTTCGACAACGCCTGGTGGCCCATGGTCCTGCTCAAAGTGAAACAAGGTGGATGTCCACCAAATATTTACAAAATCTTAGTGAGTTACTTCACAGACCGGCGAGTGGGATTATTCATGGGTCTACAGGTGGTGTGGAAGAGGTCTACAATGGGCTGCCCCCAAGGTTCGGTGTTAGGGCCTACTTTATGGAATCTTCTGCTCGATGACATCCTTAGGCTACCGATGCCCGAGGGCGTCAGCATGACAGCCTATGCGGATGATATCACGATCGCGATCGAAGCACCAACCAGAGCTAAAATAGAGCGAGATGCACAATATATGCTCCAGGCGGTGTCCGAATGGGGGCATCGGAACCGTCTGACTTTCTCAGCTGCTAAGTCGCAGACGCTTACCTTGAAAGGCAAATTCAAGCGCCCCCCAACGATACGTATGGACAATAAGTCGATCGCGCACGTGAGCATGGCAAAGTTACTTGGAGTGGTGATTGACCAAGGGTGCTCCTTCTTGCAGCATGCGAACTTTATCGGCCAGCGGGCTAGTAACTGCTTCGGGAAGATGTCGAGAATATCTTCATCGACCTGGGGCGTGCGGTACAAAGCACTTAAGGTCCTGTATTCAGGGACCTATGTTGCAAGTCTTACTTACGCTGCGGCAGTTTGGTGGCACCGGGCAGGCATCTTCGTGGTGAAGCGAGCTTTGCTGCGCACCCAGCGGCCTGCAATGATTCTGCTCACGAAGGCTTAGTCTGTTAGCACATCAGCGCTGCCCGTGCTAGCTGCGATGTTGCCGGCCGACTTAGAAGTCGTTCGTGTGGGACGATTCGCCCAGGAGTGCCCAAAGGAAGCCACAGACAAGGAGCAGACGGCACTTAAACGTAGAATATTCGGAGATGTTGTTGCCCAATGGCAGGAGCGCTGGTCGACCAGTGACAAAGGAAGAGAGTTGTCGCAGTTTTTCCCAGACGTAGAAATGAGATTATCGGCCGGTTGGGTGGAACCAGACTACGCTGTGTCACAAATACTTACAGGACATGGGAGTTTTAACAGCAGACTGCACGCTATGACTCTCTGTGAGTCACCTGTATGTCCCTGTGGAGAAGCTGATGAAACTCGGGATCATGTGCTGTGGGAATGTCAGCTGTATGAAGAAGAGCGGCAACAGATGCTGAATGACTGGAACAGAAACGAGATAGGACCAGTATACCATCAAGAGATGGTCAACTCTGCAGAAGGTTTTCGACGGTTGCGTGCGTTTGCACTCAAAAGGCTTAACATCAGGAAGGAGATTGATTGATGTGGAACTGCCCGAGCGCGAGTCGCTTGTGTTGTGATGTTTCACGCCCCATTTGGGGAGAAGTGACATTGAGATGGGACACAGACACAGACTTTGTAGGGAGTGAAGACACGCACCGGGGAAAGAGCCCTTAGCAAGTACCTGGTGAGCGTCTCCCAAGATTCGGTCCGTATGCCGAGACGGTAGGAAGGACCATGGGCTGGTGGAGGGACTGTGCTCGTCTGCAACCTACCGTAAATTGGGGTTACTTTTATCTTGAGAAGACTTTGATCATAACTTCCTGTTCACATACAATTCCGAATAGCATGAATTGAAAAGACATTTGCCAATATTTTATTTTTAAATGACAACACTGGTGAACTGGCAAATCGTTTCCTGTTCGTGCGCTCGCGGCTCTGCGTAGTTAAACCGAAAAAAAGGTAAGTTTATTTTAATTAAGGATTTGTGGCTAAATATATGTGTTGCAAAACTTTTATATTGTTTATGTTTTTATACTTTTTTAATTGTTAGTGTGTGTGAACCTGTGAAAATACACTATTATACTTTTGCTGATATCAAATGTATGGCCATGGCAAAACCGCCGGGTCCCGGCCGCAGGGGTAGTCCTAAAAAGGTGTGGCTTGACATCCTAAAGGGTTGACATGCGTGCTAATAAACTGACTACAATGGAAGCACAAGACCGCGCGAAGTGGAGGAGTCGAAGTAGGAAAGCGGACCCCGGGCTCCGTAGCGCCGGCTTAGGACGCAACAGAGACAAAACGTTAAAATGATGATGATGGAACTTTGCTGATATCAGTGTATTTTATTGCCTCCCCTCATCATCATCATCATCATCATCAGCCCATTTAAGTCCCCACTGCTGGGGCACGGGCCTCCCTCAATCACATGAGGGGTAATTGCCATACTCACCACGCTTAGCAGACGGGTTGGCGAGGGTTTTGATATAAATGCAGAGTTTTCCTTCTCTGGGTGCTGATGATCATGCCAGCAGCTTTACCTTAGTCGCCTTTTACGACACCTCGGTAAGAGTGAGGGTGGCCTATTCTACTCTGCCGGGGACCACACGGCAGAGTAGAATAGGCCACCCTCCCCTCACCAGCATTTTATATACATACAGTCCAATCGCCACAACGGTCTTTAGAATGACCCTTTTATAAAATACTCCAGACCAACAAGTTGGAGAGTCATTCACTAAAGTAGAAACATTAACTTTTTACAAAAGGAAAAATTTGAATAAACTGTTATTTCCCTAGTAATTACCCAGATTTATACTCGTACCTAAAGTTTGCAGAGCTCTACTTCACAATACTCTAGAGGGTAGTTCAACATCTCTTTACTGTGACTAATCATCTTAATTTAAATAGAAATACTCCGGGGACAGAAAATTCGTTTGTTATTTAATGATCCGCTAAATTAAGCATTATAAGGCTTTTAAACTTTCGTTCGTTTTCGCAGCTAAAATTTCGTATTACAAAGCGTTGAAAGATATTGAGTTAGGGCGTGATTACATTTCTTACTTGTTTTGCATTAAGATTTTACAAAACATTGCATTATTAGGATCTAATAGCAGGTTTGTCTCTGAAGAATTTAGACACTTTTTACCCGTCACCTTAAGTAAATAACACATTTAAAAATTTCATCTCGTGATCAGGTGTCGACGAGATGAAATATTTAATAAAAAAAATATATAAAATTCATTTATTTCAGGCTTTGCCCATAATATTATTAGTATACAAAAATACTTAAAAATTATGTTAGTAGAACCACAACCAATTAATTTAGGTATCTGCCGCGCGCTGCGACCCCGGGCAAGCGCACATGCACTTGGACCCAGGGCCGCAGCGCGGGGCTGTCCGGCTTCTGGCTGAGCACGTTCAGGATGGTGTTGGGGCTCCTGCGCGTGCGGTGCATCAGCGACGCGATGCGGCGCCGCACCACGGTGTGGAAGCCGTCAGTGTGCGCGTGTGCAAACATCGCAGATGCACTACAGTAGCGCGGGAGCCCCACCAGTACCCTGAACGCATTATTATATTGGATTCGGAGTGCGTTGATGGCCCGCTGCGTATAGATAATCCACAGATTGCAGGTGTATAGAGTTTGGCAGTATGCTTTAAACAAGGTAATTTTGACCCCTAAACTACACCGCGCGAATCTGCGAGCCAACATATTACAGCGGACCGCCATCGCTCTTCTCTCCCATTCGATGTCTCCATCATCTTTTAAATCCTCGGTAACCACTTGGCCGAGGTACTTAAACTCCCTAACCCTATTAAGAGCTACACCATTAAGCAGCACGGGTGGCACCTCTCCCAACCTGCGACCTCTTGCTTTAAATATCAATAGCTGACTCTTCTTGACATTGTATAGGAGTCCATGTTCCTTCGCATATTGCTCACAGATTCCCAACAGTTTTCTCAGTGCTGATATTGATGGGCCGAGCAGCACTATATCGTCAGCGTAGCTAATGCTGTTTATAAATAGGCCATCGATCGATTTAAGTGTGTTATTTACTATAGCACAGTTGTGTCAGAAATATAGGTACTAAATGTATTATACTATTTTCGTAAATATGGCACGGTCTGTCCGTTAGGCAGGTAACGAGCTATCTGAAAAATGTTCCCAAAAGGCTTGAAAGAACTAAGTATGATTTATTAAAACCCTTTGTTACGAACTTTTCTGTAAAAATACAATGCCATTCATTTCCCGTACGTTAATTTCATTGTTTAAAAACGGTCAGGAGGCCTATTCTCGGGCACTCGACATTTAAGTCGAATTTAGACATTTCATACATTCGTCCATAGATAGATATATACTCTTTATTGCACAACATACAAAACTTAAAAGCTAGGTATACAGAGATACAATGTAATACCATACAAATCTCTAATTCAACTTTAATGTCGGATAGGTAGAAGCAATTAATGAAATACAAAATATAAGAATAATAATTAGTGAACAATGTTGCAGCAAGAATGGTCCCCGTCTCAGCCTATGCCACAGCAAAGCCATGACGGTGATTTTCAAACGGCGGCCTCAGAGTTTGTCCACGCCAGGCGAGGTGCTAGAAATTTTGATAAAAAATAAATTGTTAATTTTTTTATTGTGATGGTGTGACAAAAGCTTAGACAATTTAAATTGTCTAATTACAAAAGGTGTAAAAAAGAAAACCGCAAAAACAAACAATTTAAAAATATGTAAAGTAATTGGAAATGTCAATAATGGGTGGAATATATTTAATAATTTCTATTTAGATAAAATTAAATTATTTAGTAAGTTGTAAATTATTAGATAACTTGTAATGTATATATAATGGTCCCAATATACCCCGGGCTCCAAAGCGACTTTGGACGCAACCGGCAATAACAGGCTGATATGATGCTGATGATCTACAAATAAAATAGAGGCTATGGTTATTTACGGGTTGTTTCACTCGATGTTTTGTCTTGTAACGCTGTGTCTCCCTCTATGAGGCAATACTACATATAACACACGAGGTCTGTAAAAAATTATGAGGGTCATTGGTGCTTCCTCTATTGATCAAAGGTTTCCATGGTTCAATAAGCATAACAACAATTTGTCCTTCTACAATGGACAATTCGACAAAAAACATTTTCCGAAATGAAAATACTATTTCTATATTATTAGACTTATAGAAATTTAAGATAAATTATTTCAGAATTTTTAAACAGATAAGTATAAAGAAAGGTTTAAAGGTTGGCAACGCACCTGTGACTTCACTGGTATCGCGGGTGTCCATGGGCGGCTGCAATCGCTTACCATCAGGTGATCCGTCTGCTCGTCTGCCACAAATAACATAAAAAAAATGAGTCATCTTCTTTTATATAAATTTATTCGAAAAACGTATAAAAATGTTCCGTAGCCAAATGGCAAAAAACGGAACCCTTATAGATTCGTCATGTCTGTCCGTCTGTCCGTCCGTCCGTATGTTATAGCCACTTTTCTCCGAAACTATAAGAATTATACTTTTGAAACTTGGTAAATAGATGTATTTTGTAAAAAATGGGGGTTCTCCCTCCATACTTGAAACTGAAACTCCACACTTCTACACACACTAAAACAAAATATATGATATACATTACCATTAAAACTAACAAAGAGAATTGGCTGGGACTATAGATCTAGTAAGTATAATATTTAATACGTTATAAACCGTAAATCGCAATTTACCTTCCAAATATCTTACTTGCTGCTACGGAACGCTTCATGGGCGAATCCGACTCGCACTTGGCCGGTTTTTTTTGTCGTATTGTCCATTGTCATTAAAAAGTTCCTTGATAGCAAAAAGCATTGTTCAATAATGACACGAAACAGAGTACAGGAACGTAGTAAAAATAGGAAAGTAATTTATCTTTATCGTACCTTGAAATTCATGCTGCGTACAGCGCCGTCTAACGATCAAAATGATTAATGACTAGCCGTGCTTCGATTTCCTAAATGTAAGCTTTAATGCATTGTATTCAGATGTCACTTTCGTTTATTAGATTGCAGGATATAAGTTTGATCAATTTTTGATAAGGGTAGGAGGCTTCTTATGAGATTTAGTAGCAGAACCTAGATTATACTTCTAAATTTTACGAGTAGTTACTCGTAATATCTCCACGGACGTGAAATATTTTTTTTGTTTACATCCCTGTCTTTCTCTACGTGCTTTTAATCTGTTCTTCTTCTTATTTTATTTGTGGCAATCAACTTCTCGACTGAGAATTACTCCTGCCTATTATCATGTTTTAGATTTTAGGCATTATTAAGCGGGACAACCGAAGATAATTCGCCAATGTCAAGTAACTTATTGAGAACAAGTAGTTAGTCAACAGTCGAAGTCAGTCAAAGTCACAGTCACTCAATAAAACGCCGGTGTTTTGCGTTTTATCGACCTACGGATTCAGCGGATATCACTCTAAAAGCAATCGCGGGTTTTAAGACTCTATTAGGTCCAAGCAAGTTGTCACGAGACGACGCACTCGACACACAATAGCAGTGTTAAAAACGATACAATCCAACGATTCTTATTATTAGGATCACTTTGCGGCACTTCACTGCACAAATAAACACCAACTTGCACACTAAAAACCACTAGACACTAATTTAAAACCTTTATATTGCATCAGCCCACGCGGCTTCTTTTAGCCCTACCCGCCGAATCCCTTTTAATCTGTTAGCTATCAATTATATCCAAAAACATTCTGATTATAACCAAAAACATTCTGTAAAAAACTAGCCATGTCTCGATGGAGCTGATTTTTCATCTCTAAAAAGTAATGAAATCTAGATAAAAGTCGTGCCAAGTCTAAGGTTTCTTACTGCGATTTCTTTATTGTTTATAGTTTTGCGTGAAAGAGGAACAAACATCCATCCATACATCCATCCAAACAAACTTTCGCCTTTATAATATTAGTAAGGATAGCTAATGTTGTGTGACTTGGCCGTTGAAGGGTACACAAGAGTACAAAACCAGGTGCTCCACGACATCACTGCATCAATCTATCTCCAGAAGAGCGTATTTCAATAATAGCTACCTACTTATGGATAGGCGAACCTGAAACAAACAGTATAAAAATATTTGCAGTGGAGACGGACTTCTAATCATTTATTGATAGAATAGTCTGTCTGTACGTCTATTTTATGTTAAATCATTGGTTAGTGGTCGAGATATGTGCAATGGTGTCATGGCGGACCTTATTTTGTACCCTTGTGTACCCTTCAACGGCCAAGTTACACAACATTAACTATAAACAATAAAGAAATCGCAGTAAGAAACCTTAGACTTGGCACGACTTTGTCTAGATTTTATTACTTTTTAGAGATAAACAATCGAAGTGTGAGTAATGTTACTGTGATCGTACCGAGTAAAGTACCCATTTTGTGATTACATACCTACATGTTGATATTCATAGGTGGACCTAAATTGACATTTTCATTTCATTTCATTCAGTTACTATGATCGGAATACGCTATAATCGGCTCTGTCATGCCATGCTACACGCAGCTGGATTCTGAAAGCATATGCATGTTTCAGCGTGTTTTCACAACGGTACAGTTCAGATAGGAATCATCATAAGCGCCATTACGAGATTGCTTTAGTGAGGAGCTCTCGACTGAAACTATATTGAACCAATAATAATAATATCCTCCACCTGATTACGGCCACGGCGGCCAATCTCAACGATTAGCCACTTATGTAACACTAAGACTTTCTTACCAAAAACTTAGGTACAAATTCTTGGCTCGTTCCGGGGATCGAACCCGGCAACTCTTGCGCATCCGTCGCTTTAAAGTGCGAAATACTAACCACTGCGCCACCGAGGAAGTCAATTGAAACAATATAAGACCCTACGATATCGATTATTTTTGCGAATCCCTAGACTAGGCACAAAAAAGAGACACATTCGCAGATCCACTTTGGGTCACTGAATCAGTAGTTTTTCAGTAAGTTCTCCCCATTCTCATCTCGGCGTGTGATCCCCGGTTGCACCCAAAGCTGTCGCTTCGGGGCCCAGGATACACTGAAACAATATTCCGAGATTTGTGGAGTCTGGTAATTACAACGAAGCGTGTTCCGCCTGAACTTTTACAATCCTTAGACAGGGGGAACCAGATCTGAATCATGGTTACACACTTGAGAAACTATATATCCGAAACGAAATGGTAGAAATACGCACAGAAAACCGGCGTGAAGCAGCATTGTGCTGTGTTTTGCTACGTGAGTAAGGATACCAGGGGCTCAATCCTTTGGAAAAGGGGTTTGAAGGTTGGCAGCGCACTTGTGACTCCACTGGTGTCGAGCTTGCTAACGGGTGATCCGTTTGCTAGTTCCCCACCTATAACATAGAAAAAGAGATTTGAAAAATGCAGAGGTGCATGCTTGATTCGGTTGGAAGGAGGTTCTTACCCACTGAGATCCCATCGCTCAAAGTCAGCGAAGTAAGTAAGCTTTCACTACTGAGGAACACGAAGCAAGGAGATTGTGGTGACGGTGGACGGTGTGCATCAATTAAGCGTCGCAAAAGCAAATACAATTGCAAAGTTATAATTGGGACCTTTTTTATGGACAATGTTGCTAGAGTTCATTAAAACTTCGTCACACGTGTGCTTTTGGGTAATACTGACCTACATAAATGTGCTTTCTTTTAAGTATTCAGTTTGGTTCCCCTGTCTTGCTTTTGGTTGCGAAAGTCAGACGACTGTCGCTTCATTGTAATTACAGGTCAATTCACGAAAGATGACCACAAATGACGACCGTCTACGCATGTAATCTCATGAAGAAATAGCTCATTCTCAACTTGACACATTATCAGGGCTTAGATATATGATTCGATGTATGATGTAAATTTAAAGAAAATCCTATGTTAATGTAACATTAAGTAAAAATCATTTCATTTGTATGCCGCAAAGGTACGACATGTTGAAACCTTTTATGTATGTAACAATTTATCTTTATCTTTAGACTAAACACATTCTATGTTTAATTGAAAATGTTTTTTGTCTTAAGTGTTTACTTCATGAGATTACATGCATAGACGCTGGCCATTTGTGGTCATCTTCCGTGAATCGACCTATACCAGCTTCCCGAATCCTGGCTCATGGTCCCAGCGCACCCTGGGCTCCAAAGCCACACCTTTGGACGCAACTGGGAACTACTCGCTTAGATGAGAAAGATGAAGTAAAGTCTTAGATTAAATCAAAATGATTAAAATGATTAAATCAAAATGATTTAATCTAAGGTTAGAGTTTTAGAGATTTGTAAAGAAACTATTTTACGTCTCTCGTAAACGTAGTGTAAACCCTCGGTGGCGCAGTGGTTAGTGGGTCGCACTTCAAAGAGACGGTTGCGCAGGAGGACCCGCGTTCGATCCCCGCGACGGACCAAATATTTCTACCTACGTTTTCGGTAAGAAGCTCTAAGTGTAGTTGGCGGTCTTTGTACCCCTGTGTCTCGCCGTTGGTCTGGCACCCGATCCCTCTTCGGTCGTGTCATGCTGGTGTCCCATCGGAATATGGGGGTTAGGGAATAGAGAGTGCACTTGTGTTTGAGCACACACTTGAGCACTATAATATATTCTGCGTACGTGGCTGATCGTTACGATCGGCCGCCGTAGCCGTAATCAGTAAGAGGATATTAGTGTACAAGCTGATGATGGTGATGATGATACTTTCTCATAGACCCAAGACTCCAAGGCCCAAGACTCGCGTCACCAGTGGAGTCACAAATGCGCTGCCAACCTTAAAACCCTATATCCCCCGGATTGGGCCTCCGCTACCCTCACTTACATAGCGAAACACAACACAGTGCTGTTTAACGGCGGTTTTCGGTGAGGCAGTGGTATCACTTCGGTCTAGTAGCCCATTCATGCCGAAGCGTGGCTCTCCAACGATTATTGTGTGGCTTTTCAGGCTACACGGTCTTAGAGGTCATCATCATCATCATCATCTAAGCGTTATTTCCCGATGTGTCCCGAGCTGGTACTTAGGAGTCCGTTTTCAAATCTATGTCCGCATTACTTTAGCTCAGCGGTGAGGGAAAACCTCGTGGATAAACCTGAACGTTTCGGAAAATTTCTGGAACGTGTAACCATGATTCAGTTGGTCTGGTTTCCCTTTTAAAGGTTGCGTAGTTCAGATGGCAGTCGCTTGATTGTAATTACAAGATTTCTCAAATCCTGAATGATGTTTCTTTATGACTGGTGGCAGACGACCAGGTGGATCACCGATCCACCGGACCGATGCACCGGTGGAGCATCGATGGAATGCGATTTCCGCCGCCCATGGACGCCAGTGGAGTCACCAGTGCGCTTCTACGAAGCGTGGCTCTCCCTCGGTTAAAATGGTTTAAGCATCTAAGCGAAAGCTTTATTTTATTTTATTTATTTATTTTAGGGATTACAAACAAATGTATTAAGCTTTGAACGCAACCGGGGATCACACGCCAAAACGAAGACGAATAGCTGACTCAATGTCCTAAAGTGTATTTGCGTATCCGTCCCTGTCTTTTGCCTAGTCTAGGTATTAGTAAAAAGGATCGATACCGTAGGGTCGTAGGTACCTACTATTGTTTCAATATAGTTTCAGTCGAAACCTCCTCACTAAAACAATCTCGTAATAGCGCTGTGATGATTCCCATATGCACTGCACTGAAAGGCTAGCACAAACTTTTTGAAAAATCGTTGCATATGCGAATCGTAAGCAATTTGTATGAAAATTGAATAGCTCCCTCTATCGTACGTAAGCATAACTATCTTCTCTTTCACATGGAATAAAAAGGTGACGGAGTATTGCGGCAATGTCAAGCATAATGACATCGTTTGGTAAACAGAAGGTTTTGTGTCTGTGTGTGTAATGATCGCATTGGAATACGCAAATTCACCAAGCTGGGTCGCTATACTACAGTGTACCAAGCAAAAGTCTTTGCAATAAATCGCAGAGTCTGCAAATGAATCTCCAAAATAAGAAAATATTCATCTTCTCAGATAGTCAAGCTGCCTTCAAGGCGTTACATCCTGTGAACTTGACTCTAAACTCATTAGCAAGTGTGTCCTACTCCTAAACCAGCTTGGCAATGCCAACATTGTAAAGCTGATTTGGGTACCGGGACACAGCAATATCAGAGGCAACGAAATTGCTGACGTGCCAGCAAAGGCCGGAGCAGAGAGCCCACTACTCAGACCGGATCCAATAAGTGGCGTTCCAGCCTGCATGGTCAGGTTCGAGTTAAAAGAATGGGAGCATAAGCAAAGCACTGATTTTCGGAAAAGACTACCTCGACTTTCTAGTCGTTGATACAGTCCAAGGCGTTGATACAGGCGTTTGACCAGAAACGAGCTGTAGAAATAATAAAATTGAGTAGGGTCCGAGTGAGTGCCCTAACTTGTCCTATGCTAGGGCACTCACTTGGACCCTCACGGGGCACTGCAAATTAACCAAGCACCAGCACGACATGGGTCTTTCAGATACCAAAATCTGCAGGTTCTGTCGCGAGGACGAGGAAACGATTATCTACCTCCTCGGCGAGTGTATAGCGCTGCACCACTGCAGAAGCCGGCACCTGGGAGCACACCATGATCTCGGCAGATGAGATCAAAAGCTCCCCATCAGCTTCATTCTAGGGTTTGTCCTGGAGCTGGAGCTACATGAGGTGCTGTAATAGGTTCTGGGGTTGCCACAATAGATCAACTATTGGTAACAGTGGCAATGAGACGCAAGGCTCACCCCATTTCTTTCAAATAATAAATATCTAAAAGTATTGCGTGGACTCGCTATGATTTCTTGAATGTTCGTGATAGCCCTTCAGATGAGTGAGTAAGTAGTGAGGTTATTCTCACCCCCTTTTTAGGTCTACCCCAACACGGTCTTAGAACTGTGCAAGCATTTCATCAAGTTCAATGTAAATATAGAGTTCGGTTTTCGATCACGTTGCGGCTGATACTCGTGTAGCAAACTTTAAGCTCTCGTTTGCGTTCTGTATTGATCTTTGGGGGTAGTTGCTGCGGTTGGGTCGTTAACATTGCTAACCGAATAGCAACACGTGGAATTTGCAACGTCAACTATAGTCGAAACTGGAATTCAATATCAGAATAGCTACTACAATGTTGCCACTGAAATAAAATGATTGCACAATAGTATAATACCAATTTTTTTAAAACACAACAACAATAAAATGTTGCCATTGTTAGTTGAAATTTAAGTTTATATTTTTTGAGGAAATCTAAGGAATGAATTGCTGCCTGCCTATACTAAGAAGCATTAACAAAAAGGTTGGCGAAACCTGAAAACTTTAATTGACAATGACATAAGTGACTGATAGATTTGACAGTGACGTATCTGTCGCAGCTTTTTGGTCTTGAATTCCAGTTTCTAGTATAGTGTGTGATTCGATACAATATCCGGATGATATTCTCTCGATCTCGGACGTAACTATCACTTTTTTATTTGATAAATGCAGACGGATCATTTGATGTTAAGCGATTGCCGCCGCCCATCGATACTCGCAATACCAGAGGAGTTACAAGGGCGTTGCCTAGTGAAATACTTATTACTATTTTAAACTCGCCTGCTCTCACCTCGTGTCAGAACATTAGTTCCACTTTATGCCATTAGATGGCGCTAGGCGCCGATTACATCGCGCAAGTATTTCGTGATTTGGATTACCTATAGGCATTGCCGCTGTCTGTAGGATTACCTCTTTATAAATAAACAGTATAGATAATGAAATAGGTAGTATAGTCTATTCGGCCGCCCTACATTTCGTTTTTCAGGACTAAATTTCGTGAAACCCGCGTCGCGCGCGACGCGTCTTCGCAGCTCTTTTACCGCAGTGCAGCGCAGTACTGTCCCAGATGGCGCTGGGTGTCAAATTGAATCGCGCAAGTGTCGTGTTTTTTCGGTTTACCTATAAACCTTGTCATCACCCGTAGACTTTACTTACATTATCAAGTATCATTACTTACATTATGACTGCCTCGGTGGCGCAGTGGTTAGTGGGTCGCACTTTAAAGCGACGGTTGTGTTTGGGGTCTTGGGTTCGATTCCCGGGTGAGGCAAAAATTTGTCCATGAGTTTTTCTGTTAAGAAATTCTCAGTGTCAGCCCGGGGTCTGGAAATTGGCGGTCTTGTACCCCGTGCCTCGGAAAGCACGTAATGCCATTGGTCCTGCTCCCGGTCGTGTTATACTGGTGTCCAATCAGATTATGAGGACAGGGAATAGAGAGTGCACTTGTGTTTACGCACACACTTGAGTATTATAATACAGGATGTATCTGTGAACATTTACAGTCCTTTAACCACGTGTTCTATCAACCATTCTGAACAAAATTTGTTCTATGACTTTTGAAAAATCGCATTAAAAAATTTCAAGTTCTCATACAAAGTCGGTCACGTGACTTGGTCATTTTGTATGGAAGGGGAGTCGAAAAATTTTTTGACAAACTTCGTAAAGTCGTAGAACAAATGTTGTTTAGAATGGTTGGTAGAACATGTGGTTAAAGGGATGTAAATGTCCACAGATACATCCTGTATATCTTGCATAAGTGGCTGATTGTTGAGATTGGGCGCCTTAGCCGAAATCGGTTGGAGGATATTATTATTATCAAGTATCAAATAAACCCTTATTAAAATGATTTAAAATCCCGCTTTTATTCATTAAATTACAGGCATACTATGAAGACTGGAGACTGAAAATATGGCAGACAGCTTAGACTAACGCAATTACAGTAGTTAGTCAGAGTTCGGGACGTTTCGCTTATCAACTTAATTTGACATCACTGTCAGTTTGACTAACTTTCCGCTGCCAGACAATCTTCAGAACTTACCCAACTTTTGCGTATTAGACAGATGAGAGATAACTAAAACTGTAATAGCTTAGTGGAAAAGAACTCAGTGCACATTCGCAAATCAGGAGTTTCAATTCCGAGCATGTAGCTATGTATTTTTCAAATCTATGTGAGTTTTTCTACAATTCCATATTAATGTTTGGTATTCCAGCCATAACGTAGGTAATCTTACCGCTTGCAGCGATAGATGGATAAATATTTCACAAGATGACAAACATCAATTTGATTCCGAGATCATCAGCGGAAATACAAATATATACATTTAATACTTTTCTTTTGTAAATACATACTTATAATGCATAGAAAACACCTAGACCAATACAAACAGCCTAAATCTATCTATGGCGATATCTGCCACCTAGGTATCCCAAAAAAAAGAGACGAAATAAATGAGTGCAATAAATTTTTACACATACATAGACATAGCCCAAAGAATTGCATGCTTCAAGTGGCAATTGGCAGGACACATATCGAGGAGAACAGACGGCCGTTGGGGCGGAAAGGTCCTCGAGTGGAGGCCACGTACAAGAAGTCGCAGCTGTGGCAGGCCACCCATAAGTTGGACGATCCAGTGAAGATCTCGGAAACCCATTGGATGCGGGTGGCACAGGCCTGATCTGTGTGGAGAACATTGGGGGAGGCCTATGTCCTGCATTGGACGTCTATTGGCTGAAATGCTGATAAATTCTTATACATGTAAAATTATAGTCTGTAAGCTGAAGTCAGGAGGAGGTAAATACTGAAACAGATGTTTCATGATAAATGAGTATTCTGAGAAAGGTCAGGTCAGGTCATTATTTATGACCTTTGCCTACAGCGCAACCATTTCTACGACTGACGGGAATTTATGAAGTATTTTTTTTTTTTTTTTTTTAATTTATTTAACGAACCACAAACAAGTTTCCAATGTTATTAAATTACAAAAGTATAAGGTTGTACATTGTAAATTATTGAAAACTCAACCTTGCTGGCTACATATTTATAACAAACGAATTTTAACAGAGACTCAAGCAACTATGCAATTATACATTGTTGATGCTTAAATGAAAAGCCTAAACTTATATTAATACAGGGTGCTTCGGTAAACAATTGTGGTACATTATGCGGATAGAAGGAGGGGACCCTCCTTCTATCCGCATAATGTACCACAATTCGAACAACTCGAAAAGTAATGAGGAGAAAGAACTGGCCCGTCGCTATTTTCTGCCTACCGCTCCGGAGAAAATATCTTACATAGTCATTTAGGTACTTAACAGTACTATAATATCATCATCATCATCAGCCCATTTAAGTCCCCACTGCTGGGGCACGGGCCTCCCTCAACCACATGAGGGGTAATTGCCATACTCACCACGCTTGGCAGACGGGTTGGCGAGGGTTTAGATATAAATTCAGAGTTTTCCTTCTCTGGGTGCTGGTGATCATGCCAGCAGCTTTACCTTAGTCGCCTTTTACGACACCTCGGTAAGAGTGAGGGTGGCCTATTCTACTCTGCCGGGGACCACACGGCCCTATAATATACTGTTTACATAAATAAATAAATATGTATTTCACCATATCACATTTGATCTGACTCCGAGATAGGTAAGATCAAGCACTTGTGTTACGGATATCAGAACCAACAGCGGAGTTACAAATATATATATACATATAATACTTTTGGTCTGAGTGTTTCTATGTATTATAAATATGTATTTACAAAAGAAAAGTATTATATGTATATATTGATTCTGATATTTGTAACACAGGTGCTTGAGCTACCTATCTCGGAGTCAGATCAATGTATGTGATGTTGTGAAAATAAAATATTTATTTTCTTTTGTAAAATACATATTTATAATACATAGAAGAACACCCAGGGACCACAGAAACAGACATTTTCATGCTACGGATATCAGAACCAACAGCGGAGTTACAAATATATATATACATATAATACTTTTGGTCTGAGTGTTTCTATGTATTATAAATATGTATTTACAAAAGAAAAGTATTATATGTATATATTGATTCTGATATTTGTAACACAGGTGCTTGAGCTACCTATCTCGGAGTCAGATCAATGTATGTGATGTTGTGAAAATAAAATATTTATTTTCTTTTGTAAATACATATTTATAATACATAGAAAACACCCAGACCAACAGAAACAGACATTTTCATGCTTACAAATGTTTGTACTGAGTGGGGATCGAACCCGCAACCCTTGCACCAGAGGCAGCGTTAGTGAACGCTGCCTCGTGCTGGGGCACGGGCCTCCCTCAATCACATGAGGGGTAATTGCCATACTCACCACGCTTGGCAGACGGGTTGGCGAAGGTTTTGATATAAATGCAGAGTTTTCCTTCTCTGGGTGCTGATGATCATGCCAGCAGCTTTACCTTAGTCGCCTTTTACGACACCTCGGTAAGAGTGAGGGTGGCCTATTCTACTCTGCCGGGGACCACACGGCTAACACAAGTGCACTCTCTATTCCCTTACCACTAGCACATACTAAATCGGATTTATTTTGAACAATTTCGGGGTTACAACTTCTTGGCAAACACTCGCGAAAAATTGATTACCGCCAAAAGTGGCCGCTCTTGGCGTGAATCAATTATTCGCGTACAAAAACGGACCCAATATTTGTGCATGGTTATTTAATAAATAGTAATAAGTGTTTGCCAAGAAATTGTTTAAAATAGATCCGGTTTAGTAGCTAAAAATTAAAATCGATTGGCGTCGCTAGTGTGCCCTACCCGTCACCTTAATGACTGACGGCTCCTCCACACGACCGATCACATCGCGTTCGCGCTGCACACTCGGCGCACGGTAGCCATCACCAAGGCTCACACTGTATTACTGTATTATATGTTCGTTCTTTTTGTCTTTTCTTTTTGTTACCTTTGATTATTTTTCACATTCTTTGTTATCTGTCACATTCAAAATTGATTTCGCCAATCACTCAAGGTGCAAACTGAAAACCAGCGCGGCAGCGGCTGTAAACCGCTGCAGCACATGCTGAGCTTGGACCTTGTTGACCACTTCACTTTGTTCCTTTTCTTCTTCCTTGATCACTAGTTTATGTATTAACTTATTTTATTTGTTTTTGTTTAAACATTTTTTCCTATGTATTACTGTGCGATCTTCTTATGTTTATGTTGTGTGTCCTGTCTATGTACATCTCATCATCATTATCATCATCATTTCAGCCAATAGACGTCCACTGCTGGACATAGGCCTCTCCCAATGTTCTCCACACAGATCGGTCCTGTGCCGCCCGCATCCAATGGATTCACGCGATCTTCACCAGATCGTCGGTCCACCATGTAGGAGGCCTGCCACGGCTGCGACTTCCTGTACGTGGCCTCCACTCGAGGAACTTTCCTCCACAACGGCCGTCTGTTCTCCTCGCTATGTGCCCTGCCCATTGCCACTTGAGGCATGCAATCCTTTGGGCTATGTCTGTGACCTTAGTTCTCCTGATGATACTTACTTACTTAATAATACTTAATGCATACTCCACTTATGATATTATGGTCGCTGGTATATACAGTCTACTTACTATACTTGGTAAATAGATAATAAGCCCAATTAGAAACCACGTCAATCACGTGGTATCGTGGTTCGAGAAAACCTTTACCAACGTCAAAAGCCACGTACCTAATCTATATAGAGAAAGTCAATATTCCTTGATGAAGGCTGCCTTTCATAAATAATGCAGGCGTTACCTGCGGGCCTGTTAGATAGTGTTGCCACTTTTTGTCGAATTGAGTCGTTCGCGTTAAAATAGTTAATTAATATATTTTATACCACATAAACAAAGATTTATAAAATCTTTTTTTTATGACATTAGGTGGCAGACGTGCAGAGACGGATTACCTGATGATAAGCGATTGCCGCCGCCCATGGACATCCGCAACACCAGTGTAGTCACAAGTGCACTGCCAACCTTTAAAACCCCCTTTCCCCCCAGATTGGGCCTCCGGTACCCTCACTCACGCAGCGAAACACAGCACAGTGCTGCTTCACGCCGGTTTTCTGTGAGGCCGTGGTTTCACTCTGGTCGAGCCGGCCCATTCATGCCGAAGCGTGGCTCTCCCACGGTTGAAAATTCATTTATTAAAGTACAATTGGCGGACATAAAACCTTACAACATTCTGTACCAGTCAACCATTGGGCGAGGCAGAAAATTTATCACGTCATAGTATGATATTATAATAAATATAAATAACTGGAAAATTAAACATTTGTCGTCTGCCACATCTCATATAAAAAAAAAAAAAAAATGTATATTTTATTTTCTTTTGTAGATAAATTGTGTAAACTTTCGCTATCGCTTACCATCAGGTGAAACGTCTGCTCGTATGCCGCCTGTAACGTAACAAAAAAATTAACTACACGTTTATGCAATAAAGCCTTTGATTTTGTTTTTGAGAGAGTCGCTGTGAAAAAATGTATTTCCATTCGTTTGTCTTTATCGATTCCATAATTGTCAATTATAAATAAAAAGTCGAAATAAAATTATTTTTAACTTGAACCACTCTTCATTCTATCAGGTCATCTCATGGAACGTATCACAAGAAATTTACATTTATTTGGATGAGAGAGGAGTGCGGTTAAATTCGATATTGAACATTCAAGCGACCTAGGGGTGGTCTTCACCCCGTAAAGACTCTACTCCACTAGTGAGCAAATGCCAGTCGACTATTTTCTATTAGGATTTTTTTTAAGAAATATATATTCTTTATTTGCGTAAAATATGGTTACATTTGTTGTTAACATTGTTTAAATTAGTCCGCATTAAATATTTTTACACACATAGCATCGCGTTGCCGTAGATAAATTATATGTTAGATAGATTAAATGTGGGAGAGCCACGCTTAGGCATGAATGGGCCGGCTCGACCGGAGTGATACCACTGCCTCACAGAAGACCGGCGTTCACGCCGGTCTTCTGCAGCGCCTGCGCTGTGTTTCGCCGTGTGAGTGAGGTTACCGGAGGCCCAATGGGGGGGAAGGGGAAAAGGATGGCAGCGCACTTGTGACTCCACTGGTGGTGCGGGTGTCCATGGACGGCGGAATTGCTTACCATCAGGTGATCCTTCTGCTCGTCTGCCACCTTTCATATAAAAAAAAAAAGATAGTTGCCAAGATTTGGGCTTTTACTATAACCTAACTATTATTAACATCATCGTTTAAGTATGAGATGTTGTATGATTTTCGTCTAAGTCACTCAATTTACTCCTTATAAAAGTTGATCCATATCGCATCCCTATAGTTGGGCCACGCAGTTATTGAACATCTTATATCAGCCGACTACCAATCGAGGTTACATCGAGCGAGTATAGACACTTTGTGAACGCACTGTTGACGGGCGCTTATGTTATGTTATGTCCAGTGTGGTGAATTATTTAGTGGTGACAGTTTGCCTGCCTGTATTTCACGAATAAATAAATGATTATGATTATTATGCATGAAAGGTCATGCACGATAGAAATCTGATCTGTAAAATAATACCTATTATTTAAATGTTGACCTTTTTAACCCCCGACGCAAAAACGACGGAGTGTCATAAGTTTGACGTGTCTGTGTGTCTGTCTATGGAATCGTAGCTCCCGAACAAATGAACCGATTTTGATTTTGTTTTTCTGTTTGAAAGATGAATTAGGAGGGTGTATTCGTAGCTATGTTGGATAAAAATCGATCCAAGATGGCCGCCGTCACAAAGATTTGGATTTTATGTTTTAACACAACTCCCACAATATGGGTATCATATAAAAGGGCTTGAGTAGCAGAATATATTAATTGTGAAAAATTTCAAATCCAAGATGGCCGCCGTCGGAAAATGACGAATAACCTATTTGTTGTTCCAACTGCCTCAATATAGGTATCAAATGAAAGAGCTTTAGCTGTGTCGGGGGTTTTTTAAATTTTCAATAAAAAAAATTATTTTTCAGTTTTATAGGATCTAACTTTTTAATTAAATGGTTTCAAAATACCACTACTCCAAAAAAATATTTGGCAACGCAGGTTGGGCCTGTTTGGTGGAAGGAGCATCAAGTAACCTTACACCAAAATTCTTCCCCGAGATTATCTGGAAGAGATCACAATAAGACTGCTTACATTGTACTAGGATAATATCATAGACTAAGATCTGTATTTTGTGTAAAAAGTGTATTTATCTATCAAAATTCAACCAGGTTTGAATTCAACCAGGAAATCCTTACAAATTATTATGAGCGCTTACCATGTGGACCGAGATTCGAATTTTCTTTGAATGTGTTTGTGCATAAGATTATGATGGTCTGAGTTTAACATTACCATATTTTCCATTACCAGTTCGGTTATTCCCGCCCAAAGGATAATTTGGAAATTTTTATGGCTCTGTTCCAGAATAAATGTGTTAATGTATCTTCTTAAAAGAGGCAGTACATATCGAAAGAGAATGTTAAAAAGTATTTAGGATCACTGGTTTCTGTTTTCTACTTGTTTACATTTAGAAACAAAGATCTGTTTGGTATATGATATTCTGAAGCACGATCCAGATTGTCGGGTTCAAGAAAACACAATATTTGTCAAGAAAACGTGCTAATTTGTTTTTTTTTTTTATGTGATAGGTGGCAGACGAGCAGACGGATCACCTAATGATAAGCGATTGCCCCCGCCCATGGACACCCGCGACACCAGTGGAGTTACGAGTGCGTTGCCAACCATTAAGCCCCCCTTTCCCCCTGATTAAGCCTCCGGTACCCTCACTCCCAGCACAGTGCTGCTTCACGTCGGTTTTCTGTGATGTCACTCCGGTCGAGCCGTCCCATTCACGGTAAAATACGGTTGTTATATGGTAATCACGTTATTCGATCAATAGAAATCCCAAAACAGCTCGTATAAAAGTTTAAACCGTTATCCAGTTGGTCCCGGAGATTCCCCTGTCTATGTGTTGAGTAGGTCAGATGGCAGTCATCATCATCATCGTCAGCCCATTTAAGTCCCCACAGCTGGGGCACGGGCCTCCCTCAATCACATGAGGGGTAATTGCAATACTCATTTATTTATTTATTTATTATCTAGATATATGTATTTATACTATAAATTTACTTAATCAATATTCAAAATCAAAAGGATTGCACCACCCTCCCCTCTTCTATCTAATGTCCTTTACCTGAAGGTTGTCTGGTAGAGATCGCTCCCAGCGATAAGACCGCCTAAATTGTACATTGTATCTCTGTATACCTAGCTTTTAAGTTTTGTATGTTGTGCAATAAAGAGTACCTATCTATCTATCTATCTCACCACGCTTGGCAGACGGGTTGGCGAGGGTTTTGATATAAATACAGAGTTTTCCTTCTCTGGGTGCTGATGATCATGCCAGCAGCTTTACCTTAGTCGCCTTTTACGACACCTCGGTAAGAGTGAGGGTGGCCTATTCTACTCTGCCGGGGACCACACGGCTAGATGCACGACTAGATGGAAGTCGCTTCAATGTAATTACTAGACTTCCCGAATTCTCGTGACGGTCCAAGCCTACTCCGGACTCCTAAGCAACAGCTTTGGACACAACTGGGACACGCTAGATTAAAGAATAAAAGTCGAAAACGATTTTTATAATAATAAAATAACTGATTCACACATTTTATATCGAAATCGTCATCAGCAACCCACACTCGTCCACTGCTGGAAATAGGTCTCCCCTAATGCGTCTTTTTTATAACCCACCACGCTGGTCCAGTGCGGGTTGGTGGGTGGTTCGCCAGGGCCTCTTTTCTTGGTTAGTAGGACGCACCACGGGCAGGAGAGGTTGACTTGGGACCCGAAAGATGTTGTGTTGGTCCCCTTACGTCCCATATCATATGGTTGGTATATCAGTGGTTGGTCTGGCGCCGCACCTCCCCTATTCTTGCGATCTAATGCCTTATCTTAACGCTAAGATGATGATGATGGATGAATCATGGTGCAATGCACAGATATTATAATACTAGATGAAAGGGAACCTCGGGCTCCAAAGCGACAGCTTAATGCGCAACTGGGGAATTACAGGCAAAGATGAGGGGGGATGATTTTGATGATAGAATATTATTCTATCCTGGTGTTGGTGATGTAGGTTATTCTAAGAATAACCTACATCACCAACACTAGGTAATAAAATTTTGACTGCCTCGGTGGCGCAGTGGTTAATGGGTCGCACTTTAACGCGACGGCTGAGCTTGAGGTCCCGGGTTCGATCCCCGAGTCGGGCCAAAAAGTTAAGAAATTCTCAGTGTCGGCCCGGAGTCTGGAAGTTGGCGATCTTGTACCCCTGTGCCTCGGAAAGCACGTTAAGCCGTTGGTCCTGATCTCTCTTCAGTCATGTCACAGTGGTGTCCCATCGAAATATGAGTAAGGTAAGGTGGTAAGGGAGTTGTGAGTGCACTTGTGTCTGCGCAAACACTTGGGCACTAAAATATGTCATGCGTCGATGGTCGATCTCGGAGATTGGCTGCCATGACCGTAGTATCGGTTTGGTGGACATTATAATAAAATGCTCATAAATGTATACTCATCCACTGTTATCGCGGATGAGTGTTCTGTTTCACGCTCATTACGTGTAAGTCACCACGAAAATCAATAGTCATTACCATTTATAGAGGCTGGTGTGTTTATTTTTATAGGAATCTGAAGACGGGCTGTGTAGACAATTTGCGTAAAGATTTGCTAAGATAAAGAGCAGTCTGAGTTATATTTCTGATAAAAATAGAATAATGTTAATAGGAAAATAAGCTATCTTTAACGACTTTTTCTGGGCTGATGATGCATTTAGTGTGACCCTGCATTGTACCTACCTATACTAGCTCGTGGGTTCTAGACCCATTCTGGATATATATACTTGTATTTTTTTAATGTCATATGTGGCAGACGAGCAGAGGGATCACTTGTATGATGAGTACTTCTGTTTATGCGGTATCTGAGTGTCATATTATGTATTTAAGTATTACAATTTGTAATTCCTCTGTTGCCTGATATCCTTAGCACGTGAGTATATATGAATTTACAAAATCAGATCAATAAAGATGTTGTATTAATTAATTTATTTGAGCTTTTCCATCCGTCGTCCATTATTTTATTCCAACTTCTATCAATGATACACCCTGGCCAATATCAGTCACACGATATGACCTTTGTCAAAAATCGTTTGGGTATTTAAGGTTAAAAGGTTAAATATCATTATATCCTGACCAAAATAATAGGTATAGTCCACTCACATCGGTCCACAAAGACATTCCATATTGTTTTGGAATTCTCTGGATTTCGGAGCATTCCGAGTCCGTTGGGAGCTGGGATAAGAAAGGGCCTGCGCTCAATACGTTTGAATTTAAACAAGTACCTACTTCCAATATAGGAATGCTATCGACATCACAACTTCGAGTACATATAGGGGTGTTTAAAGGTTGGCAGCGCACTTGTGACTCCACTGGTGTCGCGGGTGTCCATGGGCGGCGGCAGTGGTAAGCAACTTACCACTGCCGCCGCCCATGGACGGGTGATCCGTCTGTTCGTCTGCCTACCTATTACATAAAAAAATATATATGTATGCTCAATCGGGGACAATTTCGGTGAATCACCTTGTAGCATGCCCTTACCCAATATGGAGCTCAATTCTCGTGCTCGTGACATTTATTTTCATACGATATATATCACTTAAACGTAGCTTTTTTGTATGGTTTTCAGGTGTTATCCACCATTATTTCATGTTATTTACTTAAGAATAAATTGCAAAAGATTGCTATAAAAAATATCAACTATTGTTATCCACTATGTTTTCAAAATATCACAAGCACGAGAATTGGGCTCCAGGAGAGGGTGCGCTTGCTGATAATGCTTTTGCTAAGCGATTTGTGCTACGAACTGATTCACCACTAGCGTCTCCGACTGTACACACCTACTTGCACACTATTGTGTTTGTTCAGTTCCGTCAAACAGTAACTATAATAAAAGAAACTGCTGACACACTTGTGCGCAAGGCTGCCCTGATAAAGGAAAACGATTAATCCGTTGGTCCTGCACCCGATGCGTCTTGATTGATTGGTCGTGTCATTATTGAGTATTGGTTTTCCAAGGGACTTGTGTCCCTTGGAACTCACTTGACATTGGCAGATTTGACTGCGTCTCTGACGTACACTCTGACACTACTAGTAAAAAAAAAGTCACTTGGAAATAAAGATTTCCTTGAACAGTGCGAGCTGCTGCCTACACAGTAGACAGTTAAGTACTCTGCTTGTCATGCTACTTTCTAGCTCGCTCGTGCGTGTTACTTGTAAGTGATGTCCCAGCAGAGGGAGTTACTGCAGTGCAGCTACTGTGCAGGCTGACTCGTACGGTTGGTGCACTATTTAAATCAGTCCTATGAGAATAGAGAGTACATTTGTGTATAATGACATGATGGGTTTTCGGCTGATTTTCTCTTCTTAAAGTAACACTTCGAATAGCGAAGGTTGGCCGTTAATCTAGCATATACCTATGCTGCTTGGTCTCTCTCTCGCGAGAAGAACGAAACAGCTCAGCAGCGCTCGCTATCCCCGTTCATCCTCGGATGTCACGCAGCCATGATTTTTCCCTCCGACCCACATGCCTCTTACCAGCTACTTTCTCCATCATACTAAGTTTCAACAACTCGTATCTATCGTGTCTTAACACATTTCCTAAGTAGGTAGCTTTCCTCTGCTTGCTGGTCGATAAGAATGCGCGTTTCTGGTGAACTCATCGGAGAACTTTAACAGTTGTCACTGGGATGATCGAAGGACATTATTATTATCATGCATGTGAAGTCGCCCTAATGTTTGTGGACGTGAGTCATTTCATGGAATTCTTGCTTAAGCTTCTTCATTGTTTGCCAGGGAGATTACCTACTGTAATCTGAAAGGATTTTTACCATTTGAAATTGTGTTCATCGGTTGTTTTGTTGTGTCAATAATTTAGCTGTGTGTATGAAGGAAATTATACTCCGGTTAAAACAGAGAAAAATATGCTATAAATCTGGACAAAATCGCATAGAGTTGAAAATTTATAGAGATGATAAATACAACATAAGTTCCCGTCGATCCGACTTCTGCAAAAATGTTAATTCAAAGTTAAACGTTACTAAGGATCTTCAAAATGAAAAAGTTTTTAATTAATTTGGAGTAACGTATATAAGATTTACTTTGAACGAAGGTAGCTCAGTAATTAAGAATAAGAAAGGGTGGTTATAGGTTCACACCTAGAAGAAGGCGCAATACGAAGGCTTTGATAGGCAATTTGAGAAATCAGTAAGTGATTGTTGATTTTTCAAATCTAAATGAATATTTTTACCATTTAATCGCGGTAAGAGAAAACATAACGAGGAAACGTTTCGTATACTTAGATATTGTAACGTCTGACTGCCTCGGTGGCGCAATGGTTAGTGGGTCGCACTTTAAAGCGACGGCTGCGCTTGGGGTCCCGGGTTCGATCCCCGGGTCTGGCCAAAATTTGTACCTGAGTTTTTATGTTAAGAAATTCCCAGTGTTAGCCCGGAGTTTGCAAGTTGGCGGTCTTGTACCCCGGAAAGCACGTTAAGCCATTGGTCCTGCGCTTAATCCCTCTTCGGTTGTGTCACACTAGTGTTCCATCGAAATAAGAGGGTACGGGAATAGAGAGCGCACTTGTGTCTGCGCAAATACTTGTGCACTATAATGTACAAACACACACAGTACAAATATTTGTGTGCATGAACATGTTTGTTTGTATTGGTCTGGGTGTTTGCTATGTATTGTAAGTATGTATTTACAAAAGAAAAGTATTATATGTATATATTTGTAATCCCACTGTTGATTCTGATATTCGTAACACAGGTGCTCGAGCTACCTATCTCGGAGTCAGATCAATGTATGTGATGTTGTGAAATATTTATTTATTTAATATGTCGTGCGTTGATGGCTGATCGCTGAGTTTGGCCGCCATGACCGAAATATCAGTTTGGAGGACATTATTATTGTAACGTCTAACCATGATTAATTTGGTTGGTTTCCCTGTTAAAGGGTTGTGAAGGTCAGGCAACAGTCACTTTATTATCATTGTAATTACCAGACTTCCCAAATCTTGGATTATAGTCCAAGATTAGGTACCCCGATAATTGGATGCACCGGAAAGAATACGCTGAGATAATGACATAAATGATATTTGCTTTATTTCGAATGAATGAAATTTAGATATTTAGTCTAAAAATTCCTAGGCGGTTTCATACTAGCCGCATCCATTGAAAGCTCAACTGAGCTAAGCGGTTTACATCTAGCCAAGCCAGATTATCTGAAATCATATTTTACTACAAAACATTTCATCGGTTTTGTATGCAAGCTACGGGAGAGTTGTTGTTTTCAGTAAAGCTAATTTGTCGGTACAGGGGCCGTTCAAGTATTATGCCAGCACTATGGGGGGGCGGGGACCTCTTTGCTTGCTTATTTTGGATGAGATGGGGGAGTCTGGTCCCGGCAGAGTAGAATAGGCCACCCTCACTCTTACCGAGGTGTCGTAAAAGGCGACTAAGGTAAAGCTGCTGGCATGATCATCAGCACCCAGAGAAGGAAAACTCTGCATTTATATCAAAACCCTCGCCAACCCGTCTGCCAAGCGTGGTGAGTATGGCAATTACCCCTCTTGTGATTGAGGAAGGCCCATGCCCCAGCAGTGGGGACTTAAATGGGCTGATGATGATGATGATGGGGGAGTCTAGATGATGATTACGTCATTGATAATTATTTTCTTTTTAACACAAATGGCAACCCTCACATTTTGTTTGCTTGAAAACGAAACTATTTTCGGGGAATTACCTACAAATAAATACACTTTTGGAAATTCGCATGAAAAAAATTCTACTTTTCATACAAAGTCGGTCACGTGACTTGGTCATTTTGTATGGGGAGTCGAAAAAATTTTCGATGAATTTCGAAAAGTCGCTGAACGAATGTTGTTCAGAATGGATAGTAGAACACGTGGTTAAAGGGATGTAAATGTTCACAGATACACCCTGTATTTAGACAACAATAAGGCTTACAGGTAAATCGAAAAATTCGAAACATTTGCGCGATGCAGTCCGTAATACAGATTGGGCCTAATATACAGCGTGTTTATTTGATACGGGCGAATATTTTAATGGCGATTACTATCGGACCTAGGGAACCTGTTTACATACATTTCTTTAGGAAATTAAGGTACTTTTTTTTTCATACAAAATAATTGAGCACGCAATGTATTGCATCCACTGGTAGTTAACGTTAATAACATCAATTAACGTAGACATAAGTATCTAAACGTCATACGAGTGTCATGACACTCATGTCACTTGCATGTTAAACAAAGATTGGACGGCATACATTGCTGCTGGGTTGCACTTTAGAAAAATCATTACACCTAATTGACCACAAAATTTAATGAAATGATTATCTTATACGATTCGTAGGATCAGATATTATAGCTGGATTAATTATTCGCCCGTATAAAATACACACGCTGTATTCACATAGGAAACCGAATGTTGCAAAAAAGTGAGGAGCGTGCCACTAGTAAAATGAAACAAAGATTTTATTGTGCCTTAAAGAATTTCTCCCTGCAGCAGTTATGGCGCCTAGCTCGTACGGTCAAACCTATTGTAAAGTCTCTACAATATCTAGGTACTCTACGTTCGTGAGTCTTTTATTCCGCTCACAAAGAAAACCTACAATCAAAACGTGCCGTGAATAGGTACGGCCAGCATCAAAAGTAGCTTAACACTTCAGTACTATGGCGGAGTCATCGTCATCGTCAGCCCATTTAAGTCCCCACTGCTGGGGCACAGGCCTCCCTCAATCACATGAGGGGTAATTGCCATACTCACCACGCTTGGCAGACGGGTTGGCGAGGGTTTTGATATAAATGCAGGCCTCCCTCAATCTCTGGGTGCTGATGATCATGCCAGCAGCTTTACCTTAGTCGCCTTTTACGACACCTCGGTAAGAGTGAGGGTGGCCTATTCCACTCTACCGGGACCACACGGCCAATGGCGGAGTAAACTATGTAAAAAATTTTACGAACCCCTTGGAAACTGCCCTTATAGGCAGAACAGTTACTTTGATATAGTACTAAAGTGTTAAGCTAGGTACTTTTGATGCTGATCGTACACTGCAATCACATTTTAGGTCTCTTATTCGTATAGCAAATACTTCTTCAAACTAAATACAAACCGTCTGATTTGTGTTGAAATCAGTTTATTCGCAGAGGGATATTATTTTCGGTTCGTTATTATTTCTACCTTTTGGCTGTGCTTTTAGTCCGTCGATCATTTCTCACGATATGATTTTTTTGGGTATGCAATTTATTCTTAAGTAAACATTTCTCACGATATTTTCCCTCACGGCGCGGTGACCTTTAAGGTGACGGGTAGGGCACACTAGCGAAGCCAATAGATTTTATTGTTAAGCTACTAAACCGAACCTATTTTAAACAATTTCGGGGTTACAACCCCTCGGCAATCACTTATACTATTTATTAAATAACCATGCACAATTGTTTGGTCCAACGCGTATGCGAAAAATTGATTCACTCTAAAAGCGGCCAGTTTTGGCGAGAATCAATTTTTGCGTACATAAAACGGATCCAACATTTGCGCATGGTTATTTAATAAATAGGTATAAGTGTTTGCCGAGGGGTTGTAACCCCGAAATTGCTTAAAATAGATCCGAATTAGAAGCTAAAAATTAAAATCGATTGGCGTCGTTAGTGTGCCCTACCTTAAGTCACAGATAATTTCTCAAAATTGTGAATACCTACAATATTTAAGATAATGATCCTGAATTGCAATTGTGATCCAGTTCGTCATCACTTTATTGTGATTTCTAGAGTTCCTGAATCCTGAATAATGGTCCAAGTATACTTCGGGCTCCGAAGCGACAGCTTTGGACGCAACTTGGAGGGAATTGCACTTTAAAATTAAGATCATTCAGAACGAATGTTAGGTACATCTGTCGGCATTACATTACGGGATGTACAGGTCATAAAAGTATAAATTATGAACCGTAAATTCATTCTTTTAACAAACCTTCACACGTCTGGAGATAGAGACTAAATGTTTTCTAAAACGTAGTTCACAATAAAATGCGTGACAGTGATACATTGTCTATAAAATGACCGTGGAAGAGCCACGGTTCGGCATGAACTAAAAAAAAAAGAACTCTTGTGTAGCAGCTATTGTGACATGAAGGCTATCTATTATGACACACATATTTCAATGAAAAATTATAGGTACCTAATGTAATCATTGTTCTAAATTAATATTATTATTATTTTTTTTGTATTTTTGATTTATTTTATTTAATTTTCAATAGATATATTTTTAAATTCAATATTAAATTTAGTATTTTAAATCTATGTAGCTAATAGTTAAATGGACATGTATAATAATATTTTATTGCAATTGAATTTATTTTATTATTAATTATTGTGTTCAAACTTATTGTAATTGTACTAATTATTAATTGTACCTTTAAAAGGCAATTTGTAGCATGGCTTGTCATCTGCCTAATTATACCTACCTGTTGTAAAGTGTAAACTAATGTTATGAATTGATGTGAATAAATGAATATGAATATGAACACACATTCGGGTCGGGTAGACCGGAGTGGAGGTACAAGGAACTCCACCAGATCACAATAGGGTTCCAAGCCATCTGCACGCTTGGTGCATCTTGCTGACTGATGGACGGAGCTATGGCGCAAGCTTTCTCTCCACGGGGTTGGCAGGTCAGACGGTCCGATGACAGCACGGCGCATAGGAGCGTCAACCGACTCCTGTGTCAAGTGGGCTACCGTGCCACGGTGCAATGAAGCACATCCCACGAAGCAAGCTCCGCATCCCGCCGTAGACAACCTATGCGAATAACCTTACGAAGTGGAGGAGACACATTAAGAAAACGGACGTTGTTCTCCGAAGTGCCAGTTTGGGACGCAATCAAGATTTAACACTAATAATGACGATGATGCATGGGTTTGACCCGAGTGATACAAATTGCCTCGCAGAAAACCGGCGTGAAGCGCTTGCGCTTTGCTTCACTGAGGGAGTGAGGTTACCAGAGGCCCAATTCAGAGGGAAAGGGGAGTTTTAAGGTTGTCAGGATAGTTATGATCAGCAATCGCTTACTATTAGGTGATCCACTTGCTGGTATTCTTATGCTACTTGTGTTCTTTAGGCAAGAGTGGACAGGTATCTTCTAGGCAAAGGCGTATCATCCTAGAATTCATCGTCACTTTCCATCAGGGGCGATTGTGTTCAAGCAAAATATTGACCGGAGTCTATCAAGATAGCAGAAGATACCGCAACCGCGTATACCGCATAAACTGAGACCCCGTCGCCTAATAGCACGCAGTCGCAAATTGGTGAGTCTAACAAGCGGTCGTGTCAGGCCGTATCACACAAAAATATTCTTTAATTGTTTTAAGTGGAATAAAGGTTACCAAAATGCCTTCGTGCTCACGCGTTGTGCAAATTATTCAAGAAGAAATAATAAATATCATGGAATCCCATTTCACTCATAAGTAGAAGAAAAGTTTAAATTTCTTATGATTTTTCTAAATTCATTAATGTATTGGTCGCCATTTTGCAGAGCGAGATAGAGATATACGTACGATACATTAAGGTGACGGGTGGGGCAAACTAGCGACGCCAATCGATTTTAATTTTTAGCTACTAAACGGGATCTATTTCAAATAATTTCGGGGTAACAACCTCGCGAAAAACACTTATACTATTAAATAACCATACACAAATGTTGGATCCAACGCATACGCGAAAAATTGGTTCACGCCAAAAGCGGCCGCTTTTGGCGTGAATCAATTTTTCGCGTACAAAAACGGACCCAACATTACCCTTCACCTTAATGTGTGACGAGTTAGTCGTTTTGACAGGACTCAACTCTGAAGCGTAGCTGCGCTTAGTACGTTTGACTCACTCACGCTTATGTCATAAAATAGGTTTGTCTCTGTCTTCCAATATCGGACAACATTAAACCAATGTGTCATAGAGCTGTGAGTACCTACGTGATGCATGTACAGACCGACCAAGATCAGAAGGCACTTCAGTGACATTGACACGGGGGCGTTGTAAAACGTTTTTTCTATGCAAAAATGTCAAAACAGCATTAGTTCTGACTTTTACCACGTGCCATAACCATGATCGGACTGTAGTTTGCACCAAGCCCGTTATCAGTTGTTTAATTGAAGGGACGTGATTAGCAACTTTTATTAATCTAAGCCGGAGGCCATTTTTAAGAGTATAAGTTTTCAACCAACTGTGTCTTGACTATACTGTGTTTCTGCTATATGTATTTTTATCTTAAGGTAAATGATACTGTGCGACACGTAAAGGAAGGTGCACTAAAATATCGGGTTTCTCTTAAAGAAAAAGCCTGTCCTGTAAAAGGCACTTTGTAAAGCAGCCTTTGTTATATTATGTCAAAGAAATATGGATGAGAATATGAACAAAAAATAATATATGTTCATTAGAAGTGATTTAGGTAATGGAAGTAAGGTTCATTAGGAGTTTATTTTGCAAAATTGTTAGGTGATTTATAGGAAATAAGTAATGATACGTGATTTATAAAAATATTAAGAAAGAAGCAATGAGTGGGTTTTAATTATTTGAGCATAAAAACTTTTACAATTTCCAACCTCGGAATGTAATTATTCCATTTATTTTAAAACCTTTTGATTTTTATATACATTGATGATCACATCGGTCAACCGGCCAATTTTAAATTCAAATAAAATTGTTCGAATCCTGGTTTAAATATTATGTTTTAATTATTTTCGTTTTACGTAAGTACTCGTAAATATTATTGTAATTTTAATTGATGTGTTTTTTTAGAGAAACATAAATCTTATCGCAATAATGAAAATAAGTAACATACATACTTTTCTTCATTAATTTTCACTAAGAGAAAACCGAATTAAACATTGAAGAAGTGCTCGAAAATCATAATCCTCCAGACCTCGTAACACCCTAAATGAGAAAAGTTTTGATCTCGTCGTATCCCCTTTTATAAAGTTGCTCAGCCATCGGGAATCGCCTTGTCTCAATAAAATTCCGAACTATGTAGGTACCCTCCGATCATTTTTCCAAAAATAGAGAAGTTATAGTTCATCATTTCAGTGCGTTTTATTTATGTACTGGTTAACCTATCTTAACGAAACCGAGCATACAACTCTAGATTTTTCAAATCTATTTGCGTATTTCTACCACTAGCTCTGCCCTGAGGGAAAACACTGTGGGAAACCTGTACCTACGTTTGGAATAGTTTCTGAAACGTGTCCAAGATTCAGTTGTTTCTGGTTCCCCTGTTAAAATGTTGCGAAGGATCAGACGGCAGTCGCTTCATTGTAAGTACCAGACTCTCATATCCTGGTTATGGTGGTGATGCAAGTGTACCCTAGGCTTCAAAGTAACAGCTTTGGACGCAACCGAAAATTACAATTACACTCTGAGATGAGAAGATACCTATTGATCTCTGGAGCTAAATGTTTTAATCATTCATTCAGAGCGAATCGCCAAGTTGCCGATGCTTATATGGCTCTTCTTCATCTTAGCGTGTAATTCCCGGTTGCGTCCAAAGCTGTCGCTTTGGAGCCCAGGGCGCGCTTAGACCAGGATTCAGGATGGGCGGGTCTGGTAATTACATTGAAACGACTGCCGTCTGACCTTCGCAACCCTTTGACAGGGGAACCAGACCAACTGAATCATGGTTACACGTTTCAGAAACTTTTTCCGAAACGTGCAGGTTTCCTCACGATGTTTTCCCTCACCGCCTAGCAGATGGTAATGGTAGAAATACGCACATAGATTTGAAAAAAAACCATTGGGCATGCTCGGATTCAAACCTCGACCACCTGCGTATAAGGCGCGTTCGTATCCATTGAGCTACCATCGCTCTTTTGGTTTGCCATCGCTTATATGGTTATTAATCGAAATGAATACCTCGTTTTTCTTTCCAGCACTGTCCCGAAGCGGCTCTGGTGTCTGCTCGAGTCCTGGCAGCTGAGGGAGCGCCGGCCACTCGGTCTGCCTCCGGGGTCGAGAGGCGCCCGTCTGTCCCCCGCCCCCCGCTGTGCAAGCGAGGCTCTGGGTCCTTGCTGTCGTCTGCTCCCCCGCAGTCCAGGTAAGATTTGTTCAGCCTTTGCGATCTGTCTCAGGGCGCCTGAGACGCTTCTGGGGGTGAGCGGTGTCCGTCTGAGCCCCGCCTTTCGTTCAGCAGGATAAGTTCCTTACGTCCTTGCCATCTTCTACTGCCCCTCAGTCCAGGTTAGATTACCTTTCAAGCACGGAAAAATGTTTTATTTTATGTGATAGGTGGTAGATGAGCAGACGGATCGCCTGATGGTAAGCGATTGCCGCCGCCCATAGACACCTGCGAGAACAAGCAGGAGCCAACCTTTAAATCCACATTTCCCCGGATTGCGCTTCCGGTACCCTCACTCACGTAGCGAAACAGCACAGTGCTGCTTCACCCCGGTCTTCTGAGGCCGTGGTATCAATCTGGTAGAGCCAGCCCATTCGTGCCAAAGCGTGGCTCACCCACGGTCGAGAATGTCTGGCCATACCATCAAGGCCAGGTCTCGGTAGGAGGATAACATAAAATTTTACCCTTTGGGTATCTTTTTAGGATAACATACAAGCCAACAGCCTCACTACACTTGCACGCAACCATAGAATGATTATAATTCTATGCACGCAACCGAGAATAATACACGAAGTTCTACAGATACCCAAAAGCTTTGAATTTGGTTCTCCAAAAATTCTATTTATGAGCAGCTAATAAGTATAATCAGCTCGTTAGTTTTACATAAGCGGCTTTTATCTTTGAATATTGTGCGTATTTTAATTTTTTAAGCACAGTGTAATTATAATACTTAATGCATTAAATTTAAAGCACTCGCCGTGTGGTCCCCGGCAGAGTAGAATAGGCCACCCTCACTCTTACCGAGGTGTCGTAAAAGGCGACTAAGGTAAAGCTGCTGGCATGATCATCAGCACCCAGAGAAGGAAAACTCTGCATTTATATCAAAACCCTCGCCAACCCGTCTGCCAAGCGTGGTGAGTATGGCAATTACCCCTCATGTGATTGAGGGAGGCCCGTGCCCCAGCAGTGGGGGCTTAAATGGGCTGATGATGATGATGACCCTTTATCGTGAGTTCACTGACATTTCGTATGAAGTATACAAATAAATAATGAATGGAATATCCATTCCAGAATGAATGGAATTTCTATACAGAAATGGATTTAATGAAAACTAGATTTGAATCCTTAGACCTAAAACGTTTTTCCGAACGAAAGAGTTCCTGCATCGGAAAGCAAGTTGAACTGTCAGTCCAGTGCATAGAATTAAGCGGCCTTCCTAACTCTATGGTCTAGTGTTAGGCCTATAGACTTAGGATGCCGCTAATTCTATGGTTAGGCCAAATGTTAGGCAAGATTTCACCAATCTTTACCCGAGAATAATCGAAATATAGTTTTATTAATGCTACGAATCGTATGGCATGCAATCGTTTTTTTTAAGAACTCAAGGCTAACGCTTGACCACAATCTCACCTGAGGTCTAGAATGTAATGCGTTCGCCTAAAAGATGGCTGTTCACTCTTGCCTTAAAGATGTCCAGATTGTAGTGGTCCGGCAAAACAAACCTTGTCAAGGAGTTCCATTCCTTATCTGTCCGCATTTTGAACGCGGAGGCAAATCGCTTCGTGCGTATAAGGGGTAAGCAAACAACGTATGGATGAATCCTATTTAAGGGGTAAATAGATTTAAGATTTTTGAAGGTTTGTCGAATAGGGCCTTAGTCAAAAGTCCATAGGGCAGCTAGAAACATTGACAGCAAGGTTTCCTGACCGTCATACAATATGAAGCTCGACATACCTCGCCTTAATTTTTGTTCGTCAACGCAACCCATACAACATACTTCTGTCACAGTAGATAAATACGCTAAAGCAGTATTGACACTCCGCCATTTTGGACAGAAAGATACCTACCGTATAGGGTTGTCCTCTTATTTTGTAAAATATTATTATTACCTTGGGACTACTGGTTTAAGTACCGGGCTGTGATCGCGGGGTCCTAGGTGCAACAAGGAATCATCTGGTGCGTGTTAAATTAGAACTAATGATATTTCTTAAGAAATAAGCATAATACTAGCATACAATATTCGTACACAAAGATAAAATACATAATGTATTTACTTATTTTCTATACTTACCAATATAAAGTAAGCGGCACTCGAGTAAAACCTACAACCCTGAATTTAGTTCCTGCGATTGTACTCCGATGGGACCTTATAATCTGTGTAAAGTGTGCGTCTGTGTGCGTGCGTAATCAATCGAGCGTTTGTTCGTACTGTCCATACTGCTTGCGTATATATCTACTGTGCTTCTGTACACAATAACGCGTAATAAAAGATCTGACTCAATAGAAAGGTCTCAAAAGAAATAAGTCATCCCCGACTATACCGATCCTTTGACAGATAAAAGATTACGTAAGGGACAGATTAGGTGACGATAAGGTTCCCTTCATCCCAATAAAAATCAGAAATTCCTTGGTTTAGGGCCTTTATCGCAAATTCACTGACATCTCATACGAAGTAAGCAAATAATCTTTCGAAAAGGATTTAACGAAAACTAAATTTGATCCTTAGACCTTATCATTAGATCTCTTTTTAAAGTACCATCTTTGACAAATTGTTTAAGGGTACCATACTATACGCAGTAGTCAGTGTCTTACATCATTAATTATATTTACTTTTATTTAGTTTTAAGTTATTTGTAATCGCAATATTAGTTTCGTTTTTTTTTGTTCACGCGGCGCCTTTCACGAAATGTCTCCGTAGAATACCAGCGCCACGGAGACCCGGTGTGTCCGTGGCAGATGCTGAGTGGCGACCTTTATAGGTGCCTAAATAATATAAAATGTTCTTGTGATTTGATTTTGTAATTTTTTTTGGTACTTTTTAAATAACTTCTTATTCTTATTAATAAACTTATGAATGATAAAATAATGCTTTTCCTTCTTTTTCGTGATGCGCACTGCCAAGGAGTGGAACGGCCTGCCAGATATACCTATATATTATGTTTGTTCGCCGATAACTTTGCCATTTATGAACAGATTTAGATGATTATTTTTTGGTTGGAAAGTAGATAGCCCCGGATTGGTACCATGATCAGGATATCAGGATCTGATGATGGGGTCCTGAAAAAATGAGGGAAACTCTAAAATTTTAAAGGGACACGTAATGTTTTTGTATCTTTTTTCAAAATTACACCAGTATTTACGCCTGACTGTATTAATTTTGTGACTATGCTGATGATGGATGGTCAACTTTTCAACGGTAAGGAGTTAAAGGATAACTCTTTCAATACTGTGCTCACAATTAGTTTTTTAGATATTTGGCGAGGGTGGAAGAGGGGGAGGTGTCAAAAAATGAGACACTAAAAGGCTTGAAAAAAAATTAACTAAAAAAAAAAACCGCCTTCAATACCCACGATCTAAAAAGTGCAAAAAAGTTTTTTAAAGCTAGAGTGAATTGGCTACTTTTGAGGAAGCTCGCTTTATCGTAGATTTCTTCTCAATTCTTGAGTACAGTGTGAAGCCAAGAGCAAACAAATCATCAAGCAATAAAAAAATACGCATCTTTGGCTCGAGTATAACAGTTGCTTCCTTTTAAACCTATTGAACATTTTGAACAAAGTTAACTAGGCTGTTTGACTCGTAGACCATTCATTATTATTGAATGATAAATGATACCGACTGCCACCATGTCTCTCTTTGGCTCGAGTACATATAGTAATATATCTAGCCTTATAGGGAACACTTTACCATGACCCAATATTCGGTATGTCTGTCAATTTCAATGTAGAGACTGCATTTTTACCGTAACTATTGGGCATGGGAATGGAACCAGGCTGAATGGAACTGTCCTTTAGTTCCATGACCCAATATTCGGTATGTCTGTCAATTTCAATGTAGAGACTGCATTTTTACCGTAACTATTGGGCATGGGAATGGAACCAGGCTGAATGGAACTGTCCTTTAGTTACTATGTAGTAAAGTATAAGACTGCCTCGGTGGCGCAATGGTTAGTGGGTCGCACTTTAAAGCGGCGGTTGCGCTTGGGGTTTCGGGTTTGATCCCCGGGTCGGGCCAAAATTTGTACCTGAGTTATTATGTTAAGAAATTCTCAGTGTTAGCCCGGAGTCTGGAAACTGGCGGTCTTGTACCCCCATGCCTCGAAAAGCACGTTAAGCCGTTGGTTCTGCGCCTAATCCCTCTTCGGTCGTGTCACACTGGTGTCCCATCGAAATAAGAGGTTACGGGAATAGTGAGTGCAGTTGTGTCTGCACAAATACTTGTGCACTATATTATGTCCACTATTATGAAATATCGGTTTGGAGGACATTAGTAAAGTATCAGTCTACATTGTCTTACTACAGGACACAGGCCTCTCTCATAGAAATTAAATCCTCGCTACTATGATAGGATTAATCTAGTTATTAAAGCGTGGTCGCTTGCCTAATGCGGATTGGTGAACTTGGTACATATTCGGTGATCGGAGCACGCATAGAGAATTAATTAATTTATGTATCATACATTGTTATGTACCTACCCAATCTTTATTTCAATCAATTCTTTCCACGCTTTATTACAGTTACTCCTATTTGTTTTATAATATTCCGGACACAAGCTCCATTCCTTTTGAAACCCGAAAATGTATGTAATATTTAAGCTGGCAAAGCGAGCCGCATTTAATTAAAATTTCACCAACGACCGAATGAAATATATTTTCTCTGTGTGGTGAGACTCGGGCGTGCTCATTAAAATAATTTTAAACTTAACTCACTACTCGTGTACAAGACATTGATAATAATAAAGTTGTCAAAACCATTCATATACAACGTTTTTTTTTTATCGTTTACTTCATCATCATCATCATCATCAGCCCATTTAAGTCCCCACTGCTGGGGCACAGGCCTCCCTCAATCACATGAGGGGTTATTGCCATACTCACCACGCTTGGCAGACGGGTTGGCGAGGGTTTTGGTATAAATGCAGAGTTTTCCTTCTCTGGGTGCTGATGATCATGCCAGCAGCTTTACCTAAGTCGCCTTTTACGACACCTCGGTAAGAGTGAGGGTGGCCTATTTTACTCTGCCGGGGACCACACGCCCAATCGTTTACTTACATCCCAAAAACCTAATAATAGGTATCGTAAATAAAGTCCAATTAGCATGTCAGATCAACAAAATAAGTGAAAAAAAAGCAGCTGTTCCATACATTATTGCCTATTGGGTGGATACTTATTCTATTTTTAACCCCCGACGCAAAAACGACGGGGTATTATAAGTTTGACGTGTCTGTGTGTCTGTCTATGGCATCGTAGCTCCCAAACAAATGAACCGATTTTGATTTTGTTTTTTTTTTTGTTTGAAAGATGAATAAGGAGGGAGTGTTCTTAGCTATGTTGGATAAAAATCGATCCAAGATGGCCGCCGTCACAAAGATTTAGATTTTATGTTTTAACACAACTCCCACAATATGGGTAACATATAAAAGGGCTTGAGTAGCAGTATATATTTATTGTGAAAAATTTCAAATCCAAGTTGGCCGCCGTCAGAAAACGACGAATAACCTATTTGTTGTTCCAACTGCCGCTATATAGGTATCAAATGAAAGAACTTTAGTTGTGTCGGCGGGTTTTTTAAATTTTCAATTTATTAGTTTTTTGTATGGAACAGCAGATTTTTTGCCGCTTATTTTGTTGATTTGAGGCATGTCGATCATTATTCACGATAACACGATAAATGGACTTTATTCGCGATACCTATCAGGAGGTTTTCGGGATGTAAACGATAAAAATAACGACGAGTAAATTAAAAAATAGGTACTGATAAATACCTACTTTTGTGGGATGTGAAATCATTAACGTGTTCAAGAAACATTGTTTAAGACTAACAAAGAGGGATGTTTTTTTTAAGGCGACAAACGAGCAGGCGGATCACATGTTGGAAAGTAAGTAATCATCACGGCCCAGGAATAATGATATAAGTAGCACAAACAAAACGACATGAGTTTGAGATGAAGACGTATACAAATTGATCGTAAATATTTAATGTGTTAAAATGCTAACGCCTTGATTATATTTATCCGATTAAGAGTAACCTTTTACGTTTCCTGCAGTTCTCCTTAATTTATTTTCGCTCGGGATTTTAGCTGCGAGATTTATTAGGAAAATTGAATTTGCGGCGAGGCGACAGCCAGGAAATACGTTTTACCGGCGCTGGCTATTAGAGTGTTATGTTTCTGGTAGCCTGTCAAATAAGGTTTCCTAGTCATTTACGGAGCTCATATGCGCATTGTCCAGTGAAATATCAGTACATACATAATGTATATTTACACATAGTTAAAATACGCATCATTAACGATATTTGTATGTTAACAATTCACATCGGAATGAATGGGCCGACTCAAGCTAAAAGATAAAGATACAAATTCTTTATTCAATGTAGGTCCATACAGAACATTTATGAATGTCAATATAGGTACACATACCATCATCATCATCTACCGCTGGTTGAAATTGTTGATTTCTACTGATAAGACACCAGCAAGAAACTCAGTAGTTACTCTTTTCAAATATTGATAATGTTACAAAGTTTCAATTGAGAAAAGAAAAAAAATACAATTATCAAAGTTAACAGACTACTATGAATACAAGACTAATCGATTAACATGACCAAGAATCCTTATCATTTAAATAGTTTTGTACACTATAGTAACCTTTCTTCATTAGGCAGGTTTTAATATGAGACTCAATCAGAATATACCATGGCCGCGCAGAAAACCGCTGCGAAGTAGCCTTTGCGCTTTGGCCGAATGTGGGTACCGGAGGCCCAATTGAATCGGGGAAGGGAGGGGATAGGTGGAGACCTAATTTTTTTTGACCTACTACTGATGATGGTAAAGGCTTGCCTATAGCAAGTTTAGGCGTTTTCTTAATGAGATTACGAAACTCATTTATTTATAAACCTGGTAAAAAGTAAGAACTTCTGGATAAGGATATTGCAGATAAAATGTGTTTACGGTCCCTTGTAATATACCCTACCCATTACCTGCCCAGCGATATCATAAAATGCAATAATTTAGCTTTTATACAACCGTAATAAACGCCACCACCACTGGACCAGGAAATTGCTCGTTTAATATAAAGCCCTAAAAAACGGATTTAGTCTTTTAGAAAATTGTACCGGGAACATAAGTTGACACCGTAAAGTTATTAATAGTCAGCAACTGGCTTGACCAGGCTTGTCAAACAAGAAGCATGTTCTTTGCACGAAAAAAAATTATTTTGTGCTTTTTAAAAAACGGAACCCCTATAGATTTGTCTTGTCTGTCCGTCTGTCCGTCCGTCCGTATGTCACAGCCACTTTTCTCAGAAACTATAAGAACTATACTATTGAAACTTGGTAAATAGATGTATTTTGTTAACCGCATTATGATTTTTACACAAAAATTGGAAAAATTAAAAAATTGGGTCTCCATACTTGAAACTGAAACTTAATTTTTTTTTTCATCAAACCTATATATATGGATCATCTTTAAAAATGATGTATATGGATAGGTCTTTAAAAATGATGTTGAGGTTTTTAACATCATTTTTTTCTAAACACAATACTTTGTGCAAGAGACGCTCTCAAACGCCACGGGGATACAAGACCGCCAACTTCCAGACTCCGAGCTGACACTGAGAATTTCTTAACTGAAAAACTCAGGTACACAATTTTGGCCCGACCCGGGGATCGAACACGGGACCGCAAGCGCAGCCGTCGCTTTAAAGTGCGACTTACCTACCACTGCGTCACCGAGGCAGTCATATACCCGTATAATACAAGAGTATCTACTATCTAGTCTGTGATTACAAGAAGTGTGGGTTCGCGAGTCGGTTTCAGTTTGTAAAGTGAAGCAAGTGTATAATGAAAGGTCTTGAAACTGATGTGGGCCCGATATTTTTATTACTGCCTTACTTCTGACCCGCTGGTCACCTGATGGTAAGTGATCTCTGCCGCCCATGGACATCAGCTACACCAGCAGAAGAAGTGCAGTTGGGTTGATTGTCTTTAAAAAAGTTATTCATAAACCAGTAGGTACGACATTGAAATATTTAATGAACCTACATTAAATATTTCAATGTTGTACCGGTTCAGAAACACCGCTGCTAAATGTTAAAAGAGTATCACGGAATATATGCCACCTGTTCCAACATGTATCAAATACTATATCCATACAAATATATAACTCGTATTGATTCTAGCTTTGTATACCCGGTGGGTGCCTGATTAAATCCTTGTTTGCCGTCTGATTGCGAGATTCACGGGCGATTGTAGGGAGGGCAAATATTGCTTAGGTCGCTTCCCAATCTGTGAATCGTGGTCCCTGTAGAGACTACTACCTCAAGTGTGGTCATAGCTAAAGACCGGTTTGGGGGAAGGGGTTATATTTATTGAACGTTTTTAACTTAATCAAGTTAACTGCTGACCTAAAACCCCCAATTCTTAGGACCGTTAACCATACACATACTTACCCACGTTTATTATCAATATGAATTACTCACTTCGAGTACGATATTAAAGTAATTCTTACGAATAAGTAAGTATTTCCGTAATTCAGATATCTTTCAATGGTATATCAAATAGTCGTCATTGAATGCATATTGTAATCTCAGGAGTCCGCCCTTGAATAGGTTAGGAATAGCTAACTGATGCTTTTTGTATCAACAACTTGATTGGAATGAGAGCTATTGATGTCACAAAAAAATTCTTCATGTCAACAGTAATAAAGGTTAAAAAAAATTTTTTGAATGATAAACTGTATGTTTATAGAAATAGCGATCAAATCACAGCTGTCATTCTAGTTGGGCTATATTTTGCGGACTATATAGTATTGTTTAATTTAAATATAGTAAAATAGAATGTATATAGGTAGAATCAATATACCCTAGATAACGATAACTAGTGGTGGAAATTATTTAAGGCAAATGTGTTATATACTTAAAATTTTCTATTTGTATTATAATGATGCTGTTTTTTTCCTGAATAAATAAATAAAAAATTAATAAACAAAGCCCTTGAGTCCTTTAGGGAGAATTAAACTTAATGTCATTAAGCTTAAAAGCTTGGAAGCTAATGATATGGAGAACAATTAGGGTGATCTGGTTATTGAGACGTTTCCTTTAAGATTGTATTGAGCTCTTCAAAATAAATATTGATAACTAGACGTCGTCGTGGTGCGGCTTCGTTAGGTACAAGTTACTTAATTTGGCATATGGTTGATGGACCGATGATATTTTCCGGTATTCATCTATCTATATTTGGACCTGAGCACGCGCAAGAACGTATTTAGGCAAGCTTTCATAAAAAATATGCGTACAAAAATTAATATAATTATGTAAGTATACTTATGGCATGATTACTCACGTAGAATCTATAAGTTTGCTGATTATTCGGAGAAAATGTTTACTTAGTTGATATTAACGATAGAATAGAATGTAATATTACGTTAGCCTAATTCCTCATAAACTCGTAGAAAAAACAAGTAACAAATTGATCGTAATTGGTTTACATTTCTAATTACATATTGAATTACGTAAGTTATCAAAACCTTCGTTGATTGTTCATCAATAGGCTATGTTGTATTTCTGTTCCGCGCGAGAGGAACATTATTACTTAAATTTATAGACTGCTAAAAACATTACTTTTACTTTTAGCCTTTGCCGTAGTCGGATAAAAAGATTTTATTTAAAGAGGAATAAACCAGGGGTTCCTAAACTTTAAACGTAACTTTCCAACCCCCCCTTTTAATTTATGGAACCCCATATCAAATTATTACAAATAATAAATATTTTTACTATGTATTCGCCATAATTATTATTGAAGTATCTTAACTTCATAAATGCAAAGATACTTGTACAGATGTTCTCTTTCATTCCTTTTGCAATTTTTGGTGTCCCAAGGGAAACCATCATGGCCGTCATACTGTCACATGAGGGGAATATTATTGTGTGTGGGATTCCAACTTGACACTTGATTTTTTTTAGTATATTCCCCTTAACATTCAAACTTCAAGGATTTGGAAGAGTCTGAAACATTATGTTATTTTTTTAAGAAGGTTAACGCTTGACCACGTTTTCAAGTCTAAAGTCATCAAGTCTCTAAGAAATCTATGATGTTACCTGGTTGCCTTTTTTACGCGTTTACTTACAAGATGCATGTTCACTCTTGTCTTAAGGTTAGTAGCTAAAAATTAAAATCGGTTGGCGTCGCTAGTGTGCCCTACCCATCACCTTAAAGATATCTCATATGAGACACAACAATTAGGAAGATCGCGTTACATTCGGGCGATTCTTTCTATCTGACTTCATGATTATTCTTAAAAGGGCCTTAGCGCAAAACACCTAAAAATAAACGCTGTATACTAATTGAAATACTCTATAGTCCGTTTTTAGGGTTCCGTACCTCAAAAGGAAAAAACAGAACCCTTATAGGATCATTTTGTTGTCCGTCTGTCTGTCTGTTTATCTGTCAAGACCCTTTATCTCAAGAACTCGTGGACGTATCAAGCTGAAATTTACATGAAATACTCAGGTCTATTGTCTCTTTAAGCTGTGAAAATATCAAACTTCTAAGCCAAGCCAATCAAAAGATATAGCCGATTATGTCGATATTTTCAACAAATTTTCGACACTCGCAAAGGAATCAAAACCTACAGGGTACTTCGCGTAAACTCAGAATCTTGAAATTTGGCATGAAGTATTGTCATATAATGCAAATATAGGAAAAATTGCGAAAATCTCATTTTTTTAGTTATTATATAATAAAATAAAAATATTTTAATAAAATGAAACTTACTACCTGATTTCTCACGAACGAATAAAGGTATCAAATTGAAATTTATACCAAATATCAAGGTCTACTGGACCTTTAAGCTGTGAAAAAATCAAACTTCTTAGTTAACGTGATCAAAAGATACAGCTGTTTATATCAACACCTTTGTAAACCGCTACGTTTATACGGTGGAACCCTCGGTGCGCGAGTCAGACTCGCACTTGCCCGTATTTTTTAATTAAAATGTTTAAAAAGTTGACGTCAAGCGAACCTGGCATACCGCTAGTAATTACACGATGAAAACTCAGCACCTGTTACTAAAAGGCTTTTATTTAATTAACTTCACTTAGGGAAATACTTTTGTTTTATCAGTTTTACTTAAAAAATACAGTTCAATTGCTAACTTCCTCCATTTGGTTTTTAAAGTCCGTAAAAAACTGTATGTTGCTCAATCTAAAGAGCTTTCTTTTTAGGAGTGTTTCAGGATCATGTCTTTACATGAAAACGTGAAGAAATATTGTAATTTTTCTTCTGACTCTTTCAAATTTCCTTTCTCTTATTGTGTTGCGACCAAAACCACAAATGCACTTAAGGTGACGGGTAGAGCACACTAGCGACACCAATCGATTTTAATTTTTAAACCGGATCTATTTTAAACAATTCCGGGGTTACAACGTCTCGGCAAACACTTATACTAGAACACTTTTGGATTGAGTCAATTTTTCGCGTACAAAAACGGACCCAAAATTTGTGCATGGTTATTTAATAATAGTACAAGTGTTTGCCGAGAGGTTGTAACCCCGAAATTGTTTAAAATAGATCCGGTTTAGTTGCAGAAAATTGAAACCGATTGGCGTCGCTAGTGTGCCCTACCCGTCAACTTAAGTACTAGGCGTTACAGACATTTTGTGTACAAATTTGGCAGTATTATCGCTGAAAGCGAGCGTTCGCAGAGTTCAAACTTACCAAAAACATCTGAGAATTTGAGAAGTGGTCTATTGTCAAATGCTCTGATCTTTTTGGTACTTTATGTGTCAGCATACGACAAGCAAGCAAGGTGAATTTTCATTTGTTGTTCGAGAACAAATTACAACAAATGAAAGTACACCTTAGGTTGTGCAATGAATGATTTTTGTCAAGTACTCAGATATTTTAATAGGTTCTATTGCTAAGATCATTTTGGTGCTGACTGTATACTATCAGGCGACATTGTAAAAATTCCATCAACAAAGTCCCTTATGGCTCTAAAAATTATGATTCAAAATTGCTAAATTTTTTTTGAGTAACGGAACGCAGAAAATAGATACTAAAGGGTACGTAGCGATCGACCACAAAAATGCTTTAGGCTTTTCGGATAAGAGCTCACTCAGAATTTATTCGACGTTGATTGATGGTCCTAAAATAAAAGAAATGTTACCTTCCTCAAAATATATTGCTGGGCCAAACATACCTACTTACATCGAGCTTCTTTGATGGCTTGGGAAAACAGCGTTACTTAGCATAAATTTAAGTACTTATATTATAGCAATTAGGAATTTGGGCTGAAGTTCTCATTGGTTTTTCTGATTTAATTGTTTATCCTGACATGATATTTATAATTAAACTACAGTAGTGGACTGTATCAGGCTAATGATGATAATGATAACACTGTTCACGTGCCTCACAGAAAACCGGCGTGAAGCAGCACTGTGCTGAGTTTCGCTGCGTGAGTGAGGGTACCGGAGGGCCACTCCGTGGGAAAAGGGGGTTTAAAGGTTAGCAGCGCACTTGTGACTCCACTGGTGTCGCGGGTGTCTATGGGCGGTGGCAATTGCTTACCATCAGGAGATCAATCTACTCGTCTGCCACCTATCACATTAAAAAAAAAGCGTTTTAGTGCGGAATTAGATCAAGTTTACGAGATGTATGATTTTTTGTATATCGGCAGACGAGCCTGATGGTAAGCGATTGCGGCGGACCATGGACATAGGCAACCCCAAATGAGTTGAATGCGACGCCTACCTTTAGATAGATACTCTTTATTGCACAACATACAAAACTTAAAAGCTAGTTATACAAAGGTACAATGTACAATTTAGGCAGTCTTATCGCTGGGAGCGATCTCTACCACACAACCTTCAGGTAAAGGACATTAGATAGACGAGGGGAGGGTGGTGCAATCCCTTATACTCGCCTTCCGCCGGATAGAGCATTCGGATGCTACCGTGACGTAACGTGATGTAGACGTGACCTACCTTTACCCTCACATCTTACACACTTATCGAGGGCATTAATAATGAAAACAAACATTTTTCCCCAAAGAACATGGGGTCTAATCTCAAAAAAAAAATGGCTTCCGATACAAATTGCATCACTCAACTGATTACTTTAGTATGGGAAGGTAATTAGGGTTCCGTAGCCAAATGGCAAAAAACGGAACCGATATAGATTCGTCATGTCTGTCCGTCAGTCCGTCCGTCCGTATGTCACAGCCACTTTTCGCCGAAACTATAAGAACTATATACTATTGAAACATGGTAAATAGATGTATTTTGTTAACCGTATACGATACTATTTATAAAAAAAAAAATTGGAAAAAATAAAAAAATTGGGGGGTCTCAAGTATACTTGGAACTGAAACTCTACATTTTTTTTTCATCAAACCTATACGTGTGGGGTATCTATTGGATAGGTCTTTAAAAATGATGTTGAGATTTTTAACATCATTTTTATCTAAACAAAATACTTTGTGCAAGAGATGCTCCCAAAGTGGTAAATTGTGTGTCCCCCCTCCCCCCCCTCTTACTTCTATAATAATTTGTATAAGAATGAATATTGTAATTACCATATTATTTGAAAAGAGTAACTACTGAGTTTCTTGCTGATTCTTCTCGGTAGAAATTGATATTCCGAATTAGCGGTAGATTACATAATATTTGACATTCATAAATGTTCTGTATGGACTTAAATTGAATAAAGACATTTTTGATTTTGATTTGATTATAATAAATTAATTATAAAACTAAAAAAAAAATATGATGCACGTAGGTACATAATCATGACAACTAACAACGAAAATCGGTTAGGACTAGATCTAGTAAGTAGTTTTTTTTAATACGTTATAAACCGTAAACCGCAATTTACCTTCCATATATCTTGCTTGCTGCTACGGAATCATTCATGGGCGAGTTCGACTCGCACTTGGCCGGTTTTGTTCTTTGGGGAAATATGTTTATTTTCATTGTGTATTGCAATCGTCATGTGAGCATGGTGTATTCATAGATCGTTAGCATAAAGTATCTAGTAAATTCCTTCTTCGTAGAATCAGGTGTTTAAAATTATAAGTTTCCCCAGCTCTTGATTAACGGCTGTAAGTTTTAACGGGATGATCTGACAATTACGTCGCACGGATTAGCTGAGGGCCTGATCGATCGCCTTCCAAGGTCGCCCGGGTTCGGTGAGAACCCCTGCCGCTCGAGGTCAGGGCTCCTTGACTCCTAATGATGTTATGGTCACTTAATGACTTGTTATGAGAGGCTGTTGTGACGAGGTTCAAGGATTTTGCGACAGTACCTAAAACTTCGAGATGGGCTATGCTTAGGCATAACTGGGCTGTCTCGACGGGAGTGATACCATGTCTTTGCTTGCGCTTTGTTTCGCCAAAAGTGAGATGGTACCGGAGCCCCATCTTGGAAGGGAGTTTAAAGATAGGCAGGGCAAATGTGACTATACTAGTGTAGCAGGTGGTAATATAAACTGAATAGTAAATAAATACACTTGATATCTCCTGAAACCCCCTTTCCAGTGGACGTGATATTTGGGGTTTTTTCGGACCCCCCCCTCCCCCCCTTAGGGCCTCACGTAAAAAATGGACGTCGTAAGTAAGACGATTGAGGAAAAAAAAAGAAGATGGCGATGGAGTTGCTATCATGTGGTAATTAATCACCACCATGTAGGTAATTCATTGTCCAGAAGCGTTGCTAAAATGTTGTTGACCGCTAAACTAAGGGTTTGATGAGAAAGTTCGGCAAACAAGCAAGCGAGTCACTTGATGGCAAGTAATCACCGCCGCCGTTTATTGAAGATCTCAATGTCGTACCGGTTCGGAAATACCGCTGTAGAAAAGTTGAAAGGTTTCTTTTAGATACCTAAGTGTTTTTTTCTCTTGCTGGATGGTCTTGTAAGCAACTTTGTCGGGGTTGACTGAATACCTACACCTAAAAGTGTTGCTAATACAAATAACCCTTTTGCTCCAAATAAACTTTTTAATCTCATAACAACTGAGCTCTGAAAAACCGGACCTGAAACTTTTTGTACTGTAACTTTGAGGAACTTTTTTATGGTTCAGATTTCATAACATTTTTAGGGTTCCGTACCTCAAAAGGAAAAAACGGAACCCTTATAGGATCACTTTGTTGTCCGTCCGTCCGTCCGTCTGTCAAGACCCTTTTTCTCAGGAACGCGTGGAGGTATGAAGCTGAAATTTATATCAATTACTCAGGTCTACTGTCCCTTGAAGCTGTGAAAAAATCAAACTTCTAAGCCAACGCAATCAAAAAATACAGCCGTTTATGCCGCAAATTTTCGACACTTGCAAGGGAATCAAAACCTACAGGGTACTTCCCGTGAACTCAGAATCTTGAAATTTGGTACGAAGCAACGTCTTATAGCATTAATAAAGGAAAAATTACGAAAACCATAAATTTTTAGTTACATCACATAATATATATTTTTTTAATAATTTTAAACTTACTACCCATTTCCTCATAAACGCGTAGAGGTATTAAATTGAAATTTATACCAAATACTCAGGTCTATAATACCTTTAAGCTGTAACAAAATCAAACTTCTATGTTAACGCAATCAAAAGAAACAGCAATTTAAGCTGCATATTTTGAAACTCACAAGTACTCGCAAGGGAATCAAAACCTAAAGGGTCCTTCCAGTCGACCTAGAATCTTGAAATTTGGCATGAAGCAACGTTTTATAGCACACATAAAGGGAAAATTCCGAAAACCTTAAATTTTTGGTTACATTACAAAATATATATTTTTTAATAAATATAAACTTATTACTTTTTTCCTCATGAACGCGTAGAGCTATCAAGTTGAAATTCATATCAAATACTTAGATATCAAATATCAAATAATTGCCTTTAACCCGTGAAAAAAAAAATTCTAAGTCAACGCAAAAACGCAAAACGCAAAAGTACAACCATTGATACCGCATATTTTGAAACTCGCAACTACACGCAAGGGAATTAAAACCTAAAGACCACTTCCCATATGACATAGAATCTCGAAATTTGGTAAGAAGTAATAGCTTACAGCACAGGTAACAGAAAAATTCCGAAAAGCTTAAAATTTTAAGTAGTTATACCACCAAAAAAATTGTGATTGTAAACATAATTGTAGTTACAGCAATGACCGCGAGTTATTATACTATGTATGGAGAGGGCAACATTTAAAGAAGACGAAATAGCCTTCTTCTTTATATTTCGACGTTCTTTTATCGAAATGATATGTGTTAAAATAAAATAAAGGATTACTTAAACGATAAAGAGATCTTTGTCTTAAATTTATGCTCCTCCATCTTTCCCCATTATAATGTTATGAATTTCATTTTGCAATAAAAATACCATAGTTATGACTCGATTGTCGTAATGAACGAACTTTGTAAACCTTGCAGGTTTGTACGGAACCCTCGGTGCGCGAGTCCGACTCGCACTTGGCCGGTTTTTCTATTTGTTGCAACAGAAAAATTAAAATGTTTAGATTTCTGGCTTGGTGGCGCACACATCAATGTGCTATTCAATTCTCACCTTAATGTTAAACGCTTTTGTTTCAATATCGATTAATTTAAGGAAAATTTACATATTATTGTAACCTGCAAACCTTCAGTAAACAACTTAGATTAAATCAAAATAGCGGAAGATAGATGAATCGTCTCAACCGTGTGGACCGCTTAAATTACGTCCCCGGCGTCGCCTAATTGCGTCGCCTAAGACGTTTTGACAGGACTCAACTCTGAAGAGCAGCTGCGTGTGGTACGCTTGACTCACTCACGCTTACGTCAAAAAATAGTTTTGTCTCTGTCTTCCAATATCGTACAACTTTAAGCCAATGTGTGATAAAGCTGTGAGTATGTGTGCATGTAGCTGTGCACCTGGTTGTGCATCAATCCCGTTTTCAATTGTCTAATTGAATGGAACAACTTAACTAGGATTGTTCATTTTTGAAAAGTCACCCGCGCGCCATTGACTTTTCTGGCGTTGTGTATACATGGGCGGCGGTAATCGCTCACTACCAGGTGATCCGTCTCTTCATCTGCTCCTTTTATAAAAAAAACCTAATGTCTGTACCTACATTTTTTTTTATTGTGGCACAATTTGTGGGTAGAAAATTCAGTTGAGACCACTCATATTTAAGAAAGTACATAAAAATATTTAATCTTAGCAAGTTGTTACGTAACAATTCCACTCTACACTATCGATAGACTTAAGATGGCCGCCCTCTCTACACACAATACAGATGACAAGAATCTTGGTTGATATTGACAGCTAAAACGAATGTCTTCTACATATTCCAACAAATCAGAAGGGGCTATATTTATTTATCTATTACTAATAATGACCCGCCCTAAATTAACTTCGTTTCAAGGCATTAAGTTCAGCTTTATACCAACAGATGTCGCCAGGTATCGATTACATCGCGCAAGCGTTTTGTGTTTTCAGATTACCTTTAAGCGTTGCCGTTGTTTGTAGGATTTACCTCTTTATTAGACCTGGCAAAAACGTATCCTGGTTTGGAACATTTGCATCTGGATTAGTGCAGTGATGTGGAACAGTGAAACGTTTCACTTGGAACATCGATTCTCAGATAGATCCGTGATCCATTCAGCTCACTCGGATCATTCAGCACATTCGGATCGTTCGGCTCATCGGATCATTCCGCTCATTCGGATCATTTGGCTCACTCGAATCATTCAGGTCATTCGGCTCATCAGATCATTCGGTTCACTCGGAATCGAGATCCATTTGAGTCGAATGATTCGGAGCGCACATTAGAGATTCGGAACAGTGTATTATTTGGCTGAGGCGGATCACTGAGTCGTTTCAGTAAAGAGTAACACATGTCTACTCTTTATAAATAGTATTAATTATAGCTGAACCCGTCTTTTAGAACGCGTCGATATAATCTCGCCATCGTCACCCTCTGCCGCGGGGACGAAAGAGAAGGAAAACATAAAATAAAAGAAAACATTTTCCATTAGATTTGTTTTCATACAGCTTTACCACAAACAAAGAACTCCAGACACTCAATTATGATAACTGTGAACAAGCCTCGATGAAGCCACGAAACATCTCAAAGGGCTTCCAGCCACTTTAAGTGCACGATTAGGCCACTTGGCTAAATTAAAAGCGACTTTAATTTCCCAAACCAAAGTACAATTTGGGTTACTAGCCTTGCAAAGTAAAGGAAATGGCCAGACGGACGGACCCTATTACACGACCCTATTTACATTTCGTGCCCATCCACTTGGTCCATAAGATAAATGTTACAAATTGAATTGGACCATTGAGACAATTGCTCTTCCAAAAGCTATATTTTTATGTGATAGGTAGCAGACGAGCAGACGGATCGCCTCATGGTAAGCGATTACCGCCGCCCACAGACACCCGCGACACCAGTGGCAGGAGTCAACCTTTAAACCGCCCTTAGCACCCGATTGGGCCTCCGGTACCCTCACTCACGCAGCGAAACACAGCACAGTGCTGCTTCACGTCGGTTATCTGTGAGGCCGTGGTATCACTCCGGTCGAGCCGGCCCGTTGATGCCGAAGCGTGGCTCTCCCACGGCAGAATTTTTTTTGAATACCAGAGCAAATTTTCGAAAGCATCCCAAAAGAACATAGGGTGGAATCTCTAAAAAAATTCACCTGTCTGCTAATTGCATTAATCAGCTCTCTTTTTTAGGGTATGGTAAGGTTTTTTTTTAATTTGACCGTATGTCCCTTGGGGAAAAATGATTGTTTTGAGTGTAAGGTCATCGAGAAAATTCTCGGATACCTATTCAAAATGTCACGGTGTGTAGGTACGTCATGGATACGTTAAGTCATTTTTGATATTGCTATATTTATAATAGTGGCTCGCCCTCACTTCGTTTAGGGACCTTAGTTCCTACTTCATACCAACAGATGGCGCTAGGTGTCGATTATATCGCGCAAGCGTTGCGTGTTTTCGGATTACTTATAAGTCTATAAGGATATCGGAAAACTAGTCTGCCCTCGTAAATCACGGCCTCATAGAATACCGGCGTGGAAGCAGCACTGTGCTGTGTTTCGTTGCGTGAGTGAGGGTACCGGAGGCCTAATCTGGGGGAAAATGGGGTTGTAGATTTGCAGCGCACTTGTGACACTGGTGTCGCGGGCGTCTATTGGCGGAGGCAATCGCTTACCATCAGGCGATCCGTCTGCTCTTCTGCCATTTATTTTCATTTCATTTTTCAACGTTAAAAAAATCTAAATCAGAAAACATGCTGAATCTAACCATATTTCCTAATTCGCATGAAGCACTTCGTCATTGCGAGATACTTATGAAAATCATACTTAGTGATAAATATTATGTGCGTGTTTGAGATAGAAAATTCAAGAAATTGTTCTTTACAGAAATCGAAGTTTGTTGTTGCAAACATCAAACAGGTATCATGAAGCCAAGTAAATAACACGATATTACTACGGAGAAAAGAGGACTTGAGGAATTTATTTACAAACACTCCCGTATTGAATTGTATCCGATGGACTTTGCCCTAAGCTCGCTTTCGCTAGATCCTAAGAACTCAGCGATATTTAAATGGAAAGCCTTCTTCTAAGCGAACCTTTTCGCTTTTTTATTTGCTTATGCCCAAGACATCTACTTGAATATTTTATTGGAAAATGTTTTTCGCCTGTTGAATTCCGTTTCTATGCTGGGTACCTACTTTCGCTTTGACCACACGTTAAACAAATAAGTGGGATGTGTGCTATATTCGGGCGATCGTAACTGGCTCAATAAACCGCTTGACTTACAACAAGCCCAATCCGGGGGAAAGGGGGGTTTAAAGGTTGGCAGCGCACTTGTGACTCCACTGATGTCACGGGTGTCTATGGACGGCGGCAATCCCTTACCATCAGGCGATACGTCTGCTCGTACCCCACCTATCACAAAAAAAAAAAACACAAATTTGATGATTATTAAAATGTCAATATTACCTATGTTAAGTAATTGTAAGTTAACAACACTAAAAGAGGCGTCTTATATGAACATTGTTTTCTTCTTTAAAAACTGGTTTGAACTGGTTTCTGGTTCTCTAATTGGTTCTCTAACTATATTGGTCTGTATCTTGACCATGATTTAAGAGTATGTAAGTCTGGAAAATACTGAAGACACATAATGTTCCTATTCAATAGGTTTGGAGCCTAATTTGCGGTATATTCGATATGAAAAAATGTCGCGGAAGTCACATGAAAATCATACCAAAAACTATGCTGTTGCTATATATATATATATATACATATACGCTCGCTGCCTTCTTAATCCATAATCTAAAATTATTCTAGTGGTAATCTTATATACGGTTCAGTTTGCATTTCTCTGCCTTTGGCTTAACAGCTGCTCAGTTCTCGTCCCATTAGTGAGGTTTGTTACTATAAGAGTAAAATAGCAATTTTGAAGAGGAAAATTATTTCATAGAAAGCCGAGAGCGCTGAGATTGATCCGTGAAAGATTTCGGAGCAACTTTGTTAAGCACAATTAGGTGTCTGAAGTTCGCAAAAAAGTTAAGAATTAATGAAGGAGCGTGCTTAAGGAAACTTATTCAAGTATTTTGCTCTGTTTTGAAAAGTTATCAAAGACTTAGTTCAATGCTTATATCTAAATTTTAGATTATAGTCACAACTTTTGTTAAGGATCATGGTCCAGACTTTACCTAAGGGCTCTGAAGCGACAGCTTTGATTGGACACAACCGGGAATCACACGCTAAGATAAGGAGGGTTCAAATTTTAAAGTCCTATCCAATTCATCTTCACCGCTGAGAGATCAATACTGGGCGCAAGCGCTGTTTTATACAAATATTCTGTAAGTCCGTGATATTTTTCCGGTCGAGCCGGCCCATTCATGCTAAAGCGTGGCTCTCCGACGGACGAACTAATGCAAAACCCTACCACCAAAACAACTCGGTATCTACCACCATTCACCAAAAGTAAGCATTTCTTCGTTGAAACAATATTCACATAGGGTTCTTCAAAGTACCAAAAAGTGTTCACATAGCACGATAAATATTCTATTAAGTACAAGGAATCCTTTTTGTTGGGTTCTGACCCTCGAACTAGTCGAAATTCTCGCTTTTGTTATCAAAATATTTGCGATATCATTACCATTTGTATGATACCTATTGCTTGCTTACGTGCCTTGATACCTAATGGACCTTGTTACTATGGGCATGTTCAGGTATCATTAATATATGATATACAATTCAGTTACAAAGCTTTAGGTTACTTTTATTTATTTGTCGTGAAACTAAAGGTTATGTATTAATATTTTTGCTTGGATTAATATCCAATATTATTTGGTTAAGGTATACTACGTACCTACCTACTCGGATAGCGAAATATGATTGCTAGGCTAATTTAGAATCAGCAAATACAATTCCTTTATGAAACAGGGGTTTCAGCTACACGCACCTAATATAAATGTCGTAAGAAGTATTTTCGGGCTGGCTTCATTACCGTCCTGTTTTGTTTGTGACGTGTGTCGTAAATGTTGAATTTTGGAATAAAGATGCTGAAAGACGTTAACATGCGGGGAGTACAATGGGGAATGTTCCAAGGAGCTGTTTGGCCTTATCCAGATGCAAATATTCACCATCGTACATCACGCCATAACTCCAAATTCACACAAACACAGAGCGTTTCTCACGCCACTTCCTACCGCGCGTAGTAAAATTGTGGATACGACCTGGTGATTTTCAAGAAAAGAGCTAATCCCTCCCTTAAGAGCCAGCAACGCGTCTGTGATGTCTCATGTGTTGCAGATGCCCACTGTGCTTCGCTGTGCTTTCGCTGAGTGAGTGAGGGTACCGGAGGCACTCCGCTGGTGTTGCGGGTTGACCATGGGCCTTACCATCAGGTGATCCATCTGCTCGTCTGCCACCTATGTCATAAAAAAAATTGTTAAAAAAATTCGTCAAACTTTAAATTCAATAACCTTTCGCGCGAAACGTCTTCAAATCCCTGTAATTCAGTTTAACATCGTATAAACAACTTGCCCGGAATCAGTCCGGCCCATTTTCCATCTGAATTGCTCTTTTACGTGTCTCGAATATATTTGAGAGCCAAACTCAACTTGATCCCCTCATTTGGGTATGTCGTAACAAATTTTGTGGCATGCGAGAGAGTTTGCAGTTCTCTTTGAACTGGTTCCTGGAGATAACCGGAACGGTGGGATGATTTGAAATTCCTCTCATGTTGCTTTCTATGCGGAAGGTCTGGATTTTGCATGTGTGAAGTGTTTATTATTATATTATTTGAATAGTTAAATGTCACGAATAGTTGATATTGTATTAGACAACAGCAATTGGCTGGGCAGCGTTCGGGAAGCTACGCGGCATATTTTCGGCCCACCTACCGCAGTGTCTCAAGACGGCCGTTGGGGCAGAAAGGTCCTTGAGTGGAGGCCACGCACAGGAAGTCGCAGCCGTGGCAGGCCCCCCACAAGGTGGACCGACGATCTGGTGAAGATCGCGGGAATCCATTAGATGCGGGCGGCACAGGACCGATCTGTGTGGAGAACATTGGGGGAGGCCTATGTCCAGCAGTGGACGTCTATTGGCTGAAATGATGATGATGATGAATTGACTGACCGGATGGCGCAAATGGTAGTGACCCTGCCTCTTACGCCAAAGGTCGTGGGTTCGATCTCCACCCTGGACAAGCACTCGTGGGATGAATACTTGTGTTTGTTCGGTGTCTGGGTGTAATATATGTATTTAGTATATATTTGTGTTCCTCTGTTGTCTGATATCTGTAACACAAGTGCTTAAGCTACTTAGTACGAAATCAGGTCAACGTATGAGATGTTGTGAGAATTATTATTATTAGAATTATTATCTATTCCATTTTGTTTATACCTAGACGACTTATCTGCTCAGAAACCTACCAAAATATTGTTTGTATAGTCTTTTTAATCTTGAAAATTAGCAAACTGAAGTGGCAGTGGCTGGTCACATTAGCCGCAGAACTGACAGCCGTTGGAGCCGTAAAGTCCTTGAGTGGAGACTGCGACTCGGTAAGCGTAGTGTTGGACGCCCTGTGACAAGATGGGATGATGACAATCGAAGGCTGGCTGGTGTGGGCTGGATGAGAGTGGCCGAAAATCGGAAGCAGTGGCGTGCATTATGGGAGACCTATGTCCAGCAGTGGACGAGTGTGGGTTGCTGATGATGAATCATGAAAATAATTTTCAACATTGTTTGAGCTGATGGATAACTTAACTATCTATCTAAGGGCTTGACATCTGTACCTACTCGTAACAACTGCGATCACATTTCTATTAGACCGTCCTAGAAAATAATTGCGGTATAAATGGTTTAACATTCAGATGGGACTGGTTTTATCTCATTCTGTTATTTACAAGTGGAAAAGAGGATTTTCCACTTTAAACTTTTTATTTCATAGAGGCGCCTTGACAAATGAATGGAGCTTTGAATTTCTTGGATGATGAAGTTTCTACATTCAGGATTGAGGAAATCAAATGGATTGTACTAGTAACTTAGTGGCTCTGCTATAGAGTGGCTGTTTCATTGTCATCAAAAGCGTGGGTTTTAAGTTAGTGCTTCTTTTACTGCGCGTTTATAGTAGGTCGTAACTACACATTATTGTTTGGATTTGATTTTTATTTCCCATTACATTTGCCGCACTTTAAAAGATTATTCAAATTTGATTGTATAAAGATCTAACGTGTATTCTAAAAAGGCTTCTTAGGGCCCATTCTCGACCACTCGATATTCAAGTCAAATTTAGAGATTTCATACATTAAATGTACAAAATTAATGACAAATTTTTCCATACAAATTTCAAAATCCACTTCAAAGTCGAGTGCAATAAACCCTCTTGACCTCAGCAGCGTGACGTTGACTTTTGAGAGTAGGTATCTGAGCACACACACATCTGAGGTGATTTGTCGATGTACAAAAAATATAACAGTTTGATTCTTGGTAACGACGAAAAAAACGTGCCAGTTGTTTAATATTTTTATCTTTTTCATGATGTTCCCATTATGAGTACTCACGTTAAACAATAGAATTGTGCAAAAATATTTGGCTATAATCAATTATAACAAAATACGTAGAGCACTAACAGGTTTCGGTTTATTGGCAGTTTAAAAGGCATGACTTGATGATTAAATAAAAATTGTAGTATGAACTTATTAATATCTGGATTTTTTAATGTTCGAAAACCTTTGGAGAATCGATTTTAATTTATTGATCCAGGGGCCATTGTCGAGCAGGGGCGTCTTTACCTATAGTGCAGGGTAAGCGGTGCACCTGGGGATATGTATGGTTGTTAGGGGGGCGCCGAGAGCCGCCCGCTACAAGAACCTCCACTGTAACGCTTCGCAAGGAGCGAGCGTCCAACCATTTATACAAGATATTTCATTTAGGATGTCAAGCCAAAGGCCATGGATAGAGCACCCTTTGGGGTTGCCGGAACACTGCATGTATGTTCTACGATTTAAAGTAGTATTTAAGTTATGAAAAGTATCCCATGACACCCTAAATGGAATACCCTGTATAAACGTGGTGGGTGCGTAATGCGCAGCTTACTGCGCGTTTTAAGCAGAAAACTATTCCAATTTGTTGATACAAGAGGGCGCCAAATATTGGTTGCACCCGGGCGCTAATGGGAAAAAGCCGCCTCTGGCTACGAGCGTGTTTTACCTACTGTGATGATAAAATAATAAATGTGGAAAGGTGACCACGAAAAATCGTCTTTATTTATTTATTATCATAGCACACAAAACAGATTACAATCAATGAAACTTATTTTAGTAGTATGAAAATGTACATGACGAGATTGTAGTCCAAAATTATGTATGCCTAAAAGCTCAAGAGTTAATTAACACAACAATAAACAAATGAAGTATTAAATTATAAATTATACCAAATTATAAATTAAATGTCAAATCATAAATTCAAAGTCAAATCATAAATTAAATTAATTACAAGGCAAAAGTAAAATATAATTACAAGTCAAATTAACAATTTAATTACAAATTAGGTATTAGAACTTATTATTATACAATTGTCGCCGGAACTGTTGCAGTGTTAGATAGCATATATCCATATCTCTGTCAAATTTTAAAATTTCATTGTATTGGCGACACATCCTGACTATTGAGTTGTAATACGTCTAATATTACTTTATCCCGTTCAAGCATGTTTCCCCAAAAAGCCTTGTTGTAGTTATAAATGTATATTGGCGTTTAGAGACGGTCACCTAATTATACTCTGCTAAGAGCATAGAGTAAGGTAATAATAGTATATGCATTATGAACAAACAAACCTCCACAGTTGTTAGTATTTTATATTGTAACTAATGCTAATTGGAATCCTGTGGGATGCTGGAATGTTGTGGGAAGAGTTTCGTTAATCCTCTACATTATAATGGAATAGTTCGTAGATATCTAACTAACAGTGGATATCTAGTTTCAAATCCAAAATTTTATATTTTATTTATTAATCGTTTTTATTATATTCCATATTTATCAAATTCTAGATATTTTGCTGCCGAGTCAAAGGGTCTGGCAAGAAACTTCGAGAGCATTACTATACACTCTGGCCCGTTCCAGTTGCCAAACATCTCTGAAACTACTCCATGGTCTGAGGTCAAGAAACAGTCCTATTTCTCAATGAAATTAACATCGAAATCGATGACAAAATCGACAGGGGCGTCCGGGGAAAAAACTATATTTATCCCAAATGTCCGGGATTTTTGCAGTGCTTTCCGGTGATGCAGGTGATGGCAACTTTAGTCAGATGTCATCGTCAGACCCTAAGGAAATTTTACAACCAACCAAACAAAGACTGCCGTTTGAATTGGAAATATAACCGGTGGTGGATTGTAATCAAAACATTCCAATTCGATTGATATAATTAATCCAACGAAAATGAAACGTTTTATAAGGATAATGAACCATTTTATTAGTAGTACTATTCATCGACCGGTTAAGAATTTATATTGGAAATGTAATAAGCGTGGGAGAGCCACGCTTCGGCATAAATGGGCTGGCTCGACCGGAGTGATACCGGCGTGAAGCAGCACTGTGCTGTGTTTCGCTGTGTGAGTGAGGGTACCGGAGGCCCAAACCCCGGGAGGGGGGAGAGGGGGAGGATTAAAGATTGGCAGTGCACTTGTTAATCATGAACACCCGCTTTTGAAGTTGTGACTTCCCTGGTGTCGCGGGTGTCCATGCTTACCATCGCTTTCCATCAGGAGATCCGTCTGCTCATTTGTCACATAAAAAAGTCACTCACCATCACCTCATTTCGGGACTAAGTTTTGCTAATAGTTTAAAACTTTGTTACTAGATGGCGCTGGGTGTCGAATTCATCGCGTAACAAATGTTTCGTTCGTTTCATGTGTCGCTTAGAATTACCTATGAGCCTTGTCGTTGTCTAATAGATTTACCTACATCTTCGCATTTTATTATGTAAGAGGCGATAAAAGAGCAAGTGGGTCACCTGATGGGAAGTAATCAACGCCGCCCATCAATATCTCTAACGTGTTGACTTTTTAAGAAAGTGTACGTTTTTATCTTGAAGGTCCCTTACTCTAACAGTTTCGATTAATGTTTTTTTATATGATAGGCAAACGCGTATAATCCTAGCACGTTGACTGTGTATGTCCATCGACGGGACATATCGATTTGCTCATCGTACGTGCATGTCCTACGGATGGGGCATGAGTTGTTCCCAAATTTAGAGGCTCATAGCCTCAAACACTTGTGAGTTTAACTACTTTTATCGCTTTTCCACGTGTGAACAATGAACTAAGAATAAATATTACGCAAAAACCGGACGACCTTTTTAATAGAGTTGCCTGTACGCCATTATCAAAAATTACTTAATTTTGGGGTGACTAAAAAAAAAGAGAAGAAGAAAAATATATTTTAGTGGGAAATATCAAAACAATTAAGGCAGAAAGCTTTTTGGCACGCTTAGACCCTCCATATCCGTCTTTTTTGTTTTTTGGGCTGCTTCTACCGGTGAACGGCCTTCATTGACTAACATTTGTAGCAAAAATTCTAACTTCATGTTACTAATTATTATTATCCGAAATTGACACTGTCACATTGATACATGACAAATTCCACTTCCTGTAAAGTGTTTTGGCTATGGAGACCATAGATAATACCGTATAATATACAACTAAGAGTATGCGAAAAGCCGTCATACGTCCGTGGCATGAAGTTACGAGATGATACGTGCAAGACCCACGAGTGGGTAAGCAGGACAAAATATTTTTTTTATTTGAAGAAGGCCTAAAATTTAAATAAATGATTTATTATAATATGTTTATACCTAATGCAACATAATAAATACAATTTTCATTTGCACTTAAGGGGAAGTTTCTCTCATAATAGCTGCACAGTTAACGTGCTAGACCTCATCGTCGCTTCCCATCAGGTGCATCAAGCGTTAGCCCTTGAGCAAAAGGTTGGGTTGCAGGCGAGCCAGACAAATCACCTGCTTGATTGACCACGGAGGCCAGAATCAACTCCAGTGGAGTAACAGACGGAATTCTCTTTATGGCAAAGAGGTACTCTCACGTGATCCCAGTCGTGCGAGACTCAGCCAACGTACTGCTATATTCTGGTGGTAATTGTCACCGTTCATATAACACCCGCAATTCCAATTTAGAAGCAAAAAGATTAAATCAATTGGTAGCGTTAATGTGCCTTATCTTAAGATTGTATGAGTAATCATAAAGTCGGGTACAGATTGCTGCAATGCAACATGTAACGCAACATGCAATGCAACAAATCTAATGGTTTGGACGTCTCGCGCGCACGAACTGCTCCTGGGTCGCGCACGCTCCGGACGTTACAGCTTGGTTACAGCTCGTGCGCGATCCAAGATTTGTCAGTTTTTGGTACAAACACAAAGGGGGTCGCGCAGTGTGGAACATGTTAAACCTTCTTGGGTTTTCATATACAAAGTCTACACTCTGGATTTAAGAAGACATCCTGTATGTCAGTCTGTTCGGTGTTCAATTGTCTGCTTACCAAATATATGTCGTATGTAAATACAAAATATGCCTGTTTACTTTGCCCCTCTACCGATATAAATAAATGAACAGATGTTCTCGAATGATTCTTGTCAATGCGCACGCCGCGCGCGCCACACGTCCAAGGCAGCAGGGAACAATGTTCCATTACAAGTTGCATTGCACCAATCTGTACCCACCTTTACGCGAGTCTCAACCCCGCACGTTCCCGGGGTAATTTAGGTTATCGAAGCAATTCCCGAAGCAATAATCTGCTCTGCGCAATTAATACCAATGTCTACGTTTAATGGAAGCCATTTATCATTTATACCGCGGTCTCGGATTTAAGCGATCCCTTTGTTTTATCTAGACATTTCTCCGCTATCGCAGGGCGGTATTCGTGGTTTAATTTGAGAGGGTATTATCGTTTTTATCGAGATTTATGTCTGTGAATTCCTGGATGTAGGTACGGTTAGCATCAAAATGATCTACCAAAAATGTCTGAGCATTTGACAAAAATCACTTTTAGTACATTATCTTAACACAGTCCATGTTTTTCTCCACACACAAAAAGGTATACCTAATGCAGATTGATGTTACTAAAATTTTATTCAGTTCTAAAAAAAAATAAGTTAAAAACGCCGCCGCCTGTCAATGTCACTGAGTTGCCTTCTGAGGCCTTACCATGAGCTTGAAATACTATCCTCGCTATCCAACACTATTGCTCTGTCGCTTTCACATGCACCACAATGAAAGGGACAAAGCGATAGTTACGATAGCGAGAACAGTTTTTCAAACTCATGGTAAGAGTACTGATCAGTGGTCGCACTAGATAGGTACTAAAGGCATTGTGACATTACGGCTCAAATAAAGTAAGCTACTTACTTTTAATATATAGACATCGTGTCTTTGACAAGTTGCAATTTCCCCTCTGAGGTTTGTAATATCGTTAGTTGCAAGATGTAAGTCTGCCCCGGTAAAGGGCATCTGTTTATCTATCTACTTTATCCCTTTATAGCCGGCTGAGAGTCTCTCAAAAGTATCAGAGCAGATGTAAGTTTCTTTACTAACTGGAAATTAGTTGTATTTGCGTTCTTTGGCGTTGTAAATGTAGAAAGGGTATACTTACACCGGGATCAATCTTATACAATCTTGTATAAAAAATAATACGACCTGATTTTACAAGAGTTTCTCGCGCAACTTTCTACCACGTACCTCAGTTCTTTGTCACAGTTTGGCTGTAGGAGTATTTCCCGAAGGCTGCGTACGACTTAAGCACCTTCAAGAAAATCTTTTGTTTCGCGGATTTTCATGATCGGATTTGATTACTTTCCATCAGGTGACTCGCTTACTCGTTTATCGCATGTAGCATTAAAGAAGCGTGGGTTTATTGTTACCCTGGAGTTTAGTAGAACACCGATCATCATCAGCCTATCGCAGTCCACTGCTGGAGGCAGTAGTAGGCGTAGGCCTCTCCAATTGTTCGCCACTGTGATCTATCCATGGCTTCTCCCATCCAGCTCTTGCCAGCCATCCTGCGCAGATCGTCCCCCCACCTAACCAGAGGGCGCCCTACATTACGTTTGCCAAGACGCGGAACACCAATACGATATTATAATTACTCTTGAGGGATCGGGCGCAGGACAAACAGCTTAACGTGCTTTCCGACGCACGGGGGTTTTTATTATTATTATTTGATAGAAATGGGGTGAGCCCTGCGTCTTATAGCCACTGCGACCAGTAGATGATCTATTGTGGCAGCCCCGTAACCTTTTACAGCACCTCATGTAGCTCCAGTTCCAGACTAAGCCCGGGAGCTGATGGGGGAGCTTTTGATCTCGTCTGCCGAGATCACGTGTGCTCCCAGGTGCCGGCTTCTGCAGCGGTGCAGCGGTATGCACTCGCCGAGGACGTGGATAATCGTTTCCTCGTCCTCGCGACAGAACCTGCAGATTTTGGTATCTGAAAGGCCCATGTTGTGCAGGTGCTTGTTTAATTTTCAGTGCCCTGTGAAGGTTCGAGTGAGTGCCCTAACATGTCCTCTACTCAGTTTTATTATTTCTACGCACGGGGGTACAAGATCACCAACTTCCAGACTCCGAGCTGCCATTAAGAATTTCTTACTGCAAACTTAGGTACAAATTTTGGGCACATGCGACCCACTAACTACAGCGCCACCGAAGCAGTCAACGTCATTCATTACACGACTGTTGAAGGAATTATGACAAATAACAATAGTCAGAATTGGTCATCATGGTTACCCTACTGGTGCTTTGCTTTCAATACAACCATTCACACTGAAACCCAATATAGTCCGTACGAACTTGTTTTCGGAAAACGATGTAACATTCCAAGCAATTTAACTAATACATTAGTATACAATTTTCATGATTATCCTGTGGAACTTAAGTACAGACTTCAGAAGTCGTAGTTAGACGCTAGAGATAATATAGAAATTAGGAAAGATCGCTATGACTCATATGTAAACATTGTTAATTATAAGCCAGGTGATTTTGTACTGATTGAGAATTCGCAATTCGCAATAATCAGGGCGCGCTGCGCATCACTATGGGCGCGCGTGCGCGGCAGCCCCAACAGCATCCTGAGCGTGCTGGCCGAAAGATGGGACTCCCCACTACTGCACCGTTGGGTGCAGCTAAACTCCCCGGTGTGTCGATTTCCATATTTGTAATAAACTACTGATATCTTCTGCAATAGTACTAATACTAAAATAAGTTCAATATGTTACTAACACATTTTATATGGATTGAATATCTGAAATAAATGAATATTTAATTTAATTTAATTTAAGAATGAGGCATGTAAAACAAAATTAGACCCATTGTATTTAGGCCCTTTTGAAGTTTTAAAAGATGTTGAACCTAATATTGTAATTGAATATAAAAATCAAGAAACGCTTATCCATAAAAATAGGAATAAATTGTATAAACATAGTCAATAAAATATTAAGTATTTACTTGTAATGAAAAAAAAAATACCTATGTTTATTTTTTTTCTCACGCCTCCGGGACGTGTGGTGTATGTCTAGCTATAAGTACCTATTCTATCTACTAATGGTGACGTCTTGATTAAACCAATGTCTCTTAATAAAATATATTCATTAATTTAATGGACTTGTTGCGTTTCACTTGATATCCGTTGCCGAACCTTACAGTAGAACGGATTTTTATTTTACACTGCATATAACTGCGTTATACCATAGATTTATCGTTAGATACAGATTGGTTGAATCCACCCTAAACCTATTAAAGTTGATTTTTTTTTGTCGCACAGGTACCTCTGGATCCGGATAGCATTATTCGAGAAACAGCTGGCGAAGATCATCGAGCACCTCGTCAGCAACGCAACGCGGTACTACGAGCGCGACGCGCTGGTGGCAGACCCCGACTACGGCAGCATCCTAAGCTCCCTGCTGGTGGGGCCTTGCGCCCTGGAGTATTCAAAGGCGAAAGCACCAGCTTGCTTCTGGACAGACCCACCGGCTGATGAACTGGTAAATCTTTTTATGTGATCGCCTCTGTGGCGCAGTGGTTTGTGGGTCGCACTTTAAAGCGACGGCTGCGCAAGAGGTCTCGGGTTCGATACCCGGGTTGGGCCAAAAATTTGTACCTAAGTTTTCGATAAGAAACTATTCTCTGTCTGGAAGTTGGCGGCCTTGGCCCCCCGTGCCTAGGGAAGCACGTTAAGCCGTTGGTCCTGCGCCTCTCCGGTCGTGTCACAGTAGTGTCCTATCGGAATATGAGGGTAAGGGAATAGAGAGTGCCCTTGTGTTTGCGCACACACTTGAGCACTATAATATATCCTGCGTGGCTGATCGTTGATATTAGCCGCCGTAGCCGTATTCGGTTGGAGGATATTATTAAGAGAAGAGGGAAAATATCGTTAGGAGGAGGTTGCGAAGGTCATAAGGCAGTCGCTGTATTGTAATTACCAGAATCATCAAATTCTATGACGAATACGTTATTTTTTTCCTCTAACCAAAGGTTGTCTGGAGGAAATCGCTACAAGCGATAAGATCGCCTTATTTTACTGTCTGTCGTTTTTGTATCATAAATAATGTCTATCTATTTATCTATCTATCCTGGATCATGGTCTAGAGGATTACCTGATCTGATGATCAGGTAACCCTCGTTTTGCATTATAGGATAAAATGAGATGTTACTACTATCAGGTCATTCGTCTGCTCATCTGCCCCTCCATCAACTCAGCGTGTTATTCCAGTGTAATCCATTGCATGGGAGCCAGGGTTACGCTTAGACCATGATCATAGCCGCCCAAGGATATTACTTACTTATAAAAAACACTTGTTTAGCGAGGATACCTACAACAAGAGTCTTTGCAGTCGAAATGCTTCATCAATCCTTAGGGGCAATTATCGTGCACTCGACATTGAAGTCGAATTCTGAGATTCGTATCTACGGGCGCGTGATTCCTACGTTACCGAGAACCTTTCTTCTCCGTGTTCTCGCCGCCTGCTCCTGCGTGCCTTCCCGCCAGTGAGCCAACCTGTTCCGGCCTTCCCCGGAGCACCCCTGCGTTCCCTGAGGACTTGCGGCTTCTGCTCTAAGCAGCTCTAAAGCTAAATTTCCCTCTTACGCGACATTGATCACCAAAGCGAAAATTCATCATCATCATTATCATCAGCCCATTTAAGTCCCCACTGCTGTGGCACGGGCCTCCCTAAATCACATGAGGGGTAATTGCCATTCTCACCACGCTTGGCAGACGGGTTGGCGAGGGTTTAGATATAAATGCAGAGTTTTCCTTCTCTGGGTGCTGATGATCATGCCAGCAGCTTTACCTTAGACGCCTTTTACGACACCTCGTTATGAGTGAGAACTACCCCTGATTTAGAGTTTCACGTTTGCAATAAACCTATTGTTATTGTAAACGGGAATTATTATCTGTCCTGCTCCCCTCTGATCTAGGCAGCGTGACAGTCTATACATGCGAATGCTCGAGAATACGCCCTCTGGAAATCTTTCTTCACACGTTTGTGATCCCATGGAAGCCATTTATCCTTGTAATAATTTTACTTTCGACATTCTGTTTAGTTTATTACTCTGGTTTAATGTTGAGCGTTAAAACTTTGGCAATCTGGGAGCTCCCTTAAATGAAAAGGCAACAAAGTAGTCATGCGGCTGTTGAAAATTGTAGTTTGATCTTCAGGGAAGAGGTCCATCATCGCAATTATTGTTATTATTTTATCTATTTATATGTATTAAAGATAGATAGATAGATACTCTTTATTGCACAACATACAAAACTTAAAAGCTAGGTATACAGAGATACAATGTACAATTTAGGCGGTCTTATCGCTGGAAGCGATCTCTACCAGACAACCTTCAAATTGTTAACATGAAAGAATGAGTTATGCAGCGTTCTCTGCGACATGTTTATCACTAATCGTTTAATCACCAATTTCATATGGTCTAGGTACTTAGTCGTATTTGGGAAAATAAATACGACTAAGTACATTTTTCAAAATCATGCGAAATAAAGTATTTTCGCGTACTTTTTTTTTTTTTTTTTGTATTTAGTCTGTAGAGTCCCACTGCTGGGCAAAGACCTTCCCCAAGTCTCTCCATTCCTCCCTATCCAATGCCTTTACTTGCCATTCTTGGACATACGTATTGAAATCGTCACACCATCTTTTTTTGGGCCTGCCGCGTAGTCGACGTCCATCGGTCGGTTGCCATAGGGTGACGATTTTTGTCCATCTTTCGCGTACTTTATTTTTCTCATAAGGTATAAGAGTACAAACACCTGAAATATCGTACAACACTTTATTATAAAGTACGTGTGGCATTCCTATACCTATATGACTCCAAATATGAAAAAAGACGTATTTTGGCCCATGGACGCCCGCGTCACCAGTGGAGTCGCAAGTGCGCTGCCAACCTTTAAACCCCCCTTTTCCCCGGATTGGGCCTCCGGTACCCTCACTCACGTAGAGAAACACACAGCTGGTAGACGACTAGATGGATCACCTGATGGGAAGCGATTACCGCCGCCCATGGATAATCGCGACACCAGTGGAGTCACAAGTGGAGTCACAATGTAAAAATGACTAAGTGAGTTTCAGGTTGATTGTATGACTGAGTGAGTTTCACGTTGATTGTATGACTGAGTGAGTTTCACGTTGATTGTATGACTGAGTGAGTTTCACGTTGATTGTATGACTGAGTGAGTTTCAGGTTGATTGTATGACTGAGTGAGTTTTACGTTGATTGTATGACTGAGTGAGTTTCACGTTGATTGTATGACTGAGTGAGTTTCACGTTGATTGTATGACTGAGTCTCACGTACTCTTAGGAAGGACCATAGACCACACCAATAATAAACTTAGTTTACTTATTCATAAACGATTGTTAAGCCTTTTCTAACTAAAACTATGTTTTATAGCAGTTTTCATTCTTTTTTCGAAACTTTTGTATGATTGTTTTTTTATTCATACGTCAAAACTACTCTATAACACCGTTTTGAACGGTTATGGATAAAGCCCTAAGGGTCTTATTCATAAATGATAACCTTTGCTAACTAAACCTAGATTTATAACAGTTTTCATTCTTTTGTCGAAAATTTTGTAATGTTTTTTTTTGTTTCAGTCGTCAAAACGGCGCTATTACACCGTTTTAGCTAACAAAAGTTTATTGAACGTTCATGGACAAAGCCCTTAGAATGGCTGGGAAGGAATTCATCATCATCATCATTTCAGCCAATAGACGTCCACTGCTGGACATAAGCCTCCCCCAATGTTCTCCACACAGATCGGTCCTGTGCCGCCCGCATCCAATGGATTCCCGCGATCTTCACCAGATCGTCGGTCCACCTTGTGGGGGGCCTACCGCGGCTGCGACTTCCTGTGCGTGGCCTCCACTCCAGGACCTTTATGCCCCAACGGCAACGGCGGGAAGGAATTAACGGATAATAACTTTTTTGACAGGTCCAAAGGCACCGCATGTCAGCTGGCACCACGACTCCACCTTCCGTGCGGAGACCAATCCTCAATTTCAGAAGGAGTCTGAACGCATCTTCAGACGATAGTGGCGCAGTGAATACAGGTATAGAAATGAAGGTCCAGATTTTTTCCATAGCAATTGTTTCTCAGTAAAAAAAAAAACAGTAACTGGACTGAAATCTGTTCTTCAATAGATAATGAACCAAATTGAGTGAATCAAATAAGGAAAGACTTAATGTGTCATCATCATCATCATCATCAGCCCATTTAAGTCCCCACTGCTGGGGCACGGGCCTCCCTCAATCACATGAGGGGTAATTGCCATACTCACCACGCTTGGCAGACGGGTTGGCGAGGGTTTAGATATAAATGCAGAGTTTTCCTTCTCTGGGTGCTGATGATCATGCCAGCAGCTTTACCTTAGTCGCCTTTTACGACACCTCGGTAAGAGTGAGGGTGGCCTATTCTACTCTGCCGGGGGCCACACGGCCAATACTTAATGTGTGGATTAGTACAATATATAATGTTTTTTTAAGGTTCTGGAAAGGCTGGAGGTTCCACGGCCAAGGATTACGTTGAAAGCCTTCACCAAAACTCTACTGCTACTCTTTTGTATGGGAAAAATAATGTTAGGGTACAGCCGGTAAGTAAAAAGTTTTTTTACTCAGCTAAAATAAAAAAAAGGTTAACTAATTAACCAATGCAATTTATTGCAACAGTTTTAAAAATGTGATAATGTCAAACAAAGTTTTTAGGTTTTCGTAGCCAAATGGCAAAAAATGGAACCCTTATAGATTTCTTTCTGTCTGTCTGTCCGTCCGTCCGTCCGTATCACAGCCAGTTATTTCCGAAACTATAATAATTATACTATTAAAACTCTGTAAATAGAAATATTTTGTTTTTCACACAAAAATAGACAAAAAAATTAGAGGGTGCCCATATTTTAGAACTGAAATTAATTATTTTTTCATCATCAAAGCCATACGTGTGGGGTATCTATGGATAGGTATTTAAAATTATACTTTGCGCTTCGTCCTCAATATTATTATAATAGATTTTAAACAACATGTAGTAACGCGTTAGTGTTTACCGCTTTGCACTGTATTTGAGGGTTTTTTTTTTTTTTTTTTGTGGGTATTCTTCATATTCATAGACAGTCACGACCCGGCTTCTTCCACCATTCGCAATTTAGTGCTTCAACCGCTTAACACGTTTCTCCGACTCGTGCTGTCTACGCGAAATAATGCCAAAAAGAAAGCGTTCTAGTGATCTAGAAAATGAAATGGAACATTTGATGCGGAAAGTCAAAAAACTAGAACGTAAAATACGAAAGAAAAATAAAAGTGATTCGGATTGTGATTCCCAACTAGAAGATTCGCCTATTCGCCATGATTCTTCAGGAATGCGAAGTGAAATTCACCAGCCAGGTACATATTCATTTTTATAAACTCGTACTCGTATTTTATATCCAGACGAATGTAACCGAAACAGTCAGCGGGACTATTCACCACATTCAAAATCATAACGGTAACCGTGCAATTCAGCGGGAATTGTACACCACCGGTAACATCATAACAATGCCTATTGTTATTATACTAGTAAAGTAAACCCTTGTGTAGTAATTATACTATAATCTCTTATGTTTCTTTATAAATAAATTAGTAAATACATATTTATAATAGCTATTGAAGTCTATATTAAATTTCTGCGAAGCATGAATAACATTATGAAAAACTGTCACACTTTGGTATATAATGTGTTATTATAATAATAATAAAAGTAGGTGTACAATTACTTTAAGAAATATATATTTTTATAGTTTAAAAACAAACATTACTGGGTTTACTTCGCTACACAGTACACTGCGTAGGTATTCAGTGGACTACCTAGTCAGTCTGGATAAAATAAATACATTTTTTATTAATACCATTCGGAGCGTATCCGAAGTTCATAAGTTCATAGTGTTTTCGCCATTAGTTTTAAAGCAAACATATTGAACTTACTTCTAACTAGTTCTACTGAACACAGTGGACTGCATAGTTATTTTAAATAAAGTAAATAATTTTTATTCAGTATTATTAAGAGCGAATACGAAGTTGATGGTGTTTCTTCAATTGACAAACTTTATCATCACTGATAATTTAATTTTAGGGACCTCTGGTTCGCTTCTGGACTCAGAAGACTGGCTAACAGAGCCCCCTAAAAATGCTCCACCAGCTGATCTTTCAAGCAATGAACTGCCTTTAGCCGAAACTTCAGCTGCCTTACATAACTTACCAGCCTCCAGTTCAATGAATGATACTGACCAAAATATCTTGGATTCACCTGCAGTAAACCCAATACCTGAAGAATCCCTTGAATTAGATACTGAGGTAATGGAGATTTTAGGTGAAAATCCATCATCCCAAATAAAATACGGCAAGGATATTCGGTCTGAGCTCGCATCCCGCCTACAACACCTCGTCCAAGAGGGCCTTAATAAAGAAACAAGAAAGGTTCTCATAGCGAAATATCCCTTACCAGCAAATTGTATTCATATAGATTATTCATATTCATTCCTAAGATTAACCCAGAAATAAAAGCAGCGCTTTTTGATGTTTCTATTAAGCGAGATAAAGGCATCGAAGCTAAACAAATTCAAAGGGCATCAGCTGTGTCATGCTTAGGTGATATCATCACATCGCAATTAAATTCAAAAGAGAGAGATAACGACCTCCTACAGAAGCTCATGGACGCAATTCGTTTGTTATGTGATAGCCAACATAATGATTCTGCTACGAGGAGACATTATATTTTGTCTTCTCTAAAAAAGGAAATGAAAGATCATTTAACAACTACAAAAATTGACACCTTTTTGTTCGGTGAAAATTTAGCCGAAACACTTAAATCGGCTAAGGCCGTAAAGAAATCTGGTGTTGAACTTAAGGCCGATGATAAAATTCAACCAAGGAAAGACAACTCGGCGGCTCCAAAAAACCGGAGAGCTCCAGCACCGGCACGCAGGCAACCGGCTGCAACATTGAGGAGTCGTGGCCCTGCAGCCCAGCGAGCCCTAGCCCCTCCACCGCAACAAGCATACAGCTACTACAGGACAGCGTGGCCGACGCCGCCACTACCTCCTCCTCCGCCGCCGCCACCGCCGCCACCGCCTCCGCCCCAACCACGTCCAACGGGTCGCCGACGCTACTAAACACAGTTAAGTACGCCGGCCGTTTGTCACTATTTTACCACGAATGGGCTAAAATTACAGATAATCCTACGGTTCTATCATGGATCACAGGATACAAAATACAGTTTTCAGCTCCAGTATTCCAGGATAAAGTCCCGCTTCCTCGTAAATATACAGCATCAGAACACAAGCAGCTTATTGTAGCTTTAGATAATCTATTACAAGTAGGTGCTATTTCCGAATGTAAGCCAAGTAAAAACCAGTATTTATCAAGCTTTTTCCTTACTCCTAAATCTAACGGTAATATGAGATTTATTTTAAATCTTAAAAGTTTAAATAAGTTTATAACCCCTAACCACTTTAAACTTGAAGATCTCCGTACCGCTATTAAACTAACATCCAAGAATTGTTTTATGGCCACCCTTGACCTCAAGGATGCCTATTTTTTGATAAAAATGCATGATGAGTCAAAAAAGTACCTTCGTTTTGTTTATAATGAAAAAATGTACCAGTTTAATGTCCTACCTTTCGGTCTGAGTACGGCACCTTACATCTTCACAAAAATAATGAAACCTGTTGCCAAGTATCTACGGTCTAGGGGACTTCTATCAACTCTGTACTTAGATGATTGGTTATTACTCGGAAATACGTACCGAACGTGCCTGCAAAACATTAAAAACACTAAGGATCTGCTAACTTCACTAGGCTTTATTGTGAACACAGAAAAAAGTGTCCTAGTACCCTCGCAATGTTGCAAATTCTTAGGGGTAGTTATAGATTCCTCTCATATGACTCTCAGTTTGCCAAACGAAAAACGCCAGCGTATTTACTCTGAGTTGAAAGACTTTACAGAAATCAAACGATGCAAAATTAGAAAATACGCCCAACTGGTTGGGTTACTTGTCTCTGCTTGCCCAGCCATCGAATACGGGTGGCTTTACACCAAGGAATTGGAACGTTACAAATATTTAAATTTGAAAGCCCATAATGATTATGACAGACTTATGAATATTCCTAACTCAGTCTTACCAGACATTCAATGGTGGCTCAACAGCATATGTCATTCTGTTCATCAGATTAGAGTTGATAATTATACCATCGAAATTTACTCTGACGCCTCAACAACGGGGTGGGGTGCCGCTTGCAATAATAATACGGCAAGTGGTAAATGGTCAGAAAATGAGTTAACATATCACATAAACTACCTTGAATTGTTAGCTGCATTCATTGCCCTAAAAGTTTTTGCAAAGGATTTACATCATTGCCAGGTTCTTTTGCGCATAGATAATACTACCGCCATATCTTATATAAATCGAATGGGTGGAATCCAATTCCCACACCTCACAAAAGTAACTAAAGAAATCTGGCAATGGTGCGAGGCCCGAAAACTTTTCATTTTTGCGGAATACATTCGATCTTGCGACAACACAGTGGCAGATGCAGAATCTCGAAAAATACATCCGGATATTGAGTGGTCGTTGGCAGACTGGGCTTTCCAACACTTAACGCACGAATTCGGTGTACCAGATATTGATTTGTTTGCTAGCCGTCTAAATAACAAATGCACAAATTACGTATCTTGGCATAGGGATCCTGATGCCATGGCCGTCAATGCATTTACAATATGTTGGTCCAATAATTTCTTTTATGCTTTTCCACCGGTTTCAATGATTATCAAAACACTGAGGAAAATTATTACTGATCAAGCCCGTGGAATCATGATTGTGCCCTTATGGCACACGCAAGCATGGTATCCACTATTTATGAGCCTCCTTGAGTCAAGAACTATCACGTTCCCACCCAATGATAACGCCTTGTTATCTCATTCCAGCTCCCGTCGAATACACTCCTCCCTTACCCTGGTTGCAGGAGTGTTATCCGGGAGGCGTTAACAAGAAGAAGTTTACCAAAGGCCTCTCTAGACATCATGGTATCTTCTCTGTCAGACAGCTCAGTCAAGCAATATGATGTTTGCCTGCGAAAGTGGTGGTCGTTTTGTCAGTCTAATCTAGTGAACTACTATCAAGCATCAGTTCCTATTGTAATTTCTTTCCTTACTCAGTCATTCAACAATGGATCTCAATACGGAACTATAAATTCTTATAGATCGGCTCTTTCCTTGATACTAGGTCCAGCTATAGCAAAAGATGACCGTCTACAAAGATTTTTAAAAGGAGTTTTCCGGATTAGACCACCACGCCCCAAATACAACCTTACCTGGGATACCAACTGTGTCTTAAACCATCTGAACTCTTGGTTTCCGAACGAAGACTTACCTTTAAATCAATTATCTAAAAAGACTTTAACATTACTTGCCCTTATAACAGCCCATAGAATGCAAACTTTTTCAAAAATTAAAACAGATAATATTGAAATACATAATGAGCAAATTATTATAAAAATACCCGATTTCATAAAAACTTCTAGACCGGGTTCTAGGCAACCAGTCCTTTTTTTGCCTTATTTTCATAACAAACCATCCATTTGTCCGGCCAAGGCATTAAAATGTTATTTAGAAAGAACGTCACCTTTACGGAAATCAGAGTGCCTATTTGTAGGTGTTAGTAAGCCCCACAAGGCAGTTGGCGCCCAAACTTTAAGTCGCTGGGTAAAAACCACACTAGAAGAGTGTGGCATAAATACACATATTTTCTCAGCACACAGCACACGACATGCCGCTACGTCTCGTGCCCAATCCATGGGGATAAGTGTTGATCTAATCCGTAACACTGCTGGTTGGAGCGGGGCTTCTAATACTTTTGCTAAGCATTATAAACGAAATATTGTTACACAAGATAATTTGTCTTTTGCAAGATCCATAATTGATGAATGATAATGAATAACATTATGTAGATTGATTAGAGCATTATATAATTAATAATAATAATACTTCCACAATCTATAGAATACATACTATGTACATTACGAGACACAAATTGATTATAAAGAGTAATTAAATATAAAAAACAGTTTTTATTTAAAATTATTTCCTTTGTTTCATACTCTCAAAGTCTACATGTTGTTTAAAATCTATTATAATAATATTGAGGACGAAGCGCAAAGTATAATTAGTGATTAAACGAACTTACCTTAAGTGAAGTTCTATCATAATTATACGAAGCGCTTCGTCCGAAAATATTATTATGCTTTCCCAGCCCACCCATTGAACCCTAAAAAGCATAAAACAAAGGAAATCTTTTAAGTTAAACAGTGCAAAATCTCTAAACTGAATGATGGAAGAAGCCGGGTCGTGACTGTCTATGAATATGAAGAATACCCACAAAAAAAAAAAAAAAAAAACCCTCAAATACAGTGCAAAGCGGTAAACACTAACGCGTTACGACATGTTGTTTAAAATCTATTATAATAATATTTTCGGACGAAGCGCTTCGTATAATTATGATAGAACTTCACTTAAGGTAAGTTCGTTTAATCACTAAATAATGTTGAGGTTTCTAATATATTTTTTTTCTAAACCTAATACTTTGCGCAATAGTGGTAAAATGTATATTTTAAAAAAATAAATGACATACATTACAGTCAGAGGTTTTTTTTAAATACGTTATTAACCGTAAACCTTCCATATGGAAGGTTTACGGTAAGAAGCAAGTAAGATATATATCTTACTTGCTTCTTACAGAACCCTTCATGGGCGAGTCCGACTCGCACTTGGCTGGTTTTTATGTTATGACGATGCGTACAATATCAGTTGAGCCATCTCGCCTCGACTCAATCGCCGCGATGTGTATGGAGCATTTTGACATGAATTTTAAGATTGATATTTCGGAGTTTTAATTTTTTTGTGATAGATGCCACACGAGGAGACGGATCATCTGATGGTAAGCTAAGCCGCCCATGAACATCAAGCAAATCGATGTCACATGTCACAATTGCGCTGCCAGCTTTTGGTTTAATTTATTTAATGATTAATTTTATATTTGACGTCTTGATTTTCCGTTTTGGTAGTGAACGATGCCTCTGGAGCAAGGATTACGGATCGATCCCCGCACAGTACAAACATTTGCGTTTATGCTCAAAAGGTAGATACACTAATAAAGATTAACTCGCAAATGTAGAGGTAAAAACGTGTTTCCGTTTTTTTTTTCTAGAATTTTTTTATGTTGTTGAGGTAGAGAATTATCCAAAATTCTAAAAAATGTTGACAACTCCTGGACTACAAAAAGTCGTAGAACATACATGGGCGTGGGTTTTTTTTGGGTAACCCAAAGAGTGCTCTATCCATGGCCTTCCGCTTGACACCCTACATGAAACACCCTGTATAGTTATTTGTAATTCCGCTTTTGGTTCTGATATCCTGAACACAGGTGCTTAAGCTACCTATTCCGGAGTCAGATCAATGTATTGAAATGTTATGATGAAAAAAAAATACCAATATCTAACAATGGTTTCCAGAAAGACGTCGAGGAGCCCATGCCCGGCTACTTGAGCCTGCACCAAACGGCTGCAGGCCTGGTCATCAAGTGGACCCCCAACCAGCTCATGAATGGCTACGCGGAGAGTGAGGGCATTGACAAGAGGTAACTAGGCTTTATCCACCTTATTACAAAGTGCGATCTAAAGTTATTACTGTACTAAAACTCATGCTACCCCGCTCCAAACTTTCAACACGCAATGTCAAAAGGGGCTGGAATGAGTTTAGTTCCGGAATTATTATTAGATTGTTTTTCGTATTAAGGGGGTGTATGTGTAAGAAAATGTGCTTTAGTACAATTTTATTACGTACTTTTAGACTAGGTCCATATGCCTCCTTATCTTAGATATCATTATACCCTATGCTTTTAAAAAAATATACATTTAGTTGCTTGTTTGTTCATATTTTTTCTGTCAAAATGTTTGATGTACATTTTGATTTACTTTAATGCATGAAAGTGACACACAACATCATTTTTGAACATTCATCTAATCTCAAGGCTATATTTTTAGGCAATGTATTTGACATTAGGGTGAGAATCTAATACCTAAAGTTTGACCGAGTATAGTGACCCACCCATAGAATTAGAATAGGTGGTAGACGAGCAGACGGATCACCTGATGGTAAGCGATTGCTGCCGCCCATGGACTCCGGTACCTCACTCACACAGCGAAACACAGCACAGTGCTGCTTCACGCCGGTTTTCTGTGAGGCCGTGGTAACACTGCGTTCAGCTAGCCCATTCATGCCGAATGGCTCTCCCCCTATATTAAACCCATTCTAAGTAGATACTTAGGATGCGTTTAATCTGTGTAGGTACAGGAAGACCCTCTTGTAAATACACAATTCGCACGCAGTAAGATTAAAGGACTTCCTCTTTATTGGTCCAAGTGCCATCCGATTTTTTTTTTGCAGTATTCTGTAGCCTCTCTAAGTAAATATTACTGACTTGACTGCCTGCGCAGTGCACTAACCACTCGCACTTTAAAGCGACGGCTGCGAAAGAGGTCCCGGGTTCGATTCCCAGGTTTGGCCAAAAATTTGTACCTAAGATTTCGGTAGGAAATTCCTAGTGTCAGTCTGGAAGTTGGCGGTATTGTACCCCCGTGCCTCGGAAAGTACGTTAGGCCTTTGGTCACTCTCCAATCGTATCACGCTGGTGTCCCATGACCCATTTGAGGGTAAGCGAATAGAGAGTGCACATGTGTTTGCGCACACACTTGAGCACTATAATATGTCCTGCGTACGTGGCTTATCGATGAGATTGGCCTCCGTATCCGTAATCGGCTGGAGGCATTATGACACCAAAGCTGTAGGGTCACTATCCCTGGTTTTATTTAAAGTCAAAAATCAACTACTTCTTATTTCACAGTGAGTTAATTAATAAAACAGATTTATTTTCATTAATTTTATTTTAATACAAAAACCACAGCTCCTATTGCTAGTTACATATTGTATGAGCTTAATTAAATTAAACTTACCTACAGCCAATAATGGTTATGCCAAAATTTGACATTGAACATCAGAACCCTAACAGAATACAGCAAAATTTTGTTTTGTCTGGCACTAATTAAGGTGACGGGTAGGGCACACTAGCGACGCCAATCGATTCTAATTTTTAGCTACTAAACCGGATCTATTTTAAACAATTTCGGGGTTACAACGTCTCAGCAAACACTTTTACTATTTATTAAATTGGTTCCAACGCGTACGCGAAAAATTGATTCATCATCAATCAATTTTTTTGCATGATTCTTTAATAAATAGTATGTGTTTGCCGAGAGGTTGAAGTCCCGAAATTGTTTAAAATAGATCCGATTTAGTAGCAAAAAATTAAAATCGATTGGCGTCGCTAGTGTGCCCTACCCGTGACCTTAATAGAACTTGAAAAGCTGATAATCAGGGTAAGTAAAAACCTTCAATTCCACGTCAGGTCATCCATGTGTAAGGCTTCGTTGTACATGTCCTATAATACCTAGTCTTAAGTTTTCATACTGTACTTTGAGTGAAATAAAAGTATATTCATTCATTCATTCATCATAATAGCTAGGTGTTAGGTATAAAAATCGACTTATTCCTAACAATACTTTATTTTTCCAACTCGTGATTTAAAAGTTTGCACAAGAGCGAAGTTTCTTTAGTATTTGTTAGGTTATTTTATAAAGTTCTAAGTACCGAATGGAAAAGTAAAACTAAACAAAAGATACGGTCTTTACTCATTCTTTCTTGTATAAACTCACTGGTAACTTAGGACGTATTACTTAAGCTTGCTTAAACTCAATCAAAAAGGTAGACTTAGTACGGTACTTTAGCCACTTAAGGTGACGGGTAGGGCACACTAGCAACGTCAATCGATATTAATTTTTAGCTACTAAACCGGATCTATTTTAAACAATTTCGGGATTACAACCTCTCGGTTATTAAATAACCATGCACAAATTTTGGGTCCAACGCGTACGCGAAAAATTTATTCACGTCAAAAGCGGCCGCTTTTGGCGTGAGTTAATTTTTCGCGTCCAAAAACGGACCCAACAATTTGTGCATGGGTATTTAATAAATAGTTTAAGTGTTTGCCGAGAGGTTTTAATCCCGAATTGTTTAAAATAGATCCGGTTTATTAGCTCAAAACTAATATCGATTAGCGTCGCTAGTGTGCCCTACCTGTCACGTTAAGTGGCTCTGTGATTTTTCCGATTCACGAGTATTATCTCTCTTTTGCGCAATATTAAACACGAATAGAATAGCAAAAATTTCAAAAGAGCTCAGCGACTACTAGTTTTTGGCCGTACCTACCTACTTACGCAAGTAGTGACCGTAGGAGAGCCACGCTTCGGTATGAATGGGCCAGCTCGACCGGAGTGAAACCACGGCCTCACAAAAAACCGGCGTGAAGCTGCATTGTGCTGTGTTTCGCCGCCAACCTTCAAACCTCCTTGGTTTGAATGTTGGCGGCGCGCTTGTGACTCCACTGGTGTCGCGGATGTCCATGGGCGGCGGAAATCGCTTACCATATGGTAATCCGTCTGCTCATTTCCCACCAATGACATAAAAGAAAAAAAAGAGGTATTTAGAATTTCATAAAAATGTAGATATAAATAAACTACAATGTTTGAATAAGGTGGGGTATAGTACACAAGTTGTTACGGGACCCTCTGTGTAAGAGTCCGACTGGTTTTGTTATTTTTTTTAAATCGACTATACCCTAATGTTTGACCATAATCTCACCTAACTTTTGTCTTTTATGTGGATAAGTTCATTAATTTTACACTCTTTTATTTTTACACTGTCGACTCATAGAACGTGGATCGATCGTGGTCTATAGCTTTTAGTCAATAGTGAACGTGCACATAGATGGTTTGCCATCAATTTGAAGTTAATTTGCCCTCTTACTCATTTAAGGGCGGATTCGACCTACCTTATTTGAATACTAAATCTATTAGATAAAGATAACAAAAACCTTTATTCAATTTAGGTCCATACAGAACACTTATGAATGTCAAAATAGGTACATATATTATCATCTACTGCTGGTTCAATATGTCGATTTCCACTGAGAAGACACCAGTACGAAATTGCCGTTATATGTATAGCGCTATATATTGAGCGGCTAGCGTTAGCGCTGTCATTCAATACAAATATATCGTTATACCATAGATTTGTCCACGTATAAAGATTGGTTGAATCGGGCCTTAGTCAATATTAGTGCTGCCATCTGAGTGCACGTTTCTTATAGCACAATTATCAGTAGTTACCTAAGTAGTGCTACTTTTACGAGACATTATATTAGTGTTCTCTGACATTGTGTGGTGCTATAGTCTAGCGACTAGCGTTCGGCCCACTGTCTAATGAGTGTTGTTTGTTGTAGTTGTAGTTTTGTATAGAAAGCATGCTTGTGTTCATGATGTGTGCAGCTTGCTGCGCTGTCATCTAGTGCATGCGTCCGCCTGCCAAAGTACGTGTGTTCTGTGCAGTATTGCCCCGTGTACCGTCTATAGGAGGCGCTGTGCTGGCCCACTGTGTATTGACTGGTAAGTTCACTTCAATGTTGACATAGAAGGATTTTTTTTAACTCACCTTAGCCTGAAGGTAAGGAAAAGGAGAGGCCACGTTGCAATTACAACGGACGCCATGGCATCACACCACCATACTGGCTCGCTAGTTGCTTCTTCACGCTTGAATAAGATTCAACAAAATTTCGTTTCTATGGTTGCTTTTTTTGTGATAGGACGAGTATTGTAATTGCAACTTGCAACAGCCCAAAGTAATATCAAAAATATGTTCATAGGGAGTCGGAGTTGGGCTGTGATTACTTAACGTTGCCAGATATTTGGGAAACCTTGATTGCAAACACAGTAGAGGCAAAGTGTATAGGCCGCTCAGTGAGTCTTGAGCCTGCTCTGGCGGAAAATAGTGTTGACACTTTTAAGGAGCTTACGCACACATTTAAAACACTAGCGGCATATCCTATGTATATAAACTACTGAATACTATGGTAGAGCCAAAAATCGTCGCAGCAGAGTATCTTCTAGTGGCAACCGCGGTTAGGCAAGGTAAGTCTTTGCAGTGCGTTCTATGCTACCATAGAACCATCTTTAAAGACTTAGCAGTGATTGGATTAAGAACCTAAACTTGTAATTTTCTACGCAGCAACTACTGGGCAATGTCCACGTTTGTGAAATCAAATTGTAACATATTCATCGCAGCGTTTACTGGGCAATGTTGCTGCACAGAGTGTCTTCTTGTGGCAACCGTGGTTAGGCAAGGTGTAGCTTAAGCCGCCCTGCAAAGACTTGTCAATGATTGGATATAGAACCTAAACTTGTAAACAATTGCGAAGCATCTACCGGGCAATGTCCACTTTTATGAACTCAAATTGTAACATATTCTTCGCAGCGTTTACTGAGCGGTGCGGTGTCGCTGCATTGATTGTCTTCTTGAGGCAATCGTGGTTAGGCAAGGTGTGGCATAGGACGCCCTGTAAAGACTTAGCAGTAATTGGATAAAGAACCTAAACTTGTATCTTTTCACGCATCATCTACCGGGCAATGTCCACGTTCGTGAACTCAAATTGTAACATATTCTTTACAGCGTTTACTAGGCGATGTCACTGCACAGAGTGTCTTCTTGTAGCAACCGTGGTTAGACAATGTGTAGCATAGGATTCCTTGCAAAGACTTAGCAGTGATTGGATAAACAATCTTAACTTGCATCTTTTCACGCATCATCTACCTGGCAATATCCACGTTTGTGAATTCAAATTGTAACATATTCTTCGGAGTGACTTCTTGTGACAACCCTGGTTAGGCAAGGTGTAGCATAGAACGTCCTGCAAAGACATATCCGGGATTAGATAAAGAACCTAAACTTGTAACTTTTTACGCAGCATGTTCCGGGCAATATCCACGTTTATGAACTCAAATTGTAACATATGCTTCCCAGCGTTTAATGGGTTCTTGTGGCAACCGTGGTTAGGCAAGGGGTAGTATAGGACGACCTGCAAAGACTTACCAGTGATTGCATAGAACCTAAACTTGTAACTTTCAAGCAGCATCTACACGTTTGTGAACTCAAGTTGTAACATATTCTTCGCAGCGTCTACTGGGCGATGTCGCTGCAGGTGTGCGTGTGGGAGGTGGTCTACGTGCACGTGCATCGCTCGCAGGCTGGCGACGCGCTCATACTGGTCGGCCAGGACGGCGTGCAGCGACCGCCCATACAGTTCCCTAAAGGTATACTTTAGGAGGTTTTAATAATGCGTCAACAGTCGTGACAGCGGATGTTTGAAGAGCTTTTCTATGTGATAGGTGGCAGTTAAATTTTTCAACCATGGCCATGCTTCAGCATGAATGGGCCGGCTCGACCGGAGTGATACCACGGCCTCACTGAAAACTGGCGTGAAGCAGAACTGTACCATGTTTCGCTGTGTGAGTGTGTTGAGCCTCCGGTACCCTGTGACTCCACTGGTGTCGCGAGGGTCCATGGTCGGCGGCAATTGTAGGCCCGTCTGCCACCTATCACACAAAAAATCCCCAGTAATTTATGACACAATCATGATCCACTTGGCCTGGTCCCTTTTTCAGGAAAATTATTAACAAAAAAGCGTTATTTGGCCCTCAACTCGTTATTCGCAGAAAAAAAAATAATGGAGACGTTTTTTTTTTTCTAGGTGGACATTTGCTATCGTTCCTTAGTAATTTGGAAACTGGTCTGCTACCGCATGGTCAACTTGATCCGCCGTTATGGTCTCAAAGAGGAACGGGCAAGGTGAGCTTTTTCACTTATTATTTCATGTACAGAATATTTGGAGCCCAATGTGGGGTGACTAAATAAAAAAAACGTTTACTTTATATTATAAATTAGATACTTAATATATAAACAAGTTTTAAAAGTACTTTTGTTTTCAATCGAATAGTGGTTATAATTATTTACATATAGAAAAATACACGTTGGGCGCCAAGATTTTAAAGAGTTTTGTAGTTGGATGATGATAGTGGCTCATTTCGTTTCGAATTGACTACATACCGCAAATTTGAAAAGTTGTAACTTTTCGGATTATGTATAAGCGTGTGTATATGAGTTTATCCACAGAAGCTATCTATTTTTGTAAATAGCATAGATGTAACATTTTGTAAACTTGGTGCAGGTATTTGGACGAGGCAAAATCCGTAGACGACCGATGCCCAGCCTTTGTGAGAGTGGGGAGAATGAGGAAGCCGAGTGGGAGGAAACCGCTGGGGACTACGTCTTTCGAATCGTCAACAATGCTATTGCAGACAGAGAAGGTTTGTCTTTCACTCTAAATTTATCTGTCTTACGATTTATTAAATATCTATTTCTTATGTCCTGCGAAAACCGGATAACTATGGGGGAAAAAATGTCTGGCCGTATCACCACCGCAGGGCCCCAGCAAAAGGTGTGGCTTGACATCGTAAAGGATGACATGCTAAAGCTGAGGAGGCAACCAGTAGGGCTTACATGCGCTGGTTTCCTCTCGTACAGGATGGTGCAGGTGCTCACGGGCCACGGCTGCTTCGGCTCGTACCTGCACTTAATCCAGCGGGAGGCAACTCCGGTGTGCCACCACTGTGGGGCCCCAGAGGACACAGCGCAGCACACGCTCGCCGAATGTCCAAGCTGGGCCCCACAAAGGGACGCTCTGGTGCGCGTGGTTGGGAGCGATCTTGCGCTCCCGGCTGTGATTCGCGCACTGCTGGCAACGGAGCAGGCCTTTACGGCCTTTGCCTCCTTCTGCGAGGACGTGATGTCGCAGAAGGAGGCTGCAGAGCGCCTCCGTGAGGAGGACCCGCGCGCAGATGCGCAGCGAAGGGCAAGGAGGGGGAGAAGACGCCGAACAGGTGCGCGTCTCCCTCCTCTCCGCAGAAGAGGCCAGTCGGCGACCGGTGCGGGGGCATCGGCGTCGACATTGCACAGGCCTCCTCTGCAGCCTGGTAGGGACGGTTCGGTGCTCCCGGCTGTCCCTATCACTCTTCCCACTCCACCCGGGGGGAGTAGTGTCGGGCCCGCGACGTAAGCGAGCTCACGCCTGGGGAGGGACGTGAAGGGAGACTTCTTAGTCAGATTCTCATGTCCTCTCCCCACTCTGGCGAAGACGGGAGCACCCCTGGGTTTTTAGTCGGTATGCCTCTGGCCGGCTTCTCGTTAGGAGAAGCCCTCGCCAGAGGTGAGTCCGACATAACCCGTCCACCCCCCCAGTGGACGGGTATGCGTAAGGCATTTTCCCAGGGTGAAGAAAAAAAAAAAAAAAAAAAAAAAAAAAAAGGGCTTACATGCGCACCACGAGATAATTTTGTCTACACTCGTATTCGCTAGTTGCTTCTCGCTCACCAGATTGAGCGATGAGCGGGATAGAAGGATGCGCTCGCACGGACGAGAGTAGACAACATTTTGGCGCGGAGCGCATGTATGAAATTTGACAGCTAAAAACGAGATATTTGTCGTCCACGACGACAAATATCTCGTTTTTAGCTGTTTTGTGTATTATGATTATCGTGCTACATGCATGTCGTGGAAAGGGTGTGCTTCGGCTTCTTGTACTGCATACCGGTCACATAGTATTTTGAAAGTTTTAATTACAGCTATGCGGCATTCGCTTCTTGAGCGGGCAGTGGCGTCGCCTCCTCGGACGCCGAGGCGGCCTCTCGCTTCAACTTCCACCACATCCTCGGATTCTTCCACCATGTCTGTGGACTGTCCACCTTCAGCCGGACACAATGGCGTCGCGCCTCAGGTGTTGGCACCACCACAACCTTTAGAACAAGTAAGTTATAAATGATTTTGAACGACAAATGGTTTCAAGCTGATGAATTGTGTGAAAAATGACAAGATTGAGAAAGGGGTGGAGATTCAACGACCAATGACAGGGACGTAGTCACAAGGATTGGACAAAAAAAAGGTGTTGTACTTTTGATCTGAGACATAAATTTAAGTGACTTATCCCTATTATTTATTGCAAATAGCGACCGGATGGCGCAATTGGTAGTGACCCTTCCTCTTACGCCAAAGGTCGTGGGTTCGACCCCCACCCTGGACAAACATTCGTGCGATGAACACTTGTGTATTTTCGGTTTATGGGTATAATATATGTATTTAAGTATATATTTGTGTTCCTCTGTTGTCTGATATCTGTAACACAGGTGCTTAAGCTACTTAGTACGGAATCAGGTCAACGTATGAGATGTTGTGAGAATTATATTATATTATATTATTATTTATTGCAACATAATAAGCTTTTACGTCTTATGATTTTTGTAATGTCATAAATTGAAAGGTTCATCATCATCATCAACCTAGAATTAAATGTTATTTTATACTTTTTAGAGCATAAACGATCGTGGAGGGAATGGACGTTTTATTACAAATTATGTAGAACAAAGCACCATGTTGGGCGCCAAATAAACATTGGGCGCCCAACGTGTTGGACGAATTTTTCTTCTATTTAGATGATTGCTGGTCTTAATTAGTTTAAGCTTGACATATAATGTTTACGTTATAAGTTTTGTACATCTATGTTTTGTGTATAGGTATCAAAATTTTGATATTTATTCAATTTTTTTCAGCCTGCATCAATAGAGCTGGTGTGCAGTACTATGCGCCGGCAGATAATATCGCGAGCGTTTTACGGGTGGCTAGCGTACTGCCGACACTTGTCCACAGTCCGGACGCATCTCAGCGGCTTGGTTCATTCTAATATCATACCTAGAGGTACAGTATAGTAATCATCGTAGGTTTACTATTAAGTAAGTTTAATATTATAGCGCTGTCGTGCCATTTCTGTCGGTTTAGTGGTAGCACCATGCTGAGGCCGGGACCTGATTGACCTCTCACTTCACACACGCCTATTTATTTATAATATTTTCATTGTAATAACCTACCTATCGTCTGTTTTCGTACTCACCTTTGTCTGTAATCTTAATGTGTGAATGTTCTATGTTTATTTTGTAATGTGTGTTATGGTTAAATTATGTATTGTGATGGTTAATAAAATATTGCTTTCGTATCTTTATTTCTTTCTATTAAAAGTTAATTGAAGAGGGGTCTATTTGATATGAATTACCTTCATCCAGGATTAATTTTATTTCTATTTTATAGTGAGACCTATGGTATATCTATTTTATAGTGATAGGTGGGATTACAACTCATATCCACTGAATAATTCAATTTTTGTTAAAAAGCAGTCACTTTTACCTGTAAGTTGGTATTTACTACAAAAATGACACTATTTCGAACTGATGTGGCTGCTGTTGTTGTACCATATATGTTTTTGTTTCTGTGCAATAAAGAATATCCATTTATCTATTTTTGTTTGTATATTCTGTATTACTATTAAAAGACATTATTTATGTTGTAGAAGGCACCGAAGCTGGGCTTACTGAAGAAGTGTGGAGGTCTTTGACCAACGAGAATGGAGCGATAGCTGATAAGGACGAAGTGTACAGACTAGTTTACTACCGAGGGGTGCAGCATGAGATTCGGCGAGAAGTGTGGCCGTATCTACTGGGGTATTACGAGTAAGTTTGACCAAATCTTTCCTCTGACCCTTGATTCACATCAATCTATAAATAAAAATGATTCTACATACGCATCCTAGTCTTTTTATTCGATCATACTCTTATAATGCATTGACAGAGTATATAAAACAAATCCATACAACTTTCCATCTTTATGTAACTATATGGAGGCATATTTTTTGCTTTGAAGTGGTCATTTACTACTTGTGAAAACAATCTTAATTATGACGTCCTGGTATTTTTTCCATTGGCAACACTGGACAGGGAAAGAAGGGCATCTTTAAAAATAACAAAACCCAAATAGGTACTGTTATAGGCAAACATTTTTTTTTCAGGTTCGGCTCAACAGCAGAAGAGAGGGTTGAACAAGACGTAGCGTGCAGGCGACAATATGAAACTACGATGTCCGAGTGGCTATGCGTAGAAGCCATCGTGAGGCAACGGGACCGAGAGGCCACTGCGGCTTCTATAGCGAGGCTAACGGAGGCATCAGGGAAAGCGAAAGCTGTGGAGACTCCAGAGCCTGTTGAGGTTTGTTTCTCTACTAGCGTCATTTCACAGCAGGACTTTGCAGTGCGTCAAAATCGTTGTGCGCTCTGCACAATGCTTGCGCTGGTATGAACGACCCACCGATCATATAAAATCTACTTTATTATCTGTGGTAGGTCCGAACACCGATCGGTCTTCGATCGGTCACCGATGGAGTGGATACATCCGTAGTTGTAAAACTGAACTTGATACAATAAGCATAGCGCAGCATGGACTTGAAAAAATGGGCAACGTTCTAGTTCCCTGCTGAAGAATACACAATTTCAATTACCTATTTCAGGTATTTGAAGACGACTGCAGCGTCATATCAGACAATCCACCGGTGGTATCGCCAGAACCTAGCGACAACGAACAGAAGAGGCCTGAAGTGAAACCAGTACTATCGAGAGCACCCAGCATAGACGAGGTGGACAACATCGAAATGGATCCGGAAGGAAAAGAGAAAGACGATTTGAAAGTTAACGGAGAGACTGAGACGGGTGATAGTAGGGATATAGATATAGACAGTCTGAAAGACTTAGATGATGATGATGAAGAAGTACATATTAAGAGTGTTATAGAGAATCCTGATATGAGAAGAGAGAGTATAGCAGAAATTAAGAGACTAGCTGAAGGTATAGTTCAAAAAGGCGACGGACGAGGTCTGTTGTGCAGTGTGGATAGTGGGAATATGAATCTTAATGGTAATGATATAAGGTCTTCGATGGACGAGAGTCAGGCTCAGCAGAGCCCGCATCAGCAGCATACCAGTGTGATAATAACAAATCCTTCAGTTGATCTAGCTGTTGGTGGATCCCCTGCATCTGGAGATACTACAGGTTGGTAATTTTTTTGTGTAAAAAAAGACAAAACTTCTAAATCTTGTAAGGGTTTTAGCTATAACTGTTGAATATAATACCTACTTACATGGTAATAGCCTTCAAATCTGTAAATTTCTATAGCCCCGTACAGATTCAGACGTCATACCTAGGTCTAAAAATTAAATATGGGCTTTAGAAATACTTTAACTCATGGAATACTTGTTAGTCAGGTTTGACTAGGCTGTGGCAGACTATGGAGATGATTAAAAATAGAGCTATTAAGCTAACGGTAATGTTACATATTGTGCTCAAAGACGGCGAAAGTCCGGCGAAAGTCCAGCCCAGAGGCAATTAGAAATTGCCTCTGGGCTGGATTAAATTTTGAAGCTTCAATATTTTTCCCTTCAGCAAACGTGAGTCCAGCCCGGAGTCCACTAGGGGTGGTGCGTGAGGAGTCCCACTCAGCCGGAGCATCGTTCGACACGCTGGAGCCGGCGGCGGACCAGCGGCCCGAGGCGAGGTCTAACTGCGTTTCGCCTGCCAGTTCCAATGGAGGCGTGTACTCGGTAGGTCTGTTGGCGTTGGAAGAAAAGAAATTTCCAGGCTGCAAATATAAGTGCGTCAATCATTTTGCCTGTCGCCCCTAGTCTGAGTCGTCGAATACTCCCGCAACGGACAAATTCATTGATAAATTAAAATTATTAAGTAAAACCTACACAAATAAAATTCACAAATTTGGGTCTTATAACGTCTCAAAATGGTAGTCAAATTGTACACTCGTCACTCAATACCTATTGCTCCGATTATTTTGTATCCGAAATTCGTAGTTCAAATTTCAGATTTCGGATTGCCATTAGCCCATTTTCGATGTTGTTTTACTCTTACACGATTTTTTACTATTTGTTATCTACTATTATTTATAGTTTTACCCTTTTCAGAACGAGCTGGTGGAAAGCTTTGCACTGAACCTACATCGAATAGAGAAGGATGTTCAACGGTGTGACAGGAATTATCCATTCTTCACCGATGAAAACCTTGACAAGCTCAGGAACATTATGTGCACGTAAGTTTGAAGATAAAGAACCTTTCTTAAGATCTTTCCTCCCACCGTAATTTTCTTTTTATACTTTTTGTTTCGATGATATGATAATATGATCAAATTCTTCATCGTGTCTGTCTTTATCAGAAAATTTTGTTCTGCTCTATTTTCCTTCTGCTATTCGCAATTGTTTCATATCTGCTATTCGTAGTCAAGATGAATCAAACCCAAAATAAACGCAGTATGGATTTTTAGGGGCGTTATAAATATTTTTTACAATTTGGTCGAACGCGAGAAAAGTCAAATCTAGGATATTTTTTAACTTCCCCCACTTTTTAGTTTCCTACAAATGTATTATTAGTTAAATCAGCTGATCATTCAAATACAGATTTTTAAACGACTATACATATCTTCAGATACGTATGGGAGCACCTAGATACCGGATACATGCAAGGCATGTGCGACCTCGCCGCCCCGCTCCTGGTGATGATGCGCTGAGGAGGCGTCCGCACATGCGCTGTTTGCGCGCTTGATGGACCGCGCAAGAGACAACTTCCCTTCAGGGCAGGCAATGGACGCGCACTTTGCAGATATGAGGTAAGAGTCGCCGGAGAATGCATTCCTCCTAGTTTCTCTAAGTTCTTACTTAGAGGAACTAGGAGGAATTTGTACTAGCCCTTTGTAGACATGTAACAAGAGCCGCCCGGGAATTTATTCTTCGCGACGCAGACGGTTTGCTTCCAGTGCATCCTTTTTGCGTTAGTTTCTCCAGGAGTTTTCCATGAGCGCTGCAGCGCTTTAATTGCTTTTGTTAAAGTTTCAGAGACTGCCCAGATTTCCTGGGTATGTATGTGCCGGCAGTTTTCTACTCCACTGCCATTCAGCTGTTCCTATGTCCGCGGATTTGAACTTTGGCTTTTCGACGTGCCCTTGTTAGACTCACAAAACGGACAAATATTACAGACTATGAATTTTTAATATGGCATGTAAAGATTGTATCCATATGTTTACACTTCAAACTGAGAATTTTGGTGAAGAAGCTAATCTGTTCTATGGATAGAATATATTGATCATTGGTTTTCTAAAGAATTCAATCTAAACCCTCTTCGCCCAGGTCGCTGATCCAGATCCTGGACTGTGAGCTGTACGAGCTGATGCACGCGCACGGGGACTACACGCATTTCTACTTCTGCTACCGCTGGTTCCTACTTGACTTCAAGAGGGAGTTGCTTTACCAGGATGTGAGTATCATCGATATAAAAAAGATCATTACAATGCCTACAGTATCGGACCGGCCCACGTGTTTCCTTCGTTTTACTAGTTCAGGCTACCATAACAGAAATTAAATTTTTTCGTTTAAAAAAGTTTGACCTATAGTCTACTTAAAGCCATCATCTAGCAGATTTCTCATCAGCGGAGTCCGTCATTGCAACTTGGTCTGTCCCATTGTTTTCCATCAGGTTAATATGAGTCATAATACAGTGTCTCTATAAAAAAGCTGGTAGTATAGACTTACGGAACCCTTGCCCCTCAGGTGTTTGCGGCGTGGGAGCTGATCTGGGCAGCGAGGCACGTGGCTTCCGAGCACATGGTGCTGTTCATCGCATTAGCCCTGCTCGAGACGTATCGAGACGTCATCCTGGCTAATACGATGGACTTCACTGACATTATTAAATTCTTCAACGGTGAGTGACAGAGTGACAGTACAATGTGGAATTTATTAACCTAGGTTAGCACGACAAACACTATTGTTGGTTATTTTTAAACGTGATATTTCAATGGAACAATATTTTTCGTGGTTCAACCATGAGCGCAAAATTGATGCTCACTAACTCAGCGGTTATAGTTAAAGAAAGATATAATATCTTTCTTTAACTGTAACCGCTTACCATTAGCCAAGCCTCACGCTTGTTTCTACACTGATAAACATCTTAATAGACTTTACATAGCGTTATTATTACTTCACATTTATTTATAAGACAGGCTATTAAAATAGACGTTGTTTCAGAGATGGCCGAGCGTCACGACGCTTCCGCTGTGCTATCGCTCGCGAGGGATCTGGTGCTGCAAGTCCAGACTCTGATAGAGAACAAATAAGGTCTATAATACATCATACGCCCTTCACTACGCAATATACGATTGATAAACCAGGTCAGCGAATAATTTATATATCTAAACGACTGGGCGTGCAATGTCATTGTCACCAGATGTAAAAATATAATTATTTTAAGGGATCCAATACATCTAACAATAGTGCTATTTTAAATAGGATCAAATTAAATTTAACAATCTAGGATCATGTGTGGTCTGGTCTGGTTCTTAAACAGCTGAAGGACCAAATAAACCTTATATACTAAACGCAATGACTCGTGTCAGAAAGTAGAGTACAGTTACATACAATGAAATGTAAACACCTCGACACGTAAGGATACATTTTTGGTCCAAACATAAAAGTGCCGGCCAAAAAAAAAAAAAATTCTGTTAAGACTTGTCCCCCTGATGTTCAAATGTCAAAGGCAAAACAAAAAAAAATGTAAATTCACTGAAAACGTAGGCTGATGAAGATGTTGCGTTTTGAACTCAAATAAAACCAAGGATAGTGACGTTACAGCTTTGGTGTTATAGTAATAAAACTCAAGTGGATAAATCCTACAGAATACAGCAAAAAAAAATCAAGCCGGCGGCACTTTGACCAAAAAAGAGGAAGTTCTTTGCTACATAGAAATCAGTTGTATCTTATATTTTATACAAAAATATAAAATTACCTATTTACAGATTAATTTCTTTAATTTAAAAAGGAATGAACGTACTCGTAATATTTACCTACTATGATAGTATTCCTAAATTAATTACATACCTAGGTACATATATGAATAAGATTATAATATAGGAGAATCTTTTATTAAATAAAAAGGTTTTATCCTGTAGGATTTGACACCTCAAAACCTTTGGTTATGAACTGTTTTGTCTAAGATTGTTTAATATTTTTGTATCGTAACCAACTTATTTAAAAAGCTTTATGTCTACCTCATAAATTGCTTTATCAATAATATTACGTACATATAAATATGATATTGAATTTCATATAAGAAACCAGCTACGACTACCTTGAAAAAATGCACTCGTAACTGTTTTTTCCTCGAAAAAAAGGTAATAATTTGAAAATAAAATTGGCAAGATTTTCGATATAAATTACTTACTGTATTTCATTATGAATCATGACATAGTATTTTTGCGTGATATTATAATAGTAGGTAGGTACGTTATATAAAATAAATATACACAAATTATCTAATATAAATTTAAAGTCAATGGCCCATTTAGACCACTTTTTGATAAGTTTCGGATGGAAATTTTACATGGAAAATACGTCAAACCAGCTATCCGAAACATGGTAAAACGGTTAATAAATAATTAAATTGACAATCATTACATGAAATTGAATTAAAAAAGTTATTTTCATGCTACAGTTAAGCACACCTAGATTCATTATTTTTTAGAAAATAACAAGTACCTACCTAGATGTTCTAACATGTAGCTAAATACTATATATACGAGATATCACTTTATACACTTGTGTGTGCTCGACTGTATGATTGTAGATATTATTACTTATTTTAATTGTTAAGATGTTTATATTCATGTTGTATTCCGTTTTCATTAATAGATAAGTAGGTAAAAGTAATCGCATAATTCACCAAAGTATAAGTACGAACAATAAATAAATATCTATAATATATATTTATTGATCTTCTTGTACAATTACAAAATGTAATAACACATAGGGGAAGTACGTCCAAAATGACATGGTGTTTTATTAATCATCGATAACTTCAATATTATTCATAATATGAACATATTTTTTACTTAAAACTTTGCTTATATTAATTGGTTATAAGAAATCATATAGGTTTTGTCAGAAAAATCAACACTTGCAAAAATATTTAGTTTTAAGTGAAGATTAAGATAAATCCATTTTGTCCATACCGTATGGACAAAACGACATGGGTCGTATGGACTACATGAAATACACAGCCAAAGTCCATCTAGCCACTCCTGGCCAGCTTTACCGTATGATTCTATGGCATATTTCCATATTGTCAATTAAAAAGATTGAAGTAGATTTACTTAATAATTATTTTTATTACCACCATCTCTACGACCAAAGAGTTATGTCGTTTTGTCCATAGTGGTTGTATGTCATTTTGTACATACGCTACAAAAATATTACAAATCAAAGAATAATGTGGTTGCAGTGAGAATAATGTTTTTAATTCTACGCGATCCCTCAAACACCAAATGCTTAGAAATATAAAACTATGAAACAGTAAAATAACAAACGAAAATTTACCGAAATACAAAAAACAACCGACCACTGATAAATTTCTTTCTAACCTCGAAACACAAATGTCAACATGGCGTCCGTTGTGTATTTAAAACGGGTCTCAGAAATCCTGTGGTATATTTTCGCTGTAGGTGCTTCTTCTTGACATTTGACAGTTACCACCAACTAACACTAATGTGTCGTTTTGTCCATATAGGTCATTTTGGACGTACTTCTCCTATGTACTTGACGTATACTATGTTTATTTTTTTATAAATTTCTGTTTGCAATGTCTACATCAAAGCAGCTCTAAAATTATTTTTAACTTATAGTATTAATAATATTTTTAGCACTTCATACACTTCACATTACATTTTATAACAGTACACTCGAAAAAAGGTGTTACTGTAGTTGGCGCTTAATCCCTGTTGAATGTTGTATTACAAGATAATATTAAGCGCCGACTTTAGTAACACCTTTTTTCGAGTGTACTGATAAAATGTTATGTGAAGTGTATGAAGTGTTAAAAATATTATTTTACACTTTGTAGTTCCTGGTTTTTGAAGGCGGTTATTTTTTCGTACTAACATTTATTTACTTATATAATTTCAACTTCCTACTTAGGCTCTTGCTGAATTTCGAGAAAACTGATAAATGCGAAAAATATCAAAAAATCTAACGAAAGCTCTTATCTATAAACTGTTACATATCTTGGTAAAATACAGGTTCAAGATACAATTTACATAATATATTAGTATGATGAGTGTACCTATCTATATTTGTACATAAAACTGATTTTAGGTTATATTATTCGTTTTGAATGTCCTTCAGAAAATGTTATACGAATTACATTTTTTATTTTAATCAGATCAGTACTTACTACCCTCGTAAAGTTCTTAAAGTTTACTTTCTTATAATACCTACCTACCCTTCTTCCTTCTGTGCCTTCTCTAAAACAGTATGTTATTTACTTTTAAATACCAAAAAAACTTATTAATATACGTACCTACTAAGGACAAATTCAAATAATATATAAGTAAGTATGTATATCAGAATGAAATTATAATATTTTATCTATTACCTTTACTAAATTGCATCAACGCAATCAAAATAGTTGATTTAAATTAAATATGATTATTCAAATATTTTAAGATCTGTATCTAAATTATGTAAATGAATGTAATTAATGTATTGAACCTAAATGTGGCATAACAGTATTTTCGTGGTTGAGCTCTACTTACCGTTATTTACTTAAACCTAAAGTCGATTTAATGTGAATTTTCCTGTTTAGATTTGGTCGGCTATTCTATATATTTTGACATAAAGTTTATGTTAAGAAAAAAAATATTTTTACAAAAATATGCGTAAGATATAAATGAAATATTTCAATAGGTAGAGTTGGACTCGTCAGTTCACGCTTCTTGTATTTCGTCCAGGCTGTACGTAGGTAAGACGGCGTCAGGTTGAGCCTCGCAGTGCAAAAATAACACTTATGCTTCAGACATAAGGACAGACAAAACTACAACAAGGGCAACTCCACATGACGCCGTGGTACATCATGCAATGTGATCATTTTACTCATAAAGATATCTATTTATTATATTAAGTCATAGTTACGTTTACATAGATTTTAAGCTTTAGCGCTTCCGTTGATTTAACGAATAGGTACCTATGTTGTATTTTTCCTTCACACAGTCACAAATATCTAAGGACCTATTTTTGCCCTTTATTAAATTTTATAAAATATCTTTATTATTTTATGAAGTTAGTAGTTCGTAAAGTATTGTTTCGTTCTTAGCCAAAAATAGAATTAACCGATAGAGTTTATATATATTTTATACGATAATTTTCATAATTGTTAAGGCTTTTTAGACACTTCTGTGCTGTTATCAAACCCTTCGATGTCCATCTAATTTCAATATTGTGATTGTCATACGCTTATAAATAATATAAAAGATTTTTATGTACTTACACACAAACAGGCCTAAGGAAAACTAAGCCAAGCTTTGCATCTATCCCGGACTGTGTTATAAACACGTATTGGTGTCAAAATGTAGAATAAATTAAAAGAAATAATATATATAGGTAATTAGGTAGTTAATGAAAAGCGTGTTTCTCAAATAAATGTTTGTACGAATCTATGTAATGACCATTTTTAATTATTCGCACTTGTTAAATTAAGAAAATAATAAAAATATTTACCAAAATGTTTATGTACAGTGGTATCGATAGAGTAGACTATTATTAACAAGCCCAGTTTGGGGCTCAGGCTAATATTAATGTAACTTCACCTTTATCATTACATTAAAAGTAAATACTTACCTGTACTTTCCTCTCTTGTTTATGTTCAAGACTATTAATATACATTTTTATGAGTTTATTTAACGAAAATCTAGAATATTTTGTGCTTGAGATGTTTGACATTTATCGAAAAGACATAGCAGATATCGTATGAGACCATACAATATCCGCCATGTTTTTTCGGTAAAATATGTCACTAGAATTCGTCTCTGATTGACAGTGTGCTGAGCTACATAGATAGGTTATAATATTTATACCTTTCGAAATTAAAAAAAATAAACGAGAACATTTAAAGATCTAGAATAACAAAACTTCTAATAGGTAGGAATGCCTGTGTATGTTATTCATTAGTTATAGGTAGGTATTCGTCATTCATTCTGATCAATCGACGAATCAATCACAAACAAAATGACAGGAAAATATTTCAGAGCTTGTTTACTTCCTATTCAAATCAGTAATCATGAATCATAGTTACCGGGAATTTAGTTAAATCCCTTTTTTGTGTACAAATACGATGATCATGCGGTCAATCGTGGTCGTCATGACTTGTTAAAAAGATAAGAGCCCTTCAAAATAATATGATGATAAATTGATTTGTAGACTGTGTAAGTAGAGAGATTTAATCGTCAGAATGTTATCGTAAATGTTACAATGTACATTTTACATAATGAGGTGTCATTCTTATTGATTCTGTGTTAAGGCGACGGGCAGGGCACACTAGCGACGCCAATTGATTTAAATTGTTAGCAACTAAACCGGATATCTTTTTAACAATTTCGAAACTGCAGTCCTCTCGGAAATACTTGTACTATTTATTTAATACTTATACTTAACTTTTGGGTCTGCTTTTGTACTCGAAATTTAAATTACCTCGGCTACTTATGGCGTTAATCCAAACTTCGAGTGCAAAACAGATCAAAAAGTAGTGCTAAATAATTAAATAAATAGTATACATGTTTACTTAAAGACTCCCGCGCCGAAATTGGTTAAAAAGGATTGGGTTTAGTAGCTAACAATTTAAATCGATTGGTGTCGCTAATTAGGCTACCGGTCGCCTTTTAATGTGACACCACGACGGTACTAGCATACCGCCTACTGATTTATACTCACTATGGCGAATATGAGTGTTTTTTTAAGTAGGCAATTAATACTTTATGGAAAGTATTTAAACCTTTTTTGAGACGAACTTATGTAATAATTACTTCCTATAGCTAATAATTGTTGCCCACTTTTTAAAAAATGCCTCTTATTCGCCACAATCAATATAAATCACTTGGCGGCGCTAGTATCGTTGTAGTGTCACCTGAAAGGAATGCTACCTGCTTATTAAAAATACAGGGTGTATCGGGCAAGAGATACATCACATCAACCATTACTCTTATCAACCAAGCTGAACAACGTTAATTTTACGATTTTTTTAAATTTGCCGGAAAAAAAATTGACGGATGACAGCTCCACAGTTTTATTGTGCGTTTATGTTTTTAAGTTTTCATGCGAAATTATTTCCAAAAATCGTATAGGAACGTGACTGTTACGATAAACTGTTTACCGATACATCCTATGTTTATATTAATTCAAATGGATTTAATGGCTATTAATAATTTCCGCCAACCCGTCTGCCAAGCGTGGTGAGTATGGCAATTACCTCTCATGTGATTGGGGAGGCCCGTGCCCCAGCAGTGGGGACTTAAATGGGCTGACGATGACAATTTCCGATTGGAAATCACGAATCAATTATACTTAGAAAAAAAATTGTAGGTACTTTATTTTTTTTGTGCAATAAAGAATAAATAAATTAAATCCCCCTTATTACAAATCGCGAACTAAGGATAGTCCCGGAATAAAATTCGTACGAATTTTGTTCCGGGACTATGTTTTATCCAGCACCTTTTAACATTGTGTGTTGGAACGGGATGACATGAACTTTTGTACGGTAATAAATTTAGATCGCAATTTTTAATAAGGTGGAGTAAGTTTAATGAAAAATATTTTGGTTTTTTTGTTTCAGTTTACAATGTAAGTTATCTACTATGTTTGTGAAGAAATCCAAAAGTAAAAAAAAAATCTCCTAATCAAATATTAGATGACAAAACAATTTTGTATTAAAAGTATTTTTTCATTATTTTGACCATTTGTTCAGTCACTGGCATATAGGTACAGTGGCGGACAGGTCAAGCTATACAAAACTGTCAAATTTCCTCAATCGATTTCGAACTCAATGTGTAACAATATAAGGTTTATAATCGAATGAAGAAATTTGACAGTTTTGTATAGCTTGATGTGTCCGCCACTGTACATAATATAACTGCATATTTTCCAGACATCCAATATAAGAATTATTAAGGTGACGGGTAGGGCACACTAGCGACGCCAATCGATTTTAATTTTCAGCTACTAAACCGGATCTATTTTAAAGAATTTCGGGGTTGCAACCTGTCGGCAAACACCTATACTATTTATTCAATACTTAATACTTGTGTGTTTTATAGTTAACTGTTTGCTCTGCTTTTGCACTCCAACTTTGGATTACCTACCGCCAAAAGTGGCCGCTTTTGGCGTGAATCAATTTATCGCGTACAAAAACGGACCCAAAATTTGTGCGTGGTTATTTAATAAATAGTATAAGGGTTTACCCGAGAAGTTGTAAACCCGGAATCGTTTAAAATAGATCCGGTTTAGTAGCTAAAAATTAAAATCGATTGGCGTCGCTAGTGTGCCCTAGCCGTCACCTTTATAGCGGGTAGCATCCCTAAGAAGCAAATGATCACTGTAACAGCCAGATTTTTGCATAATGCTGTGTACGGTATTTCCATACCTACATTTTGCAAAAGATTTATCTGATTGGATGTTAAATTGTTGAAGAAAAAGATATCTCGTAGTGTTTGTTAACATTTCAAAATGTCACGAACGAATAAGTAAACTAGTGGTTAATATAAATGTCGCAGAATGGTATATAATAATTAGATAGTTCGTATTTCTTATAGCAGACAATTATTTTTGTGAAAATCATCTTGTCATTAAAATATAATATGTTTCCATTTTTATTCGTGTTTTATTCATAAATTAACTGTATACACTAGGTATACTTGTAGGTACAATGTATACCTATCTATAAAAGCTTTGAATCATCATATGAATGATATGATGATTATCTATAAAAAACTATTTTTTAATAAATATGCCCCCTCTCGTATAAAGGTAAACCTACCAACAATACGGTATTTGACAATATTTTTTTATTTTTGTTTTTGATTACAATCTCTCACTTTTTTGAATTACCTATAGAAACATCGTTGAAAGAATTACTCGATTCTCATTTTAACTACCTGAGATATCACAACTTTTAAATCACATAATTTTCGGCAAACCCAAAATGCACCATACAAATGGCGACTGACATGTGACGTCACACGCCAGTATTTTGTGTAAACTACATATATAAAAATGTTTAAATTGTTTAATGTTTTGTTGTTTATGTGATAAAAATGTAGTACTATTTACAATGTTTTTATTATTATGCAACAAATTATTAAATTTTAGAAATAATTTATGATTCTATTTGTACTTAATTATTGAGAAAACCTCTAATTATTTTGTATTTCCGTGTCCGTTTACAATATATTTGAATGTAGAAGTCGCTAAACGATCAGTTCAGTTTTCTTATTAGTTTAGAAATTATAATTTCATTTCTGTTTCCGTCTAGAGATACGAATTAATTTATTTCAGAATTATTTTGTATTTCCGTTTCCGTTTAAAAAGATTTAATTTGCGAATTTTATTCTAAACTCTTTATTTCATTTTGTATCCTTTTAAAACAATATTTGTTAATATATTTATACTTCCTTTTCCGTTGAAAACTACGCATTGATTTATTTTTAAAATATTTAATGTTTCCGTTTCCGTTTAAGGATAATTTGTGAATTCTGTTGCTAAGCGACTGTTTAAAATTGTAATTCAATATTCATTTCCGTTTCCGTTTAAAATGATTTAATTTGTGAATTTTATTTTCTAAACGATTTATTTAATTTAGTATCCTTTTAAAAAAATATTAGTTTATTTATTTATACTTCCTTTTTCGTTGAGAACTACGCATTGATTTATTTTTAAAATATTTAATATTTCCGTTTCCGTTTAAGAATAATTTGTGAATTCTGTTACTAAGCGACTGTTGAAAATTGTGATTCAATATTCATGTTCCGTTTCCGTTTTATAATATTTTTCTAAGCTGTGATTGGTCGGAATTCGAGCAAAAGGGCGCGAAATTACTTCTCCCTACCAACTTCTGCCCTTTAAAAGCTCGGATTAGTTCCGAATTATTCATTCTAAAATCAGGAGTACTACGAGAATAAACCAGTATAAAAACAACGTTCGTCTTTGAATTTATTTTCATAAATTCAGAAGCGGGATATCTACGCCTACGAAAAATGGACTCCAACAAGAAAAGTCGACTCTGCAGCCCTAACTCTGAAGATCGCCGAAGCCGAAGCACTTCACGTCGCCCTGGACGGCGCAGTCGTCGTGGAGCAATGAGCCCTGGTGCTCATGGTCAAAGAACACGCAGCAGAAGCATCATCTTTCGTATTGCTGAGACCGGAGAACGAACAAGTCGAAATCCTCATCGAAACGACCATTGCGGGATGGATTTTCGCAGCCGAAGTCCAGACCGAAGTGGAAGCCGAGAGACAACTAGGCTTAGTCGTGTCTCAATAAGCCCAGAAGACCAGCATGCTGATCGGCGACGCAGTCGAGCCTCTCATCGACTGCAAAACCAACACGCTGATGGTCACTCGCCTCATAGTCTGAGAGATCAGCACGCCTACGGCCGTTGCAGTCACTCCAGTCACCGTCAAGAATACCAACATGATGAGCTCTGCAGTCATCTCTCACAACATCGGGAGGACCAACGCAGTGATGAGCACTTCGTTGCTGGCCGCCGTCGTGCCGTATTACGAGACCATCAACACGTCGATGGGCGCCACTGTTTCACCTCACACCAAGAGAACAAGATTGACGGTGAGCACCGCAGTCAAGCAGTACTTCAAGAGGGTCAACACGTCGATGGGCGTCGCAGTCGCGCCTTATATCAAGAGGACCAGCACACAAATGGCGTTCGAGGTTGCTGCGCATCGCGGCCACGTCGTATCAAGACACGCAGCCGCACTCCACTTCGTCGCAACACGCAGTCCAGCCCTCCCAGGCGGATTTTGCGGACTCCAGGCAAATTGGGTAGCAGAAAAGTGAAAGAAGATTCTAACAGTGAGTTAGTTTTTCAATTTTCTAAAATTCTAGATAGGTTAAGTGATAATAGTAATAACAAAATAAGCTATGTAAACGTCATACCAGAATTTGACCCAAGTGCCAAAAATCAAAATATTAGTACGTGGCTTAGCAAGGTCAATGAGATATCTCAAATATATAATTGGAATGATAGGCAAATCGTAATTAACGCCATCCCAAAACTAAAAGGGAATGCACAGCGATGGTATGAGGGACTCCATTCTGTAAATTTCACATGGGAACAGTGGCAAATAAAATTAAAATCGGCTTTTCCATCCGAAGAAAATTATGGGCAAATGTTATTTGATATGCTTAAAAGGAGGGCTAAGTTTGGAGAATCATTAGAGAACTATTTTTATGAGAAAATTGCTTTACTGAATCGATGTGAAATTTTTGGAAAGAGGGCCGTCGAATGCATTATTTTCGGTATAGACGACAGAGCTATTAGGTTAGGAGCAGAAGCAGCTCAGTTTCATGACCCCGATAAACTTCTGTCGTATTTACGGAATGTCAGGAGTAGGCAAAACGATTTTAGTAAGAGTGTGCCACAGTTCAAAAGAAATAATTTTTATTCGTCCAATGATATACCAAAATCTGTTTCATATAAAACTTCTATCAGGTGTTTTAATTGTAAACAAGAAGGTCATACTGTTCCAAATTGTACTAAACCCATTAAAAAATGCCATAATTGTTCAGGAATTGGTCATGAAACTGATGAGTGTTACAGAAAGGTTTCAAAACCTGAAAGTAAAACTATACTAGAAATATCAAATGGTGATCAGCAGTCAAAAAATAAGTATGTTCAACGGGTATCTGTAAATGGGGTGGAGACAACGGCATTTATAGATTTAGGCAGTGACTGTACATTAATAAGACAATCCGATGCGAAAATCTTACTTGGCCCTTTAGGGGAACAAAGTCTAATAATGACAGGTTTTGGTGGTGCTCAAGTGCGAGCTGTAGGTAATTCGATAGCCGACCTTAACGTCCAAGGAGTACAAGCAAAAGTAATGCTGCATGTAGTACCTGACAATCATCTTAAATACCCAATGTTAATAGGACAGAATTTTACTGAACTTCCCGAAGTAAATATCCTTAAAACATACGATGAGTTAATGATATTGCAGGCTATAGATCAGGAAGAACGTGTAGAACTTTATGTGCTTAAAAACTCTGAGCTAAAACCAGGTCATAACAGTATAAATGTATACTCCAAAAATAGATTAACAGGCCCAATTTTAGTTCATGGATTTTTTTGTTGTAGCCCAAAACGAGAGTATATGTTAGAAGAAGGCATTTATTCTTTAAAAAATGGTAAATGCTCTTTGATTATTAATAACTTAGGCAGCGAAAATATTCCATTTATAAAAAATTGTCTTGCTGGGCGAGCTAAACAGATTAAATCTATTAATATTCCAGAGCCTAATATATGCAATGTTGATTCTGTTAATATTGATTATGTACCGTTTGTTTTATCTGATTTAAATATCGAAAGTAACATAAGTGATAATCATAAATTACAATTATTACAGTTAATTAATAAGTACAGAACTACGTTTGCCATCTCTCTTAAAGAATTAGGATGCACAGACATTGAGAAAATGGACATTACTCTTACTGATAATGATCCTGTCGTGTATAGACCGTATAGATTGTCACATAGCGAGAGAGCAGAAGTTAGGAAAATGATAGATGAGTTATTAGAGTACGGAATAATAAAAGAATCATCATCACCATTTGCTAGTCCAATAATAATTGTAAAAAAAAAGACTGGAGACAAACGCCTTTGCATTGATTACAGAGCCCTTAATCGTAAAACTATAAAACAACATTATCCCTTACCAAATCAGGATACAAATACTTTACTTCTCTTGACCTGGCCTCGGGATATTATCAAGTCGAATTGGAGGAAAAAGCAAAACCAAAAACTGCCTTCGTAACACCCGATGGGCAATATGAATTCAACAGAATGCCATTTGGTTTAACCAATGCACCAGCGGTATTTCAAAGAGTAGTTAACAAAGTATTAGATAAATTACGTTTTAATTCCGTGGTGGTATACATGGATGACATTTTAATACCTTCAGTTTCTCTTGAAGATGGCTTGGAAAAACTTGAGCTCGTTTTTAATAAGATCCATGAAGCTGGGTTAACTTTAAAGATATCAAAATGTAAATTTTTTCAAACCTCAATTGATTTTCTTGGATTCGAAGTCACATCTGAGGGTATTAAGCCAGGCAAACAAAAAACTAGTGCTGTAGAAAGTTTTCCAACCCCTCAAAACGTACATAATGTAAGGCAGTTTCTGGGTTTAGCTAGCTTTTTCAGGCGATTTATAGAGAATTTTGCTATTATTGCGAGGCCTTTGTCTAAACTGCTTAAAAATAACTGCACTTGGGAATGGGGTCCGTGTCAGGAACAGTCATTTCAAGATATAAAATCCAAACTTATTTCTCGTCCAGTTCTGAGTCTTTACGATCCGTTATTAGAAACTGAATTACACACTGATGCGAGTAAGCACGGTGTAGGTGGCATTTTATTGCAAAAACATGATAACACCCTTAAGCCAGTTGCATTTTATAGTAGACAGACCTCACCAGAGGAACAGCACTTCTCTTCATACGAGTTGGAAGCCCTGGCAGTTATAAGTTCACTCTGTAAATTTAGACCTTATCTTTTGGGTATTAAGTTCACTATAGTTACAGACTGTAACTCTTTGAGGTCGACATTCTTAAAACGCGATATGATCCCGCGTATTGCTCGCTGGTGGAGTCTTATTCAAGAATTTGATTGTAACGTTGTATACAAACCCGGGTCTGCAATGAATCATGCTGATGCCCTCAGCCGAAACCCTGAAAAAGGTAATTCTAGGGGATTAGAAAGTGTTTGCTCTCCCCAAATTTTACAAATAAGCTCAGATTGGTTAGAAACCGTCCAAATGGACGATGAAGAGATCCAAAGGATTAGGAAAATACTTCTGGACAAAGAGTCTGACAAGGTAGTGCATATCAAACAAAATTATTGTCTGAAGCGTAATCTTGTTTACAAAACAACAGATTTAGGCCCTAGATGGTTGGCACCTAAAAGTGTTAGATGGCAAATTTTAGAGGCATGTCATGACCAAATAGGCCACTTTTCTTTTGAGAAAACTCTCGACAAAGTCAAATCTGACTATTGGTTTCCAAAAATGGCAAAATTCGTAAAAAAATACGTACAGGCCTGTTTACAGTGCGCCCATGGGAAAAAGCCTAGTGGTAAAAAGTCTGGTTTCTTGCATCCAATACCTAAAGAACCCATTCCATTTCACACATTGCATGCCGACCACCTAGGACCATTTAATGAAAGTAAAAAGAAAAATAAATATATATTGCTCGTGATAGACGCATTTACGAAATTCGTTTACTTAAAAGCCGTCAAAAACACTAAAAGTAGCACGACTATTCATGTTTTCAAAGATTACTTTGCTCTGTTTGGTGTGCCCAAGAGACTTATAACTGATCGAGGTACTTCTTTTACAAGCTTAAAATTTAAAGAATTTGTTTCCACTATGGGAACACATCATATATTAAACGCCGTAGCTACACCTAGGGCTAATGGCCAAATTGAGCGATATAATCGTACTGTCTTAGATGCTCTAACAGCTAAAAACTATGGTAACGATGAACGTAATTGGGATGAACACTTACCTCAGATTCAGTGGGGTCTCAACAACACGATTAACAAATCGATAGGCAAAACCCCCGCAGAAGTGTTGTTTGGACTAAGGTTAACCGGAGAGTCAGATAGTGCGCTCAAAATTTCCGTATCCGATCAAGACTACGGTCGTGAAAATGACATAGCCTTAAATATAAAGAAAAATAGAGATGACGCACAAAAAGAAATAGCGAACAATCAAGAAAAACAAAAACAGAATTTTGACAAGTCACGTGCGCCAGCTCGAAACTTTAAAATAGGTGAATTAGTACGGGTAGAACGAGAAGTGGCGGAAAAAGGCAAAAGCAAGAAATTAGTTTCTAAGTGCTTAGGGCCATATCGTATATGTAATGTATTTCCGAATGATAGGTATGAGGTGGAAGATACACCTATTACAAAAAAAAAGGGTAAACCTATTTACAAAGGAGTATACCCGGTTGATCGAATCCATCCATGGCTCTCCTTTAAGGATTTTAATTGTGATGAATCCAATGAAGGCAGTAGTAGTGAATCTGACGCTGAGTTATAAATTATCTAATGGATCAAATTAGTGTTATGAGCAGTAAATGTGGTAGCGGTATAGTATGGTCGCATTGTAGTATTAAGGCAGCAGTATAGTATGGTAGCATTGTAGTATTATGGCAGCAGTGTAGTATAGTAGCATAGTAGTATTGTGGAAGCAGTGTAATATAGTAGTATTGTAGCCGCAGTGTAGTATAGTAGTATTGTGGCAGCAGTGTAGTATAGTAGCATAGTAGTTTGTGGCAGCAGTGTAGTATAGTAGCATAGTAGTATTGTGGAAGCAGTGTAGTATAGTAGTATTGTGGAAGCAGTGTAATATAGTAGTATTGTGGCAGCAGTGTAGTGCAGTAGCATAGTAGTATTGTGGCTGCAGTGTAGTATAGTAGCATAGTAGTTTGTGGAAGCAGTGTAATATAGTAGATTGTGGCAGCAGTGAAGTATAGTACTATAGTAGTGTTGTGTTAAGTTTGATAGATTGTTCTTTATCAATATTAAAACCGTAATGACGAGGACGTCATCTCTTGTCAGGATGGACGAATGTAAACTACATATATAAAAATGTTTAAATTGTTTAATGTTTTGTTGTTTATGTGATAAAAATGTAGTACTATTTACAATGTTTTTATTATTATGCAACAAATTATTAAATTTTAGAAATAATTTATGATTCTATTTGTACTTAATTATTGAGAAAACCTCTAATTATTTTGTATTTCCGTGTCCGTTTACAATATATTTGAATGTAGAAGTCGCTAAACGATCAGTTCAGTTTTCTTATTAGTTTAGAAATTATAATTTCATTTCTGTTTCCGTCTAGAGATACGAATTAATTTATTTCAGAATTATTTTGTATTTCCGTTTCCGTTTAAAAAGATTTAATTTGCGAATTTTATTCTAAACTCTTTATTTCATTTTGTATCCTTTTAAAACAATATTTGTTAATATATTTATACTTCCTTTTCCGTTGAAAACTACGCATTGATTTATTTTTAAAATATTTAATGTTTCCGTTTCCGTTTAAGGATAACTTGTGAATTCTGTTGCTAAGCGACTGTTTAAAATTGTAATTCAATATTCATTTCCGTTTCCGTTTAAAATGATTTAATTTGTGAATTTTATTTTCTAAACGATTTATTTAATTTAGTATCCTTTTAAAAAAATATTAGTTTATTTATTTATACTTCCTTTTTCGTTGAGAACTACGCATTGATTTATTTTTAAAATATTTAATATTTCCGTTTCCGTTTAAGAATAATTTGTGAATTCTGTTACTAAGCGACTGTTGAAAATTGTGATTCAATATTCATGTTCCGTTTCCGTTTTATAATATTTTTCTAAGCTGTGATTGGTCGGAATTCGAGCAAAAGGGCGCGAAATTACTTCTCCCTACCAACTTCTGCCCTTTAAAAGCTCGGATTAGTTCCGAATTATTCATTCTAAAACCAGGAGTACTACGAAAATAAACCAGTATAAAAACAACGTTCGTCTTTGAATTTATTTTCATATTTGTATGCATTTCATTTGAATTGTGTATGTTTTGTTTATATCCATGGTTCTATTATAATAGTTGGTGCAAATTGTATGGGTTATTCAATGGTATAATTTTAAATAATTTCATACTTTTAAAATGGACTTGACCATGAATCTTTGAATGACCTTAAAACCGGTTACACGTAATTTTTTTAACTGAGATTTTTTGCTATTGGTACATATATTTTGATAACATATTATTATTTTATACAATCTTGAGATTGGTCAAATACCCTATTGTCTTAAAGAAATCTGTCAAGGGGAAAAACAAAAAAAATAACTTACTATTTTAGTTAATATAAATCTTATTTATTAGTACGTCTTAAACAACTAATAGGACTCTAATAAAAACTTATAAGTAGGTACTTACTAAGTATATTTACCATACATATGTATGGTTGTCCCAAAAAAAAGTGTCCAGCAGAAGACCACAGATATGCCACCCCTGGGGCACCCGCAACACCTGGACTCATCCAGGTTTCTCTGATTTGTGATGTTCTACCAAATTTGTAGTAGGTATTCGAGTTTATTTTCGTTCTGATTTTTAAGAATTCTTTACTACCTAGAAAATACTATGGATCCGCTTGACACATTTTTATCGGTCATCCTGTTTATACAAAACTCTCGTTAGGTCACTACGATCTTTAATATTAACCATAAAGTCAGGAAGAAATGTTTAACAAAACTAGCTGATTTAAAACAAAAGGAACGAAAAAAACGTATTCAAAAAGTAATAATTCATTTTAATAAGTAATTTTTACAGCTTTCCTCTATCTTTTGTTGTGTTACCTACATAAATAAATAAAATAAATAGGGTAACCGTTTTGTCTATAGGCACTTATCTAGGTAAGAAGTAGGTACGTAGTGGCCGTGTAATCCCCGGCAGAGTAGAATAGGCCACCCTCACTCTTACCGAGGTGTCGTAAAAGGCGACTAAGGTAAAGCTGCTGGCATGATCATCTGCACCCAGGGAAGGAAAACTCTGCATTTATATCAAAACCCTCGCCAACCTGCCAAGCATGGTGAGTATGGCAATTACCCCTCATGTGATTGAGGGAGGCCCGTGCCCCAGCAGTCTGGACTTAAATGGGCTGATGATGATGACGTAGTTCCCTGATGGTCTAGTGGTTTATGTACCGGGCCGTTATCTCGGGGTCCTGGGTTCGATTCCCGGGTCGAGCAAAAAGTACGTTTTGAATTTTCCGAACATTGCTCGGGTTTGTGATCACCAATCCGCATTAGGCATGCGTGGTGATTAAGCCTAATCCCATCATAGTAGCGATAACTTGATTTCTATGAAGGAGGCCTTTGCCCTGCAGGGGGACATTATATAGGCTGATACTAAAATACTAAAAGTAGACACTACCTATTCAAGATTAAAATGACACAATGCAATTTCAAGATTTTGTACAAAATAAAATCTGTAGGTAAATCAATGAATGGACCAAATAGACCCCCGCCACCAAAAGAAGTCCCGTGAAAAGCGCGCTCGAGTCGCCATCAACATTCAAATTTGAGCTTTATGATCATCATCATCATCATCATCATCATTTCAGCCAATGGACGTCCACTGCTGGACATAGGCCTCCCCCAATGTTCTCCACACAGATCGGTCCTGTGCCTCCCGCATCCAATGGATTCCCGCGATCTTCACCAGATCGTCGGTCCACCTTGTAGGAGTTATGATCATAGACAGCGATCTTCACCAGATCGTCGGTCCACCTTGTAGGAGTTATGATCATAGACACAAGGAATGTCAAAATTTAGGTCCGTGTTTTACGGAGGGACTACTTTCGTGGTGCGGACTCTCTTTTTACCTCTACTTTGGAGTACAATCGCGTTTTCTTTATTATTCTTTTTTCATTTTCACGGTGTCTATACAACTCGAACTTTAGACGTTAACTACAGATAAACACTTTAGCCGCCAGTGCCGATGGCTTAACAAAGTTAACACGCTCTCAAGTAAAGGCAAGTTTTATCTATCTGGTAAAATAAGATTAACTAAGTATTTGGCCGTGCCGCTTTTTTGGTCGACGCGGCTCTACCGTACACCCACCATAGACATGCACCCAGAACAGACTGAGCTTTTTCATAGAAAGCCATAGGTACTTGACAAACTTCGCGGAGCCGTTAGTACTGGGGTGACGTGCTGGGCGTCTTTTTTTCACTACCGCACCCGTATAGAATCTGCGTCAGGGTCGGTCGGATCTCTTTCACACTCTGTAACGTTTTTTCCGAAAATTATTTCTGGCTGACTTTTAGTTCCGTGGCCCTCTTCCACGCCATAATTGCACAGGTTCCCTGATCCTAGGAGTAGGACATGTTCTTTTTTAAGCGCGGTTGATCAGTATCGATTATGTCTATGAACGGCGCGGTTGTCATTTACAATCAAATGGACAGCATCCTCGTCTGCCTATTTTTAGCAATAAAAAGTTTTTCTGACATTTATACTCGAATATTCTTTGATACAAAGTTGACTAAGCTTAATTACGAGGTGAGAGTGGCGTTTCCTCTAATAATGTTCTTCACTGCATCTGAGATTACATCTAAGTCTAGCAAATCTTTCGCCGACGCTGGATAGGGGCTGTAGTGGTCCCAGCGTTGGACGTCGTCGTACAGGGCCTGGCCAGGGCACTCTGTGGCCCTCACTTGGCGATGGCCGACCAGCTTGAAGTCAGGTTTGATGTAGCCAAGCTCGACGCCAGCTGCTATTAAGGCTTTTGCAGTATTTCTTTGGGCTTCTGGTGGGACTTTTTCTGTAAGAAAAATGTAAGATATTAAGTAAATAACGCACATAAAGAAAACGATCAGCATTACGTATTAAGCAAAATGTAGTCTAAGTAAATTAATACACATCATAAATCGTATCTTGCAAATTATTTAAATACCTATTTTTTTTTTATATATTTCACAACATCACATACATTGATCTGACTCCGAGATAGGTAGCTCAAGCACCTGTGTTACAGATATCAGAATCAACAGTGGGATTACAAATATATACATATTAATACTTTTCTTTTGTAAATACATACTTATAATACATATAAAACACCCAGACCAATACAAACAGAGATGTTCATGCACACAAATGTTTGTACTGTGCGGGGATCGAACCCGCAACCCTTGGACCAAAGGCAGCGTTCACTACCACTGTTCCAAACGGGTCGTCAACATACCTATACATAGGTAAGTACTTATACCACCTTATTACTAATTGCGTATTAAGGATAGTAAAGTATCAGCCTGTAACTGTCCCACTGCAGGGCAAAGGCCTTCATCGTAGAAATCAAGTCATCGCTACTATGATGGGATTAGGCTTAGTCACCACGCTTGCCAAATGCGGATTGGTGATCACAAACCCGAGCTATGTCCGTAAAATACGAAACACACTTTTGCTCGACCCAGGAATCGAACCCAGCACCCCGAGATCACGGCCCGGTACTTAAACCATTAGACCAACAGGGCGTTGTGGTGTTGTGTATTAAGGATAGACCTGGAACAAAACTCGTGCCAGCCCCTTTTAACATTTCATGTTGGAACGGGATGACTTGAGCTTTAGTACGGTAATAACTTTAGATCGCGATTTATGATAAGGTGACTATAAACATCACTTGAAAAATAAATTGCCATGTTGTAATCTAACATAACCCACGATTTAATTATAACAATTGAATATGGCAGCGTTTCTACACTGACGCGGTATGTTAATGGAAGATTTTTTTTAAATGCCTGCGACACTGATGCGACTTAGATGAAACATATTAAAAGCATCGACGTATTATATATTAATTCCAAAGACGTGCTGACTAAAGCCTAAAAAGCCAGACTAACGGCCGCACACAGAGACGTCATTTAAGCTAATGTTCATTAACTTTAGTATCGGTAGTCTTGCGTATCAAAATAAGTGTCAATATTTTTACTTAAGGCGACGGGTAGCCCTAACTAGCGACACCATTCTTTTTTAAATAGCTACTAAACCGGATCTATTTTAAACAATTTCTGGGTTACAGCCTCTCGGAAAATACTTATACTATTTATTAAATAACCATGCACAAATGTTGGGTTCAACACGAAAAATTGATTCATGCCAAAAGCGGCCACTTTTGGCGGTAATCCAAAATTCGAGGGCAAAAGCAGACCAAACAGTTAACTATAAGTATTAAATAAATATTATAGGTGTAACCCCGAAACTGTTTAAAATCGATTGGCGTCGCTAGTGTGCCCTACCCGTCACATTAAAGCACGCGGTTTCTAGATCCATGATAAATTAATGATTGAAAGAGATTGACACCGTGGTGCATCGCTGACCGTAATTGTCTCTGGCGGCAACTGTCAATCGTCTGTAAGCTCATTTGAAACAATTAAAAAACTTACGGGTCCAATCGCCGATAAGACATATGCCTATGCTGACGGAATTGAAGTGCAGCGCGTGCGCACCGAGCACGCCCCACCCGCGGCCCTCGTACGCGATGCCGTCGCTGCCGACGCCGAAACTGTGGAGAAGAACGATTTTGATTGTCTCATAGAAATAAGAAATTATTTATTTAAGAACCTTCAAAAAAATCATCAAATACAGGATACAGAAACATGGTATACCATGTGGGTAGAGGCACTTAAAAAGTTCTCCACTCAGCACTTGCCACTGACACGCGAGGTCCCCGTGGTGCTGGTATTCTGCGGAGACCTTTCTTAAAAGGCGCCAACGTGAACAAAAAAAAAGAAACTTAAATATGGTTATATCATGCAATGCATGCAAAAATTATATAAAACTAAATTAAATAATTAGGAATTAAAACATAATGATAACATCTGTATAAAAGGACATTGCCATATGGGGTTTGGTCCAAGTATTGCCCAGGCGTGGGAACAGTCCCAAATAATTCACGTTACTAGCAAATAAAAAAATATAAGTAAAAAAATAACAGTGTAGTATCATAGGAAGTAGTGTAAACACCAATATTATGTAGGTATTATAGAAACTTCGTGCAGGGCTAAAATGGAGGGGGGAGTGTAGGTACTCTAGATTGCAGCAGATAGTGCACGCAATGACGTGGGAATGGCATAAAGTTGACGGACTATGAACGTAGAGTTGTATCGAGTGTAGGTAGAAATAGTTTTCCAGTTAGGATCGTCATAAAGTATAGGACGTCTATTGTTTGTATGTGACATGGCAACAGTTTAGCAGTCTTCACAGTATGATGCAGCGTTATCCATTATCGTACAATCATCTCCAGAGAAGCTACTGGGATGTATGAACTGTGTATGACTACCTACTAGACCTGACCCTTGAACAAGGCACAAAAAGGTAAATTTAGTTACAACCGATTTCGTACCATTATTTTACCGCATACTTAGCTTGTTTGCAAGCGTCTTTAGAGAAGGCTCCTGGGATGTATGAGTGGTGTATGCCCAAGTAAAAGGTAAACTCTTAAATAAAATAAATCCAATTGCAGCTACTTAGGTACTTATAACCAGTGTGGTACCATCCTTTGTCACCCATGGAGAAGTGCTGCAAATACCACATGACTTGCAAGCGTCTCCAGGGAAGCTCAGGATGACTGACCACGTAATTAACTCAAGTCTTGGAGAATATACATACTCACTTATAATCAATGTCGTACCATCCTTTGTCATCCGTGTGGAAGTTCTGCATATACCACAAGACAAGGAAGTCTAATTTCAAGTTGCCACTTTAAAAAGTACCTACTCTGTGGTTGCCACATACGTTCAATTGATCGAGCCGAAAGGGACGCGAGACATGACTTGTCAAATTCAATATTACGAATGTGTTTTGGTGCCTTCAAATTAGCGTTTGAGACGAGATGTGTCAAAAGAGTTTCGGTTGAGTTCAACCGACGTAATGTTTATTTCAAATTAAGAAACGTCGTCAAATACGTTTGATTGAGTCTCAAAGATAACTTCAAATTAGACTCCATGCGTGTCCAGAGAAGCGGAGGTTGAATAACCACGTAATGAACTGAATTCTTGTCTTGGAGAATTTAAGACCAAATGTAGCTACTCACTTATAACCAATGTCGCACCATCCTCTGTCATCCATGTGGAAGTTCTGCATAGACCTCATGGCCTGCTTGCAAGCGTCTCCGCAGCAGGCAGCTGGGGTGTATGAGTGGTGTATTACCACGTAAGGGACTGGGGTCTTCAGGAGAGCTTTGCTCTTGGGCTTTCTGGCGAGCCAACCCGAGCGGGGGACGAACGGGAATCTATAGTCGACATCGTTGTCAAATGTTTGTTGATCTGAAAAAAAAAATATAACGAAATTAGATAGATTGTTTTTTCAATAAAATAAGTATTTTATCTTAAAAAAATATTTATCGTCTTAACCGGCGTATGGCGACGTGACGCCTGAAGAATGAAAATCGCTACTATAGTACCATGCGACCAACAACACTTGGCGTCAAGGCGACTCAACGACGATACTAGCCCCGCCAATCGATTATATTGATTGGGGCGAATAGGAGACATTTAAAAATAAATTGCAACAAAAACTTTATGTATTCATTATTATAAGGTCCCACCAGAATACCAGCACTGCTGCGGCACCGCAGATAGTGCCGTAGCAGCAAATGCTGAGGTCAGGACTTTTTTTTTTATGACCCAGTGAAAATGCACCTTATGCACACAGAGAGGGGCTCTCCTCCGGGTTAGGTCTCTGCTAATCAGAGACCGTCCGGAGGTATACCCATTAAAAACATTGGGGCGTTTCCATCCCCCGCCCAGGAAACACTCAGACCGGGGTGAGGACTGCCACGGAGGCTTCATCCGCCGCCCGGTCAGGGCGAAGAGGCTCGCCAGCTCGGCCTCTCTTCCGCTCAATCTCCCGGGTACCACCCACTCTGCTGGCTGCAGTGCAAGCACCACCGAGAGGAGGACTGCGGGCACCCCTCCCCGCATATACACTGCTGGCTCAACGCAGTGCGAGTCAGGGATTCCGCAGGCTTCCAACACAACAACGCGTCGCAGAAACCGACTCCGCTGGCTGCGGAGCCGGGAAAATCCACGACGCAGAGACACACCGACCTGCCACCGCTATCCGCTGGCTGCGAACTTGCAGCGCAAGTCATAAAACGTGGGCCTTGCGGCTACTACGTCCGAAGGCGTTCCACTCTAGGGGGGATGCCGACGTCAAAGTGCTCCGCCGGAAAACCGCCGGGCGGAGCCGGACACAGCATCCCCAGGTCCGAAGACAAAAATGGCGCCTGCAACCCCGCTGTGCGATGGTTTAACCCGCTTTCAGGGAACGACGCGAATACGCCGGTCCTCAGACCCTCGGCGCGACAATATAGCCCCTGTAGCGAAGTGCGCTTCGGCGCGGTCGCACGCCAGGGCCGGTCCGTCGGGTGTGCATCCTTCGGCTAACAGGTAGCAATCCACAATTGAATTACTACCCGTCATTGCCCAGGAAAAACCGTGCCCCGCGGTAACCGTTTCTGCCTAATACCAACCTAAGTTGGAATCAGGACAGAACTGATTACCAGCAAGGCCACTCGAGGAGGTAGGTGCACCTGAGTCCCCCTGAGGTCGGGACCTGATTGACCGCACACAACCACACCATTTCTTCTTGTATTGCCTCTTCTCTTTGTATCTGTACCGTGTCGTGTTATGCCCATTGTACATATTTATTTTTTCTGTGTTGTGATGGTCAATAAATGTATTTTTTTCTTTCTTTCTTTCTTATACATTTTTGAGACCAATATTATGTAATAATTACTTCCTACATCCTACCTACACCGGATCATGGCTCGGGGACGCCAATAAAAACCACGCGGCTCGGAGGAAGATTTGCCCTTTTCACCTCAAATATTCCATTCCCTGTTAGTCATCCCCATACTGAGTAAACCTGAATTAAAATTATTAACTTTATTTGAAATAAATCCTAAACTAACCTGTTTCCGTGGATCCCATTTTATAAAGACAATTTAAAAGTCTACAATACGTCTTTCTCACACAAGTCACGTAGTGGCAACTGAGCAATCGAAGGGTAAATGAACTCACTCAAACTAGGCTACGGATAGTGATGAGCTTTGAATTGCCGACACTCAAGTGACTCGGGGGACACCCGGAGGGTAATTTTATTGACAATGTTGCAATTGGCGGATTCATTGAATAAAGCTACTGTTACACATGCTCATTTTTAGCATGATTAAAAAGCATGCCAAATAAAAGAGGACAACCTTATACAGTAGGTAACTTTTTTTAATAATATTTCGACAACACCACTTACATTGATCTGACTCCGAGATAGGTAGCTCAAGCACCTGTGTTACGGATATCAGAATCAACAGCGGGATTACAAATATATACATATGATACTTTTCTTTTGTAAATACATACTTATTATACATACAAACACCCAGACCAATACAAAAAGACATGTTCATGCACACAAATGTTTGTACTGTGCGGGGATCGAACCCGCAACCCTTGGACCAAAGGCAGCGTTCACTACCACTGTTCCAAACGGGTCGTCGCATATGAGCATGCTTAATGAACTGTCCACATTTGCTATCAATGAGCATGCTTCAAAATAAGCAAACCTAGTGGCTTAATTTAAAGCCGTACCGTAATAAATGAGAATATACCTGTTACCTGTCGCATCCAAACCAAGGAGACACAAAGCGCGTGTGAAAGAGAGGGAAACTAAGATTCGGTCGTAACGTCTGCTTGAAATTAGGACCTCTATTTACACATGCTAAAGCACTCCGCCACAGTCCCCCTTCCACCCGCACTGCAGGTAGCATGCACAAAAATCGACTTGCGTATGATTTTTGAGCATGCTTATTAGTAGCACGTCCGTCCACACATGCTACTAAGCAGCACTAGCTTAAAAGTAGCATGCTATTTAAGCATGAAAATAATCACAGTACCTTAATAGATGTACTAATTAAGGAGTTATTATATCATAAAATATCTTAAGGTGACAGGTAGGGCACACTAGCGACGCCAATCGATTTAATATTTTAGCTACTAACCGGATCAATTTAAACAATTTCGAGGTTACAAAGTCTCGGCAAACACTTACACTAGTTATTAAATAACCATACACAAAATGTTGGGTCCGTTTTTATACGCGAAAAATTGATTCACGCCAAAAGCGGCCGCTTTTGCGGGAGAGGCTGTAACCCCAAAATTGTTTAAATTGATCCGGTTTAGTAGCTAAAAATTAAAATCGATTGTCGTCGCTAGTGTGCCCTACCCGTCACCTTAAGTAAAGAACTACTAGTTATAATTATATTATTGAGGGACTTCCCACCACACTTACCTATCTACCACCCTGTAAAAAGTCAACAAATTTTACTACGGCTCTATACGGTAGTAAACATTTTCTAGCCTTTTTTAACATTAGGTGTTGAAACGGGATGTCATGAGGTTTAGTACGGTAATAACTTAAGATCACGTTTTGTAATAAGATGGCAAAAATTTAAACGGTCCCCCGTCATTTGACTCGAGTCATGTTTGTAAACAATTTGGGGCACTCGAGTGAAACGTCTTGATTGCTAAAATGTTATTCTTGTCGCATCACTACATTACCGTGAGATACAAACTTTGTAATACCTATATTAATCAATTTCTATCTTATCTAATATAACATATTTCGGTAACAAAGATACCATTTGAATAGATTAGTCGTATCTAAGTTCACTTAAAAAACCGGCCAAGTGCGAGTCGGACTCGCGCACCGAGGGTTCCGTACAAACCTGCAAGGTTTACAAAGTTCGTTCATTACGACAATCGAGTCATAACTATGGTATTTTTATTGCAAAATGAAATTCATAACATTATAATGGGGAAAGATGGAGGAGCATAAATTTAAGACAAAGATCTCTTTATCGTTTAAGTAATCCTTTATTTTATATTAACACATATCATTTCGATAAAAGAACGTCGAAATATAAAGAAGAAGGCTATTTCGTCTTCTTTAAATGTTGCCCTCCCCATACATAGTATAATAACTCGCGGTCATTGCTGTAACTACAATTATGTTTACAATCACAATTTTTTTGGTGGTATAACTACTTAAAATTTTAAGCTTTTCGGAATTTTTCTGTTACCTGTGCTGTAAGCTATTACTTCTTACCAAATTTCGAGATTCTATGTCATATGGGAAGTGGTCTTTAGGTTTTAATTCCCTTGCGTGTAGTTGCGAGTTTCAAAATATGCGGTATCAATGGTTGTACTTTTGCGTTTTGCGTTTTTGCGTTGACTTAGATTTTTTTTTTCACGGGTTAAAGGCAATTAGATCTAAGTATTTGATATGAATTTCAACTTGATAGCTCTACGCGTTCATGAGGAAAAAAGTAATAAGTTTATATTTATTAAAAAATATATATTTTGTAATGTAACTAAAAATTTAAGGTTTTCGGAATTTTCCCTTTATGTGTGCTATAAAACGTTGCTTCATGCCAAATTTCAAGATTCTAGGTCGACTGGAAGGACCCTTTAGGTTTTGATTCCCTTGCGAGTACTTGTGAGTTTCAAAATATGCAGCTTAAATTGCTGTTTCTTTTGATTGCGTTGACATAGAAGTTTGATTTTGTTACAGCTTAAAGGTATTATAGACCTGAGTATTTGGTATAAATTTCAATTTAATACCTCTACGCGTTTATGAGGAAATGGGTAGTAAGTTTAAAATTATTAAAAAAATATATATTATGTGATGTAACTAAAAATTTATGGTTTTCGTAATTTTTCCTTTATTTATGCTATAAGACGTTGCTTCGTACCAAATTTCAAGATTCTGAGTTCACGGGAAGTACCCTGTAGGTTTTGATTCCCTTGCAAGTGTCGAAAATTTGCGGCATAAACGGCTGTATTTTTTGATTGCGTTGGCTTAGAAGTTTGATTTTTTCACAGCTTCAAGGGACAGTAGACCTGAGTAATTGATATAAATTTCAGCTTCATACCTCCACACGTTCCTGAGAAAAAGGGTCTTGACAGACGGACGGACGGACGGACAACAAAGTGATCCTATAAGGGTTCCGTTTTTTCCTTTTGAGGTACGGAACCCTAAAAACGAACTTATGTAATTATACGCACGCACACACGTTATATATCTAGACACTGATAAAAAACAAATAATGTTTGTACACACACGAATGTATTTTTTATGTGATAGGTGGTAGACGGGCAGATTGATCGCCTGATGGTAAGCGATTGCCGCCGCCCATTGACACCCGCGACACCAGTGGAGTCACAAGTGCGCTGCCAACCTTTAAACCCCCCTTACCCCTGGATTAGGCCTCCGGTACCCTCACTCACGCATTGAAACACAGCAGTGCTGCTTCACGCCGGTTTTCTGTTAGGCCATGGTATTACTCCGGTCGACCCGGCCTATTCGTGTCAAAGCGTCGCTCTCCTACGGTCAAACCTACATACTCTTAGTATCTGTATATCTATCTCTTCAGAGTACACTTTTTAAAAAAGCGGGCAACACATTAGCTGATCTTTCTGATTTCGCGGATGTTCATGGGTGGCGATGATTAGTTTCCATCAGGTGACTCGCTAGCTCATTTGTCGCTCAGCATAAAAAAAAATATATATTAAAAAAACGCGTCAAAATCCGTTGCGAAAGTAGTTTTGAAGTTCGTAGCATAGACACATACTCGTTTGAAGTTAAAGATTTGAAATTTCTAAGTCGCTTATCTGGCCAATAACTATACCGCTTCCTTAAGTGTAATTCTATTCCTGAAACAGTTACTGTGAAATTTTTTGATATGAATAATGAGTCACTCTATTCAAGTAAAGTTTTGTGAAATAATTTGAACAAGCACCTATAGATTTCTGTCATATCTGTACTATTTTTTTACTCACAATCAGCTTTTTGCTTTACAAACTAGTAGACATTGCAATTAGCCTGGGCAGTGAAAAACCCTTCTTATTTGATTAATTTACATTATTAATTTTTATGAATTCTATGGGAAAAAAACATGTTATTCTTAACCTCCTAAGACCCAGACACCAGACACAATAGAAAACCAATTGTGTTAGTCATTTAAAAGAATCAAAGGATTTACGACTTTAATTTAATTAAATAATATTTTTTCTACTGAACTTTTATAATTAGGAAAAATTCACTTAGCATTTCTCAGTCAACAATAAAATAATAAATATAATAATATAGACAAAGAAAAAGCGACTTAATTTTAGGTTTACTATGTAAAAGTAACAGTAAAAAAGTAAAAAGATCTTTATTGTCAATAAAAAGTTAGAGACAAACTAACAATAATTCTAAGGCTACAAAATAATAAAAACAAAAACTATAGGTAAATATACCTAACTAAATATGGCTGTATTACAATTATTGACAAAAAGTACTAGTCTCAGCATTAGCTCGGCTAAATGGCCAAGCGCTGGTTTTCAGACTAGCCCTTACGGCGCGTCTCGGCCGTCAGAATTAACAAACGGTGTGTAAAAAGGAGAGGACGAGAAAAAGAATAAAAAAAAGAAGTATGTAAAGCATGTATGTGTATGAGTTTTATGTGTTTTAGATTATCATTATTGAACCTATTTGACACTTTCTTGACATTTATGTATATAATTTGGTATTCTACTGTTGTATTATCGACTCATTCAAACACAAAGTTAGGTGTGATGAGTTATTTGGACATTTTTTTTTAATGTTTTGTGTGCGTTAAATTGTTAATTACTGACATTACATATGTTGTTGTTTTTTTTCCATATTTGTGATTATTATTATTTTGTATTGACTCTCTGATTAATTGATTTGAATATTTAATGTAATTAATGTTTATTTCCTTTTCTTTTCTTTTTTAAAATAAATTATCTTGTGTGCGCTTCGGAGTAGTCTGTAAGCCAACTTGTAAGCTGAATAATAAATAAAATGAAATAAATAAATGTGTGAGTGTGCTTATGAGTAGGTGGGTATGTTTTGTGCTTGTAAACGAGTGTGTGTTATAATATTTTGCTAGGTTGAGCAGCCCTTCTCCTGGTCACTGCTATCTGTTTGAGAGGAATGCGAGGAGGCGTCGTGTGTTGCTTTTTAAAGGTTTCAGCTTCTTTTCGCCTCTGTGTCTCAAGAAAATGCAATTTTGCCGTTTAAACCTTAAAGGATGCATGTAGTGTAAAACTGTAGATTGATCAGCATTGTATTATATTAATTTAAAAATAGGTTTCATCTTTTTAGTAGACAGTCTGGCGTAAGTCAGGTTAATTTGTTTTAAGTAACTCATTTTTTAACTAGGTACCTAATACTCGTATGCGTAACATATTGTGAGGAAACATAAAATATTCAAATGGTTTCTTGAAATAAAAATGGTTCTGAGCGTGTAACCCAGATCCACTCGCCATATAATAAGATCGTTTTGACATTAAGTTGACGGGTAGGGCACACTAGCGACGCCAATTCATTTAAATTGTTAGCAACTAAATCGGATATCCTTTTAACAATTTCGAAGCTGCAGCCTCTCGGAAAAAACATATACTATTTATTTAATACTTATACTTAACTTTTGGGTCTGCTTTTGTACTCGAAATTGAATTACCGCTAAAAACTGCCACTTATGGCGTTAGTCCAAATTTCTAGTGTAAAAACAGATCAAAAAGTAGTGCACAATTATTAAATAAATAGTTTATATGTTTGCTTAGAGACTCCCGCTTCTGAAATTGTTTAAAATAGATCCGGTGTAGTTAGGTAACAATTTAAATCGTTTGGCGTCGCTAATTATGGCTAATTTAGCCTTTGTTCCAGTTAGGAAGTGAGTAGTATCTACGAACATATGTACCATAGAACTCTGCTGACCGAAATTCAACGAATGACCAAAAGTCATTAGAACAATGTTGATCAGAATAATAACTAATAGCAAATTAGCCGGGATAACTGGAATGTAACGATACTTACGTATCGCCATATATAATTATTTGCCACAAACGGGCTGGAAGATACCCGTACTAAACGATTTTGCGTTTTTATATTTTTTTTCTTAAATTTATACAACTTCTCATATATTAACCTGATTCCATACTAAGTAGCTTAAGCACGTGTGTTACGGAGAGGAATGGACAATTCGCCAAAAAAATATTTTACCATTTTTTTATACAAACTTTTCGAATAAAAATGTGTGTTTTTATTGAATAAAAAAAAATATAAAAGATAGATAAAAATGTGGAAGTGATGTAGTCCTGGGGCTCTACGTAGGTGATGTCTTTGCTATACAATAAAAAAAGTTGACTCTGTCTGTCATTATTCACTACTGTCATTGTCAGCCATTTTCTTTTTTCCTAAGTCAACGTGGGCAAAGGCGTCATTAATTTGTCATGCCGAGCTGTGACGTCACACAGGGATTTTTATATGTTAATAAATTTCTTCTTAAATATCTTTAAAAAAAATCTAAAACAATTTTTCTTAAAATCCTATAAGGCTAATCTAGAAAACGGTATTTTCAATTTTGGAAAAAAAAATTGTCGTGTTGTCCATTACAAACACACCCAGACACTGAACACGCACAAGTGTTCATCACTTTCTACGTTTCCGCTCTCCATCATATAACTGATACAGATGTTATGTCACATGTGGATATACTGGTCCCAACGCGTATCCCCAAGTATGAGGGCGGAGCGGTGGCCCGCGTCGCGTCGTAGGCCGCGACTCCTGCGCAAGCCCGTCACTCGCACGGTGCATGCCGGTAGGCGGTAACGCACCGACTGTTCGCGCACTTCGTCTGATTGGGGACATACTCACTCAGTGTAGTCACATTGACATCTTTGCTGATAGGGTTAGACACATATGCACAGAGGCTCTGAAATACCTCGATTCTCATAATTATTAATTTGTATTTTGACATCTTATTTCTATTTTTGACATCTTTGTATTTTTGGCTTTTTTGTATTTGTGACATTTCAATGTTGCATTTAATTTGTATTTTTGACATTGGCAATAACTTAATTACCTGTTCCTGTATTGTAGATGTTTTTCTAATTTAATTTATTTTGTATTATTATGATTATTGTGCGACGACGACGACAATCAACGAGGGCGACGGTGAAATTAATAGGGACGTTAAGCATCGAATCTCTCTCACTCAGCATGGATGAAATGGCGACAGGTCACGGCAACAACATGCGATCCACGGATGCCCCTAAAGCTAAAGGGCAAAATTTACAAATCCGTCATTGTTGCAGAGTTGCAACTTGGCGAATTTAAGGGTTCAACCTGTTGCCCTGTACAGATCAGAATGCTGGGCCATTAAGAAGACGGATGAAAAACGATTGCATGCGACTGAGATGAGAATGTTAAGATGGATGTGTGGAGTGACGAGAATGGACAAGGTAAGGAATGAGCATAAATATTAGAGGAAGTATGAAAGTGGCCCCCATCATTGATAAATTGTAGGCAAATCGTCTTTCCTGGTATGGCCATGTACCTATTTAATGAGAAGAGGCGAAGAACATGTAACCAAAAAAGTGATGAGTTTAATGTAAGTGGATGGAGGAACAGAGGGACAGCTTATTACAGAGAAAAAGAGATGGATGGATTGTGTGAAGAATGACATGATAGAAAAAGGGGTGGATGATTCGATGACAAATGACAGGATAGACGTATGGAAAAGGAAAACATACTGCACCGACCCCAGATGACCTGGGAAAACGGCAGGAGGATGATGATGCTTATTATTATTGTGAATTATTCTGTGTATATGTATTATATATGATGACTGGTGTGTTGGAATTTACCTATTCTTGTAACTGACATGTAAATGAAAATAATAAATAAATCACACGAATTTGTCCAGGGCCGAGACCTTTGGCGTATAAGGCAGGGTTACTAACAAATACGCAATCCAGCCAGTCCAGGTTACGGTTGGTAAAAGAGGTGGTTAAAAGGACGTAGTTAAATGTTTACTGTAACTTACCTTTCAATAAAGAAGGCAACGCAACCACTATACTCATCCCGGCGACCAAAATGGCGGATATCGGCACGAACATTTCTTATCCGATAGTTTTTTGACTCTGAAATAAAACGATAACCAGGTATTTGTAACTAATCTTAGTCCTTCCATAAATAACGATACGCAGTACTCGTCTGATATAGGTACTTTGCATTTGCATAGATATCTACTGTAATGGATGATAAGGATAACGCTTTTATCGATTTTGTGACAATGCACATTTATCATCACGTGTTTGACCGTGTGATACCACGGCCTCACAGAAAACCAGCGAAGAAGCAGCATTGTGCTGTGTTTCGCTGCGTGAGTGAGGGTACCAGAGGCCCGATCCGTGGGAATGGGGTTTAAAGGTTGACAGCGCATTTGTGCCTCCACTGGTGTCGCGGGTGTCCATGGGCGGTGGCAATCGCTTACCATCAGGTGATCCGTCTGCTCGTCTTCCACCTATCACATAAAAAAAAATAATAATAGATAAGCGAGGATATTAGCGGGAAATTTTGTATTTTTATAATATACCTAGATACCAAGATGGCAGATGAACAGACGGATCACCAGCAAATGGAGGGTAGCGTTTCTCGCAACACCAGTGCTCTACCAAGCATTTTCCCGTATGTTGAGATACAGTAACTGCTTCGGTGGTCACATGGCTAAATGAGTGGCGGCTATGTTTGAGGTCACGGGTAGGCCGGGTCAGGATTTGTTAGTATTCAGTATCAGTTCAGAGTTGGATGTTGACGGTTTTGTACCTCCTATCCTATTAAAGTTAGTGTTGCACTGATCTTTATGTGGCCTAGTGACATCACTCGAAGTCTCAAATTTATATGAGGATAAGGTAAATAGGAGTACACTCACTTCTGTCTAATACGGCATATAGAAACGTACCGATCTATGTTTTGTAGTGAAATATCGAATTGAGCATAGTTCCGTCCGTGGAGACGGTTTACAATCCTCAGGTTTTTTATTTATTGTAGAAAAGTATTTATGCCTACAACTGATCATCATCATCATCTTAGTGTGTTAACTCCAATTGCTTCCAAAGCTATCGCTTGAAACTCGGACCATGATACAGGATTTGATGTGTGTGGTACCCAATTATAATATAAGTTATCTTTCTTTAGTTTTACGTGTCTTTAGTTGTGGTCTCTGCATCCGATTAGACTTAAACCAGTGCTTATATGTAGCTTATCTGGCGGGAGCTTCTCCTAACGAGAAGCCGGTCAGAGGCATACTGAATAAACCCCAGCGACACTCCCTCATCGCCAGAGTGGGGAGGTGACATGAGTATGGGTTAAAGAACCTTACTTCACGTCCCTCCTACTTCAGGGTCCACTTAGACTGCGGGCACGACACTGCCTCCCCCAGTCAAGAAAATAGTTACCTGCTAGCGTATAGCTTAAACTAAGGAAGATAAATAGTCTTCAAATTGATCCAGGGGACGTACGCCATATAACTGATATGGGGCCCCCGATCTACAGGGTCTCCACCTATACGTGTGTATGCAAACATAGTTTCTCAAAAGTGTGGATACTTTTAATATTCGAGATAGTTAATGATTCTGAACGTGCAACTGTGATACAGTTGGTCTGGTCTCCTGTATAAGGGTTGCGAAGGTCAGACGGCGCGGCAGTCGCTTTATTGTAATTACAGACTTTTTTTTTATGTGATAGGTAGGCAGACGAGCAGACAGATCCACTGATGGTAAGCGATTGCCGCCGCTTATGGACACCCGCGACACCAGTGAAGTCACAAGTGCTGCAAGGCGCTGCCAACCTTTAAATTCCCCTTTCCCCCGGATTCGGCCTCCGGTACCCTCACTCACGCAGCGAAACACAGCATAGTGCTGCTTCACACCGGTTTTCTGTGAGGCCGTGGTATCACTCCGGTCGAGCCGGCCCATTCATGCCGAAGCTGGCTGGCGTGGCTCTCCCACGGTCAAAGAGACTTTCCAAAATTGGCTAAAGACGTTTACCCCCGGAATACTCGGAATGGTAATAGGCTGGTTATTGACTTTGTCCCAAAATGTACACGTATGAAAAAAAATTGTTTCGGCATGTGCGTGAATATATACAACAATATTCCTCTGTATATAAAAGACATGCCAACTTTTAATAATTTAAGAATGCACTGCGCACCTGGCTTGTAATGCAAGGGTTTTATTCTCTCCAATAGTTTGTAAATAACAAAAATTAAACAATACTATTATATCAGAAATTATAATATCAGGCGCATACTATAAGTCTTAGTCGTAAATTATAATAATTGTATTTGCATGCTGTTATTGACGGCTGAATGGGCGGTCTACCTATATAATATATCTTTGTCATCTTCTGTATACCCTACTCAAAAGCAAATAAATAAATTCTTCTTCTTCTTATTCCAAATTCTAAATCATGGTCCAAGCTTATCCCAGGCTTTTGCGACAGCTTGATACGAATTTCACGCTAAGATAAGGAGTAGATAGGAAAAAATATTTTAATATAATAATGAAGTCAGAAGTTGAACGTTATTTAGGCTACTTTGACTATTATTGTCTTACTCTATGAGCTACTTACAGGAATTTGTAGAGGCAAAGTCTCCATTGATTTCGTGGCCAATTAACTGTATCCTTTAATTACAGTTGCTCTATAAATAACTAAAATACACACACTAAGACAAACCATTCGCTTGTAAAGTAGTGTCACTTTCACTTTTAATCATTAGTACATAAATAGGTTAAAAAAAGGAAATATTTAATTCGGAAATTACGATGTAACTGCTCGCATAAGTGTTTGTACCATGAGCGTAAAATGAACTAACTCCTCTGTTCTGCTATAGTCGGTTGTTATATACTGTCGACTCGCAGAGGTGAATCCCCTGAGTTTATTAACTAAAAAAGTTGAAAGAGAGTTTTAATATATATTTCGAGTTGGACTTGTTTTGCCAGTTCTAAGTAGGTATGTACTCGTACTCTTACACGTAGGTATATAAAGTTGATTGGCTTATCTAATCAGGCTTGTCAAGTTTGGTCAGATTATGTCAAATATTTTTAACTGTTTATGAAACAAATAAACAAACAAAATAGTTTGATACTGATATGGGGCCCCGGTCTACAGGGTCTCCACCTATACGTGTGTAGGCAAACATAGTTTCTCAAAAACAAACAAAATAATTTTATTGCTTTTAAACAAACAGTTTAGGAAGTTACGTTTTTAGTTTTGAAAATGCAAGTTATAAAAATAAATAAGTAGTTCATTTGCCTGTGAAATTTGAGTTTTTTTATCTAGACGAAACAAGACGTATTTATAATAATAGATAATAATAATTCTCACAACATCTCATACGTTGACCTGATTCCGTACTAAGTAGCTTAAGCAGTGTTACAGATATCAGACAACAGAGGAACACAAATATATACTTAAATACATATATTACACCCAGACACTGAACAAACACAAGTGTTAATCGCACGAATGTTTGTCCAGGGTGGGGATCGAACCCACGACCTTTGGCGTAAGAGGCAGGGTCATTACCAATTACGCCATCCGGTCAGTCGCCATTTAATATTAGGTAACTCAAAATATAGTTATAGTCAAATTATTTACAATAGTTCTAAACATGAAACCCGCAGAGGCACTGCAATGTAGTATCCTTTATAAGGTTACTATAAATTAAATTATAATATAATACAAAGACTAATTATAAAATCTCTGGTATTCAAGTGTTCCACCCGAAAAACTCTTGAAGATTTTAAAAACATATTGACAATTAATGTCTTTAATTTTTTATAGAATAAATGATCTTTACTTTCATTTTTTAAATCCATTGGCAACTTATTGTAGACTTTGATAGACATATAATACGTACCTCTCCTAACTATATCCAATCGAGTGTCTCGCAATGCTAGTCTATCTTTATATCTCAAATTTCGGGGTATCGAATAGTGCTCTTGGGCCTGTTTGTACATATTTTTATTTTCTCTGTCAAATTTCCTTAATTCAAAAATATACATTGATGTTAAGGTTAATATGTTCTGTGAAACAAAATGTTTTCTACAGCTTTCTCTTTCAATGGTGTTAACAATAATTCTCAAACATTTTTTTTTTGAAGAATGAATAGGCGATTTGCGTCCGTGCTACCCCAGAGTATGATGCAATAGCTCAGCCAGGCATGAGCATAAGCATAATACGCTGTTGTTGCGGTTTTTAGGTCCGTGCACTTTTTAAGCTCATGTAGCGAATATGTAAATCTAGATAGTTTGCCAGAGATCCTTTTGGATGTGCGGTTTCCAATTTACATTAGTGTCGACTTGTATTCCTAACAATGAACATGATCTTTTTGAGGGGGGTGGTACTGCATTAATTTTGTTTTATTTATATTAAGTTGGAGATTATGATGTTCACGCCAATTTTCTACTTTTTTAAGATAGCTATTTAATTTTGTATCCAGAGTGATACCTAGAAAAACTGTGGAGTTTATGATTTCGATAGGTTCGTTATTCATGACAATATTCACTTTGACCTGCCTTACATTAGGCATTGTGAATTTAACACATTTAGTTTTCTTTGAATTAAGGACCAATGTATTACAAATGAACCACTGTAGTACTTGGGAGAGTGTGTTATTAACTTCGTCAACATTTTTCTTTTGTCTATCATCTATGAATCTCAAAAATCAAGGATGTATCGTCAGCAAATAATACTGTATCACATAGAACTTTGGTAAGGAAGGTCATTTCTATAGATTAAAAAGAGCAAGGGCCCCAATATAGAGCCCTGGGGCACACCCATGGTTACAGGGGCGCCAGAAGAATTAGTTCCATTGACATTGATACGTAAGATTTGATTAGACTTAGTGAGGTGTCTATCACACCGTAATGCTGTAACTTCATTAGCATTGATTCATGATTGACGCAATCGAATGCTTTAGATAAATCACAGAATATTCCAATAGCATCTCGCTTTTTTCTCACGCATCAAATACATGTTTGATAAGCGCCACTCCAGCATCAGTAGTGGATTTCCCTTTGTGAATCCAAATTGCTTAGTGTGCAATATTTTATTCAGGTTTAAATGAGACAATAACTGCGTAAATATTGCTTTTTCAAAAATTTTGCTGAGAGCCAAAGATATTCAATGCCAAGATATTCAGACTAACTGTTCATAGTTATTCTGACTGAAATTGGCCGCTGTAGCCGTAATCGGTTGGAGGATATTATTCTGACTTAATAAAAATAAAGTAGGTTTAAGAAGATACCTTACTTAATGTATGCGTATGGTTTTGAAATTTCGGTGCCAACAGTGGGAGAGCCACGCTTCGGCATGAATGGGCCGGCTCGACCGGAGTAATACCACGTCCTCATAGAAAACCGGCGTGAAGCAGTGCATGTACTGTGTTTCGCTGCGTGAGTGAGGGTACCGAGGCGAGGCCCAATCCAGGGGAAAGGGGGGTTAAAAGGTAAGTAGTGCACTTGTGACACCACTGGTGTTGCAGGTGTCCATGGGCGGTAGTAATCGCTTACCGTTAGGTGATCCATCTGCTCGTCTGCCACCTTTATCAGAAAAAAAAACTTTACCTAGCAAATTAGACCGTGTAACCGCAAACACCGTGATAACTCCGTAATACGAGAATTAATTGAATAATTTAGCTACATTATGCATTTACGATTCAATTATGATATCGCAAGCAGTCTTGTACTAACTACACACTTGATTAGCTCGCCATTATTTTTCTAAATTTTATGTAGGTACAGTCAACTCCAAAAATATGTATACACTTTAGGACCTTGTCACAATACTTACCTATAAGAAAGTAGAGGTTTACTTTCTTATATTATATATTGTGACAACGTCCTAAAGTGTATACATATTTTTGGAGTTGACTGTACTTAGATAGCTTGCAAATGTAATCAGTGGCGCACTAAGCAGGGGTGACACCCAGCCCGGTGCAGATACCTACTGTTACACGCATAGTCCTAGGATGCCGCCCTGCTAGAAGACCAACAGAGCGTGGGAATGAGAAGACGCCATCTTATGGACACTGCTTATGGCAAAAAGAGACAGATGATAATGTACCAGGCGTGTCAACTTTTTGGTATCACCTATCGAATGACATTGTTCTTTTTGTATATCTTGTACATTCTAATTCTATAGTTACACGTCGTCGACGCATCTAGCATGGGACTAGACGTGTGGAACTCTTTACTGAAACGACTCAGTGATCCGCTTGAGATAGATGATACACTGATCCAAATCACGAATGCTCATGTCAGAATCAGAATGTATCATTGGGATCTCAAGATTGGATTTGTTCAATCGGTCAACTCGCTCACCACAGATCAATCTCGCTCACTGACTCACTGTCTTCGACTGACATGAATAATAAATTACAATACCAGGGTAGCGCATTAACAAAGAAAGGTTTTTATATAGAATTTAACTATAAAAGCGAGTTATGTTGGCGAGTGCCAGACGTGTGAACAGTGTTTATTTGCTAAACATTATCGGTTCGATGTTCAGTCGTGTCGCAAACATCCCCCGAAGGAGCCAGTATTGCAAAGCGCCCGCCCTTTGTGTCTGCAGTGACTTTCCAGGGCGTGTCAACTGAAAAACCGCATCCAACAGCGGAGGTAGGGCCGATGGAGTCCGCCTCGAGCGCTGTATCGGATGGGAGTGGTGTTTCCCAGGAGACGTGGGCATCGGAGGCTCGCTCATTTGAATTCCAGGAGCATGCGAGTGATGAAGCAAGGTATGGCCACAGGCATTAACTATGACAACAGTAGTTATAGTTCATGCATAGCTTGTGTTGAAGGGAAGCAAAGTAGGTTACCGTTCCCTAAGGCATCTAAGAATAGGTCAAATGTAGTACTAGATTTGGTACATACTGACATTTGCTTTGTCGTCGTAGTCGTCTGCTTTCAAAATTTACCAGTGGATCCAAATTCACAAAGGTGCTGGGACAAAATTCAATGTGAATTCATACAAAATACTTTGATCAACAACAGCACCAACGCCGACCTTGCGCGACTCAGAGCGGTTTCGAGGAAGGAGTCCGTCCGGACATTGGCTGCAAGCCTACCCGTCGGCCAACGTGGGCACCCTGCTGGACACAGAAACCCTCAGAGTCGCCGTGGGCCTCCGTCTGGGTGCTGAGGTTTGTATCACACACAAATGTCTCTGTGGCACCACAGCTAGCGCCTTGGGGCACCATGGGATCTCCAGTGTAAAAAGTGCCGGCCGTCTATCCAGGCATTCCTCATTAAACGACATTATCCGTCGGTCGCTTGCCACCATCAATATGCCAGCAAACTTAGAGCCGAACAGCATTTTACGTGATGATGGCAAGAGACCAGACGCAATGTCTCTCATCCCTTGGAAGATGGGACGTGATCTAGTGTGGGATGCTACCTGTGTCGACACTCTGGCACCGTCTCATTTTCCCGGGACTAGGAGGAGTCCCGGAGCTGCGGATGACGCTGCAGAGAGATTGAAAACTGCAAAGTATAGGCATCAATCTGGTGCCTACCACTTTGTAGAAACACTGGGCCCGTGGGGTTCCGACGCTCTCTCTTTCTTCCATGACTTAGCTAAGCGTCTAGTCGAAGTCACGGGATAGCCAAAAGCTGGCAGCTACCTCGCCTAGCGAATTTCCATCGCGATCCAGCGGGGTAATGCTGCCAGCATTTTGGGGACATTGCCACGGGGACCTACTTTGTTTTAACTTTCCTTTTTATTTAATTTTAGTTTAATTTTATTTCTCAATACCAGGGTTATTCATTTCCTGAACTAGGTTAAACCTGTGCTTCAGGCTTAGACAATTTAAATTGTCTAAGGCTTCAGGCTATAAAAACAAAATATAAATCTATGAAAAGGCACAGTCTGTTTAGGGCACATGTCTATGCATAAAATTGAATTAAATGACAGCCATTAGTGTCACTTTTCATTAGTTTACTGTTCCACATTCAAATGATACAAACTTTAGAAAGATACATTTTTACCAAGTCTACTTGGGACTATACCGGGACAAAACGCTAAGATTATCTTCTACTTAGTTTGTGGCTAAGATGATGATGGCACGTCGTCTGCGGCCCTATCTCGGCTTCAAGCGGGGTGGTAAGTGGTCTTTCTTACTTTTTATTTTTCCGCACGACATATTTAGGTTATTATTATAAATAAATATTTTTATTTATTTATTTGACTTCTCTATTCATTGCGACACAAAACAGCCGCTCCACAGATGTGATGCCAGTCCACTCCCTTATATCACGCAGCCACGACTTTTTCCTTCTTCCAACGCATCGGATCCCCACTATTTTACCCATCATGACATTTGGCAATGAGGAAAGCTGAAGGCCAATATTCAGAACTGAAAAGGCATTTAAGGAAGAAGAAGAATTGTGTGTTGAGAAGTCAACACACTGCTTAGGTACACAATTTAAAGCTAATACAACTTCAAAAACATTCTTACCTATACTTATTATCTCAGTGCCTTCATATACAGAAAAGCTCATATTACATAAATATTAATATTAATAGGAAATATCGGGAGGAAGTTTTGAAAAAGTGAGTGAGTGAGTGGAAAGGAAGGCGAAATGATAAGTTTTATTAAAGGTGAAACTAGAGTGTATATTTATAAAAGAAAAAAAATTTACAAAAGGATAGGAAAACATGCCGACAATTGCCGGTGGACCGACAATCTGGTGAAGATCGCGGGAATTTATTGAGGACAAATCTGTGTGGAAAAAATTGGGAGAGGGTTATGTCCAGGAGTGGACGTCTATTGGCTGAAATGATGATGATAATGATGATGAGGAAAAAATAAAATAATTAAATAATTCGCAAGATTAAATTTATAGTAAGTATCTTCCATCCATGGCTTCTCGCATCCAGCCCTTGCCAGCCATCCTGCGCAGATCGTCCTCCCACCTAGCCAGAGGGCGCCCTACATTACGTTTGCCAAGACGCGGTCTCCACTCCAGAACTCGTTTACCCCATCGGTTGTCGGTTCTGCGGCTAATATACATATACGGCGGTTATGGATAGATCACAGTGGCGAACAATTGGAGAGGCCTACGTCCAGCAGTGGACTGCGACAGGCTGATGATGATGATGATGAAGTATCTTCTAGTTAGTTTATGAGTGAAGGTAACAGGAAAAACGAAACAAAAATAATCTTCTTACCTAAATATTTTCGGCCAGTGCCGCAAGGAGGTCGCATAGCGCGCCCCCATAAAGATTTATCAGGTTGATTCGCCAATCTCCAGAACTATTTCTCAGAGGGTAAGAACCGTTGCAAACTGTGTGTACTTGTGAGTGACCATGAGTCATCGAGAAAGGTCGCGTGACGCCATCTCGTGACCTTTGCATGTCCACTATAAATGCCCGATGTTTACGCTAACTATTTAATGCGATCTCTGAACCGTCACATCAGAGATTACTTAGATACACTGACCTCTTGATACACAGTGAATGGATTATTTACTTTGTTGCATGCCTAACTACTACTTCTAATTTATATTGTTGATTTTCAATTTGTGACTTTTTAATTAATCCTCTAAATCGACGAAACTAGCGCAGCTAATGGCGATTTTAAGGAACTTAAAAAAATACATATTTAAATACTCAATCAATATATTTCTCTTGGCGGCGCTTAGTAGCAGACAAAAACTAAGAATACCTAAGCAGGTACATAGATTCATCATATTTTCTAGAAGGGACAGTTTACTTGAAATGGATTAGGTATTTGAAATAAAATATCCAAATAAGTATACTTCATAATTCTAATGCATCTTCATAAATATAACTTATAAATAAATTAACTACTTATAAGAGAAAAAAAGGAATGTATTTGTATTAACAGAACCGAATTTGTATTAACCGTTTGGAACAGTGGTAGTGAACGCTGCCTCTGGTGCAAGGGTTGCGGGTTCGATCCCCGCACTGTACAAACATTTGTGTGCATGAACATGTCTGTTTGTATTGGTCTGGGTGTTTTCTATATATTATAAGTATGTATTTACAAAAGAAAAGTATTTTACGTATATATTTGTAATCCCACTGTTGATTCTGATATCCGTAACACAGGTGCTTCAGCTACCTATCTCGGAGTCGGATCAATGTATGTGATGTTGTCAAATATTATATTATATTATATTATATTATTATTATATTAAGAGTCCGCGCCACGGTTGAAGTCCAGCGGCAAAACACGGAACTAAAACTGTAAATTCCTTCTGTTCATACATATAAAGCTCAAATTCGAATGTTGATGGCGACTGAAGCGGTCTTTTCAAGGGAAGTCTTTGGTGGCTTCGACTCTATCTAGGCTGTTTCTCTGATGTTAACATAGAGTAAAATGTATATAGCCGCGTTTTTTCTGCTTCCCTGTGACCGTCGCACCGCCCTGGTGGACACGAATGACAACATCCTCTTATGCTTACATACGCATAGGTATAGAGCATAGCATGCTGCTATCTTTAAACTTAACACAAAAGTTCGAAATATATGGACACTAACGCCACCTAGTGGTCTTAGAGTCACAATAAAGCGTCTGCATTTCTAAACTTTTGAGTGACAAAAAAAATAACAATAATCTCGGCGGCTCGGAGTCATTATTTTGGAAACGCAAGCAAAGCGCGCGATGTAAAAATGCATAGTGACTTCTAACGGAAAACTTAGTAATTAGTACTTGCTCATAAACTAGCAGATACGAAAAGCAGATCCTTTGTTGCGACACCAAGACGACTAGGTGGCGTTAGTTTCCATACAGTAACACTTGTTTTAAGTCGACACACCATGGATGTTAGGGCATTTGTAAAGAAAACTTCATGATGGAACTCGGAGGAGCCATTAACCCCAGAAACATGAAGCTTTACACGTTCCAACGCTGCTTCTGGGCTGCACCATAACGAACTCTTTTCGCGTAGTGGTGTTGTAGATCCCATGGCAAGCGCGATGTACAATCCCGGGTCATCATCATGACGTGCTCGGGTTGTTAGCCAGTGCATCATGATCTTCAGCCTTGATTCGTTCAAATCAGGTCATTGGTACTAGTGCGAAGCCTCGGTGGCGTAATGGTTAGTGGGTTGACACTATAAGGCGGGTTTGATCCCCGGGTCGGGCCAAAACTTTATACCTAAGTTTTCGGTAAGAAATTCTTAGTGACAGCCCGGAGTCTGGAAGTGGGCGGTCTTGTACCTCCGCGCCTCGGAAAGCACGTAAAGCCGTTGGTCCTGCGCCCAATACCTTTCCGGTCGTGCCACCCTGGTGTCCCATCGGAATATCAGGGTAAGGGAATAGAGAGTGCACTTGTGTTTGCTAACACACTTGAGCACTATATACGTATGTGGCTGATCGTTGGATTGGCCGCCGTAGCCGTAATCGGTTGGAGGATATTACTGCGATGCTCTAGGGCACACAAGAAGCCTCACCCTGGGCAGATCCCCGGGAGATCTTAAGGCTATCGCTTCCAAGGCTATTATGTTGGTCGTGGGTCTAGGAGACAATCTCTAAGATGGATCGGAATTCGAAAGCCAGTATAGATCAAATATGGTCACACTGGCCACTCGGCAACGAACGCTCCACACATCTTTTTCAAACGAACTGGGTTTATGTTCTTCTTTTTCAACCCCAACAACCCTGCAAATGAATATCGTTGCACCATCGAGCTCATGGTCGTCTTACACTACTTGACCGTGGGATAGTAACGCTTCGACATGAATGGGCCGGTCGGCTCCACCGGAGTGATACCACGGCCTGACAGATAACCGGCGTGAAGCAGCACTGTTCTGTGTTTCGCTGCGTGAGTCCCCGGTACCTGAGGGTACCGGAGACCCAATGAGGCCCAATGTATAAAAACTACGTTTGCTGAGTCTCCGATGTAAGTAGTAGGTACGAGTACACGTTTGCCCCAGCAGCGGTTGTTACTTTTGTGACTTATAGGCAGGTCACTATCTAGTGTTGGGGAAGTTCAAAGACAGGAACGAAGTGGTCCCAAGTGGAGATTTCGCGGAACAGCGCGCCCCCAGGACACTCGGTGCTCATGACTTGCTTGTGGCCCACCAGCTTGTAGTCGGGGCTGATGTACCCTCGCTTCACACCAGATTCGATGAGCGCTGTGGTCGCTTCTAACTGGTTGGGTGGTGGCAGCTCAGCTGAAAGTTATTTTAGTTAACTTAATAATTTGTTTTATTATTTTTATTTTTAATTAGAATAGCCAGACATTTGTTAACAATCTCACCTACACCACACATTATATTAGGTACACTGTTTCTTTATGTGATAGGGAGCAGACACGAGCAGACGGATCACCTGATTATTTTTCTAGTCCAAGGAGATACTCTCATATTTTTTCTTGTGCAACGTCAAAAAGTTACCTGAGTACATAAGTAATTGACGAGGCTATCTCAGTTTTCATAAGAATAGAATAGAAATAATTTATTCGACACAACACAAGTTATAGACTAGAACTAATCTGAGGGCCTATTCATAAGCACTCGAAAATGAAGTTGAGTTAGAGATTTGTATGGATGGAATGTATGAAATCTCTGAGTTTGACTTCATTATCGAGTGCACGAGAATTACCCCTCACTTAGCTCGTTAGTTTGTTTGTAGAATTAATACCTAAGTGGTTAGAAAGATTAATGCTTTTGGAAATTTCGGATCATCGATTCAAGGTGACTCGATTTCTATACCTACTAGGTAACTCAAATTTTGTCTAAGTAACTTCTTATCTAACGTGTCTAAAGCCTTTGCCTCTGAACCTGGAATACGTTTGGACGTTGATCCAGGGTTTTATAAGTCTGGTATTTAATTTGCAATGATCTAGCTACAAGTATGACTTTCGTAACCGCAGACCAAACCAACGGGAGTTTTATGGGTTTAAAACAAACGAATGCAAGTTTCCACCACACGAATTTTGGTCCAGATTTAAAATTGTACCCACAACTCTTGGAGAGTGAGAATCGGTTCTACCAAATGCACGATCGGGTAGACTACTTACTTCTCCAATCACCAATCAAGCAGACTCCTATGCTGTATTTGTTGGCTTTTCCAGCGTGGATGCCCAAAGTCTCCCATCCGCGGCCCTCGTACACTCCTCCCTCGCTACCTATGCAGAAACTGCGAAGGAAAAAAAAAATTTAAATACTACTATCATAGTTCCTCTATCCAAGATACTTGGGTTCAAAAGCGGACGCAGAGATCCTGGAATAGATGATTCCCTTATTCGACGGATTCACCTTCCTTTACTACTTGTCACATCCTGACATGTAAGCTAAATCTTGCCCTTGCTTGTGTCTTGTTGTATGGTTAAATATAAAGTGTGTATGTTTGTCTGTTTGTCCTTCTTTCACGGAAAAACGGAGCGCCGGACTGACGTGAATTTTATATGGAGATAGTTGAAAGGATATATGCTACCTTTTGTCTTTTTCTAGCGCAAGCGAAGCCGCGGGCAAAACCTAGTGATAATGTAAAGCTTCTGTGACAGCCCACGCCTCTGTCAAATGATTTTTTATAGTCCTTGAAAGTGCCTCTACATATGGCCTCTACTGACCTTGTGACAGTAGAAAAAACTAGTTCCTACAAGTTATAAATATAAGGCTTTGCATAATTATAGCCAAAAATAGAAAGGGAGGCCTATACCAAACTGTTTGAAGATAGCATGGACATCCGCAGTTTATAATTGACCAGCGATCTGCCCGTAACATGTATTTTTTATTATACGTATAAAACTTCCTCCGGGATTACTCTATTTATTTAAAAAAAACACGTTATTTTTATAGATCTAAGCATTCCTACATAGGGACAGACATAGAAAGAAACTTTGTATTGAGTAGTGATTTATTTAATCAAATTACAATTTTAATTAATAAAATATCTCTAGCAACATAGTTTGTTCGCCATTTCAATTTGTTTTCAATAATATATTATAATGCGTGTGTGTTGCAAGTGATGACATACGAAACCAAAACGTAGCCGCTTACAATGTGCCGATTAAGGAGGCTCAAAGTCACCCAGAGAGCAATGGAGAGGGCTTTGCTCGGATAAATGATGGGATCCGCAGGAGAACTAAGGTCACAGACATAGCCCAAAGGATTGCATGCCTCTAGTGGCAATGGGCAGGGCACATAGCGAGGAGAACAGACGGCCATTGGGGCGGAAAAGTCCTCGAGTGGAGGCCACGTACAGGAAGTCGCAGCCGTGGCGGGCACAAGGTGGACCGACGATCTGGTGTAGGTCGCGGGAATCCATTGGATGCAGGCGGCACTGGACCGATCTGTATGGAGGGGAGTCTCATTTTGGGAGGCCTATATCCAGCAGTGGACGTCTATTGGCTGAAATGATGATGATGATGAATACATTTATGACTGTTGCGTCCAATGTCCTCTGGCCACTATTCAATAGATATGGTAATTAGAAGGTACCTACTCTAAGTCTTTTTGTGTACAATAATAATAATAATTCTCACAACATCTCAAACGTTAACCTGATTCCGTACTAAGTAGCTTAAGCACTTGTGTTACAGATATCAGACAACAGAGGATAATAGTGATGATAATTCATCTATGTTACATAGGTACTCAAAAACCTTTTTTTATTTTTTTCTTATGTACCTAATAGGTGGCAGACGAGCAGACGGATCACCTGATAGTAAGCGATGGCGCCGCCCATGGACACTCGCAACACCAGTGGAGACACAAGTGCGCTGGCAACCTATAAACCCCCCATTCCCCCGGATTGGGCCTCCGGTACCCTCACTCACGCAGCAATACACAGCACAGTCAAGTACTGATTTTCGCCGGTTTTCTGTGAGGCCGTGGTATCATCCGGTTGAGCCGGCCCATTCATGCCGAAGCGTGCCTCTCCCACGGTCATACATAAAATACTCCCAATACTCGCATAAAACATTCGATTTAATCATTTATTTTTGGCAATACCTACCAAACAGTTTTTTGTGCGCTTGAACAATTGCCGGCAATTTTTAATGTTGTTTAAGTTACATCACGAGTGCTCTAAAAATATTGGGCTATAAATAGCATTATGTACGTACGTAGGTAGATGAACGAATGAATAGTTTAGAGGCAAAAAGGTTGACTTCGTTCGGTAAACAACCTTAGGAGAACCGAATAATACGAAAAAGTAAGAAACATTTTTTGATCTTAAGGTGACGGGTAGGGCACACTAGCGACGCCAATCGATTTTAATCGCTACTAATCCGGATCTATTTTAAACAATTTCAGGGTTACCACCTCTCGGCAAACACTTATACTATTTATTAAATAACCATGCAAAAATGTTGGGTCCGTTTTTGTACGCGAATAATTGATTCACGCCCACGCTTTTGGCGGTAATCACATTTCGAGTACAAAAGCAGACCCAAAAGTTAAGTATAAGTATTTAATAAATAGTATAAGTGTTTGCGGAGAGAGTGTAACCCCGAAATTGTTTAAAATAGATCCGGTTTAGAAGCTAAAAATTTAAATCGGTTGGTGTCGCTAGCCATCCCGTCATCTTAAGCGTAGCTGCCCAAGGTGCGGCTTCTTGTTCTTGTTCTTGGGCATCGCAATGGCAGACGGCAAGGGTTTCTCTTCCTCGCCCTGCAAAATCTGTAGGTGGGATCAACGGCCAGCCCGGTTCAGTGACCCGTAATGGTTCATGTAAGAATGGATGACAGGAGATACTTTAGTTAAAATATTCCAGTTCGTAAGTGCGAGTAGTTAGATGATTTTCCACACGTCTGTAGTTAATGCGACTGTTATTTGAACGAATTAGTTAAGACAAAAAAAGATTTGTTAAAGTCTAATGACCTCGCGGGGAACCACCGCAGTAATTTAGATGAATTACCCTATCCTATTTTAAAATGGACATTAAAAAGTAACTATAATGTATCAATACGGGGATTAACACTACACTAACAGTACCGGTATTTGTTTGCGTTAGTAACGGCCTAGCACGGGGTTTGCAATTGTTAATTACTGGATTCCATGTCGATGATATTTTAAATCCATCCTCCCGATTGAAAGTCTTGTACTTCTTGATCTCAATCGCTTCACGTACTATCCTGGTATGATAATGACGATCGGTGGAGAGGATTTTCGGGTCATGTAGTTCCATCCATTACCTCCCATTTCCAGTAGATGTTCTGCTATTGCCGATTTATTCGCTTGTCGATTTTTAACAGCTGCGATATGTTCCTTGACACGTTCTGCAACTGACCGCTTCGTTAGTCCAATATAAGAACTACCGCAGCTACAACCGATTTTGTAAACACCTGGAGTCCAAAAAGTTTTCACATAATAAATATCGTGTTAATCCCCGTATTGATACATTATAGTTATAATGCAACGCGAAAATCTAAAAAACTATTTGACATTAAAAAGTCTTCAACGATTTCTTGGCAATGTTTTTTTGGTGTCATCAAAAGCGACAGTGTTTTTAACTCCTTTTATTCAGACTAACTAGACTGAGGAGGTGTTTCCTAGAGGCTACAATATGGGGGTTTTCAAAGTGAGAGTTCAAAGAGAGAGTAATCGTGCTACATCTAGACCATATTATCACTTACCATCTGGTGAAATAAGGTCAAACGCTTACCTATCTACAGTAAAAAAAAATAAAAGACTAGTATGTAGCGAATACGCCGTGTGGTCCCCGGCAGAGTAGAATAGGCCACCCTCACTCTTAACGAGGTGTCGTAAAAGGCGACTAAGGTAAAGCTGCTGGCATGATCATCAGCACCCAGAGAAGGAAAACTCTGCATTTATATCAAAACCCTCGCCAACCCGTCTGCCAAGCGTGGTGAGTATGGCAATTACCCCTCATGTGATTGAGGGAGGCCCGTGCCCCAGCAGTGGGGACTTAAATGGGCTGATGATGATGATGATGTAGCGAATATCCGTTTGAATCTTGGTTGTACGAGTCATTATAATTAAAATGTACCATCCTAAGACTATGGTACCTACGAATACATAGCTTGTCATGACAATAATGATTGATAACTGAAATTGATGACAATGATTTATTACTCTCTTGGAGCCATGCTGTGCTTGGGACAGTAAGGAGATTTCTCATCTGATTTCTAAAACGCTGGTGAACCTGAATGGGGCTACTGGAGTTTGGTTGGTGGTGTAGCAAAGGATTGCATGCCTCAAGTGGCAATGGGCAGATCACATAGCAAGGATAACAGACGGCCGTTGGTTGCGGACAGGTCCTCGAGTGGAGGCCACGTACAGGAATTCGCAGTCGTATCAGGTCCCCCACAAGGTGGACCGACGAACTGGTGAAGGTCGCGGGAATCCATTGGATGCGGGCGGCACAGGACCAATCTTTGTGAAGAACATTGGAGGAGGCTTGTGTCCAGCAGTGGACGACTATTGGCTAAAATGATTATGATGATGAATGATGTACCTATAGGTATAAGGTTGTAAGGGCGGGCCCTTACTTCGTTTCGGGACTTCATTTTACGCAGTGACACGAAGTTAGTATGAAGTGTCAAACCCACTGTACACGCCTTCCGTGCACATCGGAGGTAAATGTAGAATTTTTAATTATGTAGCTGTTGTAATGAAAACGCACTTGTGGTTTGCAAGCTGATTATATTGTCTTTTCAGAAAATCAATAATTTTAACAATATTGACGTATCATTTGACGTCTCAATAAAAGAAAACATAAAACTCGTAAGGAGTTTTTACATCGACATAAATGGACTGTACAGCCACATTATTGAATCTGTGGTCAAAACTATTTCTTTTTTCAACTTTTTAGAATATAGGGTTGAGGCCGGGACATAGACTATTTCTCTTACTTTGAACTCTCATTTTACCCTCATAGGGGACAAATCTACAAAAATCCGTTCTTGGGAATCCCTGTGCAAAGGTTTAATTTTCTAAAACATAGTTTAGGACCTGCCTTGATAGATCAGTCAATCAGTTTTCGCTTTTTAGATTTAAGTAGTGGTGCGCGAGTATAAAAAAAATCATACTGCATACATTTGACGACCCGATTGGAACAGTGGTAGTGAACGCTGCCTCTGATACAAGGGTTGCGGGTTTTGATCCCCGCACAGTACGAACATTTGTGTGCATGAACATGTTTGTTTGTATTGGTCTGGGTGTTTGCTATGTATTATAAGTATGTATTTACAAAAGAAAAGTATTATCCTCTCAACCGTGGATGTCCCGGAGCGGGACGTTGACAGTTAATAACAAATATCGCTATACCGTGGAAGTCCCGCTCAGGGACGCAAAAAATGCGGACGATTGCGGTTCTAAAATATGCCTTATTTTACGGTTTTTATTTTAACGTTTCATATTTTGACGTTTGAAAACTGGTAAGGGGTTTACAATGAGCTTTTTCGACAGCTATTTAGGACATCTGTGGTACAAAAAAAAACGAAAAATCTGTGAGAGAATCTGTGACTGATTCTACGAATTTTTCTGCCTGTATCTGCTATTGAGAGCGGCCGATTTTAAGATAATTTGTGTGTTTTGGCGATTTTGTGGCATTCAAGACATAGAACCGTAAGTAATGTTTAATTTTATTTACATAAATGTGCATTTTCTTCACATTTTTAGGTCAAAAACAGCCTCTGATCCAACGTCCAAGCCATTCGACAAAATTATCCTTCGATTTAATTTTGTCATATTTGATTGAAAACTTATTAAAATCCCTAAAGAATTCTTGTACATAGATCACTATTTAGTGAAATTTAATCAGATTATGACCAAATGCATATATTTTAGTAGTAAATGGGGAAACTTTTACCTTAAATGCATGAAGGCGCTCGAAAGTCCCGCTCCGGGACTCTCCACGGAAGGGGGTTTGGCATCACAAAATAGCTGCCGGCTAAGCTAACATGGATATGACTTGATAGTGAATTTATTTTTTTTGTACTTAATGTTTTTTTTCTTATTACAGTTGTTTTTTTAGATAGTTTTCAGTTATTTGAGTGTGTTCTAGTTAAGAGTTCTGCTATAGGATTCGGTGCCGTAATCAAAATTATTAAACTGATGTGATATTAATTGACTATGTATCATTTTTCAGAGGCATGGCAGAGTGGACAACTTCAAATTCGTAGACAACGGGACTGAACCATTTACTAAACCGCTAACGATAAGTGACCTTTTATCCGGTCGGTATCGAAATACATGATGAAATAAAGTCGTTAATAAGAGTTACTTACCGAAAAATAAAAAAAAGCACAAAATAATAAATTCCTAAAATAACCTTTTTTTTACTCACTAACAAAAACAACAAAAAACCACGAATTATAGTTAGTAATGACATAATTTTATTTTATTTCAAAAAGTCTTATCCATACTATGTAGCCATCATGGATCAGAAATGTGAATTGGTCACTATGTTTATGACCTTACCTTTTGATATTTTTCTATGAAACAAGTCGTTTTTTTTAATGTAATCAATGTTTAGTTAAATGAAAATCCTAAAAATGATATTATTATCATGGTTGTATCTAAATGTTCTGCAAAATATTAGTTTTATTGACACAGTGTTCTATGGACCAATTTTGAGTCTCATTTTTGATCCCTTCATACTTAAAATAAGTTGTTTGTAACTATGTGTTATTATTTACGCTAGTTTGGAAATATAATGAAATTATTGGAAACAAAAAAACACTTTGTCTCTGATGTAAATAATGTAATAATATCTAGTGTAATATGAGACCCACTTAAGAGACTTTTGAAGTAGGTCTTTTTTGAAACCAAAAGTTTAAAAACACTAGTAGTATAAAAAAATGTATTGAAACATCTTCTTTGTCGTATTTATTTTAAAATATATGTAATAGATTATGAAAATAAATCAATATATGAAACATCAGTCTTTTAATTTTTTATTAATCAGCAAATATAAGTCGAACTTGTAAGTAACCCATATCTTTTCTCAGAGTACAGTTCTAATTAAATTCAAAATCAGGTGAAGTGTGAGTAATTACTTGAAGAAATATGTTTTATCAACAAAAATAATGTTATTAATACATATAATCAAGCAGATTCAGCGAAAATTGAGTTTTTCTAAACCTCTGCCACAAAATTACCCCTGTCCGTGGAGCGTCCCTGAGCGGGATCCACGACACGTCAGAAAATGAAATTTGACAGTTGGCAGTATTCCACGTACGAGAGGGTATATGTATATATTTGTAATCCCACTGTTGATTCTGTAACACAGGTGCTTGAGCTACCTAACTCGGAGTCAGATAAATGTATGTGATGTTGTGAAATATTTATTTATTTATTTATTTATACTAATTTATATGAAGATTTTAGCAGGCTCGGATCGTAACATTGAAAACCTGTGTGATTCTTACTTCTTCCGCTAGGTTTTAATTAATTTTCCTCTCACGCGCACGTTGATTTAGGTATATTTCCTTTTCTGTGACCTTTCCGGTCATCTCGTCAGCGACTAAGAGGCACCAATTATAACAAGTCTACCGACAGCACCGGAAGTGTATAGAAAGGTCGAACCAGACTCACTGAATCATAGTTACACGTTTCAGAAACTATCCAAACGTGAAGGTTTCCTCACGATGTTTTCCCTCACCGCGGAGCTAATCCAGAGGTGAATGCTCGGATTCCAAGCTTGACCCACCGTACGGGAGGTACGTTTCCACTGAGCTACCTAATTATTGTAATTACCTGACTCCCCAAATCCTAAGCGTAGTAGGTACGGTCAGCATCAAAAGTAGCTTAGCACTTTAGTACCATGTCGAAGTAAAATTGTTTAGGTACCTCTTAGAAACTGACTATAATAGGCAGAACAGTTACTTTGATATGGTACTAACTACGTACAACGACGAATCCCAAAGTGACAGTTTGGAAGCAACCGGGAATTAATTACACGCTAAGATGTGAGAGAATTATTAGACCATTATAATAGACTAGTGGCCCGCCCTCACTCTGTTTCGGAATATTAGTTCCACTTTATACAAATAGATGGAGCTAGGTGACGATTACATCCCGCAAGCGTTTTATGTTTTCGGATTACATACATATAAGCGTTGTCGTGTCTCGATGGGGTGGGACTCGTGGGATTTACCTCTTTATAAATTGTATTGATAATTGTGAATAAAACATTACTTACTTAAAAATTACCCTTTACTCACATTTTGAACAACGTTTCCACAATTTGTAAGTTTAATTTTAGAAGATCGAATTGATAATATAGTGATTATGTTGAGTGTATGAAGTGCACTTCAACACGTTTATCGCATGTGTTTTGAAATTACCTAAATGTTGGTTTTTAAGAGTTTGAGAACTGTTGTTTCTGCAATTACATTTTTGAGGTTGGCTGTCCGTATCATCAAGCGTCATTTCAAGGCTTGCGCCCATCGTCTTCATGACATGAAATAAAAACCCATGACTTTTCTTCACTTAAAGGCGATGAAGAAAAACCGTTGGGATTTAGTCGGTATGTCTCGGGCCGGCTTCTCACTAGGAGAAAACTCCGCCAGAGGAGAGCCCGACATTTATTTATTTATTTGATAAGGCTTAAACTAAACTAAACTAACTAAATACATACAGGCAATATATTTTTAAAATAACTTTTCTTATATGTACTTAAATTAAAGGTGAGCACAACTTTGCTATATTAAAAAAAAGCAACTAAAAAAAACGAAAATTAAAAACTAATACGACTTATTCTACAGATTTTTTTAAATATTCCATGATACATTCCATAAATATCTATATCGCTATTTTGGTACACAGTATTAAAAGTTTTGAGCAAACAATTTATGGGTGAGGAACTACCATACTTATTTTTCCCTAAAACAATTGAAAATGGCCTATAATTATGTAAACGAGCTGTTATTATAGGGACCGATGTGTTAGTTTGCGCCGTGTGGTCCCCGGCAGAGTAGAATAGGCCACTCTCACTCTTACCGAGGTGTCGTAAAAGGCGACTAAGGTAAAGCTGCTGGCATGATCATCAGCACCCAGAGAAGGAAAACTCTGCATTTATATCAAAACCCTCGCCAACCCGTCTGCCAAGCGTGGTGAGTATGGCAATTACCCCTCATGTGATTGAGGGAGGCCCGTGCCCCAGCAGTGAGGACTTAAATGGGCCGACGATGATGACGTCGCCTTAAATTTTTTTATCAGTAACATACCTAAATTTATCGACGTGAATGTGACCTACACCTTACTCTTGATGACAAATTTACCTACTCGTACGTACCTACGCCGTTGTTTACATATACATTCTACTCGTTATCAATGAATGAGTTGAGAACACGTGGTATGAATATTATCAGTAGAATTATAGTCGTAATTAAGTGTTTACGGTCTTGATACAGTGTCACTAAGAAGTGTTGAATTAAAGTGAAGTAGAATAGGCCACCCTCACTCTTACCGAGGTGTCGTAAAAGGCGACTAAGGTAAAGCTGCTGGCATAATCATCAGCACCTAGAGAAGGAAAACTCTGCATTTATATCAAAACCCTCGCCAACCCGTCTGCCAAGCGTGGTGAGTATGGCAATTACCCCTCATGTGATTGAGGGAGGCCCGTGCCCCAGCAGTGGGGACTAAAATGGGCTGACGATGATGATGATGAAAGTGAAGTAGTGTTGAAATACTCGTGGTTGTTCTGTGCTTTTGCCTAAATAAATAACCTATTTTGTTTACATAAAGTCAATTAGGTAATACATATTCTGGTTCTTTATAAACTGACAGAAGCAAATTTTAAGTCACTGGTAATATAATGATACTTGACGTTTGGTTCTGTTAGTTTCATGAATTTAATACTAGGTATGTACACTTTCAAATTAGAGTTATAATTAATCTCTCTCTTGATATGTAATCAAAATGGTGGATTTTTTTTATAGACACTGATAAAGAAAGTGAGTGGTGATAATTTATATTCTAGCTTCATTTGATACCTACGCTACTCAGAATGAGACGAAACGCACCCAACATTTGTGCATGGTTATTTAATAAATAGTATAGGTGTTTGCCGAGAGGTTGTAACCCCGAAATTGCTTAAAATACCTAGATCCGGTTTAGTAGCTAACAGTTAAAATTAGGGTAACCCGTCGCCTTAAAAGTTTTTATCAGTAACATACCTAAATCTATCGACGTGAATGTGATCTACACCTTACTCTAAATGACAAATTTACACTGACAAAGAAAGTGAGTGGTGATAAATTATATTCTAGCTTCATTTGATACCTACGGTACTCAGAATGAGACAACAATATTTTTCACTAATTTGTACATACTATGTATGTATGATTTACCTCTTTATAAATAGTATTTGTCTGTAGAGACAGCTGCTACGATTATAGTTAATCCCGAACACGAATCGCTTGCGCGGTGCAATCGACACCTAGCGCAACCTATTGGTATAGAGTGGAACTAATGTCTCGAAACAAAGTGAGGGCGGGCAACTAGTATACTTAAAAAAAGGCATGATTCCAGTAAGATCTAAGTAAATATTAATAAACATAAATAGAATAACTTTCGAAGCTGACTATTAAATTCGAAGAATGGACATGATACAGGGAAGAAGGTATCGATAGGCCGCATGCTCGCCATGCCTATTTTTAGCAATAAAAAAATAGCATAAAGAACTGGATATTAATTACCATTAACTACCTTATTCCGGGGCCATAAAGATTAATTGGCTGCTGTATTTACTAGTACGTCTTGGTAGGGACAGTAGCTACTTAAGGTGACGTGTAGGGCACACTAGCGACGCCAATCCATTTTATTTTTTAGCTACTAAACCGGATCTATTTTAAACAATTTCGGGGTTACAACCTCTCGGCAAACATTTATACACTACACTTATACTATTCTGATCACCTATAAGCGTTGCAGCTGTCAGTAGTATTTACCGATTTATAAATAGCACAGATAGGTATTAACCGTGGGAGAGCAACGCTTCGGCATGAATTTGCCGGTTCGACCGGCGTGATACCACGGCCTCACAGAAAACATGCGTGAAACAGCTGCACTGTGCTGTGTTAAGCTCGCTGCGTGAGTGAAGGTACTGGAGGCCCAATCCGGGGAAGGGGAGTTTAAAGGTTGGCAGCGTATTTGTGACTCTACTGGTGTCACGGGTGTCCAGTCAGGGTACCGGAGGCACAATCCAGGGGAAAGGGGGGTTTAAAGGTAGGCAGCGCATTTGTTACTCTACTGATGTAGCTGGTGTCCATGTCCAAGGGCGCTTACCATCAGGTAATCCGTCTGCTCGCCTGCCACTTATCACATAAATAATAATAATAATAATAAGGTCCGCGTATCAGGAAATTACCCACTCCTTGTAGCAGGAGGGAGAAAGTTTAAACTTTGAAAATAATAATAATAATAATAAATACCGAAATATTTTGAACAATGTTTCGAGAAAGAAAAATTATCAACAAAAATAATAATAATAATTCTCACAACATCTCATAGGTTGACCTGATTCCGTACTAAGTAGCTTAAGCACTTGTGTTACAGATATCAGACAACAAAAAAAGACAATAAAAAAAAGTATTCAAGTAACTTACTTGTATCCAATATCTCCCCAGTCTTGAGTATTCTTGTGGTAATTCTGCATCCCCTTCATGACAATCCTACATTGCTCGGTGGTGTTGCAAGCACCAGGGATGTATGTGTGGTGGATGACCACATACGGCACAGGCGTGACCAGTGGTTTCACGTCGGTGGCTGGTTCCGCGTTCCAATCTTGTCTTGTGTAGAACTTGAATGGGTAATTAACCTCTGCGGAAGGATAACAAAATTAGACGAATATTATACATAGGTACATTACGGGAAAACTATGCGTATAATTAGAATACAGAATAATTTGCATGTGTGTACATCCCTTAAGGTGACGGGTAGGGCACACTAGCGACGCCAATCGATTTTAATTTTTAGCTACTAAACCGGATCTATTTTAATAAATTTCGAGGTTACAATCTCTCGGCAAACACTTTTACTATTTATTTAATACTTATAGTTAACTATTTGGTCTGCTTTTGCAATCGAATTTTGGATAACCGCCAAAAGTGGCCGCTTTTGGCGTGAATCAATTTTTCGCGTACAAAAACAGACCCCACATTTGTGCATGGTTATTTAATAAATAGTATAAGTGTTTGCTGAAAGATTGTAACCCCGATATTGTTTAAAATAGATCCGGTTTAGTAGCTACAAATTAAAATCGATTGGCGTCGCTAATATGCCCTGCCCGTCACCTTAAGGGATAGGACACACCAGCGATTTAAATTGATAACAACTAAACCGGATATCTTTTTAATAACTTCGAAGCTCCAGCCTCTCGGAAAGCACTTATGCTATTTATTTAATACTTATACTTATGGAGACAGGCGTTCCCCCTCCGGCCACATACCTATTTGGCAACTAAGATTCACAACCAGTTGCCGAAGAACTTACATTGTTGCTACTTAACCATTTTTTTTTCTTTTTTCACAATTGTTGTAATAAATCCGTTTTAGTAACTAACAATTTAAATCGTTTAAATAGTTGTAAGGGGCTTCCTTGTCTGACTATACAGGGTACACCGTGATTTTTGATAACCCGAGAAAATTCTCGAGGGCATTATACTAATGAAAACAAACATTTTTGTCCGAAGAATATAGTGTCTAATATTAAAAAAATACATCACCTTCATATACAAAAGTAATCAGCTGATTGATGTAATTAGTAGATAGGTATGGGAAGGCGAATTTTCGTTTAGAGATAAAAGCCTATTTTCCTTATATTCAGATACAATTCGAGAAAATTCTCACAACATCTCATACGTTGACCTGATTCCGTACTAAGTAGCTTAAGCACTTGTGTTACAGATATCAGACAACAGAGGAACACAAATATATACTTAAATACATATATTACACCCAGACTCTGAACAAACACAAGTGTTCATCGCACGAATGTTTGTCCAGGGTGGGGATCGAACCCACGACCTTTGGCGCAAGAGTCAGGGTCACTACCAATTGCGCCATCCGGTCAGTCAAGATAAATAAATATCTATCAAAGATACGTATTGCCATAGACTAATTATCTCTATAGTCCATATTATTGCACCTTGCGTAAGATGCTGGGGACTCCCTTCTCTGAGTCATCGTAGCTATCAAAGTATTTATCTTCACAATTATCCATTCCATTAATGCACAGTGCACCGTTTCATATGCAATACCTACATCCCTATAACCACTTCCACCAATTTGTTCATTACACTAAAAACAATTTATGTTCTTTGAATCTGTTCCGATTGATGCTCGGAGTCTCCCTGCGTGATCGTATCAGAAATGATGAGATCCGCAGGAGAACTAAGGTTACTTTGGGCTATCCAAAGGAATGCATGCATCAAGTGGCAATGGGCAGGGCACATAGCGAGGAGAACAGACATATTTTGGTTGAAAACATATACTAACGTTTAATTTTTTGGAGCCTAACTCGTGTGGGTATCGAATTTGAAGCGAGTTTACAATACACTGTGCTCTTTAATTTACATATCTCATGATCTATTTCAGGTTCTGTAATCAAATGAGTAAAAGTTAAAGTACACTTCAATAGTGAAAATTCAGTGATTTATCCGACTTTGACTAGGGCCGCCGCTAGCTGTTTCGTCGTCAGCTTGCAATACCGATTATGCTAGTATCACGGAGCGATAAAATCTCTGCTTCATTGGTAAAGGGGCTGTGGTGAAACCGTTCAGCGAATGATATTTAGAGGGGCGGGGGGGTCGAAAAAGATATGTTGAGCGGCAATTTAGGTTGGGGGCGTCAAAATTTAAGCTTCATACTGGGGGGACCCCTATTTTTAGTTCCATGGATCCACCTTCGTCCAATCATCATGGGTGCCAATGGGTGAGATTGCGGCCAAATGTCTAACCATTTGAAAAAAAGTGTGACGTGTAATGAGTATCAAAAACAGCAATCAAGAATGACGAAGATTACTAAAAATGTAAAATCTTATTATTTGCATTCGTTTTGAAGCTCTGATAATAGTAATATAATTTTATTTTGTCTATCTCTGCCTGTCTTGTATTGGTAGAGCTGTGTACCGTGACGTCAGAATTATCTTCTTTTTTTTATAATTTAGGTTCTAAGTCCTAACGTCATTCGCGGAAGCTTACAATACCGTAATCTATAAAAAGTTCCCAAAATAGTTACCTACTTCTGCAACATTGTTTTACTATATTAGTACTATTTAAATATTCATTTAATAAATAAGTACGTTTGCATTTTCTCTATTGAGATTGGTAGAAGCTGTCCATAACTTACCCCTCATTTTCTCCGGGAATCCATTCACACAAATCAGCACTATAAAACCACTGATTATTCTTATCATTGTGATTTTATCTTCGAGTACTTATAATTATCCGTCGGATACAATTGTAATGCTGCATTCATCTGCCTGGAGGCACGTTATATATGAATCGAGTTGTCCGCGGGACTTACCGGATTCGAGATAACGCGATTTTGTCGTTTGAGGGTCATTGATACCTACTTTAGGGGTGTCGCGAGGGAATCGCAAGCGCAGGACTTAAGGTGACAGGTAGGGCACACTGGCGACGCCAATCGATTTTAATTTTTACCTTCATAACCGGATCTATTTTAAACAATTTCGGGGTTACACTCTCTCGGCAAACACTTATACTATTTATTAAATAACCATGCACAAATGTTCGGTCCGTTTTTTGTATGCGAAAAATGGATTCACGCCATAAGTGGCCGCTTTTGGCGGTAATTCAAATTTCGAGTACAAAAGCAGATCCAAAAGTTTAGTATAAGTATTTAATAAATAGTATAAGTGTTTGCCGAGAGGTTGTAACCCCGAAATTGTTTAAAATAGATCCGGTTTAGTAGCTAAAAATTAAAATCGATTGGCGTCGCTAGTGTGCCCTACCTTAAGAATATAACAGACGAGAAGTGAGGCGTTTACACACATAAGAAAACAATATTAGTTTTAACAATTTGACGTATTAGAAAGCCCTTTGTATATTGATAAAGTATTTTCAGCTAGTTAACGCAATAACGCAAGTTGCTGAGATTTCATTAGGTTTTAATTATTGAATATTTCTATCGAAACGTTTTTAACTGAAACTACAAGTCAACAAAAATCCTCGCCAAGGTCTGTTTTTCCGGACCACTACAATCTGGACATCTTTAAGACAAGAGTGAACAGGCATCTTCTACGCGGACGCGTTACATCCTAAACCTCTTCGTCACTTTCCATCAGGAGAGATTGTGGTCAAGCGTTGTCCTACAGTTCATAAAAATAAAAAAAAATCAATAATTTTCAAGAGACTCATACTGCTGGACATAGGACTTTCCCATGGTTCTCAGACCAGTCATCTCTTGCCCGCATCCTGGAAATTGTCGGTTCAATAATTATTTAACTAGTAATACATTTCTCGAATTAGAATAAGAGAAAATATATTTTCATCGGACTTTAAATTTGAACTAAGGTTAATTATGAATCACTCACCGGAGAACAGACCAAACTGAACGTGACAATTTAATTTCTAGAAATAAAAAACCAAACGAACTAAATAAAAGTTAGGAAAAAACGAAACCATAAATATAAAAAAGATCTACGGTCGAAGTAAATAGGCAGCTAGGTATGTTGAATTTTTTCCCGGTAGTAAAAATATCTGATAGTACATTTTACAACCGGCACTGTAATAAAATTAAAACGCACAAATTTAAACGGTTATATTTCATGTAAAAAACTTCGCAAAATATTACAAACATAAATAACTTCCTTCTTTGACCAGTAGGTAGGTGTGAGATTTTGCACAAACGCGCACAAAAAGTATCTACTTGTAACTTATGAACACACGATAATAAGGCTGTGTTTCAACCAGAGATGAGCGAGGATTCGTTTCAAGGGAGACGTATGTCTATATGGAGATTAAGACAATATCACGGACACTGGCCTGGTCTAAACTCAGTTGTTCCCAAAAAGAATATAATCACTGTTGTTCCTCTTGTATTATGGAAATCAGGATCTGCGAAGGTACCACAAACACCCTAGACCTTAACACAAACTTATATCTGTTTCATCAACAAACATTTGTGTTGCTGCGGGAATAGAACCCGCGACCCTTGCATCTCAACCGGCGCTTAAACCACTGCGCTAAACGTTGTTTTTAATTAATCAATAGAATCGCTTCCATTTTTTCTTATGGGTGCTAGAGTAGGCGGATCACTTGATGGTAAGAAATGCACTGCTCACCTTCAAATTCACCTTCCCTTTGGTTTTACTTTCACTAACCTCACTCACACAGCAAAAAATAACCCAGGTGCTGCTTCATGCCGATTTTCGGTCAGGCCCCGGTATCACTCCGGTCGAGATACAACTTAGCTCTTCCACGAGGAAAACCTGTTTGTCGTTCAAAGAGAGGGCGAGCACGAACATTCAAGGAATTTGTAGCGTGACCATGCAATACTTTGACACCTTTTAATTCCAAGTGAAGAGAGTAAAAGAGAAATTGTTTTGCTTATGTACGATAGATGGAGCTCTTCAGTATTCATACAAATTGCTTACGATTCGCATCCGTGATAAAAAGGTCGTGCCAACTCTGCTAACGAACGGTTTAACGGGATGCGGGACAAGTTTTTTATAAGCACAAAACAAGCGAGGGGTGGAGTTCAAAGGATGTGCAAGAGATGTATGCTAGAAGTGTGTGGGGAGATGTGGTAATTGATCTTCTATGCGAACAATAGTGCCAAAACTTGACCACAATGCCACTTGATGGAAAGTGACTAGGATGTTTTTAATGCCTAAAGATGCTTTCTTTAGGCAGATGATAAAGATGTTTACTATTGCTTTAAAAGATCATCATCATCATTTTATCATCATGACTTACGGTGCCGAGACGTGGACACTCACGGCTGGACTAGTCCACCGGTTCAAAGTCGCTCAAAGAGCTATGGAAAGGGCTATGCTCGGAGTATCTCTGAAGGACCGCATCAGAAATGATGTAATCCGACAGAGAACCAGAGTCACCGACATAGCCCACCGAATTAGCAAACTGAAGTGGCAGTGGGCGGGTCATATTAGCCGCAGAACTGACAGCCGTTGGAGCCGTAAAGTCCTTGAGTGGAGACCGCGACTCGGTAAGCGTAGTGTAGGACGCCCTGCGACAAGATGGGATGATGACATTCGAAGGCTGGCTGGTGTGGGCTGGATGAGAGTGGCCGAAAATCGGGAGCAGTGGCGTGCATTAGGGGAGACCTATGTCCAGCAGTGGACGAGTGTGGGTTGCTGATGATGATCATCATTTTAGCGTTTTGTCTCGGTTGCGTTCCAAGCTGTCGCTTCGGAGCCCGTACTTCGACTCTTCTACTTCGCACGGTCTTGTGCATACCTAGTGCTCAGTTTATTGTCACGCATGTTATCCTTTACGACGTCAAGCCATACCTTTTTGGGTCTAACCCTTCTGCAGGGACCCGGCGGTGGTATCATGGCCAGAATTTTTTTTCCGCGTAGCAGTTCTCATGACTTTTGTCCGGTTTTCATGACTTTTGCCTTAAAGATAATAATAATAATAATTCTCACAACATCTCATAGTTTGACCTAATTCCGTACTAAGTAGCTTAAGCACTTGTGTTACAGATATCAGGCAACAGAGGAACACAAATATATACTTAAATACATATATTACACCCAGACACTGAACAAACAAAAGTGTTCATCGCACGAATGTTTGTCCAGGGTCGGGGATTGCGACATCCGGTCAGTCCAAGATGTTCCTAGATGATGAATTCCTAGAAGATGTTCCTAGAAAAGAGCCCGCTACACATCCCTGCGAATCGTTTCACAGCTTCACTACACATCTTTGGCGACGCTCACATCGCTTCACAACTCCGCTACACATCTTTGCTAGCACATCTCTGGTGGAAACGCAGCTTATGGCATACTCGTACCTGCCTTTAAAATTAGTTATTTTTAAATAATTTGGGATGTTTTGCCATATATTAATTAGTTTTTTGCACCGGTAAACCAAACCAAATTAGTTCGGTACTCGTATAGGTAATATTGAATTGGTTTTTATAACGATAAATGAACGAGTGAATATGAAAACAATCCCCGATCTGCGTAATATCTTTACAAGTAGGTAGGTATTTACTAGACCAATGTGCAAGACTGACTGAGCCTTGGTGGCGCAGTGGCTTATTCGCACCCTACACTTGGGATCCCAGGTTCGATCATCGTTGAAAAACTTGTACCTGAGTCTCTTCAGATAATCTCAGAGTAAGCCCAAAGTCTGGAAGTTGGTAGTCTTGATACCCCTTGCTTCCTCCGTCTCATGCCTCTCGAGTCGTGTCAATCCCATTGAGATGTGAGGAAATGTAAGAGAATAGAGACTGCACTTGTGTCTACGCCATCACTTGTGAACACATATGTCCTAGCGGCGATGGTTGATTGTTGAAATTGGCTGCCATAGCCGAAATATCGTTTAGGAGGATATTAGTAGTTCTTTTTTTCGTCAAAAATGGTATCAATGAACTTGATACTATCTTAAAACTGGTAGGTACCTACTGTTTTCATCAATATGTTTGTTTTTATCCTTATGCCATGTCATATTAATAGTGATATGAATACGACATAATAGGTAATTAGACTGTCAAGTCCTTGCGATATTTTAAACCATTGTTATATCATCGAAACTCAATCGATTTACCTACGAGTACCTACATATAACTCACATACACACACACAGCACTGCACGGGCCTAAGCCAAGTAGGTACAGTTCCTACCCACACTACGAATCTGAATGTTGTGTAAATGTCCGTAATTATTATTATGAGCCCATAGTGTCCCACTGCAGGGCCTCCCTAAAATTTTTCCGCCTCTCCCATTCCTAGGATGCTGGAGTGTCCACAGGCATCCTAGGAATGGGACCACAGCATCTTTTAAGAACGCATCGAGGACATCTCGCCATCGTCGCCTCGGTCTGCCGCGGGGACACGGACGTTTCACATTTTGCGGCATCCATTCTGAACCATGAATCTCATCCGGCATGAGACAGACATGGCTCAGTCCCATTTGAGAAGAGCCGCCTTTTTGGAGACATCGGTTATGAGCGTTCTGGAGCGTTGAGGTGTAATCCTGATTCCGTTTGATAATTTGACTCCTAACATACAGCTCTCTGACCAACCTCTTAAAAGTATTAGCCTATAAACCCTTCCCATTGCAAGGCAAAGGCCGCCATCATAATAATAATAATAATTCATAATTCTCACAACATCTCATACGTTGACCTGATTCCGTACTAAGTAGCTTAAGCACTTGTGTTACAGATATCAGACAACAGAGAAACACAAATATATACTTAAATAGATATATATTACACCCAGACACCGAACAAACACAAGTATTCATCGCACGAGTGTTTGTCCAGGGTAGGGATCGAACCCACGACCTTTGGCGTAAGAGGCAGGGTCACTACCAATTGTGCCATCCGGTCAGTCATAGAAATCAAGTTATCGCTACTATGTTGGGATTAGGCTTAATCACCACGCTTGCCAAATGCGGATCACAAGCCCGAGCTATGTTTGAAAAATTCGAAACATACTTTCGCTCGACCTGGGAATCAAACCCAGGACCCCGAGATCACGGCCCGGTGCCACTAGACCAACAGGGCGTTATAGGGACCTATCAAATAATTACAAAATTATGAAGATATTTTATCCAACTCTAACTCATTCCACTTAGATTAAAAATGTCTTACACGTATAAATTTGATCACTACTCGTAGTCTTATATACTCCGTATATATCCGTATATTTTATATACCGTCCGTGGCGAAAATGCTCGCTTGAAGGTAAGCGATTACCGCAGCCTATGGACCCTTGCAACTCCAGAGGACCTGCATACGCGCTGCCGACCCCTTAAAAACCTTAACACTCCTTTTTTGAACAACCTCATGCTGTATTCCCCGGGAAAACCTCTGATAGCAGCCCATTTCATAGTTGGAGCGTTCGCGGGAAGAAATTCAGCCGGAACCGTACTGTGCGAGACCATTTGGGTTTCAATTTAAGAAACTATAATTGATTGAGACGGGGATTAACACGAAAAAAGTAACTATTTAAAATCCAAAGTTCGCCTTAGTCTCAGGGTTTAGTGCCCTGATATGAAAAAGCATTCCTTATTATTACAAATCGCGAACAAGGATAGTCCCGGAACAAAACTCGTGCCAGCCCCTTTTGACATTGCGTGTTGGAACGGGATGACTTGAGATTTAACACGGTAATATGTTTAGATCTCGATTTAAAATAAGGTGGATTAGGTTTACCACTTAAACCGCAGATGAAAGAGCCACCTCATGTTCACCACAATAATACCTATAGAAATTAAAAGCCCTATACTTTTTACAAGGCGCAATTTTAGAGTCCAATGTACAGTGGGCGTCACATATTGTTATTCTTGTCGCACTTTGGACCGTCTTCAAAAGACACAAGTGCTATTTTTGCAAAGCGAATTGACGCTGTCTATACACAACTACTCAGTGATAAAAGAACCTAAATGTTTAGATTAAAACAATAATCGTATGTTTTGATTCATTGTTTTCAAAACAAGATAACTATTCTAGGGAAATACTTTTATTTAAGGTAAATAGGACGTAAGTTTGTTAGATGTTGTAAATAACAGTAGTTAGGAACAGACGACGAAAAGATGTATACCTACACTTTAACAGCTTGTCATTATAACTATCTTTTTTTTGTAATACGAGCACACGGATTACCCGATGGTAAGCGACTGCCGCCGCCCATGGACACCTGCGACACCAGTGGAGTCACAATGCGCTGCCAACCTTTAAACCCCTCTTTCTCCCGGATTGGTCATCCGGTACCGTCACTCACGCAGCGAAACAACACAGTGCTGCTTCACGCCGCGCCGGTTTTCTGTGAGGCCGTGGTATCAATCCGGTCGAGCCGGCCCATTCATGCGGAAGCGTGGCTCTCCCACGGTTAAATTTGTTATTATAACCATCTACAATACACTTTAATAAACTTTTGCTTTCTTATATCTTACCTACAACCCGTGCGGATAAAGAATGGGATCAGAAAGAAAGGCAGCGTCCTGAAACACAAGATTTTTTCTGTTTTTGATAGAGGCATAGAAAAACGACAATAAAGCGGTCAGTAGGTAGTTTTATTCACTCATCGTTTAACTGTAGAAGTAGTCCCAACTGTTGTTTGATTCTCTCCCAGGGGGTCCCAGGCGGAGATCTCTTCGAACAACGCTTGTCCAGGACTTTATGTTGTACTGAAGACCGCCTGTGTCAGCTAAGCTGGTAGTCCAGGCTGATGTAGTCTAGCCTTACTCCGGTAATGAGGCTTTATCATCAGGACATGTAAGAAGGACTGAAGAAACAGGAAGTAGCCTGGTAGTTCTATTGTTCGATCATCGTCTAAAAATTGCTATAGAAGTGGTCCCAGGTGGAGATCTCTTCGAACAACGCTTGGCCAGGACATTCTGTTGTACTGGAGACCTGCCTGTGTCCAATGAGACGGTAGTCGGGACTGATGTAGCCAAGCTCCACTCCGGCAGCGATGAGGTTCTTAACAGCTCGTCTTTGCTTTTTTGTTGGCAGATTTGCTAGAAGAGAAAAAAAACATTTAAAATATATGAATAGTAGTTTGAGCACTCTAGTGGAAACGCAAGAGTCGCGGGTTTAACAGTTTATTGTTAAGCATGATAAGTTTATTATTTATTTTCTGTTAAACAAAGAATGTCCAAAGGACTTCAATATATTTTTGTGACCAGAGGGCCTAATTTAAAGCAGACGTGACGACCGAATCGAAGTTTTCCTCTCTTTCACACGCGCTGTGAGTCTCCTTTGTTTGGATACACACAAGAATATACCACAGGTATATTCTCGTTCGTTACGGGACGGTTTTAAATTAAGCCACCAGAGCTCCTTGATATACTATTACAGACTACCTATCAAAACACTGGTCTTTCGCAAAGGCGTTTCATCATACATAAATAAAGTCTAGAATTTAGTATCATAAAATATAAGTTTTTCTGCTATGTCTACCGAAAAATTAAAAATAAACCTGTGTAAAGCGTAAGCTACATGACATTTAAAAATATATATAGCTGTCTAATAAATAAAAATAAAATAAAAAATAAAAATCAGTTTATTTCAAGACACATAGGCCAATATAAAATGTTAGTATAGTTAGTAACAAACAACTTATAAAACTATGTTAGTTAGCAGAGACAGAACAACATATAATGAGCCAACATATTGCCCCGAACCGACAGCGCCCTACGTTCCCTTTCGATGTCCTCCTCATCTCTTAGGTCATCCATCACAATATGGCCTAGGTACTTGAACTGTGTCAAACGCTTCAGAGGTGGGTACCTCTCAAACGGACTGAAGGTATATAGGCCGGTTCTTTAATCTTACCCTTGAACAGTAAGAACTCCCTCTTCTTCTCATTATACCTCAGTCTGTGCTGAATAATGTCTTGCAAACATTTGATACTTAAATCAAGGTACTTTCGTTTTTAATACTCCAAAAAAGTCAAACACTTACAAACAAAGTCTCCAATTAGGGCGATACCGACGCTCTTGCTGTTGACGCCAACGGCGTGTGCGCCGACCGCGTCCCACCCCCGCCCCTCGTACACGCTGCCTTCACCACCCACTGCGAAACTTAACAAAACAAGATCCTATTATAATTTACTAGTGGCTTACCCTAACTTCGTTTCCAAACATTAGTTCAACTTTATACCATAGGTGGCGCTAGGTATCGATTAAATCACGCAAGCGTTTCGAGTTTTTGGATTACCCATAAGTGTTACCGCTGTCTGTTGGATTTATCTCTTTAATAATTAATTGATAATTTAAAAAACCCCCTACGGCGGCCATCTTGGATTTGAAATTTGTCACTATAAATATATTCTGCTACTCAAGCCCTTTTATATGATGCCCATATTGTGGGAGTTGTATTAAAACATACAATCCATATCTTTCTTTGTGTCGGCAGCCATCTTAGATCGATTTTTATCCAACATAGCTAAGAACACCTTATTCATCTTTCAAACGAAAAAAAATCAAAATCTAAATCGGTTCATTTCTTCGGGAGCTACGATGCCATACATAGACAATTAGACACACAGACAAACACACACACGGACACGTCAAACTAATAACACCCCGTCGTTTTTGCGTCGGGGATTAAAAATAGTGTAGATCAAAATAATCAACATTTCATCAGCCTAGGAGGGAACATCCACTGCTGAACAGAAGCTTATTTTTTTTATGTGAGAGGTGGCAGACGAGCAGACGGATCACCTGATGGAAAGCGATTGCCGCCGCCCATGGACACCCACAACACCAGTATTTCATTGTCTTCTAAAGTGTTATAGGTGACCTGATTCCAGCGAGATCCTGCGACGCAGATCAGAAGGCCTATACTTGTGCACTTAATTAACAAAGAAGTTGAATTAGAGATTCCCATACATTTGTCTATAAAAATGTCTAATTCGACTTGAAAGTCGAATGCTCGAGAGTAGGCCCTCAGGAGCCTCAGTTCGTCTGTCCATTAGGCGTCGTGAGTGGGCATCCCACCAGGGGCGTCTTTACCTATAGTGCAGGCGGTGAGATGCACTTGGGCGCCGGGTGTTAGGGGGCGCCGAGAGCCGCTCGCGACAAGAGCCTCCACTGTAACGCTTCGCAAGGAGCGAACGTCCAACAATTTATACATCATCATTTCAGCCAATAGACGTTCCACCCTCACTCACGCAGCGAAACACAGCACAGAGCTGCTTCACGCCGGTTTTCTGTCAGGCCGTGGTATCACTCCGGTCGAGCGGGCCCATTCATGCCGAAGCTAGGCTCTCCCACGGTAAATTATCTGAAGCGGGAGAGCCTTCGGCATAAATGGACTAACTCGACCGGAGTGACACTACGGCCTCTAGAAAACCTCTTGGGCTTTATTTGACTGAGTGAGTGAGGTTACCGGACGCCCAATCCGGGGGAAGAGGGCGCATTTGTGACTCTACTGATGCTGAATGACGGTCTGAAACGTGCAGATTTACTCACGATGTTTTCGGTCACTACTGAGCTTGTGGTTAAAATACGTGCATATTCCCCCCGAATTGGGCCTCCAGTATCCTCGCTCACTCGGCAAAACGCAGCGCAGATGCTGCTTCACGTTGGTTTTCTGAGAGGCCGTGGACATGTTTATTTTTTTTTATTTATCACCTGATGGTAAGCGATTGCCGTTACCCATGGACACCCACGACACCAGAGGAGTGACAAGTGCGCCGCCAACCTTTATTTAGTATTAAGACCCCAACACAGGTGGCGCTTGTTTTATACTAAAACTCGCCGTGTTTTCACATGCTACGACTAATTATGTACTTTTAGTTATGAAAAGAAAAATAAAAACTCACAGTTAATTGTTTGTAATTTGTTCAAGGGGTGGCTGGCGCAGCTCATGACTAAAGTGATGAAAGCAATGTATGGAAGACGAACCATTTTTTCTGAAACAGAAAGATTTAATTATTGAAACCACAACACCATACAAGTACCTATCATCATCATCATCATCATCATCGTCAGCCTATTTAAGTCCCCACTGCTGGGGCACGGGCCTCCCTCAATCACATGAGGGGTAATTGCCATACTCACCACGCTTGGCAGACGGGTTGGCGAGGGTTTTGATATAAATGCAGAGTTTTCCTTCTCTGGGTGCTGATGATCATGCCAGCAGCTTTACCTTAGTCGCCTTTTACGACACCTCGGTATGAGTGAGGGTATCAAGTACCTATCATACCATAATATAATAATTACCACAAAAAGGTCGCAGGGTACAATTCTACCAACCATTCCGAACAACGTTTGCTCTATGACTTTTGGAAATTCGTCGTATTTTTCAACTTCCCATACAAAACGATCGTCGCATTAAATTACAACGTACCATATATATGATTATGTATGGAACGTTGTAATTTTCATGCGACTTTGCAAAAGTCATAAGACAAAATAATGTTCAATAATGGTTGGCATAAGACCTGGTTAGACCCTGTATTTATTTTTTAAGGGAAGCATACATACTGATCAGAAAAAATACATAACACACATTTCCAACACATATTACAACAAAGTTTCCACAGCTAAATAGTTCACATACAATAAGCAAAATGGGTTCTGGTGTTTAAGAACTAAAATACAACAATTCATTAAGATTTATATAAAAAAAGAAAAAAAAATGGTATGATTTTTTTACAGTATCTACAGTAAAAAGAACGCAAAGATTAGTCAGTTTTCAAATTGATTCATTTGATATGCTATATGCACTTATTACCTTTCGTAAAGTCAGAGTAAACGTGTTGCATAGAAAATTATGCTCAACTGTTAGATCAGAAAGTTTAGATTTGCTTGTTGCAAAATTGATTCCTTTTAATGTAAAGAAAATTTAAAGAAGGTTGGCAGATCTTTTTAAAACGGTATGTTGGTATAACTGATTCTTTCTGCAATCGATTAAAGATGGAAGCAACCTATAGTGTGATTGTCAGTATACTTCAAGTGGAAAATAGTTAGGTATAAGGAAGTGTACAATAATTGTATTTAGTTACGTTAGGTATCTACTGTTTATAACAAAGTGTAGTCTATTTTGAACAACCATTGAATTTCAATTGTCCGCGATATTTATAAAAAGATAAAACGATATGTTTTGCAGCGTGCAATGACTTTTACGCCTGATTTTAATCTAACGTCAATTGTTTTTAGGTGTATATACTTTATCTTCTTTCACTAGAAAAGCGGTGAAGCCCTAACTAGTGACAACAATCGATTTAAATTGTGAGCTACTAAACCGGATCTATTCTAAACAATTTCGGAGCGGGGGTCTCTAAGGAGATCTTCAAATTTCGAGTACAAAAGCAGACACAAAAGTTAAGTTTACGTATTAAATAAATAGTATAAGTGTTTTTCGGAGAGACTGTAGCTTCGAAATTGATAAAAAGATATCCGGTTTAGTTGCTAACAATTTAAATAAATTGACGTCGCTAGTGTGCCCTACCCGTCACCTCAAGAAAGAGTGTTATCATTACAATTTACTTAACAACCTAATAAGGTTCAATGAAGCTTATTACTCGTATAACTAATATTAACAAAATATATGTCATGCGATTTTTCAGATAATTTCGTATAAAAAATTACATACATTAAATGAAAAGTGGTACAAGCCGACTTATATCGAATTTGATTTTCTTCTTGCTACTTCATCACAAAAAAATCCTCTATTATACTGTCTGATCAGACGGAAAAATGGAGGATTTTTTGTATGTCTGATCAAACAGAAAAATAGAAGATTTTTTGTGATGAGTGGCAAGAAGAAAATCAAATTCGATATAAGTCGACTTGTACCACTTTTCACAGGACGCACAGAATTATTACTTATCTAGTAGTACCTTATGGTAATCCATATGAACAAATGCACAGTCGATTATTTTCTTAAATGCTTTTGAAGTAAAAGATTCTTCTTTAAATAAATATTTTAGCAACAAAACGTGCAAGAAAATCACTTTACGAGAACTGAAAGTTAACTATGTGATTTGACCGTCACCAAAAAGTACACAGAACAACAAAATTAAAGGGTTAAAACACGGAACATGCAGGTATTAGGCTCTTTTCCGCAATATTTCTTTAAACATTTCTATAATCGTCCGAATTAATCAGTTCAACTTTTGTTTCCTTCGGCAATACGTCCTTATTTTTAGGAATACCGGAAAATACTGACCGAAATTAGACTCTGATACTGCCACACTCAGAGTCAGTTGATTAACTTAGTTGGCTTGGCTACTTAAGAAAAAATATTGACACTTATTTTGATATGCATAAAGACTACCGATACTAAAGTGGATGAACATTAGCTTAAATGACGTCTCTGAGTGCGGCCGTAAGTTATGTAAAAACATGCAAAGTAACAAAAAAAAAGGCTCAGTGACTGAATAAAATTAAAAACATATTACGAGTAACTTAAAAGGTTCTTTCCCGCTTGTAAAGTAGTTTCGTAATTCTTATCAATGAAGTCAAAGGGTCTATTATCAGATTTTAAAACATTCGGGACTTTTTGTAAAAGAGAGACCTTTAGGTCTCTTACTTAAAACAGCAGGTAAGTAATGATTTCAAATGTATAGCAAGTTGCCTTTACGCATTAAACAAATCACTTCAAAAATAGAACTCCTGCTTTTTTCTATACGACTTTAAGAAAAGAGGTTTTCAATTTCAACTTGAAAGTTTTAGTTTAGTTTTTTAATTATTTCTACCAAAGTCACAAACAAAGAGACAAGCAGTTTAATAAAACCAGTGATTAAAATTAAGCGAATGACAAAATTCAACAAAAAAATACTTACCGTTGAAAAACACTTTCAATCTTAACTATCACAATTTCACAATCCAACTCCTGTTTCGAAACAGCTTCAATATTGTTTATAATAACAACTTGTCCTGAGTATTTATGCTAAATACGATAAACACTGCTATAGATAAGTGACGAAGAGGTTCTTCACTAGATAATTTGGCGCAGATACCATCAGCTGCTGTGATTTGTGACGTCTTGCGTCAATTACGTAGATACATACGTACTCTTAAAGCTACGAATGTATATACCAAGTTTAGGTATCGCGAGGGAAATAACCTTATCGACATGATCTTAAGTTGTGCTGTTTTCGATTGTATGTACAGTACAATGCACATAAAAATAATAAACTCAAATATATGTAGGTTTAGATGAAACTGATTAGGTAACCCTAATCGGCTTTTTGATTTACTATCGCTAATTCATTTGTATTAATTTCAAACTTGCTTTTTTTCAATAATTTTGATCACAAAGTCTCACGTAAAGTCCAACATCGGACACTACTGGAGATACAAAGGACAAGGGACTATAATATATACCAACTTTATGAGCAATGTTACGGATAAAATACGCATATAACCGTGCCACTTCCGTTGATTACACGTGAATTTAGTAATTTACAAAAGCCGATGATAATGCTAGAGTATATGACAAATATAAAATTATATCACCATGGTAAACAATTCCGAGTACCACGGTGTGTACCTATAAATCATGATAGTTTGTAGTCATTTTCAAATCTAGGGTAAGTTAAATGATAGAACATTGGCAATTGAGTTAATAAGCTGAAGTGGCAGTGTGCTGGCCATATGGACAGCAGAATTGACAATCATTTTACGGTAGCTAGAGTACTCCCTCAAGCGATGAAGTCTGTTTGCGCAAGATGCTGGCAGGCGCTGGATGCTCGTAGCCCAGGAGTGATCGGAGTGGTAAACATTTGGAGGAGGCTATGCCCAGCACGGGACTGCCACAGGCTTTTTTTAGTCACGCAGGGAAACGCTTTACGCACCGTCCCGTCAGGTCTGGGGACTAGAGGGAGTCTCACGGGGTATGTGAGACACCCTCTAGACAAATGACCCAGAAGTATACTCTCTAAAAACTCAACGACGTCCGCCGCTGTTGACTTAGGCGATGTCAACGGTCTCGCTCCCTTTCTCGTTCCGCGGACTCCTTCTGCGCCATCACCGCCTAGCAGAAGGAAACAACCGCATTCCAAGCATTTTTTCCATAATGGTTATCAGCGATCTGAATAACTGCAACAAACTGGCGATCATAATTGGCAATATCATTTCGACGGTCTTATATAGGTAATAGCGATCCAATTCTAATAACTGATTCTAACCTTGGACTGGATGTAAAGAAAGTTTCAGAGAATTGCTAAAGGGTTAAGTGCAAGCCGTTAGCCTACTAGTGCCAGTCGATTGTGATTCAATACCAAACTCTTCTTCATTTATCAATATCAGCTGAATATAGACTTCAATTTCTTTCGTGAATCAGCTGAGCGTCTAGTTGAAGTCACGTACGGGAGATCCAGAAGCTGGCAGCCTTACCCCGCTCTCCAGCGGGGTAATGCTGCCAGTATTTTGCGGACACTTCCTCAGGGGCCTGCTTAGTTTAAATTTTTTTGCAGCAGCAGAATGTTACGAAAATAGTACCAACAGATGGCGCTATCTGTCTTTTAAATCGCGCAAAATTTGACATTCATCTTTTTTTAATTTTGTCGCCGCCATTTTTTTCTGAATAGAGTTTTCACAAGATTAAACCGTAATTATTGATAAAATAAGTGATTTCAAAGCGTTTGGTGTGAACTATTACTGTTGTTTCTTTTCTTTAGTTTTTCTTCCTGTGTAGAAAACTGATTCCTAGTAACAGGAACTGTCAGATGGTATTAATATCTAACAAAACTTTGGCATTTGCCAAGTCAGTGAAAGTAGTTCAAGGTACCTTTTGTAGGCCATTGATGCTTTGAGGAAATGTCTCCGACGTTGAGGGGAGTTACTGGCACATCTCGTTTGTTTCTCCGAACCGGGGACTTTCATTCATCTTCGCGGCCGTGACCTGATGATGAGCTTTCCGTTAAATTACGATGACTAATCATTTCTGTTTATTTCTCATATAATGGCGTGTAGGTAGGTACTTACTTAACCATCGGGGGTTAACCCCATAAACGAATAGTAATAGAATCGCTAATTAAACACTTTTATTTTTGTGCTAAGTAAGCTTTTTTCAATTGTATTCTAACTTGTCTGTACCTCATCTCTTGACTAAATTCCTTAGATTAAATTTTGTTTTAATCTAAGCTAAATTTTTAACTGTGTGGTCCCCGGCAGAGTAGAATAGGCCACCCTCACTCTTACCGAGGTGTCGTAAAAGGCGACCAAGGTAAATCTGCTGGCATGATCATCAGCACCCAGAGAAGGAGAACTCTGCATTTATATCAAAACCCTCGCCAACCCATCTGCCAAGCGTGGTGTGTATGGCAATTACCCTTCATGTCATTGAGGGAGGCCCGTGCCCCAGCAGTGGGGACTTAAATGGGCTGATGATGATGATGATGATGAAATTTTTAACTAGAATTTATATGACCGCAAAATTTTTGCTTCGCGCTGACTGAGGCTAAGTAGGTACTACAAATTGGTACCCAATTGGAGGCCCAATCCAGGGGAAGGGGGGTTAAAAGGTAAGCAGTGCACTTGTGACACCACTGGTGTTGCAGGTGTCCATGGGCGGCGGTAATCTCTTACCAATAGGTGATCCGTCGGCTCGTTTGCCACCTTTATCATATAAAAAAACCACTTAAAAGAAGAATAGGAAAAATATTTATTTACGGTAAAAATATTACATTTATTAATAAATACACTCTTCTAAGTAGGCAGGTATACATATCAACATTTTCAAGTATTCAGAGAAACAGGCGCATCCAAAATTTCGTAATAAATAGGCAATTATTTGTCATGGAAATTATTTGTCTTCAGCCGTGTGGTCCCCGGCAGAGTAGAATAGGCCACCCTCACTCTTACCGAGGTGTCGTAAAAGGCGACAAAGGTAAAGCGGCTGGCATAATCATCAGCAACCAGAGAAGGAAAACTCTGCATTCAAATCAAAACCCTCGCCAACCCGTCTGCCAAGCGTGGTGAGTATGGCAATTACCCCTCATGTGATTGAGGGAGGCCCGTGCCCCAGCAGTGGGGACTTAAATGGGCTGATGATGATGATGATTTGTCATGGATAGGTACTTACGTAGGTACCAAGGATACTATTGATTGAGTAGTGTAATGATGACTCTACATACCTACTTGTTTAGGTATTATCTAAATGCATGACTAATACCTGACTACATTACTTAAAATAATATAGTACTTAGCTAGTCATTTAAATTATGATATTTTCAAGGATCAATAAGGTAATCAAAGTCACTAGTGGTGATAGAGAGTAAAAATGTACGATAAGAAAAGCCTTTTTGTCCGTAGTGCCCAAGCTTCGGCATAAAAGGGCTGGCTCAACCGAAGTGATGGGCGTCACAGTAAACCAGCACTTTCGTTGTGTTTCGCCGAGCGAATGTGCGTACTGGAAGCCCAATTCGGAGGAAAAGGTTTTTTTATGCTAGAGGTGACAATCGAGCAAGTGACCCTGATGGTAAGTAATCAACGCCGCTCATGAACATCTGTGAATACAGAGAGATCGCTAATGTGTTGCCGACCTTTTTAAAAAGTGAATTTGTGACTCCACTCGTGTTGCGGATAGTGATGTACAAGACTCGAGGCTTCCGATTCCTTTTTTATGAATAAACTAGCTGACCCGACAGACTTCGTCCTGTCAAAAAAAATTGTAATGTGGCAACAAATATGAACTTTATATAATAGCAATAAAACTCAAATTGATTCTACGTTTTAGTTAGAAAACGTTTATATGTGAAAAAGAAAAGGACTGTTTTTAGGGTTTTCCCGACAATTATTCGATTTTTTCTCGCCGTAAGAACCATCCTTGGACTTCAACGAACATTTTTAAAAAATAATTGGCCAAATTGGTCCAGGCGTTGTTGAGTTATGCGCTTACCAACACATTTTGCGATTCATTTTTATATTATAGATTATGTAGCTTTATATATTACTTAGTTACGGAGCTATTAAACTCGTAAATATAAATAAATATTTCACAACATAACATACATTGATCTGACTCCGAGATAGGTAGCTCAAGCACCTGTGTTACGGATATCAGAATCAACAGTGGGATTACAATTATATCATCATCATCATCAGCCTATCGCAGCCCACTGCTGGACGTAGGCCTCTCCAATTGTTCGCCACTGTGATCTATCCATGGCTTCTCGCATCCAGCTCTTGCCAGCCATCCTGCGCGGATCGTCCCCCCACCTAGCCAGAGGGCGCCCTACATTACGTTTGCCAAGACGCGGTCTCCACTCCAGAACTCGTTTACCCCATCGGTTGTCGGTTCTGCGGCTAATATGGCCAGCCCACTACCACTTAAGCTTGCTAATCCGGTGACCAATGTCGATAACTTTGGTTCTCTGCCGGATCACCTCATTTCGGATTCGATCTCGGAGAGAGACGCCGAGCATTGCTCGTTCCATAGCCCGCTGAGCGACCTTTAACTTGTGGACCAGCCGTACCGTAAGTGTCCACGTTTCGGCTACAATTATATACATACATTTAATACTTTTCTTTTGTAAATACATACTTATAATACATAGATAACACTCAGACCAATACAAACAGATATGTTCATGCACACAAATGTTTGCACTGTCATAAATATAACCTTGAGCTTTTACTGAAGGCTTGCGTTCATTTTAAGACTTAAGCTCTTTTCACGGCTTGAGCTCTTTTGAAGGTTCGAGTTCTTTTGAAGACTCGAGCTCTTTTAAAGCCTCGAGGCATGGCTCAGAGACCTCGCAGCTCGGCTGAGCTCGGGGCACCGAGCCTACTGAGCTCACTGATCATTGGCATTCCGCCTCGAGGCTTCAAAAATAGGACTCGACGCCTCAAGTCTTGTACATCAATAATTGGGGATGTCTATGGGCGGCGGCAATCGCTTGCCATCAGGTGATCCGTCTTCTCGTCTGCAATCTATCATAAAAAAAATATTTTACATTTTTAATTTACTTTTTTATACAGCGTACGATCAAATTGCAGACTTGATGAAAGCCCAGTAGATAAAAACGTGCGCCCTTCAAACGAAAAGGTTAGGTTGGATCTCTTACTATTTGTAAGTTTTTCTAAACTACATACTTATGTGCTATGGAAAAATGAACAACACTTAGAATCTAAACCAAAATGCAGCGATATGCTGACGATATCGCGCTGGTAGACTCGTTCCGGGACAGGGGAGACAAGTTAAGGTGATGGGTATACCCCACTAGCGACGCCAATTGATTTTAATTGTTAGCTACTAAACCCAGATCCATTTTAAAGAATTTCGGCAAAAACCTATACGTTATTCATTTAATACTTATAGTTAACTATTTGATTGGAGATAAAAGAATGGGAGCATAAGCAAAGCACTGAATTTTGGAAAAGACTAAGTCGACTAAAACAGGCCAAGGCGTTGATACATGCGTTCGACGAGAAACGAGCTATAGAATTAATACAACTAAGTATGACATGTTAGGGCACTCATTCGGGCCCTCATAGAGCCGACATGGGCCTTTCCGATACCAAAATCTGCGGGTTCTGTCGCGAGGACGAGGGAACGATTATCCACGGTCTCGGCGAGTGCATTGCGTTGCACCACTGCAGACGCCGGCACCTGGGAGCACACATGATCTCGGCAGACGAGATCAAAAGCTTCCCCATCAGCTCCAATCCTGGTGCTAGAGCTACATAAGGTGCTGTTATTGCCTGGGGCTGCCACAATAGATCAACTACTGGTCTCAGCGGCTATGGGACGCAAGGCTCACCCCATTTCATAATAACTATTTGGTCTGCTTGTGCATTCTAATTTTGGACTATCGCTAAAAGCGGCCACTTTTAACTTGAATCAATTTATCGAGTACAAAAACGGACCCAACATTTGTGCTTGGTTTATAGATAGTATTAGTGTTTTCCCAGAGATTAGAGCTCCAAAATTATTTAAAATACAACTGGTTTAGTAGCTTAACATTAAAATTAATAGGCATAACTAGTGTGCCCTGTCCGTCGCCTTAAATAGGTCCAGTCATATCGGTAGAGTCGATGGTCCGTCTAAGATCCTAATTTATATGAATGTATATCTAGTCCTTTATATTATTTTATCCAAACATAACATATTTATTTATTAGTATATAATATTGTGTTTATTTATGTATTAGCTTTATAAATATTTTAATATATTTATACAGTTCACTTTTATTTCCCTTTTTCAATATTGCACCACCTACCCCTACTCTACTATCAAATGTCCTTTTCCTGAAGGTTGTCTGGTAGAAGACCGCCGAAATTGTACAATTAAGTTTCTGTAATGCCTAGTTTTTTTAAGTTGTGCTTTTTTTTGTGCAATTAAGTATATCTATCTATGAATGTCGCTTGAGAACGGTGGTCTGAAGTCTGGGGAGTGAATAGGAACAGTTGTGTGGTCGAATGTGCCTAGAGCTCCTGCCTTGTAAAGGATAAAGATTTCGGGAGACGCTCTATGACTCTCAATAAAGAATACATCAAATAAAACAATGCCCTATAATTACTTACCGTAACCTTCAATTTCGGGACTTACATAATCAATTTTCATCCATCTTACGTTTCACACTTCAGTGGTTTAAAGTCTCTATAACAGTGTTGTGCGTTTTATCGATAATAGTTATAAAGTTGCAATGTAGGTACCCCACCAGCACCATCGGGGTCCTAAGTAGACCCCACCTGCCAGTTGGTGCACCTTGTTGACAGAATAGACATGCCAACATGGTTCTTGAGATTTTGCGCATTTTAACTATAATTAGGACGGGAATTACTCGTAATACGAAATTAATTAGATATAAGATACAAGATTTTGTACTCACATAATATTTTGTCAAGCAAAATATGTGAGTAGGTACAAAATGTTGTATCTCACAATAAATTGCAAAATATTTAAGTATAAAATGTTTGTTTCTCATAATAAATTAGATAGATAGATAAAACATGTATTCGCTATTTAAGTTGACACACATAAATACAAGGAAAAAAAATGCAAAATATGTGAGTACAAAATATTGTACACAAAATAAATTGCAAAATATGTGAGTGAAATGTGCGTATCTGATAATAAATTGAAAAACATGTGAGTACAAATAGTGTTTTAGATTTTTGCGTTACATTACAACTATAATTAATCAAAACGGGAATTATCAAGAAGTATAAGACTTTCAATCGGGAGGATAGATTTAAAATATTATCGACATGGTGTGCTAGCCGTTAATAACGCAAACAAACACCGATACTGTTAGTGTAGTGTGTCGGAGTAGCTTCACTGACAATTCATCTAGTGGCGAATTAATATTAGAAAATGTGAGGGTGTCTGAAGATTCACAGCCCGGCCCCAGTAAACGACGTCGTGCTCCGCCAGTCCGCTCGTGACCACGGCTGCTGTAACGTAGCCGAAACGTCGAGCAAAATATGTGAGTAGGTACACAATGTTGTATCACATAATAAATATCGTATTAATTCCCGTTTTCATTAATTATGTGAGTACAAAATGTTGTATCTCACAATAAATTGCAAAATATGTGAGTACAAAATGTGTGTATCTCATAATGAATTGCAAAACATGTGAGTACAAGACGTTGTATCTCATAATAGATTGAAAAATATATGAGTACAAAATGTTGTTTCTCATAATAAATTTCGTGTTAATCCCTGTCTTAATTCATTATAGTTCAAACATGGATCGTTCAAGAAAAGGAGCTGTTTTTGTTTGTATAAAAAAGTTAAAGGAACAGTAAGTTATATTTCCATTCAGTTGAAAATGAAAGTAGTTATCATGCTATTTATTGTCGACCTGTTGTGCCCTGCAGTGGGCCTCCATCATAGAAATCATGTCATCGCTACTATGATGGGGTTAGGCTAATCACTACGCTTGAGGCTAAAGAAACGTAATTTATAGAATTCGTTACCAAACCCAAATAGATTCACTATTCGGGTTTTCGGGGATTTCCGGATACAAGGTTACATACCAGTGATACGAGTTATTACTGAAAAGGTTGAGTTGAAGCTGCCACTGTCGATTCGGAGCTCAGGGACCTCAGTCGTCAACGGGTGTTGAATTTAATTAATATTTTTCTTTTTTAATCTGACGAATCAATGGAAGAAATTCAACAAATGTATCTTTAGACATACTTTCCAAATATGATAAAATAGATGATTCGAAGTAATACCACTTATGTATGATATATGATCTTATGTGGTGTGCTGGCTTTAGTCAATCGTCATCTCCCTCATCTAAAGAGGGTGTTATCATTCTTATTTAGATTGCGTGAATTATTGATATTTTAATTTTACAAATAAAACTTTTCTTGAAGTCATATCGATGTTATGTCAAAAAAAAATTAGCAGCACTATTCGTGCGCAGGAGTGCCTAAAACTCAGTCTTACGTCAGCGGGTGCGGCAGGAAGACGCCGCGCCATCGATCTAATGAGCTGAGTTATTGCGCGCGTATTGATCGATATCGAGCGGTGGAGTTTTTGAGACCTGCGATGCATTGTACGCATGATTGCGTTGTTGACAAAGGAACAACAACAACAAAGGCCTTACCTACATCTGATACAAGGACGCATGAGCTTTTAGAGCGTATGCGCATAGGGTTAGTAGAAACGCGACGACAGACGCGCGTTTCACAAACAGCTGGTTAAGGTGACGGGTAGGGTACACTAGCGACGCCAATCGATTTTATTTTTTAGCTACGAAACCGGATCTATTTTAAACAATTTCGGGATTACAACCTCTCGGCAAACACTTATACTATTTATTAAATAACCATGCACAAATTTTGATTCCGTTTTAGTATGCGAAAAATTGATTCACGTCAAAAGTGGCCGCTTTTGGCGTGTATTAATTTTTGGCGTACGCGTTGGACCCAACATTTGTGCATAGTTATTTAATGAATAGTATAAGTGTTTGCCGCGCGATTGTAACCCCGAAATTGTTTAAAATAGATCTGGTTTTGTAGCTAAAAATTAAAATCGATTGGCGTCGCTAGTGTGCCCTACCCGTCACCTTAAATAGATTAGGTACGAACGTAATTTAAGGTGAACTTCTTTTTTCCGCACCTAAAAAATTTGGCAGTTCCTATTTCTGCCGAACCATCAAGAAATGGAACTCGTTGCTGGCGCATGTATTTCCTCCTTCCTACAACACAGATTCAAACGAATCGTGAAGAAGCATCTCGGTGGCCAGTATGGCGGTGCCAACGGAGGTGATGCCTTGACATCGCTTTCGTTGTAATTGCAACTTGGGCTCTTCTCTTGCTTCACTTTACCTTTACCATCAGGCTGAGGAGAACCAATATACTGAGCCTCTATAAAAAAACCTAGACTCTTTCGGTCAGTTGTGCGTGATGATTTATTTGGCATTAGGGATTAGGCCGAGCCGGCCGTTGGGGCGGAAAGGTCCTCGAGTAGAGGCCACGTATAGGAAGTCGCAGCCGTGGCAGGCCCCCTACAAGGTGGACCGACAATCTGGTGAAGATTGCGGGAATCCATTGTATGCGGGCGGCACAGGACCGATCTGTGTGGAGAACATTGGGGGAGGCCTATGTCCAGCAGTGGACGTCTATTGGCTGAAATGATGATGATGATGAGGGATTAGGTACCTAAGAACGCGCGTCTTCGCAGTACGCCTGTTGTTGCTTCGAAGCCCGGGCTTCGAATCCCGAGGTAACAGCTTGGACCATTATCCAAGATTCGGGAAGACTATAATTACAATGAAGCGACTGCCGTCTGACGTTAGGGGAATCAGACCAACTGGATCACGGTTACACATTCAGAATTCAGAATCAATATCTCAAATATTGTAGCTGGAGGGCTTGAGAATTTTTTCGAAACTGAACAAAGCTGAAAATTTTATAAATGAAAACTATGCAGTTCTGATAAAATTTTCATTACTAGGGCTGTCACATGAATGCAATCAACATTTTTACATTAAGAGAACACCCGCCACTTATCAATACTAGAGTTATTTATCAAGCTATAATTTACCTACATATTTTATCATTCTTATTTTTCAATACAACTTTCAATACACTCTTCAATCACTCAATACACTCGTCAACTTTTGTGCTAATTATATTTTATAAGTTTTATTCAATAACGTTTAATAAACGAAGCAGACGAAAGAAAACGCGCATAAAAATAGTGAATATATTAAAATAAATAAATAAAAAATACAAACCAAATTAGCACATTTTCCAAGCAAAATTTTACAACAAGACCGAAACAAAAGAGCAATGACAACTTCTGTCAAGATAAATAAAAATATAAAACTAAACTAGACCCAAGGAGTCTGTACTCGACAAAACCTTTGTTAGCTCAAAACGGTGTTATAAAGCAGAACGAAACAAAACAAAATCATTCTAATTTTTCGAAAAAAAAAATACCTGCTCTATAACACCGCTTTAGTTCACAAAGCTTTAATAAACGTGTGTATAATATTTGTTTTATTTATCTGGCACCTTCTGAAGTAAAGTTGGAAGTTATTACCCGCAGATTATAAGAATCTTAAAGAGACGTGCGATCTCCTTCCTAAAATGCCGGCAACGCATCATAGGGCCTATTCTCGAGCACTCGACTTTGAAGTCGTGTTTAAGATTTGTATCGACAAATGTGTGAAATCGCTATATTCGACTTCAATGTCGAGTGGTCGAGAATAGGCCCTCAGGGCTCTTCTGATCGCAGATGTTCATGGGTGGCGATGATCACATACAATCAGGTAATCTGCTGTCTCGTTTGCTACCTCTAGCATAAAAAATAATTCTTGTGTTAGTAAGTATGGTATATCTAACTCTATCAATTGTGCTGCAGGGGTATACAGTGGTATGTTTTTATTGTTCGGTGATGTCTTTTTTTACCTTTTTATACCAAGAATTTATCTAAAATACTTATTTTTTTAGTAGCACCAGTAGCACGTAAGTATTTGCTAGCGGAAGTAGGACTTGCCATTCCAGATTACATGATAGTACCAAACTAAATGTTGTTTTAATGTTTCTTTCGGGCATTACAAAAAGAAGTTCTTACTTCTTCAGAAGTTTTAACTTCTTTATAAAATAAGTAGTAATTTAAATAATGTAGACAAATAAACGTTGCCTAACAGCTCAGCTTTGCAAAGATTTAGAGCTCAAAACTTGATCTCAATATTCAATAATTCTAGTGATATGTCATACAGAACAATCAAAGGCAAAGTTCGTCGCCAAAAAACATTACAACACTATTTTAACCAACAAAACAAAAGATAAATTATTGCAAATGCGTCTTATACAATCTCAATGCCTGTCGCACTCGCGTAGCACACATGAATGCATCAGATTTGAGCTAATCCTTAGATCTCTCCCGAAAGCGAACGGGACGCGCCATCTTGACGCACCTATTTATAAGTTCCAGAGGATTGTTCGCAGACGAAATTCCGTCGCTAGTTCCGAGGCACACGCGGCACACGACGCGTCTGGGGGCCCACTCTAATTCGAACGTTCGAATTTCTGAACCGCGTATTCGATTTTTAAATGTGACAGTGCCGCGACAGCAAAAAGTTTCGTATGCCAGTGCCAAATTTTACTTTTTTAACAGCTTCTTGATGCGTGTGCCAACCTTGTTTTTGTAAGATTTAGAGTACGCCCCTGGAATCCTAACCTAGTGCTGAAATCTGGACTTGAATAATGACAAGTTGATTACGAGTGTCGAATTGGTGTGTTTCAAAAGTGCGTAAACGATTTTTGTGAACGACGATACACTGCACAAGCACATACCTACACTGATGTAAGAGATAGGTTGTAAGGCAGGGTGTTAAAATAGATGCTAATTCTAGGTATGATACAAATATTTTAGATGCGCTGCCAATGCAATTCCAGGATTGATACATTTTTGGGAAAGATAAAAGAGATATTTTATAACAAAAATAAGAATAGACAAAAGCGAGCAACTTAACAAATAATAATAATAAATTCTTTATTGGCATAATTAAAAACAATTTACGTAAAGTCAGTGACTTGTGCACTAGGCCCGCAGGCCTGTGTCGCAGAAGTCGATGAGTGAGCTAGTTACAATTTGCTGGAATGAATATGATCTAGGTAAAACCTAGATAGAAAGATATTTTTGTTTCCAACTTCTATAATAAAACCTTGTTACAGAAATTAGGTGATCAATTGAGGACCAAGATTCGGCAACACTAACTACCTACTTAGATAAAAAAAAGTTTTTTTATGACAAATATGATTCACATTACTTTAGAATAAATAAAAAATCACGGCAGATTTCTCGACATATTATTTATTATGTATTGTATCTATAAGTAGTTAGTACCATCACGCACAAAGGACTGAAAGACAGTCTACATGCGGAAAAGGGAGTCCACTTTACTTACTTTAGCTAGAGTTACCTTCCTCCTCTGTTATATGTTTCTACTGTTAATGGGTGAGACAGTTAATAAATTGTTGTGTCTTACTAATTAAACCTAGAAATGTCACGAGCTCCTAAAATGTTTATTATGATATAACTAGAATATAATAGTAACAAAATTATCTGCCAAGTGTCCTCGGAACACTTTCACATCGTGTCTCTGGTTGGGAGATGTTGAAATGTCCGAATTCCTAAAACTGTTAACATAGTGTTTAAAAACGCATGACCTACATAAATCGATTGTTTATTTAGGTTACGATAGAATCAAGATGTATCAAACTCGAATAATCTCAGATTTTGAATCGTGTAGGTAGGTAAGTAGGCACATCCCTTCCACCAGCACTATATCAATCATTCTGAAGAACTTAAGTTACGATTTTCAGAAGTTTGTCAAAAAATATTTGCCTCCCCATTAAATATGACCAAGTCTCAACCGACTTTGAAAAGTTGTCATTTATTGACCGGATGGCGCAATTGGTAGTGACCCTGCCTCTTGCGCCAAAGGTCGTGGGTTCGATCCCCACCCTGGACAATCATTCGTGCGATGAACACTTGTGTTTGTTCGGTTTCTGGGTGTAATATATGTATTTAAGTATATATTTGTGTTCCGCTGTTGTCTGATATCTGTAACACAAGTGCTTAAGCTACTTAGTACGGAATCAGGTCAACGTATGAGATGTTGTGAAAATTATTATTATTATTTATACGAATTTCCAAAAGTTGTAAAACAAACGTTCAGGATGGTTGGTAAAAGAAATGGTTAAAGGAATGTTGGGGCGGAAAGGTCCTCGAGTGGAGGCCACGTACAGGAAGTCGCAGCCGTGGCAGGCCCCCCACAAGGTGAACCGACGATCTGGTGAAGATCGCGGGAATCCATTGGATGCGGGCGGCACAGGACCGATCTGTGTGGAGAACATTGGGGGAGGCCTATGTCCAGCAGTGGACGTCTATTGGCTGAAATGATGATGATGAAAGGAATGTAACTAGGTAATGTCGTACTGTTTACCGATACATCTTAAATAACCACAGATCCTGTTGGTCTGCTTCCACCTGTCTAAACGTTGCTGAGGTCAGAAGACCATTGCTTCGTTTGAAGCCTTGTCAAATTCTGGATCATGGTCCGTATTTATATCCAGTAGGAAGATAGGTTTAGAAACGCAATAAAACGTTAAGATAAGGAATAATGTTTAGAAAAAGAATCGATTGTTTATTTACAATAAGTATGTAAAGTAAAGTAAAGTAGTCATCTTATATACTGTCCCACGACAGGGCAAAGGCCTCCATCATAGAAAACAAGTCAACGCTACTAAGACGGGATTAGGACTTAATCACCACGCTTGCCTAATGCGGATTGGTGATCACAAATCCGAGCTATGTTCAAAAAATTCGAAACAGACCTTTGTTCGAATGTGGGAATCAAACACAGAACCCCGAGATCACGGCCCGGTACTTAAACCACTACACCAACGGTACGGCTACAATATGTACCTAAGTAAAATACCTCAGTTCAACTGAATCATGTTCTGTGTAACGATTTGGTTCCTGGAGTAGTTATTTCCCAACTTAGGGACCTTCAAGAGAAGGGCGTAGGGTCTTTTTAAAGGTCGGCAACACATTAGTGATCTAATGCTAGTTCACGGGTTTCGCTAATGTCCACGGGCGGCGTTGATTACTTTCCATCAGGTGATCCGCTTGCTCGTTTGTCGCCTCTAGCTTCAATTTTTTTGTGGTAGATGGCAGACGAGCAGACCAGATCACCTGATGGTAAGCGATTGCCACACTTTCAGTTATGAATAACTCTTCTCTTTATTTTGTATTGAAGCAATGACAGGTGCTATTGATTAAATAAATAAATGCGTTATTAAATAACAAAAAGATGGTACAAATGATGTGATTCCCCTGTAAGTATTTTAAAATAGGCAGAAGCTTGTACGAGGAATGCAGTGTCCTCTACCATTTAGTTTATACATGATTTTTATTGCATAAGTTTATCATAAACACCTAATCTCGTTTGGATTAATAGGGAACCAATGGTTAAGTGATAGCCAAAAGAAGCAAAAGCAAATAGAGCGATGGTAGCCCAGTGGTTCGCAACGCTCCTTCCATGCGGGGGTCGTAGTTCTAATCCGAACATGCACCTCTGGGCCTTTCAAATATATGTACGTATTTCTGCCATTAGCTCGGCGGTGAGGGAAAACATCGTGAGGAAACCTGCACGTTTCGGATAGTTTCTTAAACGTGTAACCATGATTCAGTTGGTGTGGTTCCCCTGTAAAAGGGTTGCGAAGGTCAGACGGCAGTCTATTCATTGTACCGTACTCCCCAAATTCTGAATCATGGTTCAAGCGTGGCCCGGGCTCCAGAGCGACAGCTGTGGATGCAACCGGGAATCACACTTTAATATGAGAGGGTTCAGTGATAACAAAGTTAAATAGCTCCCTATTAATTTCCATTAAGGCACTCGTGTCACTATGTCACACTTGTTTTTCTTTATTTAGGTATAATAATCGGGGAAAACCTTTTTCCAGAGCCAATTGAATAGTGAAATATTTATAGCATATTAGGTGGCTATGTACTTAATGTCGAAAACAATGATCTGGGGTAGAGTGACATTCACAATGATCTAGGCATGTCCGTTTACTTATAGATATGTTATAAGTTCATTATTAGGTAGGTACCTACTGATTTTTTTTTAAATGTGGGAGAGCCACGCTTTGGCATGAATGGGCCGGCTCGACCGGAGTGATACCACTACCTCACAGAAGACCGGCGTGAAGCAGCGTCTGCGCTGTGTTTCGCCGTGTGAGTGAGGTTACCGGAGGCCTAATGGGGGTAAGGGGAAAAGGTTGGCAGCGCACTTGTGACTCCACTGGTGTTGCGGGTGTCCATGGGCGGCGGAATTGCTTACCATCAGGTGATCCGTCTGCTCGTCTGCCACCTCTCATATATTAAAAAAAAACCTACTGAATTTAATTTTATTGTATTGTATTGATTGCCTCGGTGGCGCAGTGGTTAGTGGGTCGCACTTTGAAGCGACGGCTGCGCAAGAGGTCCCGGGCTCGATCCCCAAAAATTTGTACCTAAGTTTTCGGTAAAAATTCATAGGGGCAGCCCGGAGTCTGGAAGTTGGCGGTCTTGTACCCCCGTGCCTCGGAAAGACAGTTTAGCTGTTAATCCCTCTCCGGTCGTGTCCCATCAGGAATATGAATGTAAGAGAATAGATAGTGCTCTTGTGTTTGAGTGTAAGTAGAGAGTAATCGGTTGGGGGATATAATTACTGAACTGTTGGATGATTTTCCCTACGTTTTTAGGCGAAGCTGGGCTGGTTTCTATAGTCAGCCACATCACGTAAAATGGACCGAAAGGGAGTCTAAGTGCGGAAAAAGGAGTCCATGTTTCATTTCATTTCATTCCCTATGTTGTAGAGCAACGTGTGCTCATTTAAATACTAACCTAAATACCTAACGAACTAACTAGGTACTATCTGTTATATTTTTTTTATCTAAAATTCGATGTTGAAGTCGTCAACCTCAAAACCTAATTAACCTTTAACTAACCTTTTTTTAAATAGTTGTTAGATGGATAATTGATTCATGTAAACAAACTCATAAAGACCATCATGGTTTCGCCTTAGGACATCAATTGCTTCCCAAGGATTTTTGTTTTTTCTATGTGATGGGTTGCAGACTAGCCGACGGATCAACTGATGGTAAGCGATTGCTGATGCATGAACACTTGCAATACCAGTGGAGTGATATTTACCTCCAAAGAGTCGATAACATATCATCAGCCTATCGCAGTCCACTGCTGGACGTAGGCCTCTTCAATTGTTCGCCACCGTAATCTATCCATGGCTTCTCGCATGAGCTGGCTTGCCAGCCATCCTGCGCAGATCGTCCCTCCACCTAGCCAGAGGGCGTCCTACATTACGTTTGCCAAGACGCGGTAACTCGTTTACCCCATCGGTTGTCAGTTCTGCGGCTAATATGGCCAGCCCACTGCCACTTAAGCTTTTATTTGTCACTTATGTAAAAAACGAACATTTGAAAAATGGGGGCAATTTGATGAAACAAGTTGCACTTGTAACAATCGTACTACAAAAGATTTACGAGTAAAACTAGTGTCATAATACCTACGGATATCTTCGTAGCTCATGTAGGTAGGTATGTAAGTACTTTGCGAAGCGCAGCTAAAAATATCTTCTGTTGAATGAATTCTCTGTCGATTGTTTTGCCAAATTTCTCGCCGCAAAAATTCGCACGATACTAAGATTTTTATCAGGAGCCCGATTCTCGTGCTCGTGACATTTATATTCATACGACATTCACTATAACATAGTTTTTTTGTATGGTTTTCAGGTGATATATCCGCCGTGTTTTCAAAATATCACGAGCATGAGAATTGGGTTCCAGGGGCGAATATCGCGAAATCGACTAGTCGAATTGGACATTCAATCAAATAATCGGTTTACTAATGAACTTCGATGCAAATCAAGTGTTCAGCGTAGATAAACTCGTCATTCCATGAGTATGTATATGCCATTTTGACTGCCTTGGTGGCGCAATGGTTAGTGGGTCGCTTTATAAAGCGACGGTTTCGCTTGGGGTCCCGGGTTTGATACCCGGGTCGGGAAAAAATTTGTACCTGAGTTTTTCTGTTAAGAAATTATCAGTTTAAAACCGGAGTCTGGAAGTTGGCGGTCTTGTACCCCCGTGCCTCGGAAAGCACGTTAAGCCATTGGTCCTGCGCTTCTTCGGTCTTCGGTCGTGTCAGTAGTGATGGGAAATAAGAGGGTACAGGAATAGAGAGTACACTTGTCTCTGCGCAAATACTATAATATGTCCTGCGTCGATGGCTGATCGCTGAGACTGGCCGCCATGACCGAAATATCTGTTTGGAGGACATTATTATTATATGCCATTTTATTTTCGACGCATTTGATGACAAAAACGTTGCCTGGTGTGACGATTTTATGTAGATTAAAAATACAGGGTTTAATTGTACTTTGTCCTAGTGTACTTACTGGCCTTAATCTAGGGCATTCCCCAGATATAGTTAGGTATACTGAAGGCATATACGTAAATAAAATAGTAAAGCATACTGTATTACTTACACATAGTAGTTAGGTATGATAATGAGAAATGCTATGAAATATACATTTGACCATAAGTTGATTACTGCCTCGGTGGCGTAGTGGTTAGTGGGTCGGACTATAAAGCGACGGCTGGGCAAGAGATCCCAGGTTCGATCCCCGGGTCGGGTCAAATTTTGGTCCTAAGTTTTCAGTAAGAAATTCTTAGTGTCAACCAGAAGTCTGGAAGTTGACGGTCTTGTAGGCCCGTGCTTCGGAAAGCACGTTAAGCCGTTGTTCCTGCACATGATCACTCTCCGGTCGTGTCACATTGGTATCCCATCGGATATGAGGTCAAGGGAATAGAGAGTGACTTGGTTTGCGCATCCTGCGTAAGTGGCTGATCGTTGAGATTGGTCGCTCTAGCCGAAATCTGTTGGAGAATTTTATTATTATTACTTAAGATAATTCTATGTACTTAAGCTACTTAGTACGGAATCAGTCAATGTTATGTTGTATGAATTTTTACTTTTTTCACTTGTCGTCACTTATCTAGAGGCCGTCCACTAATCAATTAGAAAGTGGTATCCAAAACATTTCATGATTAGTGGTATTAAAAATTTGGCAGTTTCTATTTCTGCCGCACCATCAAGAAATAGAACTCGTTGCCGGCGCATGTATTTCCTCCTTCCTACAACATGGATTCCTTCAAACGAAGCGTGAAGACGCATCTCGCGGGCCAGTATGGCAGTTCCAACGGAGGTGATGCCTTAACATCGCGTCCGTTGTAATTGCAACGTGGGCTCTTCTCTTGCTCACCATCAGGGTGAGGAGAGCCAATATACTGTCTCACTATTTAAAAAAAACTTTAAGGGATGAACTAAGAATTAAGGACCTACTTAGGTAAGGTCTCGTAAGATAGGAGTTAGGGATTTAGCTTTAATTCTCTTGCATTACACACAGATATACTACACTATACACAAATGCTATCTTAACACAATGATAACCAGTGGCGTAACTATATTATAGAAGCCCGTGCCATAATGCCATGTGTCGAATTGATACCCTCTTTCCATCATCGAAAGTCTCTTTCTATCCGCAATGCTTCTGTGCTTGAGACCTTCAGATAACGTGCTCCCTTCGGCCTGGAGCCCAATTCTCGGGCTCGTGACATTTTTTTTCATACGACATATATCACTAAAACATAGTTTTTTTGTATGGTTTTCGGGTGATATCCGCCATGTTCTCAAAATATCACAAGCACGAGAATTGGGCTCCTGGCTTGCTACCTATCGTTACGCTTCTGCAATGGGTTTTATCGCGTGTGAAAAATACACTAGATATGGCGCACTGTTGGACTGGGGTCTAACTTCAACAGTATTGGTAGTTTCGTTGGTCAAATTTACATTTTGACATATCACGTTAAAAAATAACCAATCACCTTGTAAATAGACTCCCGTCCTTTGTAATAGAGGCAGGCACCATGTCTCCCCGTCCGGGAGGGGGGTGGGACAATGGTGCCTGGGTTCGCCCCTTTTTGAACCCATGACTTCTCCCCACTTTAAGGGCGATGAGGGAAAACCGCCGGGGCTTAGTCGGTATGCCTCTGGCGGGCTTCTCGTTAGAAGTCCCCGCTAGAGGAAAGCTCCACATAACCCTCCTACTCCCCAGCAGGAGGGTATGCACAAGGCGCCGCCAAATGTCATGTTCCCACGATCATTTTTCCCACGCTCGTGCAAATTCTGGAATGAGCTTCCTGCCGCGGTGTTTCGTGATTGCTACGACATGTCCTTTTTAAACGAGGTCTGAAAAGAGTTCTTCTTTCACGGTAGGCAGCGGCATGACTGTGCTCCGGCATTGTTGATGATGAGCGGCGGTTATTTACCATCAGATGGGCCGCGAGCTCGTCTGCCTATAATTCGCAATAAAAAAAATGGAGGCGACGACGGCCTATTGCACTTCGCACCGGCGTTATTAGGTACCCAGCGACAAATGAAAAGTACTATATAATACGCCATTTAGCGGATTTTTCACGTGCGATAGTCCCGATCAGAATCTTCTATCTTAATAACAGTGACGTCATAATTGCAGAACACCAAAATGCCGATCGGTAACGTGAGCAACACTGGGCCCCGGAGGGAGAATTATAGGCCTCCCTGGGTGAAAGACAAGGACACCGAGGCGCCCCCTCCCTGGACGCAGAAGAAACTGAAGCCTGTGGAATCAGCTAAGGCTGACAGCGAAGATGCGCCGGCGCCAGCGGCGAAGCCTTTGAAGCGTAAGTGTTTGAAACAGTTTGCTTATGATTTTCGTAACGATAAAGTAAATAAAATTTTAGAAGAGATTGAGGTGAGCTGTATTGTATAGTTCCTAATGAAGGATAACGTAATCCCGTCTTCAAAGGAATTTTCACAAGTAGGTAAATGTAGAGTTTTATAACGTTCCTCGGTAAATTTTGACGGTAACTTGATATTACTGGACGACCTTGATGACCCGTTTGGATCAGTGGTATTGAATGCTGCCTCTGGTGCAAGGGTTGCGGGTTTGATCCCCGCACAGTACAAACATTTGTGTGTTTTCGAACATGTATGTTTGTATTGTTCCGGGTGTTTCTATGTATTATAATAAGTATGTATTTGCAAAAGTAAAGTATTATATGTATAAATTTGCAATTTCGCTGTTGGTTCTGATATCCGGAACGCAGGTGCTTGAGCTACCTATCAGGAGTCAGATCAATGCATGTGACGTTGTGAAATATTTATTTATTTATTACTAACTTATACGAGTATTTAAGTACTGTGGCTCGATGAAAAGTTAAAAGACTAAAATCAATGCATTTTATTTTTGACAGACGACTTTCTGTCTACACATCTGTTACGAAAAGCTTCGGCTGAGATTTAAATCATCTTCTTTACAACTTACCTCAGTTTCTTCTACTGATTTTATAAATCATTAATAAAATATTGCTTGTGTGGTATTTCTAGAATTTAAGTAGGTAACTAGAAGAGACTTGATATAGTGGTAGGTAACATATTCCGGGGAAATACCATTATAGTACATTATGTAATCCTAGGCACACGTGCAATACAAGATGTATTGGTAAAAGTATGCATGTAACCACTATTCTTATTTAATAATATAAATATTTTTTTCTCTACACTTTTAGTAATTTTCGTATTTTCATTTCTTTTTTCGCAATTTGTAAAGATATAAAAGATCCATAGAGTAAAATTTTGAGACATACATACTCAATAGTTTTCTTTTGTTTGCCATACCTACTTGACTTCCATCCAAAACGGATTAATTTGTAAATATAATACAAACATACCGTTTTTTTCAAAGCATTGACTTGCGTCAGAATGTAGGTAAACGGGTCGATGAGGGTCTCAAAATACTTCAAAGCACTCAAAATTGTTAACCTCATATTGTCTGGCTTCCTCTTGTGCTTTACTTTAGAACTTCACTTTTGTTTACGTGTTCAGAACCAACATTAGATGTAGATCAGGCCCTGTGTGTGAACTCTTGAATGAAACTGGTTGTGATACTTGTGTGTCTTCTTTTTCAGATGCTTATCAATCAATGCTAACAAAATTACTTGAAACACGTATGTACACGGGAATAGAGGGCCGTTTGTAACATGTATTTTTGCTGGAATTCCGTATGGTGGCGCTATTGGATTTGGAAATATTGATTTCAAAGAATTAATATGTCTAACGATTTCGGGACATGAAGGTATATAGAAGAAAATGGAATGAGTTGAATACTAGATTGTGATAATTCTTAATCTAATAGAGTTATTAAACGGAAATGATCAGTGAAAATCCATGACCATTGGCGAATTAAAGAATACACGAAATCCGTTGTTGAAGATCGCACTTAAAAAAAGAGTCGAATGTGGCTTAATTATTAACAGTTGTTAGGTAGCAACTATTATCTAATTGATATTTAAATTCATAGGCCCACAGAACGATTAGTCAATCGATTTTTTTAATCGACTTGTTTAAAGAGCGATAGAATATTTTCATAAGCATTGTTTTTTTTGACAGTAATTTATAATGTACAGCTGTGTAATGGATAAATTAGGTATTCCATAGAAACATATCGAGCGCATATAAAAGTTAAAAACCTTATATTCAAAGAAACTGTTGAGATACTCAATTTTTTAAGCAATTAATAAGAAATGAATGTGTCATCTTTGCTTCGCCAGTTGGTACCTCGATGTTCTGTGGTTTGAGTAACAAATTCGGTGTTCCTTAACATAGCCCGAGTTTGTTAAGCGTTGTCGTTGCGCTGCACACCCATCATTGTAATGATGACTTGACTTTGACTTCGATAAAGTCAAAAGCTATGTTTGAACTATCCTATTCCATTGGTTCACGAGTTATTTTAAAAGCATCAGTCACCAAAATTTACCAAAATTCATCCATTTTTTCAAGTTTTTTTTTTTGATCAGAGAAAATTGAATTGGTTTTGTTTTAAAGATGAGTTCACATGCATGTAGGTATGTCATGCCTAACCAGTTATCGCGATTATGTTGTGTAAGTGGCCGTATTGTTGTCTTACTTAGATTTGTTTAGTATAGTTATTAGTATTGAGGTAAGATATAGACAATACTTATATTATAAAGTTATAAACAGATATTACAGAAATATATTACAAAACCCTTCCAAAACTATATTTTAAATTAAAATTATTTTATATCTTTCAACTGAAATATTTAAAAAAGCAGGATATCATTTACGATTTATATCAAAGTAGGTAGCTGTTTTTATCAATCAGTTTATATCACAAATGTTGGGTCCGTTTTTGTACGCGAAAAATTGATTCACGCCAAAAGTAGCCGCTTTTGGCGGTAATCATTTTTTTTTAAAAAACGGACCCAACATTTGTGTATGGTTATTTAATAAATAGTATAAGTGTTTGCTGAGAGGTTGTAACCCCGAAATTGTTTAAAATAGATCCGGTTTAATAGCTAAGAATTAAAATCGATTGGCGTCGCTAATGTGCCCTACCCGTCACCTTAAATGTTTAAAAGGTAACGAAACGGAAGCCAACAATTGAATTCTAATGGAAATAGTACGTAAGTAAGATCAGTTTTTGGCTTTCCTGAAAAGTTGCTTAAACGTGGTGTTAGAACTTTCAACGACGAAATGCAAATGAAATATTCAGTAGGTATTGATTCCAGAACGTAAAAAACGTGATAGGCCTTATAAAATCTGCACGTGGCTCGACATCACAGCGTCCATTGGATATTATTTATGCGCCTACGCACGACGCGAATATTACAGATTTGACGCCAGAAATGAAGTGTAAACTTCATTTTAAATGTCAGACTAGATGCCTGAGTTTAAATAAGTATTTCTTGAATATATTTTAAACTAACTAAATATCTGTAGAACTAAGGTCACAGACATAGCCCAAATGATTGCATGCCTCTAGTGGCAATGGGCAGGGCACATAGCGAGGAGAACAGACGGCCGTTGGGTCGGAAAGGTCCTCGAGTGGAGGCCACGTACAGGAAGTCGCAGCCGTGGTAGGCTCCCACAAGGTGAACCGACGATCTGGTGAAGATCGCGGGAATCCATTGGACGCGGGCGGCACAGGACCGATTTGTGTGGAGAACATCGGGGGTTGAAATGATGAACTAAATATCTGTTGACCATGTGCCGAGAATAAGATGACATTAGGAAATAGACACAAAAAAAATTGTAGATAACGAGTAGGTCCCTCATCTGCGTGCAGTGCTAGCTCGTAGTCAGGCATCGCTGACTCCTCACCCCACAAACAGCACAAAGGATTAAGACCAAGTCCGTTCACGCCGTATGAGTAGGCGATGCGCCTAACCAACACCAGATTTTGTTCGGATTTCTCAATTGTTTCCTTGTAAAATGATATTCTGAATATTTTATCAATATTACACTATGATCGCTGGTCGCTATGGGCGTATCTGTGAACTATTACATCCCTTTAACCACGTTTTCTACCAACCATTCTGAAAAACTTTTGTTTGGTTTTCGACTCCCCATACAAAACAACCAAGTCACGTGACCGACTTTGTATGAAAACTTGAAATTTTTTCACGTGAATTTCCAAAAGTGATAGGACAAATTTTGTTTATAATGGTTAGTAGAACACGTGGTTAAAGGGATATTAATGTTCACAGATACACCATGTAGTAAAATAAAAATCATTTATTCAACGCCAATTTGACGCCCTGTTGGTCTAATGGTTTAAGAAGCCGGCTGTGATCTCGGGGTCCTGGGTTCAATTCCCGGGTCGAGCTAAAAGTAAATTTAAATTTTTTCATAGCTCGGCTTTGTGATCACCAAACCGCATTTGGCAAGTGTGGTAGCCTAATCCCATCATAGTAGCGATGACTTGATTTCTATGATAAAGGCCTTTGCCCTGCTGTGGGGCAGTAGGTATATAGGCTGATACTTAAATTCAACGCCAATCACACACAATATAAAAACTTAATAAATTGAAAATTTAAAAACCCCCGACGGCGGCCATCTTGAATTTGATATTTGTCACAATAAATATATTCTGCTACTCAAGCCCTTTTATATGATACGCATATTGTGGGAGTTATGTTAAAACATACAATCCATAAATCTTTGTAACGGCGGCCATCGTGGATCGATTTTTATCCAACATAGTTAAGAACACTCCCCCCTTATTCATCTTTCGAACAAAAAAGAAAACAAATCAAAATCGGTTTATTTGTTCGGGAGCTACGATGCCATAGACAGACACACAGACTCACATGCACACACACAGACACAGACACGTCAAACTTCTAACACCCCGTCGTTTATTGCATCGGGGTTTAAAAATAGTAAGGCACATTAAAATGACACTGAAATGGTCACCAGTCAGCATGTGTCTGGTCATCCGTCTGCAAGTGTCGAATTCCTAATTCACTACTCATTGTAAAGCCACTCGATCAGCATTTCTCATAAAGTTCAATACTCCTGAAATATTTTTCTTTCTAAAACATTTTATCGCCCACTACTGTTTGGTTACTTACTGAAAATTTATTGGGATCATTAATCTAATAGATTTAAGAAACTTGGGTAGTTATGATGTAGAGTCATAACGATATTGAAGACATTATAATATTTTCTTGCAAATATTCGTATACCTACCAGGTCAATTGAAGTGAAAACAATACTATGTTAATATCTTTTTGTACCTATGATTGTTACGAATAAATATATTATTTCATTTCAGGATGTGATGTTCAAACATTTAGTTAAGGTAACGGGTAGGGCACACTAGCGACGCCAATCGATTTGAATTTTTGGCTATTATACCGGATCTATTTTAAACCATTTCGGGGTTACAACCTTTCGGCAAACACTTATACTATTTATTGAATAACCATTCCAAAATGTTGGGCCGTTTTTTTACGCGAAATATTGATTCAGGCCAAAAGTGGCCGCTTTTCGCGTACGCATTCAACAAATGAAACAAATAAAAATGCACGCTGTAAGATTGTTTACGTGATAGGAGGCAGACGAGCAGACGGTTCACCTGATGGTAAGTGATCGCCACCCATAGACACCCGCGAAACCATTGGAGTCCACAAGTGCGCTGCCAACCTTTAAACGCCCCTATCCCCGGATTAGGCATCCGATTCCCTCACTCACGCAGTGAAACACAGCACAGTGCTGCGTTACGCCGGTTTTCTGTGAGGCCTCGGTATCACTCCGGTCGAGCCGACCTATTCATGCCGAAGCGTGGCTCTCCCACGGTGTGTGCAACCCACTGAAAACCGTTATTAATCTCTCTGTACCCAAATATTTAATAATATGAATATTGTTTACAATACCATTTGACATGCTTGAGCATTCGAATGAGAAGATGTCTGATTTTATACACATGGCTAATATTAGCGTAATATAAACAAAGTTCCTCGGCTATGCTCGGAGTATCTCTGAAGGACCGCATCAGAAATGATGTAATCCGACAGAAAACCAGAGACACCGACATAGTCCACCGAATTAGCAAACTGAAGTGGCAGTGGGCTGGTCACATTAGCCGTAGAACTGACAGCCGTTGGAGCCGTAAAGTCCTTGAGTGGAGACCGCGACTCGGTAAGCGTAGTGTTGGACGCCCTGTGACAAGATGGGATGATGACATTCGAAGGCTGGCTGGTGTGGGCTGGATGAAAGTGGCCGAAAATCGGGAGCAGTGGCGTGCATTAGGGGAGACATATGTCCAGCAGTGGACGAGTGTGGGTAACTGTGTTTCATCATCAGCAGATGATGAAATACATAAAATTATAGGTACTTTGGTGGTATTAAGTTGTCTATGATCAAATTACAAATAGAGTAAGGACGATCGCCATGGCCATATGGCTCAGGTCGACAGGTCAGGCTCACGCCAAGACCTTAATGACAGGATTCTCCAACAAATACACGCAAGAGGTATTAGCGCTATCTCGCGGACAGTTGAGTATCCTCACAAGAACCATTACTGGTCATTGCAGGCTAAACAAGCACGGTACTAGAACCGAGCTGGCCGGAGATCCCACCTGCAGATTCTGTAAAGCAGAGGACGAAACACCGATGCACGTCCTCTGTCAATGCGATGCCCTCGGGCACCCAAGAAGCCGCACCCTGGGCAGTTACCACATCTGCCCGGAGGATGTTAAGGCTATCGCTCCCAAGGCCATTATACGGTTTATGCAAGCCGTGGGCCTCGGAGACGATCTGTAAGGGGGAGCGGCGGTCACAATAGATCAAATTTGGTAGCAGTGACCACTCGGCAACGAACGCTCCCCAGAACTTCGAATAAAAAGGACGATCGCCTGCTCGAACGGTTACGAAGGTTCTGACTTTCGTAACCCTTATCCTACCTATGTGACGACGATTCTTATACGGCGAGACGGTAACTAGTCGCTTCATTTGTAACTAATTAAGTACCAGACCTACCAAATCCAATTCAAGATCATAAAACTGCTCAAAACGTTTTGAAAACCTTGTATTTCCATTTACAATCAAAACTTTATTCGAGTAGATATGTAAATACTGCTACTTGATACTGACATCGTAATAATGTATTCCAAACTGATATTTTGGTCATGGCGGCCAATCTCAGCGATCAGCCATCGACGCAGGACATATTAATATTGCACACGTGTTTGCGCAGGCACAAGTGCACTCTCTATTCCTGTACCCTCATATTTCGATGGGACACCAGTGTGACACGACCGAAGAGGGATTAGGCGCAGGGTCAACGTCTTAACGTGCTTTCCGAGGCACGGGGGTACAAGAACTGCCAACTTCCAGACTCCAGGTTGACACTGAGAATTTCTTAACAGAAAAACTCAGGTACAAATTTTGATCCGACCCGGGAATCGAACCCTAAGCGCAGTTGTCGCTTTAAAGTGCGACCCACCAATCACTGCGCGACTGAGGCAGTCAACATCATCACACAGGTGAAATCGTAATACTATGATAGAGAAATATAATTAAAATAAATAAAATAATAAAACTTTATTGAAAAAAACACGAGAACAATATAAATACTTATAATCTACTTATACTAAGGGAACAAATTTTAAGTTTGTTGCCTGAACTAGGAATATCTTGTATCTGTGTGTGTGTGTGTATTTTCGGCCATTTTTCTAGCAGGGCAGTCAATGTCAACAGTTTTATGATTGGACTGTATTTTGTAGTGCAGACAAGTGGCACATTTTGGTGGCTCGGCCTTCTTTAGGCAATTTTTTTTCAAACTCAAACAAATAATTCTTTATTTGCATAGGCTTGTACACAGCACTTACAAATCGTCATACATTTGAATGACCTAAAACTATTTATAAGTACTTATGTATAATTTACATGTTAACACATATATATGCTAATACATAAAATATACTAAAGAAATAAATAAACATAATGCGATGCTACCATCGGCTCAGGAAAGTTGTTTCTGGTCGAGAAGATCCGGCAAGAAACTCGCCAGTTACTCTTTTTAATCGTCAAACTTTCATACAATACATTTTTTACAACAAATCATACATTGACAAATATCCGACAGTAGAGTAATTAATTACAAATTACTAAGACATAAATACATTGTAATTACTGATATACACTGCCTTACCCCATTAGCACTAGTCTCCTCCATCTTTAGTTCATCATCATCATCATCATCAGGCCCATTTAAGTCCCCACTGCTGGGGCACGGGCCTCCCTCAATCACATGAGGGGTAATTGCCATACTCACGACGCTTGGCAGACGGGTTGGCGAGGGTTTTGATATAAATGCAGAGTTTTCCTTCTCTGGGTGCTGATGATCATGCCAGCAGCTTTACCTTAGTCGCCTTTTACGACACCTCGGTAAGAGTGAGGGTGGCCTATTCTACTCTGCCGGGGACCACACGGCCATCTTTAGTTACGGCTCAGAAACGTAGACGCTATAGAAAGCTGATCGGACCGCTCCAAATCTCATGGACTGCTTTTCCATCCGCCGAGAACTCCACATTAAAACCAGGCTGTCTACCACCTGCCCGAAAAGAAATCTGGGGTTTTTTGGTCACATAGCCCGGAAAGAGGGACATAATCTGGGGCAGCTGATGCTGTCACCGGCAAGGTGAAGGGGAGGAGACCCAGAGGTCATAGCCCTATTAGATGGTCAGACCAAATACGTTCGACGCTGGACAGCAAGCTGTATGACGCCCTCCACATTGCAAAAGATAGACCGTGGGAGAGCCACGCTTCGGCATGAATGTGCCTGCTCGACCGGAGTGATACCACAGCCTCACAGAAAACCGGCGTGAAGCAGCACTGTGATGTGTTTCGCTGCGTGAGTGAGGATACTGGCCCAATCCGGGGGAAGGGAGGGTAAAGGTTGGCAGCGCACTTGTGACTCCACTGGTGTCGCGGGTGTCTATGGGCGGCGGCAATCGCTTACCATCAGGTGATCCTTCTGTTCGTGTGCCACCTATGACATAAAAAAAATATATGGAGGTCTATCACAAAGAGTAAATTGACCGCACACGTGACCCTCATTAATGAGGAAAACGACTAGATGAGGAAGAGGTGACCCCATTATCAATACGCTCATTCTTTCCTCTACCTAAAGGTTGTTTGGGAGAATTCGCTACAAGCGATAAGACCGCCTTATTGTACTGTATGGTTTTGTCGCAATGTACCATAAATACTTTTATTTTGTTTCTGTGCAACAAAGAATATCTATCTATACCTTGGTAGAGGTTGGTAAGGGGTTTGTAAAACAATTGATTAAATAATTTTGTCTATGACCTAAATGTAGATTATCTAAATGAATGGTTAGACAATACTCATAATTTATGGTTGACCGCCGCTTCAGTTGAGTTTCACATGATAATTACGTCACATCCGTCGGCGGTGAGGAAGCGTTAGCAAAAAAGAAAATAAATTCAATTAATAATAAAGGGTCTTATTCATAAAATAATCTTTGTATTTGTCGTGTAAAAAAAAATCATACAAATTTTCAATTAAAAAAAGAATTAAAATTGCTTTATTCAACCGTTTTAGTTAACATTAACCTTTGTTAACTAAAAGCAATTTTCATTTGTTTTTTGAGAAATTTGTATGTTTTTTTTTGTCAAACTATTCTGTAACATCGTTTAAGCCAGCAACGTTTTATTGAACGTCAATGAATAAAGTCCAACATATTAACGCTATGAATTAGCGAGATTTGTTTAAGTAAACTTCTATTATCTTCACGGCGTTAAATATGTGGACACCTGTTTGAGTAATAAATTAACACATGAGGTGTCAAATATTGAAGAGATAACTTAATTTATTTATTCTGTCACGTATGCTATGGATTCACTTTCGTAATACAATCCAGTCTCTACTTTTATTTCGCTACCATAAGAAACAGTAACAACATTAATCGTCGATTTGATTATCGATGTTGATACAATCGATCGATTTGCAAATCTTTTTATCTAAAAATTTTTAATGGAATAATACATTCCTAATTAAATCTCCTGTGTCTATAACAAATTCTAAGTAGCAAAAGATAAAATATATTTTTTGTCTCAAAAATAATACTTTAATAGGCATAAGTATTTGTACAGGAATTTTCACATTTTTTGTAACATTGAGAAACAAAATTGATCCGTCGGCTCGTCTGCCACCTATATCATAAAAAAAATTGAGTGAGGGTTTTTATATTATTCCAAAAAAAAACCTTATTTAGGTAGATATAGGCATAAAACCAACCAACTGTCTTATTTTGACACTATTATTCAGGGATTCAATGTCAAATGTATTCTACCTAAGAAGTTTACTAGATTGTCATTTGAAATCTCAATTCTACAAAGCAGCCACAATGCCGTTTGCTCGTGGCATTATATTTGTCTGCCGACTCTACATTCGGGTCCATATTTCACGGTGCATAATATGTTTGCTTTTGCGTTTGTGGGTGTGTTGATGTATATGTGTTTGGTGTGACGTAAACACCTGAAACTTTGGCAGGAGACACAGCTTCTGAATAATCGGCTCTCCGAAAGCGTTCAAAGTTTTTAGTCTGGAGACTGGGCGCGAGTCAACTCGCTGTGTGCCCTGTGAGGACTTTCGTAATAATTCAACATCGCCACGAATAGACGCACAAGCCAAATTTCGAGTGGTATTTGAGGGCGCGAAAAAGTGATACGCCCTTACCTTACCTGTTGCCTTTAAGCTTTAAAAAGAGAAACAAAAACCATATCAATATTATTTGTAAGTGATAATCTTAGTTTTAACGGGAACGAAACGAGATTTACTACTTTGCGTTCGTTCTCCATCTCAATGTTACTGGCATCAGAATAGTCGCGAAGTGAAACAAAAAGTGTAGTGTTTTATCGAGGACTTCAACTGGGAATGGCCGAAGAAATAGAGGAGCAACAAGTACAACCATTATATTTATGGTAACAGGTGGGACATGACTTTGGCACTATTCATAGGTTTATTTATTTCGCCCTGTCATCAATTGATGACAAGTCGAAATAAATAAATGTTCCGTGAATCGTATGCGTAGGAAGATGGTGCTTAGGTCCAATGTTCAAGATTTAATTGATCCAAAAATACCAATTGTTATATACTGTTCCTAGATGTTTCACTATTTGTTTACAAGATTGTGAAATTTGGCGGGATATTCAACGTCCTTGGACACATTTTATGTTTTCATAGATTACAATGAAATACTCTTAACTAAATACATGTAGATAATATTAACTATGGCGTGTTATCATTCACTGTGGCATTGACAGAGGCACCATGACTACATTAAGGTACTAGTACCTACCATGGGGTAATTAGTCCACGGCAGTACCACAGTATAACAAGAGTCACTATAAACTGTTCTAGTACTAAAGATTGCCGTACAATTTTTCAAAAGGAGGGCTTCATTCTTGATATTGTTAAATGCATTTAAAATTGGAATACTTTAATTTTTATTGCTTAGATCACATGGTAAAATTTACTAAAGCGCTATATTATCTCGGCATATTTTATTATTGTAGGATCTAAATTGTATAGAGGAGACACGCCAATACAAAGACTTTGGTTAGTCATATATTTCTTTTTTACATGATGGCAGGCGAGCAGACGAATCATCTGATGGTAAGCGATTGCTGCCGCCCATAGACACCACATAATTGAAAACATTATTTAAACATTACTGTTCTGCAAGTATCATCATCATCATCATCATCAGCCCATTTAAGTCCCCACTGCTGGGGCACGGGCCTCCCTCAATCACATGAGGGGTAATTGCCATACTCACCACGCTTGGCAGACGGGTTGGCGAGGGTTTTGATATAAATCCAGAGTTTTCCTTCTCTGGGTGCTGATGATCATGCCAGCAGATTTACCTTAGTCGCCTTTTACGACACCTCGGTAAGAGTGAGGGTGGCCTATTCTACTCTGCCGGGGAGCACGCGGCCATTATAAAATGACACAAAATATTTTTATATCATTCTTTATCGCATCTTAGCATCCTCAATTAGTCCAAGACAAGAAGTAGAAAGGAAATATGGCTGAGCGGCTAGAGCCGTGAGCTGTGACACACTCAGCCAAAAGGGTAACTCGAAAACTCCAAAAAACAAAAACGAAACGACATCAAGTAATGACACATAATAAAGATAGCCAGTACAGCTAGACATTGAACCCATCGTAATATAGCTACATCCGTTACTTGCCCGTGGGAGAGCTTCGGCATGAATGAAACAGTTCGACCAGAGTGATACCAACCCTGCGCATGCACCCTGTGTTCGAGTTAGTAAGGGTACTGGAGACCCAAATCGTGGGAAAGTGGAAAAGGTTAACAGAGCAATTGTGACTGCCTCGGTGGAGCAATGGTTAGTGAGTCGCACTTTAAAGCGACGGTTGCGCTTGGGGTCCCGGGTTCGATCCCCGGGTCAGGCCAAAATTTGTACCTGAGTTTTTTTGTTAAGAAATTCTCAGTGTTAGCCCGGAATCTGGAAGTTGGCGGTCTTGTACCCCCGTGCCTCGGAAATCACGTTAAGCCGTTGGTCCTGCGCCTAATCCCTCTTCGGTCGTGTCACACTAGTGTCCCATCGAAGTAAGAGGGTACGGGAATATAGAGTGCACTTGTGTCTGTTCAAATACTTGTTCACTATAATATGTCCTGCGTCAATGGCTGATCGCTGAGATTGGCCGCCATGACCGAAATATCGGTTTGGAGGACATTATTAATTGTGATTCCACGTGTTTCGGGTGTTTATAGCGGAAATTGCTAACCATCAGTTGATCCGTATGCTCATCTGCCACTTATATCATTTAAAAAATCGGGCGTTTCTCCGGTGAACTTTTTGTTTACAAGGTGAGCACGTGCGCCATGATACGACAGCCCTCCTGACTAAAGCAAGGCGATTGGATATACCATTGAATATTGGATATTGGATATATTGGATATTGGCTTACCAGATGCAATTTACCCTTTGACAGGAGCCATATGACTGCCTGCGTAACGGCGGCGATGGCTGTGCTTGAGGTCTCAGGTTCTATAGTTCTGAAGGTTGTACTTAACAAATACTGTCAAGAAATTCTCATTGGCAACCCAGAGTCTAGAAGTAAGCGGTATTATGACATGGAAAGTTGTTGGTCCTGCGCTGGATCACTCTTCGATTGTGTCACACTGGTGTCCCATCATAATATGACGGGAAGGGAATACAGAGTGCACTATGTTCCTGATCTGTTTGTTGAGGAATACTGAAATAGTAGGGGTTAATAAAATATATTTGACAACCTCAGTGGAGCAGCTAAAGCTTTGCGCCGTGACGAGGAACGTCCCCAGATTGATTCCCAGTCGGGTCAATTTAGAAAATGAACTTATCTACTGTACCGGTTCTGGGAAACGCCTAGGTCTATCGTCAGAGTACTCATAGTCCAGGGAACTATGATAGTTTGAGACTAAGTGATCGGTCAGACTTGGGGGTCTTGAAGTAAAATGATGGAGTGGTTGTTGAGAATCGACGGCTGGTCCAGCCTCTTTTATATTGTTTGTTTTTATACTTTATTACTGATTTTGATATATTATTGTTTTGTTCTTATTGGTTGTCTTGGTGTCTGTATCTGTGTACTAGGGAAAATACATCATTCTTTTGCCGATATCAGTGGCTTTTAATGGCACCCTCACCAGCGTTTTATATACAGTCCAATCGCCACAGTGGCGATCTGCGAAAAGACGCTGGTAAAGGTTAATGCGTCAAGCCAAATACAAGTTGCATTCCAATAATGGACTGAGACAGGATGATGATGAAAATGATTATTATTTTAGTATACGAGTCACTGGCTCTATATATCAACACTGTGGTAGAGGAGACTTGAAACGTTCTTGAGTTCGTATCATGACGTGACTTATAAACGTGGCGTTGTGGATATTTCTGGACTCCGCCGACGAGCGCGGGTATTTTTAGACGGGACAAACTTTTTACAAAATAAACGTAGATGTTGAGATTACAGGCTGATTTATATGAGATGGCGTACTTTATTTCGAAAACATTTGGTATGAATAACATCCCGAATCGGGGTAGGCGAACTTTTAATTTGGGGCAAATTGTTGAAATGGTCTTTTGTTTTGTAAAATTGTGTATCTACTACCTACAACGTCGGTCATCGACACCTGATTCGATTTTATTTTAACTAAAGTGTATAGTCTGTGAAGTTAGGTCTTGTAGAGTTACAGCTCTATTCATACCTCCCACATCCACGTTGTAGGCATGAATTTATTTATTAATTATTTAAAGGTGAAAGTTTTAATTTGAAATGAGTACGTAAAGATAAAAACAAATGTCCTATTGCTACTGTGAAAGCAGTTCAATAGCTGTTGTTTTGTTATAAACGTTCTGACTTTGAACTATTCCTTGGCGGTCACTTTTTTTAAACATTATAGGAATTTAAAATCGTAATAATTGCTTTCACTACATGAAACTATTGCTCTTCAAAATACCTTAATACTCCAATTAATAAAATTGATGGGATGATTTCAATTATTCAGCTGAAAGTAATATTTAGTAAAAATAAAAACTTAATTTAAGAGAAGCACGTGAAAAAAACGAACTAAAAAATAGAATGTATGAAAAAAATTAGAATAAAGAATTAAATTGATTAAGTACTTACTTAAAAAACCAATGGTTAGACACTCCAATACAACTATTGAACATGGACTTTCCATAACTGAATCTTGAGCCTAACAAAGAGCGAACTTTCTTCAGTAGAGAACAAAAAAATTAATATCACAAAAACAAAACTAAAGAAATTAAACAATGAACAATAATTCAGAAAAAAGTTGGACCAGCTGTCGAATTTCAACACATAAGTAAACATTTTGGCAATCATCTTCTTTAATGTTAAATAATCAATTTTCTTGTTCTAAAAAGTTACACCGGACCAATAAATCAAACATAACCTTTGAAACAGGGAAGCTAGCAAGTTTAACGTGTCCTTTGGCCATATAGTAGGGAATTTCGATGGCTAAAATAGCGAAGGCCGACATCTTGGCAGTCGCCATGTTTGTTTACGCGCCTGCGCCGCGATGCTGCATCGCTGACACGTGTTTCCATCATTATCGCGGTTTTTAGATCCTGCATATTTTGAATTATGTTGTTTCAATTAAAATAAAAATGGACCCCAATTTCAGAATATTTTAGCACAAAATCCTCGAACTTTTAAAGTAGTGAGTCTTTTTAAAGATGTTACAGTCCAGTTTAAAACAGAACTTCAAATATTGTCATTTCAATGACAATGGTCACCAAATTTATGGAAATATTATCATATCTGATCCCTTAAGGTTATTTTCCCTTTTCTTTTTGTCTGAAAAACCCGCTTTGTATGTAAAAGTAAAGATCTAAACAATTAAATATGCTTAAATAGAAAAACTATGTTATCAGATTAATTTTACGACGAATTTCTTCGAAATTCTACTAACTACTTGTTAAGTAGGTCCAATCTGACTTTGTTCGGGTCGCTGATCTAGCGGTGGAACTATTAAAGTAGGTTCTTTAAATTCCCTCAGCCCTTTGTATCTGATATGAGGTGAAGTGGCTATTGCCACTATAAGTACATAGATTCTATCAACAATGCTTAGTGTTCTTATTTATAGGGATTTTAGAGAATGAAGAAGTTTTATGCGAGTTGGTTGAACTAACATTAACTGATTCTAAACCCCAACATTTTTATAAATTCAATGGAATGAATTAAGTTTTTCTTTTTGTACCTAAGCAGTTGAACAAAAGTACTCTTATGACAATGATTCTGTCTGCCTTTTATCTCAAATCATTGTATTACCTACTTCGTGAAAAATAACTTGTTTTTTACTTTTCCTTTTACAGCTGTTTTGAAGAAGCAGACGACTGTAAGAGATAAACCGGATAAACCAGAACATATTGAGAAACCAGAACTTGAGCCAGAAGTCAGAAAACCGGTGAAAACATCAAACAGAGAACCAGAGAAAGCCACCAAGGTACCAGAAAAAACCACCAGAGAACCAACTAAACCTGAAAAATCATCAAACGGAGTCTCTGAAACTGTAGTAGAAGATAAACTAGTTAAGCCTTCAGCAGCTAAATTAGCGGATAAAGCTTCAGCCCCAGATGCTAAGCCTAGATTCACAAAGTCCAGTCTGAGATCAGTTGACAAAAATAAGCAAGAGGAAAAATTGAACGATAAAGTAGAAAAACCCACACTTAGAAGCGTCAGAACTATAGATGACAAAGCGAAGGAAAAATCTGTAACAATTGTAGATAGAAAAGCTGATAAAAATGGTACAGCAAAGACAAATAATACGGTAAACAATAAAGCAAATGATAAAGTGGTCACAAACTCTACTAATAAAGATACAAAAGCAACTAAAGTAGCTGCACCGCTGAAGGTTGAAGAAAAAGTTGAAGAACCACCGAAAATGGCTACTAAACCTCCGACACCGCTTGAAAAGACTCCTTCTAAGGTATTATCTATTTTGTACTTCAGCGTTTCAATCTGTCACTGCAACATCCCAAGAAACTCAAGTTTTTTCCCTATAGAACCGAAGCCCAAGTATTTTTTGTCTGTGAAGAGCCATCTTTTTAATCGAATCTATCGCTTTATTGCATCATGTTTTTGCAATGAACAAATTATATTCTCCTATCATGTAAGATAAGAAAGTTTAGTTCTTCCCAGCTGGAGTTTTTTTTTTACAATAGCCAAACATTTGGCCGCAATCTGACTTCAAGGTGATGATGCGACCGAAGGTGGATTATATCTGGCTAGTAAGTAAAACCTTAACCTCAATGGTAACAGCCTATTTACTCTTCTCCTAAAAACGTTTAAGTCAGACTTTTCTTACAAAGACTTTTGCCATTTTAAAGGGATTATTCATAAACGAATTGAAAAGTATAGGTACCATATCATACCATAGATTATCATTATAGTAAATGAAAATTTAAACGTCTCTTTTCTAGTTGCCGCCACGAAAGCCGTCGCTGGCGAAGCAGCCATCCAAGGACGAGCCAGTGAAGAAGTGGAGGGACCCCCTGCATGAGCGAGTGAAGGAGAACATTGACAAGACCCTCAATGAGGTGCCAAAGGGACACACGCTCACAAAGAATGAGAGCTTGCGAAGTAAGTCACATTTTTTTTTATGTGTTAGGTGGCAGACGAGCAGACAGATCACATGATGGTAAGCGATTGCTGCCGCCCAAGGACACCCGCGACACCAGTGGAGTCACAAATGCGCTGCCAACCTTTAAACCCCCTTTCCCCCTGGACCGGAGCCTCCGGTAACCTCACTCACGCAGCGAAACATAGCACAATGCTGCATCACGCCGGTTTTCTCTGAGGCCGTGGTATCACTCCGGTCGAGCCGCCACCTTAAAACTTGACCATCGCGTTATTTTCATACAAACTCTCTTACGGCTCTACTTACGGCCCAAATAACCATAAAAGCTGTTTCGCTGTAATCATTTTTACTTAAAGGTGCCTAAATATTTAATTTTAAGTTCTTTAAAATTCCAGAATCCACTGGGATACTCCGAACCAGGCCATAAAAATCAATTTGGCACCCCATGTTATTGTACATTGAATGAAAGATTGTTTAATGATTTCCTGAATCTAGAAAAAACCCAGGGGTTCCCTAGTTAATTGGTTCGTAAATTGTATATTGATTACATACTTATGTTCAAGTAAAAACTATAAGATCTTTTCTGTTAAGCCGTACAGCAAAGCAAAAAGAGCTAAGTACCAATTTGTTTAAAAACACCCGTTTCGACACTCGTTTTGGAGGCCCGCATCTGTCGCCCGATTTATCCACTATCGACCAATGAAACTGCCCATTATGGACGTTTTGAAAACTCACACATATTTCAAGTTTTTAAAAATGTTTTGATATATCCTGTTCTGTCCTTCAATCGTCGCTCTTTATTTTTGAATGAATGAATAAATATTTATTTCAGATTAAAGCATCCACATACACAGAAAACCTTTAATTAGAACACACACACATAATTATATTTTAATGACACAATCCGGTTCCAATTCCAACCACATTCTTTTATGCGAGATTGTAGTTTGGTGTGGTATGGACGTGCATACACCTTCAGTGTGCGATGATCGGTCTGTCCAGAGGGCTTAATTTAAAGAGACGTTACGACCGAATCACAGTTTCCCTCTCTTTCACACGCGCTGTGTCTCCCTTTGTTTGGACGCGACAGGTATATTCTCGTTCGTTACGGAACGGCTTCAAAATAAGGCCCCAGTTTCGCCACTATTACCTTCAGGAGGCTGTTAATGCTGCCCCGCACTCGCTCCCACAGAGAGGCGACCGTTGGTCTAGTGGTTTAACTACCGGACCGTGATCTCGGGGTCCTGGGTTCGATTCCCGAGTCGAGCAAAAGTATGTTTCGAATTTTTCAGACATACTTAGCTCGGATTTGTGATCACCAATCCGCATTTAGCAAGCATAATGATTAAGCCTAATCCCATCATAGTAGCGGTAACTTGATTTCTATTATGAAGGCTTTTGCATATAAACATGTCCCACAGTTTATAGGCTGATACTTTACTTTTCCTTTTTTTTAGGCTTTTCTTCGATGTCACATTAATCATTGTCTGAGATAGAAATACTGTAGAGATTTGTTGATATCACGCACCTACATTCTTTTTGACTTTACCATTCTTCCACTGTAGAGAATATTCTATAAAGGTAGGTACTTATTTTAATTTAAACCTGTTACTAGTATTATAATATCTGTGCCTGCACCAAGGTAAACAATGTGAAGGTTCTGTCCTATTTACTTTGGATGCTGGAGCTGAATGCAATGAGGGATTTCGCGTGTGGTAAATCCGCTATGGATGTGTACGGCGTACTGTTTAAGCTTGCTACATATAATAGTGATCTGTGGTACTGTTGGACTGAGGTCCAACATCAACCGCAATGGTTGTTTAGTTTGTCAAATTGTCATTTTTACAGATCACGTTAAAAATAACCAATCACATTTGTATATGGACCTCCCTTCTAAAGTACTCCATTCTAGCGGATTTTTCACAAGAGAAAGGCCTCATTGAATTTTAATCGGAGATAATTCTACGTCAATTTGGAAAACATTAACAATTAGGATTTTCGCGTGTGAAAAATCCGCAAGATGGAGTACTATAGGAGTGAGGTACATATACAATTTGATTGGTTATTTTTAAACGTGATCTGTCAAAATGTCAATTTGACAAACTAAACAACCAATGCGATTGATGTTGGACCGCAGTCCAACAGCTACGCCATGTAGCGGATTTTTCAAACGCGAAAACCCTCATTAAGAGGATGTAAACGTCCCACAAACCTTTACCTACATATGAGCTCACAAATAGATCAAAACGCGTGTCATTTTGTTTCCTCATTAGCTAATGAGTCGCTTTGATCGAAATAGAGGACAGCGCTGAATCAAGCTGCATCAGAATAGATTTAGCAACTTGTTGTACTTTTTGCCTGGTGTTCTGTAGGGGTGTCGATTCAGGAAATTCGTGCTTTACCATGTTACCCTTTTAAACGAGAAAACATTACAATATTTCACAACAAGCTTCGGCATGAATGGGCTGATACCACGGCCTCACAGTAAACCGGCGTGAAGCAGCACTGTGCTGTGTTTCGCCTATTCGTATTATTGTGGCCCGCCCTCTCTTAGTTTCGAAACTTAGTTTTGCTATTTTGCCAATAGATGGCGATGGCGTTTTTGAGCTTTTTCGTTACAATCATTAATAAAAAAAAATCCAGAGTAGGTAATCTACTTATCGTAAAGACTGGTGTTAGGGTAGAATCGGCGAATGAGTATAATTTATGCATCGTTTTTAATATGAGTAGGTAGTTAGTTTTGCTAATCAAAGTTTTAAGGTGACGGGCCGGCTCGACCGGAGTGATACCACGGCCTCACAGAAAACCGGCGTGAAGCAGCACTGTGCTGTGTTTCGCTGCGTGAGTGAGGGTACCGGAGGCCCAATCCGGGGGATAGGGGGGGTTTAAAGGTTGGCAGCGCACTTGTGACTCCACTGGTGTCGCGGGTGTCGATGGGCGTCTGCTCGTCTGCCACTATCAAATAAAAAAAAATCTGCTTACCATCAGGTGATCCGTCTGTTCGTCTGCCTACCTATTACATAAAAAAAACAACGACTGTCACATATCGTTTGTCAATATATCTCTTTAATATAGGTACTTACCTACTAGAAGGTAGGTAGAAGAAGAAGAAAACTAAGTTTCTTCTCCTAATATGAGGTGTGTTATAGAGGAAAGATTTGTAGGTACATTCAATGTAGGTATGTGTGTAGAGAGGTATGTTTGTATGAAACATGTGAGCAATAGTTTTGACCCCTATTTGAATCAGGCGGGAAGAGCCGGAAGTAGGTACCTTTCCCGGAGAAACACCCGTTTGTGATATTGTCTGTAAAGTTTTTATTAATGATTGACCACATTAGTATTTTGCAAAATTTTCCAAAGTCAAAAAAAAATGGCGGTGGTATTACCGGAAACTGGGCAACCCTAATTATGTGACACCAACATTGACACACTAGCACTTTCCCGACGACAAAATTAGCGTCGCGATTGCGTGTTCGATCGGCGCCCGCGCAGTGCGTTACGTTGATCAATCAAATTCGACTTTGGCAGAACTACCTCTCGGAATCACATGAGAAGATTAGTTAAAAGATGACCGTCAGATTTATATCGACGAGGCAACAGCCACAAAAGAAAAACCATCTAACGAGATGGAAAAAATGCTATACTTTTCGAAGTCTTTTCTGGGCGGTCTATTTTTACAGCGGGGATCGAGGTATGTGCCGTATTTTCAGTTTACAACCAAGCACTGTTATTAAACGACTTTATTTTGACTGAAGTCGTAACTAATAAATCAAATCATGAATTATAATTTTCATGATTTTAGTTTCGGTTTAATTTTGCCAATAGATGGCGCTGGGTGTCAATAACATCGCGCTAGTGTTTTGCATTTTCGCGGTTGTCTCTAGAAATTTCTTTACAAATAGTATAGAAGACTAGCGATACCGCTTCGCAGTGTTATTTTCTCCAAGATGACATGATAAGAATATAATTCCCGTTATACGATAAAACTATACTTACCTTACTTATTATTAGGTACTACGGGTGATGTAGCTTTTTGTTGGTTAGACAGTAGTTTTTGAGTTTATTCATTACAAACATTCATAACAAAAATTCTGAGTAAGTATTTATCGTAAAGACTGATTTTTTAGGATAGGTATGCATCGTTTTTCAATATGAGTACCTAGTAAGTTTAGCTAATCAACGTTTTAAACATACAACTTGTGCGGATAAAGAATGGGATCATAAATTGCGGCGCATCTATTCACTTCTCGCTCGCACACTATTTGCGTCTATACTGGCACTCGTGGGGTGCGAGTATAGACGCAAATAGTGTTCGAGTGTCTAAATGTGAAACTGTTGCATTGCATTTGTTTGTTTTTGTCAGACTTGTGCCTACATGTCATGGCTAATAGTATAAGGTCATAGAAATGCACCCTAACCAGACTGAGCCTTTTCATGGAAAGCCGTAGGTACCTACTTGAAAAACCGCCCGAAGCTTAGTACTGGGGTGACGTGATGGGTGACGTTCTTTCTCTAACGCACCCGTATGCATTATAGCTGCGTAAGGGCGTTTAATAATACTGCCAAGGTTTTCCCGGCCTGTCGTAAGAGGCGACTAAACGGGCTTTCGAAGTAGGTACATGAGCGTATCCACTACTGGGGAGTGGCTTGCTCAGCATACGACTCCGCGGGGGACGACGACTTACTGGGTGTCCTGGTAGGTCGTACAGCGTTGAAGCGCTGTATTGCGCCAGATAGGGGTGAAGCGGCGAGCGCGATTAGCGGTACGGTCTAGCCCCGGCTGTGGGGTTTCCGACCGCGATTGCGCGGAGATGGACACCCCAGGGGTTTTAGTTAGGGTTTGAGTCCCACACACCACCTTGTTCCCTACATGTAGCAAGGTGACGGCGATGATGGTTTCCCCTGGGAAAAAAAAAGGTTTCGTTGGGTCTCTTTCACAATATTATGTGATCTTTTTTCCTAAGATGGCAAGCTTTAAAAGGTAAAGCGCACATTTTGTAATTTCCATATATTAGGCAGGTGTAAAAACTTTTACTTACAAACTGAGCTTTTACCTCTAGCTGACTGATAGAGATAGCTAAGGCCCCAGTTACCTTTTGCAGACTTTTAACAGCTATAGGTACAAACGCGATTCAGTCTGACAATGCCACCCTCGCATCAGTTCGGAACCTCCTACCGGAGTAGGACCTCAACAATCACATACCATCCGACTGCTTGTCTGCCACCTATCACATAAAAAGTTTGACATGACGTCGTAAGGGATGACATGAGTGCCAATAACCTTTAAAAAATCAGCCTATAACTGTCCCACTGTAGGGCAAAGGCCTCCATGATAGAAATCAAGTCATCGCTACTATGATGGGAATAGGCTTAATCACCACGCTCGCCAAAAGCGGATTGGTGATCATAAACCCGAGCTATGTTCGAAAAATTCGAAACACACTTTTTGCTCGACCCAGGAATCGAACCCAGGACCCCAAGATCACGGCCCGGTACTTAAACCACTAGATCAACAGGGCGTCCCAATAACCATACTTACTATGAATTCTAAAGACTGTGCCAAATAGAGGATGTGTACCTAGTAGAAAAGCAGACACCTGGCTCCAAGGAGTCAGCTTGGGACGCAGCTTGGGACGCAACCGAGAATAACGCTAAGATGATGACAACCTAGATTCAGTCGCAATTCAGCATCGATAAAGTCGCAACTATCTCTACCCGTTACTACAAGTACTAAAAAAGTACCTCATTCATCAAAATCGGCTAGGTAGGTTAGGCAGAATGTTGGAACATACTTTACATACGTATGTACATAGACTGATAAAATCATGACCCTTCCTTTTTTGCTTTGCTGTAGTCAGGAAAAACAGTGCAATCACGCGCCATTAAGGTGACGGGTAGCGCACACTAGCGACGCCAATCGATTTTAATTTTTAGCTACTAAACCGGATCTATTTTAAACAATTTCAGGGTTACAACCTCTCGGAAAACACTTATAATATTTATTAAATAACCATGCACAAATGTTGGGTCCAACGAGTACGCGAAAAATTGATTCACGCCAAAAGCGGCCACAATCGCCGTTTTTGTACGCGGAATAAATTTTTCGCGTACAAAAACGGACCCAACATTTATGCATGATTATTTAATAAATAGCATTAGTGTTTGCCGAGAGATTGTAACCTCGAAATTGTTTAAAAAAGATCCAGTTTAGTAGCTAACAATTTTAATCGATTGGTGTCGCTAGTTAGGGCTACCCGTCGCCATAAACCGCGCATTTCTAGGTATCGCTGAAAAAGTCGCAATGTTGGAAATGGGGCCTAAAATAAGACAAACATACTACCTCTCATTTGTCCTATTAAGTAGGTAATATGTGGGTAAGCTTGTTGAAATGAAGCAATTTCATCTCGCAAATTTATGACGCTATCCAGACATTCCACAAGCTTTCTCCATCTACAAATTATACTTAGGCACACCTAAACGTCTGCATATTCTGTCGCCATGTCCCAATGCAGGACACAGATATAGATCGTTACCTTTTGATCTCTTGTGCAGCTAGCTTTGGTCTAAACGCGTCCAAAATAGTCGCCAGTTCCGTGTCGTCTGCGCATCAGGTGCGAACGCAGTCATGCCTCGAGGATTCCTGGTGCATTCTACTAGATTCTTAAGGATTTTCGTACTTTGAAGCTGAGGAAATTGTTGATAGTGTATTTAGTGAATTGTGGAAAAGTGTTGAAGTAAAAATGGCTGAAAACGATGAACAAGGAAATTTGTTTAGAGGTCAGCGTGTGTTTGTGATGATCTGTGTGGTGTATAACTTCTTCTTTTTCAGTTTTCTTCGTCATAATAATTCAGGATGATTCTATTAAATACAGTTAAGATAGTTAACGTCTCATAGGTACTAGGTCATCGTAGTAAAGATCATTTGAAAATGATGATTGTGTATTTACAAATCTTCTCAGAGTTTTCATAATTCTCAAATAGCTTCAAACGTTGACCTGACTCCGTACTAAGCAGCTTAAGCACTTGTGTTACAGATATCAGACAACAGAGGAACACAAATATATACTTAAATACATATATTACACCCAGAAACTGAACAAACACAAGTGTTCATCGCACGAATGTTTGTCCTGGTTGGGGATCGAACCCACGACCTTTGGCGTAAGAGGCAGGGTCACTACCGATTGCGCCATCCGGTCAGTCAGTCAAAAATAGATAGCTATTACCTGTTGTGGTACCGGACTTCTTGAATTCAACGATTGACTCTTGTTTAAAACCACCTTACATAATTACAAAATAGTAGATACTGCATTTATTATAATGGTCCTTTATGCTCCGACTTTTGAGGATGTAAGGAAATAAATGTCCGACTTGTATAGAATCGGAGTAAGTAGCTCCATCCCTATGATGAAATGAGAGTTATCCCAAATTCATACACACATGATCAACTTTCCGGTTTCCCGATTGGCATGGTGACTTATGAACTTGCCATCGTAAGATTGCTCCTAAATTCCGTGAATCTGATGTGCATGTAACTTATTCACCACCACAGGCTTGCTCAAGCCGGCTCCCCCGCCCATGCCGCCGCCGCTGCCACCGAAGATGCCGCCTCCTCCCGAGTTCAAGAAGGCTCCGATAGACCCAGCCAAGCTGAAGAAACTGGAGTCCCTTCGCAGCCGGCCAAGGAAGCGACCAGACTGGTCAGACATGATGAAGGAGGTGGAGGAGGGCAGGAAATTGAAACACGTGGTTTGCAACGACAGGTGAGATAATTTTACTGACTCTGATATTTTGGCTGAAGATAACGCCTCTTACCGAGGTCCAGAAGGCTCCGATAGACCCGGCCAAGCTAGAGAAGCTGATATCTCTCCGCAGCCGGCCCAGGCTATTAGTTGAAATGCGTAGTTTGTAACGACAGGTGAGGTAAATTGTGACTTCCTGAGGTTTGGTAATGAACCTTCCTAATGGTAATGAACGGAAGCATGTCCACAAATATCTTTTTTATAAAGACTTTTTTTTTCTGATATAGTAAATTCCTAAACATAAAATTGGTAACGGAAGAACTTTACATTGAAAGATCTACCAAATTGAACTCGGCTGCTTAAGACTACAAAAAGGATCATTGAATGATTCATTAACACTGTACCTATTCATATTTTCCAGATCAAGTCCAATCATCACAAAATCATCAGTAGTGAAGAACAAAGACCAGTTTATCTTCGAATCCGAAAAACCTAATTCCCACAATGAGCTGTTGAAAGAAATCAACAAAGGTGTGAAGCTAAAGAAAGTGAAGACTAATGACAGAAGTAAACCTATTCTCGAAGGTCTGAGGAAGTTCAGGAGACAGATGACAATAGAAGAACAAGTACAGAAGTCAATGTCACAGGCCAATCTTGCCGCGTCACCTTCAGGAGTTTCCGTTGCTGAGGTAAAAATTGAATTTATGTTTCTTTAAACCAACGATCGTTGGAGCATCGTTTCTTGAAGTGGAGACCACGACTTAGAAAACGTAGTGTCCTGCCACTCAATAAATTACTGACCTTAGTGGGCCTACTGGTAGTGACTGGACGAGGGAATGTACAATAAAATGCGAAATTATTGGTAAAAATACCATTCCTACAACAAATTGTTGAATATTATGCAATTGAATGCTGTTGAATAACATTTTTGGGTGTTGTAGGTACAAAAATTAAAGTGTCACAAACGTATTCCTACCTGAATAATTAGATATTAGAAGACTCAGAATCTTAACAAACATTTTGTATTTATCACACAAAAATTTGTCCAGTAAGGGTATCGAACCCAAGATCGACTATTGCAGTGTAAAGCAAGGTCACTACAAAAAAAAATGCCATGGGACTACTTTGACCAAATATTAAAGCTAATACAATTAGATGGCAGGTTTGTAATTTACCTAAATCGATATTAAATAATGACAAATTAATTACTCTAACAGATTCCTGGAGCTGAAGAAGAGGATATCGATGAAATGGATGACATCGATAAGGTCAGAGATGACTTACAGTCCACGAAACAGTTGCTAGCTATTGAACTTAGGTAATTTTAACTTTTGTCTTTCTATTTTTATAGAGGCTCGGTATATTCTTGCCTGGTAGTAAGCAATAGAAGCCCAAGTTGCAATTACAACGGAAGCGATGTCAAGGCATTACCTCCGTTGGCACCTCCATACTGTCCCGCGTGATGTTTTTTCACGCTTCGTTTGAAGGAATCCATATTGTAGGAAGGAGGAAATACATTTACTTCCATCGCTAAATTAACTAGGTTTACCATTTAAAAAAAAGTAAGATAACAAATAACTATTATATTTTAGGAACAAAGAAGTTCAAGAAAGAGAAAACAAACGATTACAAACAAGGATACAGAACCTCGAAGCAGAATTGGCCAGAGAAAGAGCCATCATCAAGCAAGAACAGCACAAAACTGTCATATCGGTCACAGATGCATACGACGAGAGACTGGTCAATAACCTCAAGATGGAGGTAGAAAAGACTAAGGAAAACGCTGATAATTTAGAAAAGCAGTATCTAGACGCTGCAGAGGAGAGAGACACAGCATTGACTGAACTGGAAGAATTAAAGAGAAAGAACGCTGAGCTAGAGAAAAAATTGGAACAAGCCTTATCGGTAAATATAGCTATCACTTTTAAACGCGTAGTTTAAACACTTTTATAAATGCTTACTTAATACGTATTAACTTATAATGTACGTTCATTAAACGTTACATCAACCTATGCCAAACTATCATTATTTTAAATAAATGGTTTACTAATTTTTCATTTTGAATGGATTTTTCTTTCGAAACCAATTCTTCAACTAATGCTTTAAAAACTGACACCAATGCTTTAACTAACATTTTTGCAGAATAAGCTAGAAGAAATGTACACATCGGAAGAACCATTATCGTTCTACCAAAAGAGGCAGCTAGATTTTGAAAAAGAGTGTAGGTTGCTCGGTATCGAGAGTAATTCTGCTGAAGCACAGAAATTGAGGAAGAGTGCTGCTAACACTAACATCCATGGTACTGCTGCCGCTTATACTAACAATACATACTACTACGACGAAGATGAGGTATGGCTTTTTATTGCTCAATTAAGATACTCCATGTCGATAAAAAAACAAATAAGCCCGGTTAAGCCACTCAATATAGCTTCTCTGTCAGATAAATTGACAAATCTCCTATGAAATAAATATATTAAACATATGTCAGATAAGCTTAATATCCGAAATTCCATGAGTGGTGAAACCGTATCACCAAAATCTGCCCATTATTCACTAAGTTAACTAAATTTTAGCCAAAAGTACTTTGATGATGATGTCAATAAAAATAGTAACAATCAAAACATTTCAACGTTCGCGTTCACGTATCGACCCGGGAGTGTCTTGAATTATTATTCTTATAAGTCTGCTTTATTGCTTTACCTACATTAATTTTAATTATGTTTTCCAATGATCTAGAGCAACCCTCGTCATTAAGATTAATTAACGTATCTAACAATGTTGGTCAAATATTTTCAGGGTATAATGCCAACGAACGTTGGTTCAAGGAGATCGAGTCATGCCATCAAACAATTGTCAGTCACCAAAGATGACAGTTTTGAGGAAGAGGAGGATTCTGAACCAGAAGAGGTAATTTCTGAATCTTTACTCTTAATCATTCATACAAAATATATTATGGTTTAAAGAGATTTGTTATGTATGCTTTGATTCTGGATTTGACAAGTTCGGTTTTTACATGGAAACGATAGCAATCTGACCTGAGAGAGGGCACTAAATCAAGTGGATCATGGATCTGAACTGGATCTACACTTTCAGAATTATCATTCCACTTTGAAAAACTTGCAGGTTGATTGTTTGGTTCAACTATAAATTATCCTCTTTTATTATTTAAAACCGTACATTACAATATTTCCCTACAAACTGTTACGACCCTAAGCCGTAACCACTGCCCTGATATAGTATAGTTATTTTCTATTTCTTGAATTACAGGAAGAGAGCGAAGAAAAGAAACAAAAACGCTTGGAAAAGGAGGTTCGCAACATGAGGAACAAAATCAGTCACCTGAAACAGAAACAGGACAACATGAAGAGAGAGCGTATGGCCTACAAGATGTCGTTGAAGAACCAGCAAGCGGCTCTCAAGTAAGCGTCAATTTATTTTGTTGACGAGCTATTTCTTGGCTTAATATTGAATCCTAGAGTTGAGGAAAAGCCTACGATGGAGCGAACTTATCTAAAAGCAACCTTTTCACTCTAGCTTTAAAATTTTTTGGTTTGAAGTCAATTTTTGGAGTTGAAAACAGATGCAGGTGGGGAATTTTTCAGTGCGCTTCATGAACGAAAAGGAAAACAATTTTGAGTGCGATAGCCCCAATCAAAACCTCTCTCTTTTTTGTATATCCCACTCGTAGCTACACGAATGATGTATGAATTTATTATTGTATTTATAAAATGTAAAGTAAAAAAAATATTTTTTTAAAAATTAATAAAAAACTACCTCACAGAAAAAACTGCTTCTTCATAAAAAAAAGTAAAATTCTTTATTAGCAATATAAAATTTTACAATTGATGTGTCATTGATTTAATCAAATTAAATGTTGACTATTAGAATCCATTAACCATTTAAATAACTTCATATTCATAGGTATTCGTAACTGAAGTAAACTATGTTCATTTAAGGCATGAAAAGCGCAAGTACAAGGAGCTGAAACGCGAGGTCGACAAAATGGCAGCAATGATGAAAGAGGTTGGTTCAGATGAAGAAGAAGAAGATGAAGAGGAGGAAGAATCCGAGGAATCCAAGAAGAGCGAGACAGAGGAAGAAACTGAAACGGAAACAGAACAAGACACTGAGAGTGAGACCGAGAGCGAGAGTGAGCCGGAGGTAAATAAATCATACATTTGGCCCATCATTCAGAATAGAGAATTCAGAATAGCTTTTCTAATATCTCATAAAATTACTAAGAGTGACTAAGGGCCGATTTCACCGTCGAAATTGAACGCGATCAACGCTTAAACGCGTTTAAGCGTTGATCGCGATCAATGCGAGCGAAAACAAAGGAACGGAACTCAGTTTAGCGCGTAAACCGAGTTCAAGTGAATTGATCGCGTTCAATTTCAACGGTGAAATCGGCCCTAAATCAATCAATAGAAAAGGTATCTTCTCAAGTAAAAGAGCTTCTCATGGAATATCGTGTAAATCTATTTATAACAAAAATATAACAGCTCAATATAAATTGAGATCTTAAAATTTAAAATGCAAGTCTCAATTTGTCTCAATTAGATTAGCGAGCTAATTTGCTTTAAAGATCAAAGAATATTGTTGCTTAGGTTTCATCACGCAGTCATTAATCCTTGGATAAAGCAAAATTTGTACAATATGACATTACTATGGGCACGTTCCGTTAATTTATGTATTCAATTATCAACGTAGGTAAGTACTGCACCTAGTTACGAACAAAATTGTTTTCTTTTATTGCAGGATGCACCGCTACCTAACAAGAAGGATAATCTCTCGAAGCGTGTAAAGCGACACGAAACCAGAGTCCACGCGTTGAAGAAAGGCAACGCTCTACTCATGGCTAACGTGGACCGGCTCAAAGACGACGTTCTCAGACAAAGGGAGGAGTCGGTGACCCTACAGAAAGAACTGGACTCCCTCATCGACGACCTCGAGTGATGAAATAGCACATACTTTGCTGACAGTTGCTTGGGGATATTAGCAGGTTAAAGTGCAATGTCATCTTGCTTTTTTCTGTAAAGTACTTCCAATAATCATTTAGCATTTTATCCTGAGTGCAGCTCATTTTAAATATAAAAAGTGACAATATGTTTTGTACTCTTAACAATGGTTATTAATTATTATTACTCATTTAAGTGATAAATTTATCTATTTAGATGATACATTCATTTGCGAAATTTTGGGGTTAAGGTTATTTAACTACTACTTTATCAACAAACTATTTAAAAATGTATCAACCTCTATAAGTCTATAGCAATAACAAAACTAAATTCAAGCTTACACTATCAAATCTTCTAAAATTTAAAACTTAATGCGGTATCCTACTAAACCTATTAGGTATAAAACAATGGCGCCATTGTTTTAGATAGGTAATTTTTATATTAATTCATCATTCAACAGCATATTATTGCGGGCTACTTTCGCTTATTTAAAGTAACTATTTAACGCAGCCTGCAGGGGCTTCGTTATACTACATAACTACTCATAAAGAAAGTTACCTTTGGTGTTAACTATAGAGCTTCGTTTTCCGTTTGCTATAGAGCTTGTATATCATTTTATGATTATGTCTTGTATTAGCATTTAATGTTCCTTGTACATTTTTATCTGTAAATAAATTTAAAGTTATTGTTGTAAATATTTAGATTGTCTATCTGACATTGTCTGACAGCTGACGTTGTCTAACTGTTTTTATTTTTCTATCGAATTGTCTATTCAAATTTAACTATGGAGTTTAGCTATGTTTCGAGAATATTCTATATTGTATGAATTTTAAAATTTAAAATGTTGTAGAATAGAATGCGCATGGGCAATATAAAAGGACGCACATGGGCAGGACCACCAGTCTACCACCAGCTCTGAAGAAGCTCAGAACCTCAAGCTATAACAGTGCCAGTATACGTTTACCCGTAGAGTAACGGTGCCGGGGCACGGAAGGTGTTGCCTCCCTGCACCTACGCGCGTCTACCATCACTCGTGCGCGTATCCGCGTCGCGCCTACCCGCGGCCGGCTTGCGGCGTGCGCGTATCTGTGACTCGCGCCCCATTTGCTGCCTCCTGCGCTCGGCGGAGCCCTACCGCCCGCCTCTTGCGACGCTGGATCCTACCGGCGCGCTGCCTGTGCTCACCCTGTATTACCGCCCTACCACGGTTGCCCACTTTGAACTTCTACCTTGTATATATATTTAGTGTAGTGTACCGGTGTAAATAGCTAGTTTTAAGTTAGTTTTAAGTTAGATTTAAGACTTTGGGACGAGCCATCTTTGTACATATCGCTTATAATTATAGCCCTCTTCCCTCTATCCTTGTCTTTTCTTCTTCCCCCTATCTTTTAGCTCCGTAACCCTCCGTTACGTGACAGTTTGGCGCCCAACTCTATAGAATCCCTCCCTGTTCTCAAAATTCTAAAATAAACTTGCACAAGTTTCTGTATACAACATACCTTTTGGCTCCCTATTAGACGTCTCTTACTTCTTAGATATTTCTTTCCCTATTCTTCCTCTATTTTTCTCACTAAAATAAAGTGAATAAAATAAAAACTATTGTAAATATTTTATTGCTTTAAAATTACAAATATCTTAGAAATGGCTCGTCTTATAAACTTTAATTTACTTAATAAGGCGGAACTTGAATACGAACTTATAATTAGGAACGAAACTCCTGCGGATAATCTTGTATCGCTTAGGAAACAAATTGTTTTATTGCTTCGTAATTTTCCTACGGAGGACATTATTGATTCTCCCGTTCCTCTGAGTGACGATTTGTCACAAGCTTCTTCTACAATCTTATATTTATCTTCGATGTTGGACCGATACGAATCGGGTAATCTGAAATTATTTAAGAAAATTGAAACTTATATAAATCACTTATTTTATCGACTTGACAGAATTGACACTGATGTAAGTGACAGCGACTCAAACCTTATAGAACTCTATGACGACTTAAAAAAGAAGTTTACTCTTTTGACTGAACGTTTTGACGCTTTTTCAAAACCAGCGGAGACTTCACAGGTACAAACCTCTTTGGACTCACCTTTGCCGATTTCTCAACCTAACTGTATGCCACCTTTTCATAATTTTCTCTTACCAAATTATCTAAATGAGCTAAAAAAAATTACTTTTGATGGGACAACTTGTCCTAGAGCTTTTCTATCGAAAATTGATGAATTTTTACTTACGAACAAACTTGATAAGCAAATACTTATAAGCTCGGCCTTCAACATTTTTAAGGACGATGCTTCTTATTGGTTTAAATTCCAACTAAGTCATGACCCTTCGTTAACTTGGGATCGCGTTTCCGAGTTGTTAATTAAGGACTTTGGCCATTCTGATTATGACCATAAACTACTGCAGGCAATAAAATCTCGTACTCAGGGTAAATCTGAGTCTATTATGGTTTATATTCCGAAAATGTTTGAAATGTTTTCGAGACTAAGCGAGAAATTACCTGAGCAGGAGAAACTGCAAATACTTCTACGTAACATCCGTCCTTGTTATACTTCTTTTGTTGCTCTTAATAAAGTTGATTCTATTGGCTCTTTAATTTCTGTATGTCAACAATTTGAGCGCTGTATTGACCGCGACAATAATTTTAAAGAACCTGAAATGAATACTCTTATTCCTGAATTATCCTATAAACCTAAACACGATTCTACACTTTTACCGAACACTAAACCTAATGTTACACATACTTTTCACTCTAAACATTCTTTCACTCCTAATTATGATTCTCATAAATCTAATAACTTTAAGCCTTTTCGTACGTACTTTTCTTCGCAGAATAAAAATTCTGCACATGCGATATCTGAAAATGCTCCCAAGTTTCAGGCGCATTTGTTTTGCGTTCGATGTCGAATAAATGGTCATTCTTTGAATTCTTGCACTAAACCAAGATTCTTAGTCTGTTTTAAATGTGGTTTGAAAGACTTTAGAGCTTCGGATTGCCCGAAATGTAAAGCGGACAAGCCTCAACCTTCTTCATCCTCTAACTCAAAAAACTAACATATGACTTGGATAAACGAAAAGAAAATTTTGATGTTGATGACTGGCATAATTGGTTAAAAATAATTAAGAACTTTTTCGCAAGTTATGGAACTTCTTCGGTTTATTACGACAACGAAAGAGATTTTAACCGTCCTTTTATTAACGTTTCTATTTCTAATGCTGAGTTTACGGCGTTACTAGATAGCGGTAGTTCAATGACTATTTTAGGTAATAACTCGCACTTTAAAATTTTGGAACTGGGCTTTTCGTTATCCAAGTCTGATTATATTACGGTTAGCACTGCTAGTAAGCATCGTGTTAAATCTTTAGGATTTTTTATTCTTCCTTTTACCTTTAACGACCAAACTAGACTTATTAAAACATATGTTATTCCTGAAATATACCCGTCTTTGATACTTGGTGTTGACTTTTGGAGGGAATTTAATTTGGTTCCCAAACTTTTATCGTGTGCCTTTTCTCTTAATAAACCATCCCACTTTAACAACTCTGTGGAGAAACAAATCCTACCTTACGAAAATCTTACTTCTGAAGAAAAGGTTATCGCTGATGATATTATTTCGCGTTTTAAGCAAATTTCCTTTGAGGCTAAGGGTGAACTTGGTCGTACTGATCTGGTTAGCCATCGTATCGATACTGGAGATACGCTGCCTATTAAACAACGTTGTTATAGACTCTCTCCCGAGAAACAAAAAGCTCTAATTGCTGAGGTGGATAAAATGATTGAGTGGAAGGTCATTGAGAAATGTGAAAGCCCTTGGTTGTCTCCGGTTCTTATTACGCCTAAAAAGAATGGCGAATGGCGATTTTGTGTCGATAGTAGAAAACTCAACTCAGTTACTCGTAGGGATGCCTATAGTCTTCCTTTTATCAATGAAATACTTGACCATCTCAAAAACGCTAAATTTTTATCGAGTATCGATATCGCTAAAGCTTTCTGGGAGATTCCTTTACATGTAGACGATCGGGATAAGACCGCCTTTTATGTCCCCGGTAGAGGAATGTACAGATTCACTGTTATGCCCTTTGGTTTAACTAATGCACCTGCTACACAGCAGAGGTTAATGGATATCTTATTCACTCCTGAATTTGACAACAAAGTGTTCTGTTATCTTGATGACATTATTATCATAGGCTCCTCGTTCCAAGAACACATAGGACTTCTAATTAAAGTGCTTGAAAAATTAACTTACGCTAAACTTACCATTAACTTTGAAAAAAGTCATTTTTTTAAGAAAGAATTAAAGTACCTTGGATATGTTGTTGACGATAATGGTTTACGAGCTGATCCTAGCAAAATTCAAGCTATTATGGACTTTCCTGTACCTACTTCACGCAAAGAAGTGCGTAAATTTCTGGGTACGTGTAGTTGGTTTCGTAGGTTCATTCCTAATTTCAGTACTATAGCTGCACCTCTTAATAAATTAACATCATCTGCTAAAACTTCTCCGAAATTTTCTTGGAGTTCTGAGGCTAACTCTTCCTTTCTGAAACTAAAAGAATATCTTGTAACTACCCCAATTCTTGCTTGCCCTGATTTTGATCAACCGTTTTCTGTGCATTGTGATGCATCTAACACTGGCATTGGAGCCATGCTTACCCAAACGGTTAACGACAAAGAAGTTGTTATAGCCTACATGAGCAAATCACTTAACAAAAATGAAAGAAACTACTCTACTACTGAAAGAGAAAACTCTAGCTGTTATCATTGCCTTAGAACATTGGCGGTGCTATCTTGACAATGGCAAACCGTTTACTGTATACACTGATCATGCCGCATTAAAGTGGTTTTTGAATTTAACAAATCCTTCTGGTAGACTCGCTCGTTGGTCACTTCGCCTTTCTTGCTTTAATTTCACGCTGAAACATAAAAGAGGAAAGGATAATATTGTTCCTGATCTACTTTCTCGTTCTAAAAGCGAGGACAGTCATATTATCGCTCCTTTATCTTCGAATGAAGCCACGTCTTTAGACTTAGAGCGCTATAATAAAATCTTTCGTAATTGTTTAACTGATCCTCAAAGTCATCCTAACTATACGATTAAGGATAATAAACTATTTCGTTGCACTAATACTCCTTATTCTTTAACAGACGATTTCATCTGGAATGAAGTCCCTATCCCCTTCTGAAAGAGAATCTTTGATAAGAAATGCTCATGGTTCCGCTACAGATCCGCATTTGGGCGTATTTAAAACATACAAAAAAATATCATTGTTATATTACTGGTCTGGCATGTTTAAAGATATAGCTAAATTTATTTCCAATTGCGAAACTTGTTTGGCTTATAAACACTCTAACCACTCGCCTTACGGTCCTATGGGAAAACCCAAAATTTGTTCTAGACCTTTTCAATGCATTTCTTTGGACTTAATAGGTCCATTGCCAATGACTAGGCGACGTAACCAGTACATTCTCGTTGTAAATTGTCTATTCACCAAATATACACTTATTTTTCCTTTGAAACGAGCTATAACTACTAGTATTATACATTACTTAGAGAATTCCGTGTTCTTAGTTCATGGAGTACCTCAAACAATTATTATGGATAACGGTCCACAATTTCAATCGCATGAATTCCATAATTTCCTTGGACGTTATAGAATTCCGCATATATCTTACACTCCTCACTATTGTCCTCAGGTCAATACTACAGAACGCTACAATAAAACAATTATTACCGCACTAGCTTCACTGGTCGGTGAAGACCATAGGTCTTGGGACCTTCACCTATCTAAGATTCAGGTTGCAATGAATAACTCTGTAAATGAAGTAACTGGATTTACTCCTGCATTTTTAGTATTTGGTCGTGAACTCATTACTTGTGGTTCTATTTATTCTCAGGGTTACGACTTAGAAGAAATTACCTTTTTACCTCGTGATTTATATGCTAGAAATATTGGCCTTCTATCGTCAATTTTTGATAGAGTTCAGGTTGCACTGCACATATCTCATGTAAAGAATTCTAACCGTTACAATTTAAGGCACTCTTTTAAAGAATTCAATGTTGGAGATATAGTGTGGCGTAAAGACTACTCTTTAAGCAATGCTGGTGCATATTTTAGTGCAAAATTAGCACCTAAATATGTTAAATGCAAAGTCGTTGAGAAATTGTCACCTCTTGTATACATTCTTGAGGACTGCAACGGTTGCCGCGGTAAATGGCATGTAAAAGACTTTAAGAAATGACTACCTTACTGTTTGACTTTACTAGTATTATATGTATTTATTTGCACACACATTGGACTGATTTTTGGCTACTTCAGTCTGATATTTTTTATATATACTTAGCGACTAATCTCGTCTCTCTTTACTTATAGGATTCTCTCTTATAGTACCTACTTACTTGCTTAACGTTTTCTTTTAAAAGGCGCTTCTTGACCTTTTAATTCTAAACTTTAGGGCTCTCTTTTGCCTTATCTACTTACTACTTAGCGCTTCTTTGACTACAGAGGCGTTTCTTTTAAAGGTAAATTCAACCTTTAAAATTTGTGTCCTTTGATAGGGAATACCTGAGAGAGACTAGATTGTCGGCTATGGTCATCGACACTAATGGGTTTTAAGAAACGGAGCGGCTGACAACTCCCTAAATAAGCCTAAAGTCATTCTTATAGGGTACTTCCTATGGAGTTTGCGTCATTGATAGTGAACCCTACTCCTCCTTGTGATTGGTTCGTATGTTAGAGTGATTGTTAGAGTGACTGGATTTGAACTGTTTTTGGATTGTGGAATGGTATGTTTAAGTGAAGGTTGACTGGTTAGACTGATAGTAAGGATAGTATTCTCTTAACCTTGTAATCAAAATTTTCTCTGAGTCGAAAATTTTTCTGGGGTCGTGGGAGAAATGTAACGCAGCCTGCAGGGGCTTCGTTATACTACATAACTACTCATAAAGAAAGTTACCTTTGGTGTTAACTATAGAGCTTCGTTTTCCGTTTGCTATAGAGCTTGTATATCATTTTATGATTATGTCTTGTATTAGCATTTAATGTTCCTTGTACATTTTTATCTGTAAATAAATTTAAAGTTATTGTTGTAAATATTTAGATTGTCTATCTGACATTGTCTGACAGCTGACGTTGTCTAACTGTTTTTATTTTTCTATCGAATTGTCTATTCAAATTTAACTATGGAGTTTAGCTATGTTTCGAGAATATTCTATATTGTATGAATTTTAAAATTTAAATGTTGTAGAATAGAATGCGCATGGGCAATATAAAAGGACGCACATGGGCAGGACCACCAGTCTACCACCAGCTCTGAAGAAGCTCAGAACCTCAAGCTATAACAGTGCCAGTATACGTTTACCCGTAGAGTAACGGTGCCGGGGCACGGAAGGTGTTGCCTCCCTGCACCTACGCGCGTCTACCATCACTCGTGCGCGTATCCGCGTCGCGCCTACCGCGGCCGGCTTGCGGCGTGCGCGTATCTGTGACTCGCGCCCCATTTGCTGCCTCCTGCGCTCGGCGGAGCCCTACCGCCCGCCTCTTGCGACGCTGGATCCTACCGGCGCGCTGCCTGTGCTCACCCTGTATTACCGCCCTACCACGGTTGCCCACTTTGAACTTCTACCTTGTATATATATTTAGTGTAGTGTACCGGTGTAAATAGCTAGTTTTAAGTTAGTTTTAAGTTAGATTTAAGACTTTGGGACGAGCCATCTTTGTACATATCGCTTATAATTATAGCCCTCTTCCCTCTATCCTTGTCTTTTCTTCTTCCCCCTATCTTTTAGCTCCGTAACCCTCCGTTACGTGACACTATTTAATTTTTTAATGAAGCTTCATTATTTTCCAAACAACTTAATCTACGTATTTCAGTTTTTATCCAGTCTTTTACCGTCGCAATCCTCACAATTTAAGATTGCGTACCGAATAAAATTATTGTGCCACTTTACTTTGCAAGATAAGTATTATTTTTTATTTTCATCGTAATAAAAGTGTTCACCTATTCTGTCTGAACAATTTTTTAAACTTATTCATTTTTACTATCATGTGATTTTGTACATAATTATTATTATTTTAAGCTTATTTTAAAAATAATTTAATGTATTATCAACAGCACAATAAACTTTTTACACGAATGCATTTGTTTAAATTGTTGTTAAAGTCGTTGACTTTATTCTGAGATCTGAATCATAAAAATATAGTTTAGCTTACCTACTTACCTATGCCTATACAACGTAAAAATTAAACCTAGGTATAGGTACATGTATGGTCGCGGTCAAAGAGTGTTTACCACGTTAAGGATCATAATCGCACGCACACATGTAGGTGATAAGTTCTATATGTCTATTACATAATATTGATCATAGATATGGTATCCTTTTAACAATATGACAGATGTCAGTTAGCAGCAAAATTTTATGACAAATGTCATCTCATTTCAAAGAAATTAGGTTTTTTATGGCGGCTTCTGTGTTGTATCCTCTTTATGTCTCTTTTTTCATATTTACTTTAAAATTCTGATTCAAATTCAAATTTTAAATTCAAATTCAAATTCAAATTCAAATAATTCTTGTACTACTAGTCTTACCTATACACAGCACTTACAAATCGTCATACATTTGAATGACTCAAAACTATTTATAAGTACTTATGTATAAATTACATGTTAATACATATATATGTTGATACATAAAATATACTAAAGAAATAAATTAACATAATGCGATTCTACCACCGGCTCGGAAAGTTCTTTCTGGTCGAGAAGATCCGGCAAGAAATTCGCCAGTTACTCTTTGCAATCGCCAAACTTTCATACAATGTTGTGTCATCATCATACCAAGCCATACAGTTCAATTCTTACACAAAATAAAATAAAGGAAATAATAATAAAATAAATATTATGAGGTAAACCGAGGCAGACCAGTCCCCAAAGGTGGCACCTGTTCACAAGTATGACGTATGTGTCAGCCATCATTTCACTCAACCATATTAGAGGGAATATAATGACCCGCCACATAGCGCCACCACCTCAAAGACATTTGAGTGAGCATGACTACTTAGGTTCCCCTCATAGGTCACAAAGAGTAGTAGTTACTTAATCTAATACTAATAAACTGCAGGACGAGGTGTACAATAGTAGGTGGTTAGCATCTTGTCAATTATTGAATAATCAATATAAATCAATTTTTATACAGTAATAAATGCTGCTAAGCCATTTTTTATAAAAATGAGTAATTATATAATATTAATAATTTCCGTTAATATTAGGTAGGTATATGAAAATGCTACAAGTGTGCAGGCATGGAGGTCATATGTTCATGAATCCTTATCATTTAGGTAGTCTACAATTTTATAGTATCCTTTACTCATTAAACAGGCTTTCACGTGAGAAAAAGGTAATATTATGTAACTTGATATGGCATTTTTGACTTTAGTGCAAAAAGTGTGATACCTATTAGAATCAAATTTCAAAACACTTTTTGACCGCCACTGTACTAAGAAACTGTACCGAGCAGAAAGAACCAAGAAACGAATGTGTAAAGTACCTACATGTCCCACATGGAGTAAGATAATAATGGCATGCCCCTTTTTGTCTTGGCACGGATACCAAGAAAATTCGGATCTCAAAAAAAAGTACCTAACCTATATACTTGTAAGTAAGTATCCACCCAAATATATCTACACATTAGGTCTCTACAATTCTCTTTCCTTTGTTGATAATGGGCAGTATCCTAAGGCGCATCGCCCACTGGTAAGTAGATGCAGTAGTGGGCGGAGTCGAGGCGTTTTAGGATTGGTCTCTTCGAAGAGTCGAGGCGCAGGTGACTATGCTTCCTTCTCATTTTAATTAATTCAAACGCACGATACAAAATGACGAAGTAGCGGCGGAGTCGTGGTGTGGGCACACTTGAACGCCGCCGCCTATGCTTCGACCCCACTTCGCCTTCACATCACCCATGCCGCGACACTAGTTTTTTTATGTCATAGGTGGCAGACGACGCCCATGGACCCCCGCGACAGCAGTGGAGTCACAAGTGCGCTGCCTACCTTTAAACCCCCCTTTCCCCCGGATTGGGCATCCGGTACCCTCACTAACGCAGCGAAACACAGCACAATGCTGCTTCACGTCGGATTTCTGTGAGGCCGTGGTATCACTCTGGTCGAGCCGGCCCATTCATGCCGGCTATGTTAATTTTCGACTTAGCACATGCCATTTAATTATGAAGAAATCTAGGCATGTACGGTGTGCCGCTTACTCATGCGCCTCTGCTTCGAATTTACCTCCGAACCAAATTAAGATGGAAGTCGATTAAATGAGAATTACTTTGTGTGGTGTTCGTACGTTATGTCTTTTATCTACTTCACCTATTTTATTGTAAAATGAAACCATGTTGATTGAAAGCGGGAGTAAGATATACCTACCTTTGCTAGCGGCGCTAAAAATCCTACGAATATCGGCATTTGGTAGGTAGTATTTGCTCTTCCAAAAATTGAGGCCAGATTATCTTACCTTAGGATTTAGGCGTTTCATTTAATACATAATTAGTGGTGACTTCGGTCGATGGTAGTTTTGAGGGATAGGCAGCTCCGTCTCAAACAATCTCTTTTTTTAAAACAACAACGATGGATGTGGTTCTTAAGTTGACGGGTAGGGCACACTAGCGACGTCAATCGATTTAAATTTTTAGCTACTAAACCGGATCTATTTTAAACAATTTCGGGGTAACAACCTCTCGGCAAACACTTATACTATTTATTAAATAACCATGCACAAATGTCGTATATGTGTTTGCTGAGAAGTTGTAACCTCGAGTAAGTTGTAAGTCGACGCGTAGGTTATCGATGAGAACGCCCGCTGCAAACATTGAGGTAATTAGGTACCTCAATGGCTGCAAACAACTAAAAATAGTGACTTATAGAGATAAAACCTTTTTTTGTTGTTGTTGGGGAAATCTTCAATGAGCTCCTTTATTTAATTAAATTAAAATTATTTATTTTCCAAGTAATGTATTATAACGGACAGAATGATGTGACGACTTTTACCAAGAGATAAACGAAAAATAATGCTACGAAGCTGAGGCGATTCCAGCGCGCAGCGGCCTGGTGGTGATCCTCGGAAACACATGAAACAACTTCATGTGTGTTGATGTTTACGCATTGGGGCGCTAGGTGGTGCTGTTCCAAACATACTGGCCACCTTGGAAGATCTTGATATCTTCCAACAGTCGATTCTTCTACGCTGGAATGTTATTCATCTGGTCTGCCTCTTCCACCGTTGACTCAATCGGGAGAGGACAGATTCTGGTGCAGGCTCGTCGAATGGTTCCTGTAGCAGTCTTTATTTCGACAACTCTGGTGATGCCATCGTTTCCAGAGATCAAACGAGTGATGCGTCCCATTTTCCATTTTAGTGGAGGCAGATTATCTTCTTTAATGATTACAAGGCTGCCCAACTTGACAGCTTCGCCGTTGATCTGCCATTTCGTTCTTCGTTGAAGTTCGGAAATATATTCTTTACTCCAGCGCTCCCAGAAGTGTTGCCGGAGTTGCTCCACTCGATCATAGCGACCCAGGCGCACGGTAGCAATCGAGGTCAGATCTTCGGAAGCTGGTGCTGTCAGCGGCCGACCAATCAGGAAATGGGCAGGTGTAAGCGGTAGGTAATCGTTAGGATCTGCGGAAAGAGGTGAAAGGGGACGGGAGTTTAGGACGGCTTCGATTTGCGATAATACCGTAATAAACTCCTCGTGAGTTAGTTGAGCATTTCCCATAATACGTCGCAAGTGATATTTACATCTGCGAACTCCACTCTCCCACAAACCACCGAAATGAGGAGAATAAGCCGGGATGAAATTAAGTTTTATATTATTTTCGCTAGCAAAATCTGATATTTGCTGCGAGCTATTATCAAAAATAACTGAAAGTTCCTTTTCAGCACCTACAAAGTTTCTTCCGTTATCGGAGAATATAACAGACGGCTTGCCGCGCCGTGATATGAAACGTTTGAACGCTAACAAATAGTCCTGTGTAGATAAACTGCCTACTAATTCTAAGTGAATGGCTTTAGTAGTGAAACATATAAATAGGCATATATAGCATTTCACAAGACGAGCACCTCTGCTTTTTCGGTTCAAAACGAGCCTTGGCCCAGCGTAGTCCACTCCACAAGTCATAAAAGGAAAACTAGGTTCGATCCGTTCCCTAGGTAAATTACCCATTAGCGGTGTTACATTTTCACCCTTAAGACGAGCACAAGTAACGCAGTTATGTACTACTTGCCTGGCCAGATTCCGAGCTCCAAGCACCCACCATTGCTCACGCATAGTCGACACTAAGAGTTGAGGTCCTCCGTGTAATAATCGCTTGTGTTCGTACGTAAACAAAAGCACAGAAAGTCGATGTTTACTTGACAATAACATGGGATGCTTCTTATCGTAATTAAAGCTTGATGAATTATCTAACCGACCTCCCACACGTATAATTCTATCATGATCCATAAAAATATTTAATCCGTTGATTTTATTGACTTGTTTACACCTTTTAACTGTCACCGGCAAACTATTTTTAAGGTTAGCATATTCCTCCGCGAACGATTGCTGTTGTGCGAAACGAGTCAACATAATAACTGCCGAGCGCAGTTCATCCGCAGATAAGAAACCGGTTCTACGTTCGGCTGCCGGCGCGCGCGCATTATGTATAAAACGTACCTAAACAATAACCGCCTATACGTTGGAGCCGGTGAAATGATGAATATCTATCAAAATCTATAAAGCTACCAGTGGCGAACGGCCAAGTTTTCGTTCTAACGATAATAAACGATTTTTTGCGGTATGATATGACTCCCCCAAAGAATAAGCTGATTCTTTTAAGGGCATTCGATCTGAAAACCTACCGGTTTCGTCGCGAACAGTAGTTTCCTTGAACAACTCTTCGCATGCAAAATCATCTTTAGACATAACAATAGGACAGTTAGGTATTTCTTCTAATTCCCAAAACTTACGCAATTGTGATTCGATTTGCACAGAATTACACTGAACGTTTTCAGAACTAAACGTTTTATTAATTGGGCCAGATATAATCCACCCTAATTTAGTATCGTGCAGATAAGGCCCGGAAGGAAGTCGCACTTTATTATTATTTAATAGCTCCCAAAAGATATCCGCGCCTATCAATATATCTATCTCGGATGAGATGCTAAACGTAGGATCAGCTAATACGATTTAGCTAGGTATACATATAGACTCGGCATCAACGTCTATCGAAGGTAACTTCGAGGTAATGCTAGGAAGTACTAGGCATTTTATACCGGTCTCAAATTCATATGTTTTCGAACGCATATGAATATTACACGCGTGGGTGGACTGAGAAACGCTTTGTCCTACACCACTGATACGTATTGTGGACTGTAATACTGGTATGTTTAAACGTTTACACAACCTTTCAGTGACGAAGCAACTTTGACTTCCACTATCCAGGAGTGCACGGACCGTGTGATATTTATTATCTGAATCGGCTAACTCGACGAGCGCGGTAGATAATAACACCGGTTGTAACGAATTTGACGTCATCGCACTGCGATACTCATCTGATGTACCAGCGTTCGAGCTAAGTGCATCAGCTGATGCGAGTGACGTCATTGATGACTGTGGTTGCGAGCTTGCATTCTGCGCCGAATACGCAGACGAATGACAAGACGCTCTGTTATCAATGTGCAGTAATGTGTTATGTTTTTTGTTACATAACTTGCAAGGCCCAAACACACATTCGTTGGGTGAATGAGAATCGCGAATGCAATTTTGACAAAGATTTTTATCTTTGACTATATTCCACCTATCATGTACGGATATATTTAAAAACTTAGCGCACGTATAAAGTACATGATCACCGCCGCATAATTTGCAAGTTCGACCTTGGTTACGGTACGCGTGATTTTTATTTGTACTTTTCTTATTCGATGCAACAGAATGTGTATAGAAGCGACGAGCTTCTTATGATCGCTAAACTGTTTCCCTTCATTTCGAAATTTTAACTGAGATGATTGTGTTAACGTAAAATTACTTTTATTGTTACCCGATTTAATCATGTCTAACATGTCAGCACGATTTCTTATGAAGTTGAGTAAGTCGTCTAACGCTAATCTACTTACTTTTTTTTGTGAATCGGACAAAAGTAGACCCTTATGAGTTTCCCACTCCCGTTCCGTAGAATAATCAAGTTTAGACACGACAAGATATATAATTAATGTATCCCAGGATTCTGTAGGCTCATCTAATGACTGTAACGCACGTAAGTTACGAAGTGTCGCATCTATAAGTTTCCTAATCTGTGACGGACATTCTTTACTCAACGACGGCGTAGTAAACAACGATTTTACATGGTTATGCACTAACAAACGATTATTATGGAACCTATTTTCCAGTAAATCCCACGCGTGGGCATAGTTAGGTGCTGTGAACTCTAATGAATTTATAACCCGTAATGCTGTATCACTAAGCGATGACCTTAGGTAATGAAACTTATGGATCGGATCTAGATCCTTACGAGTATGAATCATTGTTAAGTATGAGTTTCTAAACTCGAGCCATTGATCGCATGAACCGTCAAATGTAGGTAATTTAATCTGAGGCAGTTTTACCTTCACAGAACTATCTGTAAGAACGGACTTAACATTGTCCTCCGGTTCATTCTGTTTTAATATGCACTTAGCAGCAGCTACAAGTTTATAGTAAATTGATTCATAATCTTCTCTATACTCTAAATTAACAATTAAATCATCTTCGCTACTAATTTCTTCGATTTCATCCTGAATACTACAAAATAGTTTGAACATTTCAGTAGTTGATTCAATTCTCACTTTTAATTCGATTAAATCTTGAGATTTAAGATCAGGTGAGCTAAAACTTGAAATAAATTTATCAAAATGACTAAGTCGACGTTTGTACACTCCGCGACGTCTACGTAATTCAGGGAGACGGTTATCCGAATTCAAATTTGTACAACCTGAACGCGGTGATTTTGACCTAGATCGACTCCCCCCAGATCCCTCTACTACCAATTTATTCTCACTCTCACTCATTTCGGTAATTAATGGGAAAACAAAGAGTACTTACAGTTCTGTAAATGCCACTCGAGCCCGCTATACGAAATACCTAAATCACTTGGAAAATATCACGATATTATCTAAATCTAGGGATAGGAACGATAATTTGAAAGGATACGAGTGCCCTGATGATGTCCTGATGATTTCCAAGGCGTTGATGGCCGTTGATATTCAAAATCCAAGTCTTCGTCCTGGTCTCAACGGCAGTGGATTTGATTCCTGGTCGCTGTTTTCTATACGCTAATCCGGCGCTGAAGGTCCATGTTGGGGAAATCTTCAATGAGCTCCTTTATTTAATTAAATTAAAATTATTTATTTTCCAAGTAATGTATTATAACGGACAGAATGATGTGACGACTTTTACCAAGAGATAAACGAAAAATAATGCTACGAAGCTGAGGCGATTCCAGCGCGCAGCGGCCTGGTGGTGATCCTCGGAAACACATGAAACAACTTCATGTGTGTTGATGTTTACGCATTGGGGCGCTAGGTGGTGCTGTTCCAAACAGTTGTATTATTTTCAAACATAAAACTACACATTTAACCCATTGTGTAAGGTAATAGAAGTAATACTCTAATATAACCAGAGTTTATTTACCTTACTCTAAGGGCCGATTTTTTATCCCTAGTTAAGTTTAACCAAAGGTTGAAAAAAGTAACCAATGGTCAAATATCGCCAAAATGTGTTTAATTGAATAATAGTTAGCTCAACCAATAGTTATATCACAAGGAATTACGTCACTTTGGGGCTGTCACTTCTACTATTAGTTAGACCGCTATAGTTAATTTAAACAAAAGGTAACTACGGATCAAAATATCGGCCCTAAGTCTGCATTCAACAAATAGTAATAAATGTAAATGGCGTCTGCTGTTGAATTTTTTCGACTTCTTATAGCTTTCGTATTTTTTTTTTGGTCTAGTTGCCAGCAAAATCTTTGGTTAAACTTGAAAATAAAGGAGGTTTACAACTTTTATCAGTAAAGTCGTGAAAGATGCCGCCACTGCCGCTAATACATCATGGACCCCATTTGGTATGGCAGTCATGGTATGGGAACACAGTTATTGCCACGACTTTCTTGGCGCATCATAGGATGCACTAATAAATGACAAGTTAATTCGGACCGCATCTGTGTTCTCCACTAAATGTCAAAGTCATTACCTAGTCATTGGAGTCATGAATGAAACTGTCAGATCAGACACAGACTGTCAGATAGGGATGTTCAATCCGGGCACTTTGTATCGATACTCTGGATCGCAAAGGATCGTACGTAATACACTGTATCGATAAAAATATGGGTCCAATAGATTTAATACGATTTTTCGGATCGATCCAGTATAGTATCAAGCATTTTTTTAAATTAAGGTGGTCCGTTTCCTATACAAACTTGTTTTACAGGAATACTAACAGGCAGAAGCTTGAATATGGTTAAAATGTCTTTTAAAAAATTATATATGTGTGTATATTTACGCGAATGGTATAATCTTTCAAGTTTAAAACATAAACAAAGTATAATTTCGATTTTAAAAAACGTAGCAATTTGCGAAATCGCTTGAATGTGTGTGTGCTTGAAACGAATGCAATCTCTCGTAAAAACGGCGACATCTATACGAATCTAGTTAAATTTCCTAGATGGTAGGCTATGTTTGCTTAGCTAAACGAACTGGCTATCGAACAGATGGCGCTGAACTGCAATAAAAATATGCATGATATTTTAGCGATTTGTTAATTTATATTCATAATATATTAAAAATTGTATTTTTTTATTGCTATAATAAAACACAAAAAAAGGTCACACACTTTGACTTTACATTGATAAGAAATAATAGAGGCTTTTAAGTGCGACCGTCTGTCTACCCGCTGCGCCATCGAGGCATGGCATTGTGTTAGCGACGTTGCCACTCTTACGCGTCGTTGCCATATTTCTATAGCACCAATTTCTTCAACTTGAAATTATTTCGGGATTTTAGATTGCTCCTTTACTGGGTTGCCAGAAGGTACTTTTCCTGAAATTCTTGGTAAAATTTAGTCTTTCTTTTTTTTAATTTCCTTTTTTTTCATTGGTTCCATAGGAGAAATATTGTGAAGTGAGTGTACATGAAACGAACATGCAATTTATATACGCATCCAGGTACGAAATACAATTGATCTGTCAAAATGAGCAAAAATGTACATTGCCATCTCTGTCAGTTTTAGTCTGCATGAGTTTAGTTTGGTATTGGCTGTCTAAAATCGCCGTGAGACTGGGGCCAGAAAACTAGTCTGTATATTTATGGACAGGAATTTGGGGACAAATACAAAATCGTACCTGGCAACTATGACTCAATCTAGCATCGCGGCATCGTCCGAAGTGCGATCCTGTTTACGCTTTACAAAATGTACCTACCGCTAATTTCCAAAACTTTTCAACTAAAAAATTCAACTGTAAAGTAATAAAATTTTAAGAAATACCTACTTTATTGTTACAAAGGATTGGTCATAATAGTGCATAAATAATTATTTCCAATAACTTAATTATAATATATTTCTAAGGAATGATAAACCATTTGCTGTAACGGAACGTAATCTAATTTTTTGTGATAACTAGTGCTGTGTATGCATCAATCCATTCAACGCTAAAATAAATAAATATCGATGATATTCATAGCCTTGGTTTGGTAGGTGCATTGTTGAAGAAATTGAAATACAAACATGAACATCTGCAGTTCGCACGAAACGTAACAGCCACGCGCTATCCGTACTTATCTGATAATATATAATATGTAGTACAACGGGTAGGCCAATACAACAGAGTTGGATGGAACTCTACTACTGCTACTCTCGGCTCCGTTCGGGTTCCGGGACAAAAGTATACGTACAAGTACAACCAATTATTTTTTTAGTTTTAGTGAAATTACTGTATTTAGAGTCGAATGTTGCTACGAATTTTCTATGAGCGAACGGTTTTTTTGAGTGATATTGAATCAAGTTCGTCAGGGTACAAAGTTAGGAACTCATCTGTGCAATTTATTGTTCACGTCGCGTAGTGTTAATCAAGCGGCAGTGTTTTAAATATTCTAATGTTTAGTGATGAGTTTAGAGGATAAAGTCCAATGTGGATTGATAAATAGTGACTCCATTGGTAATGTATTGGCCTTAAAGTTATGGGAACTCGTGATAAACTCTTGGAATTAAGAGTCAAATGTAACTCTTGTGGTCATTGATTGAATTAAGTAAAAAAGTTAAGCTTGGTAAGTACATACCTACCAATTTAACTTACTTTTCTTGCTACTTTTAACTTCTACTACCTATGATAATATTATTTTTAAAAAGTGATAGTCTGTAATTTAAAATTTAATAGAATTTTTCCAATAAAATGTATGCTATGCTATGATGATAAATTTTCATTTGAATAATGCTTTTATCGATAAATTGCCAGCTTCTCTGATAGCAAAATAAACAACTCTACTCGTACTTTTTCAAACAACTTTTTTTCATTATGTCTGAATTTCTGACTGACTTGTTCTGATCGTTGTTTAGGTATTATATGCAATTTGATTGACTTTTCTATATTTTGCTGATTTTTTTGATAGTTTTGTTTGAGATGAAGTGAGGAGCTGGGTGTTCACAATGGACTTTGGAAGGACAAACAAATCGAGCTTTTTAATGTGTTACTCTCTTACTATGTACAGAACAATAAACTTTGCTTTTCAATTACAGAAAGACCTATTCTCTAACCAAACCTCAAATTGAACTGAATGATGAAACAAAAAATGGATTACACAGTGTTTACTCTTTTGAATGTACCATGTGTGGAATGCTCTGGAAGCGAGCTAGTGAAAAGGATGGTCACATAAATAAAGCCCTAGTTTGGGGTGCTGTGACAAGTGGCAGCTACTATGCACAAGTAGCCCAGATGACTGCGCTTATGGATATACCAACTTTATCACCGAATAAGTTTCACTCAATTGAAAAAGAATTGGGATCTGTGTGGCAACATCACTTGACAGAGGAGATAATAAAAGCTGGAGCCGAAGAAAGAGCCATCGCCATTGAAAAGGGACACATGTCCCCTGATGGGGTGCCATATATCACTGTCTGAAAAGATCATATGGGCATAACTGTAACTCATCTTCTGGGATGGTAAGTTTAACTTTGTTATAATCACTTGTTTGTTATACATTTTTCATTGTTATTTAATTTTTGCAAGTAAAACTTTAATCCCACTGAAAATGTGTCTCAGACATAAGGATGGTACAAAGTCCAATAAGGGTAACTCCGTGTGTACCCGTATTAGTACTTTAAAAAAATTTCTTACCAATTCGGGAGTTCAAAGTAATAATAGAATGTGTTATAAAACACACACCCCTTTATTACAAAACATGGTCTAAAGTTAGGCTTGGTTTAAAATGGATGCTGTCACTTTCATTTGAAAGCTATATAAAAGTGACAGCGTCATTTTTAAACCTTGTAGACCATTTTTGAAATAAAGGGGACAGATGTTTGGTAACAATATTTAATAACAAATTGAAATAATATAAATTTATTGTTACAAACATTCTTACATTATTTATTTCTTTTTACAGATACTTCAGTCCACTTGGGATAGAATGCATAGCATTCAAGCATGGTGATTTTCAAGAAACACTCAAAGTTACTTTAGAAGCATTTTATTGTATATAAATTGATGTAAATATTTTTTATTAATTATCAAAAATTTACTTGATACTACCTCCTGCCTACCTACTCCTCTACTAATTTGTACACCTCGTCATACAGTTAACTAGTTTTGGAATATTTACTTTTGTTGGTAACATATGAGGGGAACTTCACTAATTATCATGCTCCCCAAATGTCTCTGAGGTTGTGGCACTATGTGGCTGGTCATAACATTCACTCTGCTATGGTTGAGTGAAACGATGGCTAAAACATATGTCATACTTGAACAGGTGCCACCTTTGGGGACTGGTCTGCTTTGGTTTAAATCATATTTAGCTTATTATTTTGTGTTGCATTATTAGCTGTATGACTTAATATAAGGTATACTTTGTATAATGTGTAATAAAACATTGTATAAAAATATGGCGTTTAAAGAGTAACTGGTGAGTTTCTTGTCGGACCTTCTCTTCCAGAAACAACTTTCCGATCCGGTGGTAGAATCGCATTTTGTGTATTTATATTTTAATATATTTTATGTATCGGCATATTTATGTAATCACATGTAAATTATACATACTAATGAAATTGTTTTAAAGGATTCAAATATAGATTTTATTATATTGATTGTTTTTTAATTATCATTCCTAAGGACTTATACCACTCCACTTCTTCTGCACGAACCTATCTACATGAAGTTATTAGAAGTCGCCCACCTACGCACACCCAGCCTACTCTATTAGGTCTACAGACGTTATGTGGCAAAAAATCGTCCCGAAACGAAGTGAGGGCGGACCGCTAGTTACATAATAAACCGCACTTCAATTTCGAAAAGTCCAGTGTGTGTTAAGTTATCTACTAGATTACCATCGCTACCTATCCGTAGTCCATTCGATAGATCCGAAGAAGAAATTCATACATTCCGTAATTCCTACCCACATCATATTTTTAGGCGCCATCTATTGCCAGCCAGGAATAACAGCTATCCGATAAAAACCATGCTTCAGCTTTGTATGTGTGTGTGGGGACGATACGTACGTACACAAGTTGATATTAATTTAGCAACGATGCAGCAATATAACGATTCTGGTTTAGTTGTAAATTGTTGAAATACATCAAAAAATCGCAGTTATTACGTAGATGTCGCGAATCACTCTACACTTAAAATTACTGTCCTGTAGAAGTCGTAATTATTTATTTTCTCGATTCACTGACAACAGAGCCATCTCTTAGCAATCGTTTAGCAGGATTGCGTGAGCTTCCACCTTAAGCAATTTGTATTTTCATACAGTTAAGTTTATTTGAGAACAAAAAACCATAAAATTGCTTACATAGGCCAATCCTCATAAGGAAGCGTAAGTAAAAATTTTAATTTGATAGCCTCTCTGGATCAATACGATCGTGCGGCTCTCATTCAAATTTCAAAGTAAAGTTGTTCAGTGAGAATAAGCGGGCACAGATGTTCCTACAACGGACCAGTAACTTAATACTGTATCGCTAAGTGTTCCCCAAACGTAATATACAATGAGTGATCTTTAATCACAAGTGCCAATCTTGCTGAAATTGAAGGTGTATTGAATTAAAACGTTTAACAAAATCTACCGCCAGATAAATACAATTTATTAATATTTATAATATGAAACAGTTCGTATTTACACTATACTAACTTCGTAGAACAAGGAGGCGGTCAGTATTCACGTTACAAATAAATATTATGGTTTATTGTGCAATCGATCCGATGCTCATCTTACTTGTATCGATTCACTAACGGATCGAAAGCCATTGTATCGATACAAAAATTGCTTGGATCGTATTGCTTTGTATCGATCAACACAAGTATCGGATCGGATCGAACATCCCTACTGTCAGAATTATTTGAAAACAAACAAACGCAACGGTCGTGCTAGTTAATTTTTTAGCAGTTCGCTGTGATTAAAGTTTCAATTTTGGTTTTTTATTGTCTGAAAACTACATAATATCTCAATAAAAATCTGTTTGAATTAGATTCTACAGTAAAAATGCCACCTAAAGACGCGGATATCCCACAAACCGCTGCGGTGAAACCGAACCCGCGGAACAATCCAACAATGTTTAAAATATTCCAAAATGTTCAATATAATGTGGTGCAACATAAGAAATACGTGAAGGAAATGGTCAAGTTGTATAAAAAGGTTAGTTTTTATTCATAATTTCGCTTAAAACTGTAATATTGTCAATACAACTTCGAGACAGTTCTCGAGATTGTTTACATTATAGCAGTTCTGAAGTTATCTAGCAAGCCAGAGCATGTAAAAGATGTAAAAATAAATCCACTGAACACTATTGAATCATTATCTACTTGCTTGTTAAATTCTTATTTAAAATATTTATCTTACAAATAATTAATGTACATGGGACAAAACGCGGTTATTATTTTACATAAGTACATACTCGTAGTAGCATATACTCACAGCTTGACGTTTCGACCGCGTTACGACGGTCGTGGTCACAAGTGTCACTACATTATGTCCCATTTACATTAATTATTTGTATAATGCAACACAAAAGTTTAAAATATTCATACTGTTGATGATAAGTACAACTAGCATCAAATGGAATTACTTTCAAATTAACTGCTGCTTAAATTTTACTTTTCAGACAGATGAGAACTTTTTCCGTGAAAGTTTCAAGAATGCCCTGCACTATTTGTTCACTTTTGGGGATACTAGTGCAAACGTAGACCGAGTTGTGCAGTTTGTTGCGACTTTCTGTACATCTCTTGATGACGAGGAAGAGTTTCTGATGTTTATTTGTGATGTTATATTTGATGTAAGTGAATGAACTCTCTTTCTATTTAATTATGAAAAATTAAGTTACAAGAAGAGAGACTGGTAGAAGTATACACTTTTTACTTGGTTCTGCAAAATTCTAATCTTAACTAATTTAGTTCTGGTAAATCCATTAAATGTCTTACACTAATGATGTTATGGTTAAAGGTCCCTAAACCTGGAATATATAAATCTCAAAAGGAACATACATTTTATTTAGTGTGAACATTGCAAGTTTAAATCAAATGTTTTTTGAAACTTTGTTAAGGCATCAATCCTATCTCTTAGATTTGAAGGCGACATACTATGTGGCTTTTTGTTATTAATAACGGTACACCATTTGTAATTTTTTTTTTCAGTGTCAATGTGTGTCTGGTCAATCAGTGCGATACCGTGCGAGTCAGCTGCTGGCAGCTGTACTCTCTGCACTTGGAGAAGATGCATCCTTGGATGATGATCTCTGTGATAAACTGCTTGCGTCACAAGTAAGTATTCTGCCTCGGAGTTTATTCAGTCAGGCTATCACATCATCACCAGAATATTAATGTTCCATTTCTGGAGCACAGGCTTCCTGGTACCTTGATCAGGAATGAGCGTCAGTCTTACCTTCCCTGCGGATTGGAAGACTTTACATTTGCTTTAGAATCTTCTCCCATAATATCTCTGCTTATAATATCTGTGTTGTGTTTCGCTATTAAGTCAAGGAGTACATTAATATTGCAGGTGTCCATAGGCAGCGGTAATTGTTTACCTTCAGGTTATCTGTTTACTGCTCTGTTACCTGTCGCATAAAGTGCCGCCTCACAATGTTATCCTTCATATTGCTGAGCTAGTGATATGGTGGCCTATGCATCTTCAATCAATTTATTACCCAAATGTCCATGAGCAGTTGTGTCTTTCCTTGCAACTTACCACAAGAAGTAGTCTCAGCTAAAAACAAATATATTTAAGAATAGACTAGACATCTACTTACAAAATGGAAAATAAGATATACTTGTATTGTAACTGGATACAGGCAATAATCAGTTCCTGAACTGCCTGCCTGAATAATGAATAATAATAATAATAACTTAAAAAATTGTTGGAAGATGTATAAGGGTACTGAACTTACGTACCAACTAAATTTCAGATGCAGCGCTTACAAGACACTAGAGGCGCAGTGCGTTGCCGCGCGGCGCTGGCGCTGCAGCGGCTTCAGAATCCGATGGAACAAGATGACGAGGTGACAAGGGCTTATCGCTTCCATATGAGCTGTGACCCGAGCTCATCTGTTAGAAGGTAATAAAAGTTTGTTTAAGATACATTCAATACGTTTCAATTTGCTGAAAAATACTTTTTAGAGTAGACTATTTGCGCCCCGCGGTTACACCCGCGTTTTCTTTATGATGATAGCTTGTGTGTTAATATGATATGTAAGCTATATTGTGAAGTTTCATCAAAATCCATTCAGTTGTTTTTGCGTGTAAGAGCAACAAACATACATACATACTCACAACGGGTCGCGTTTATAATATTAGTAGGAATATCCTTAGGATTAGAAGTTGACCCTCCATCACTTCAACCAGCCACATTCTTCCAGTAATCTCGCTGTCGTCTTGACGTTGTAGAAGGCTTCCCAAAGAATGTCTGCTTTGCCCAAATAGAGTACACAGTACTTTGCTTATCCTGCAATGTGACGTGTCTGTTTCATCCTTTCCTTCTATGTTTGCACACCTAAGTTGTAAAGGTACTTGCCAAAGCTGTTATCTCCTGTTAAAGCACATTATACTGACGGAATGGTTTACTGAAATTTAGAATGTTCCTTTGTTCCTTGAGAGAGAGGGAGAGCAAACTTTTATTATATATCTTCTAAAAAACCTTCATTGTTACAGGGCGGTGGTGATGTCCATCGCAAAGTGTACGCGGAACGTGCCGTATGTCCTAGAGCGTTTATGTGATGTAGATGAGGCGGTGAGGCGCGCCGCCTTCCTCTACATCGCTGGCGTGAACGTCACCCAGCTGCGGGTGAGGCAGAGAGTGCTGACGCTGAAGGTAAGAGTATTTTCAATTTGTTGTTATTCAGATCGACATATAATAAATAAATAAATAAATATTTTACACCATGACATACATTGATCTGACTCTGAGATAGGTAGCTCAAGCACCTGTGTTACGGATATCAGAATCAACAGTAGGATTACAATTATATACATATAATACTTTTCTTTTGTAAATACATACTTATAATACATAGGTAACATCCAGACCAATACAAACACATATGTTCATGCACACAAATGTTTGCACTGTGCGGGGATCGAACCCGCAACCCTTGCACCAGTGCAGAGGCAGCGTTCACTACCACTGTTCCAAACGAGTCGTCGCAAAATGCATATATGTTCAATTATATGTATAATATACGTTATAAGTTATATTTTTCATGTATGACGATTTGTAAGAGCTGTATATAAGCCTATGCAAATAAAGTACTTTTAAATTTTTAAGATCTATGAATAAACTTTTTACTGTGCAAGAGCCACGCCTCTACCTGATTGATTCCACGGCCTCGCAGTAATCCGTCTGCTCGTCTGCCACCTATCAGCACCGACAGCGCCGACCCCAGGTAACACGGAAACAGCAAGAGGGTGATGATTTACGCTGACCACTCACGAATCTGGAGTTTAGGAGTTAAATCCTTAAGGTGACGGGTAGTGCACACTAGCGACGCCAATCGATTTTAATTTTAGCTACTGAACTGGATCTATTTTAAACAATTTGAGGGTTAAAATTTCTCGGCAAACACTTATACTATTTATTAAATAACCATGCACAAATGTTGGGTCCTAGGATGATAAGTGTTTGCAGAGATATTGTAACCCCAAATTGTTTAAAATAGATCCGGTTTAGTAGCTAAAAATTAAAATCCATTGGTGCCCTACCCGTCACCATAAATTAATTTCATCTTCATTATCAGCCAATTTTATTTTTTTTTATGTGATAGGTGGCAGACGAGCAGACGGATCACCTGATGGTAAGCGATTGCCGCCGCCCATGGAGACCCGTGACACCAATGGAGTCACAAGTGTGCTGCCAACCTTTAAAGCCCCCTTTCCCCCGGATTGGGCCTCCGGTATCCTCACTCACGCAGCGAAACACAGCACAGTGCTGCTTCAAGCCGGTTTTCTGTGAGGCCGTGGTATTACTCCGGTCGAGCTGGCCTAATCATGCTGAAGTGTGGATCTCCCACGGTCTTTGCAGTCCACTGCTGGCCTCTACAAATGTTTGCCACTCCAAACTCAACCAGCTCTTGACCGGGCTTAGCAGGACTAGTCGGCCCGACGATCTCGTTAAGGTCCCGGGATCAGTGGTGGAGGCCTATGTCCAGCAGTGGATGTATATTAGCTGATATTTGATGATGATGATAATGATTTAGCTCTTGCCTGAAATTGGTTTATTGACTAGAAATATTTACAGGTGGGTTTAACAGAGCGTAGTCAGCGCGTCCGGAGAGTGGTGGAAGAGATCCTCATACCAGGCTGGCTCAGTACGTTCCAAGGCAACATCGTGGACCTGCTGAAGGCGATACGTTTGGACAACGCTCACGATGCTAAAGACTCGCAGTATGTGGCTGGGAAGCTGCTGGAGTCATTATTCAAGTAAGTAAAGTTCTTTGAACAATTTGTTGTGGTGATTTGTAATGTCATTCACCATGGGAGACTCACTCATTTTTGACCGTGGGAGAGCCACGCTTCGGCATGAATATGCCGACTCGACCGGAGTGATACCATGGCATCACAGAAAACCGGCGTGAAGCATCACTGTGCTGTGTTTCGCTGCGTGAGTGAGGGCACCGGAGGCCCAATCCGGGGAATAGGGGTTTAAAGACACACATCAATACACACCACACATCTACTCAGCATCACACACATCCACTTTATTATAAATAATGTAAGTAAAGGTAAATAATTAATAAACACCAACATCATTGTATCATCTATAATATTAAGAAAACACTCCTGTTATTAGTATTATATTATTCTAAAAAGAGCCTCCTCTCACAACACAGGGTGACCTTATTTGAGAGCAGTTCAAATATTGCTAAGTATCAGTGTTTCTTGAATAAACGATATTTTCATTTTTTCAAAGGTTGGCAGCGCACTTTTGACTGTACTGGTGTCGCGGGTGTCCATGGGCGACGGCAATTGCTTACCATCAGGTGATCCGTCTGCTCGTCTGCCACCTATCACAATAAAACACTCAACGATTGGAGAGTGGTGGAAGAGATCCTTATACCAGCCTCGCGCGTTTTACATGCGTTTTGTAATTCAAAGCTCTTTAGTAAGAAGCTCTGTAAATAGTGTGCTGAATGTGTCCAGCAATGAACTACAAATAATAACGTGTCGTGTGGATAAGTTCTAAGTTAAGTTTTTTGGTCATGTCAGTGATATGACGACCCGTTTGGAAGAGAGGTAGTGAACGCTGCCTCTGGTGCAAGGGTTGCGGGTTCAATCCCCGCACAGTACAAACATTTGTGTGCATGAACTTGTCTGTTTGTATTGGTCTGGGCGTTATCCATGTATTTTAAGTATGTATTTATAAAAGAAAAGTATTATGTGTATATATTTGTAATCCCACAGTTGATTCTGATATCCGTAACACAGGTGCTTGAGCTACCTATCTCGGAGTCAGATCAATGTATGTGATGTTGTGAAATATTTATTTATTAAAAATATATATATAACGCAATGGAACCGCTAATCATGCAAGCAAATGTAGAAGAAAATTAGAACAAGCGGTAGATCACAATAGATCAAGCTGGTCACAGTGATGCTGGTCTGGCCATGACCATGGCGCTTGAACTGATCAAGTAAAATCCGCAGTGGAAAATCCTTTGTTCTCACACTGCACCAGACAGGGCACATAGCGAGGAGAACAGACGGCCGCTGGGGTGGAAAGGTCCTCGAGTGGAGGCCACGTACAGGAAGTCGCAGCCGTGGCAGGCCCCCCACAAGGTGGACCGACGATCTGGTGAAGATCGCGGCACAGGACCGATCTGTGTGGAAAACATTGGGGAAAAATTCGAAACATACTTTTTGCTCGACCCGGGAATCGAACCCTAGACCCTAAGATCACGGCCCGGTACATAAACCACTAGACAAACAGGAGGTCACATAAAACATTTTTTTTATTTTTTCATTATAAATACTTTTTTTTCGCAGACGTCTCCCAATGTCAGAGCTGCTGGAATGGTTGCCAACAGACAAGACCCTCCGTCTCATTGCCGCTGATAAACTGAACAAAGAGACTGCTTGGTACTGGCGCCACCTGGCGGAGCATCTGCAAAGGATCGAGGATGATGAGACGCTGGAGCAAGTTCTGCCCGACTTGGTCGTGCTCACTGGATACATAAGGGCGTAAGTCACTTTAAAGAAGCAACCGCGAATAAAAATCCGCTAGATAGATTAAATAGACGTGGGGACAAGGAGGTTAGTAATTTTTTAATGTGATAAGACAAAATGACAATGTTAAGTATTTAACAACCAATCACGTTGAAGTTCGCGTGTACGTAATGGCGGCTATCGCGTGCGAAAATACCACAAGATGGCGTACTATAGGACTGAGGTCCATCTACAAGGTGATTGGGTATTTTCAGACGTGATACGTCAAATTATCATTTTAGGAATAAATCAGCCAATGATGTTAAAGTTGGAGACCTCGGTGCTCAAGCACGCCATCTAGCGGATATTTCACACGCGATATCATTTATATTATCATCTGCAGCAAAGAACACTTTTATTAATTGATATCAATGACATATCACATCGTAGTTGCAACAAGTACTTATTCATTTCAAATTAGTCATTTTAACTGTTATTTTCAAGGGCAGGACACGGATGCTTACTATTGTAATAAATCAAAGCTACTGTTACACATGCTCATTTGTAGCATGCTTAAAAAGCATACCAAATATGAGTATGCTTAATGAACTGTCCACATTTATTTACATCTATTAGCATGCTTAAAAATAAGCAAACCTGTTTACACATGCTAAAGCACTCCGCCACACTCCCCCTTCCACCCGCACTACAGGTAGCATGCTTAAAAATCGACCGGCGTGCGATTTCTGAGCATGCTCAAAATTCGCATGCTTATTATTAGCACGTCCGTCCACACATGCTACTAAGTAGCACTTGCTCAAAAGTAGCACGCTTTAACAGTACCTTAAGACCAAAACTACCTTTGCCTGTACTTTGGCCCACAAATAAAATGTAATTTTTGACTTTATTTTGAACAGGATCGTCGAGTCCCCGTGCCCGTCAGAGAGCGAAGATCCGGTCGGCTTCAGTACGCGGCAGTACGTTCTCCACGAGTTAGGCAGTATGCTACGTGTATACGACGCCACGGACCCGTCCGGACGGACTTCTCTGCAAACACTGATCACTGATGCACTTACTGGTGAATATAATAATTATTTCAATCAATTCAATATCGTCGCTTATAGGTCTCGATATGAGTAGGCCAGGTCGGCTCTTCTCCATTTTCAACCCCTAGGGTGTAGGCCTCCTTCAGTTTATGCCATTTTTGTCGATCTTGGGCGGTTTCTGTCCACTTTGTTCCTGCCAGCCTTTTGATGTCGTCACTCCAACGCATTTGGGGTATTCCTCATTGGGCGTTTCTCGCCCCACGGTCTCCACTCTACCACTGCCTTGCACTACAAGCCGTGTTTACGCGCGACATGACCCACTTCAACTTCAAGACCCGTTTCTCAACGTCGCTTAATTTGCTCTACCGGCCGGCTCTACTAAGAATTAAATTCATCCCATTATGACGGCATACTCTAGTAAATATACTGCTGTTGAAAAAAGTTGGTCCTTCGAGCGGCATATTTAGAATAGAAGATTGTTTTGTATAGTTTTTAATTGCTCATCAATTCATCATATAGCTGTCTCTGTGTAGTACCATCTGAAACAGTCATATTTCATATGCTCATAACTAATAATGATAAACATTGTCTGACACTTTTTTAAACTTAATTAAGGTGGTAATACGGTTTCTATTTTTTTGAGAAATAATCTTGATATCATGAATTGTGCCAGCCTATACTAAGAAAAGAAGCATATAACAAAAAGGTTGGCAAAACCTGAAAACTTGATTTGACACTGACATAAGTGACATTGATAGATTTGACAGTGACGTATCTATCGTAGTTTTTTTTTATCTTGAATTCCAGTTTCGAGAACTTTTTGCTATGGTCACCGGTAAATACAATCTCGGCGGTCTTAGCGATCTCTTCCAGACAACCGTAGGGCAAAGGAAATGTACAGCGAGTAGAAACTTCTCAGTCATAATAACCAACATATTATCTTTTTCCTTTTATCTCAGGCGACTACGGCCATCTTAGCCCTGATGTCATACGCGCGTTCGTGTCCGCCCTAGAGATGGTGGTCCCAGAAGTGACACATCGCATGGAGGTGATCAGCGGCGTGATATCCGCGCTGAGAGACCCCCCGGAGCCGGACGTGATGGCGCCCCCTCCGCCGCCGGTTGACAGTGCAGAAGTCAAGATACAGGTAGGTGGGTACTTGGCTCCTTTGGCAGCCATGAGCAAAACCGCGCAGCGAAGGAGACAGCATTATAGTGAATTATAAGTATTGGAACAGGCAGTCTCGTTAGTATTCCGCTGAATTTCTTGTGATAACGTTTGGGGGCAGTTTTTGATTAATTCATAAATTTTTGCTAGTTTTGCTACTGCATATTCTTTATCTGTGATCACTTGTGTTTTTTTTTTTACATTATGGCAGACAAGCGAGCAGAAGACGGCTTGTGTATATGATTTTTCTTAGGGTTAAATGTATGTTCTTTTTTAGACCTGGCAAAAACATATCTTTTAAAAGATTGGAACATTTGCATCTGGATCAGTGCAGAGATGCGGAACAGTGAAACACTTCATTTGGAACATCAACTCTCAGATAGGATCCGTGATTCATTCCTGTCATTCGGATCATTCAGCTCATTCGGATCATTCGGTTCATCGGATCATTCAGCATTCGGTTCACTCGGACTCGAGCGAGATCCATTTGAGTCGAATGATACATTCGGAGCGAACATTAGAAATTCGGAACAGTGTATCATTTGGATCAGTTCGGATCACTGAGTCGTTTTAGTAAAGAGGTATACGGTCAGTAAAGAGTATATTCTTTTTTAAAAATAAGTTTTGTTTTTCAGCGTGCTCGTCTTCGAGTCTCTCTAAACGTAGCCTATGGAGGCGCAAGAAGAAGCAGTCAGAGATCAAAACTACGCGTTAGCAGCGGAATGTAAAGCTAAGGTAACATGCTAATTTAGGTTCTATACTCGTATTTACAACGTTTACTTTACCCCGTGTATGTATGTAAATGTGATTTATTGTGAATTATGCCCTTTTAGGTAGAGGACATTCAAAAAAAGTTAGAAGATCTGAATGTACAGCCAACGCCTCCGCCTGTCCCTATACCAGTAAGTTTTATTTTATTTTATTTATTTAGTACAGCCACATGAAACATATAAATACAATCGCGGACTTAATGCTAATCAATGTTACAGTTCTGGTATGCACCAAAATAATGACGCGACGTACATAACACTTACGAAATATAAAAAGTAAAGTAACATCCTATAACTGTCCCACTGTAGTGCAAAGGCCTCCATCATAGAAATCAAGTCATCGCTACTATGATGGGATTAGGCTTAATCACCACGCTAGCCAAATGCGGATTGGTGATCACAAACCCGATTCGATCGTGTTTTGTAATATTGTGGTGAGAAGTTTTATTTCTTTTCAGACTATTAGAGAAAAAGTGTCGGACGAAGTGACTTTGAATAAATGCTTAATTATTTTAAACTGTGCCCTGGACACGCCTCATCTCAAAGACGTTACTCCGATGCTGAAGATGATCTTTAACGAGTTAGAGGTAAGATTACAAATATTTCTTGGTTTTATATTGATGGCACTACCGATTTCTAAAATGGGGGTGATCGTCTCCGCAATCCTTAAAATTTTTAACTTTCTTAAATTTCTGATGCAGAGGAAGGACGCAGTGGAAAAAAGCCGTAATAATAGCCGCTAGAGTATCCAAATAATTAGTTGTATTTAATAGGTTTAAAAAGCATACACGGTATCTTGGTCACATGGAGACAGTTAAACATGATAGATTATTATAAACAAAGTACATATATTAAATTCAAATCAGTGTCACAATATTGCCAGTGTCTGATTAGACAAAAAGCAGGTTTTACCTACATAAATTCGTTAGCGACCCTTTAAAAATCAGCATTGTTATGTCTTGCTAAGGAATTTCGTAGTTTTAAGTAGATTAAAATTAGTAGTAGTAGTAAGATTTGTCGCCCCGAGCAACACGAGATTTCCACCCTCTAAAAAAAAATTGGCGTTTTTTCGTTGGCTGCCTGAAAGCGTGCCAGTATGCCAAAAACATTACTAGTTTATTAATGACGTTTTGTCATCAGCCGTCCATCCCGATAAAAACCTTTGAAGTGTGCAATATAATTCTCACAACATCTCATACGTTGACCTGATTCCGTACTAAGTAGCTTAAGCACTTGTGAAATATTGAATATTGAATTATAATAGGTTTTTATTTTTGTCTTATTTTAGGTGGAAATATTCCAAAATCCCGATGTATTGGAGAATGCATTAGAAACGGTAGCACTATTTGGAATGCTGGACAAAGAATTTGCAAAAGAAAATAAGGCTTTCTTCTTCGCCAATGTAAGTATCCAACTTAAATTGTTTTATTCTCGAAAGGTACTTTGTATTTCTAAAAAGTAATAGACATCATGGATGTCGGAGCACAGTCATGCCGCTGCCTTCTGTGAAAGAAAACTCTTTACCCCTTCCAATCAGGAAATCACAATCCCTTCCTATATTCAAGTCCCGTGTCAAAACTCACTTCCTATCTCTATAAATAGGTACACGGTTTTTTCCTTGTCTCTTCTTCCTTTTTTATGTGGTCTGCTCTTTTGTCATTTATACCTATCTATAAGAAATATTTTTATTGAATGTTTGTTATAAATTAGTTTGTTATTATTTGGGTCGTTCTTCTTTTTTATCGACAATAAGCCAGTCCTCAGTAACTTATGAAGTAATTAATTATATAAAAAAATATACGTTACACCATCAGGATATTCCTTATTTACCATGAAATAATGACATTATTTTATCGTCTTGTAAGTACTATAGTTGATTTAACTATGTAAAAAATATATATAAAGCGTGACAGAGGTGTAAATGGCACTAATTTCGGGGGACGTGACGGAGGTGTTCATTTCAATCAAAAAGTATTCTTTATCAATTAAATTTTACATCATGTAACAGTCCATCTGTAAAATAGTACATTAACGAATATTTAGGACATACTATTTATCATTTTTAGTCTGTTATAAAAAAATTAAATGTTGATTTGTAAGTTTGGCTCATTGTCGATAAAAAAGAAGAACGACCCATTTATGTTATGTATTTATATATAAAATATGTATATTTCTGACATTCTCATGTTATTTGTTATTAATATATAAAATATGTATATTATATATAAAATATGTATATTATACATTCATATGTTATTAATATATAAAATATGTATATTTCTGACATTCTCAATTTCATTTGTTTAAACTACTTTGCACTGCCTTCCCTTATTACGAATACGATATTTCTATCCTCTAACCATAGATTGTCTGGAAGAAATCGCTACAAGCGATAAGACCGCCTTATTGTACTTTCTGTTGCTGTTGTACATGCAATACAATACAAGCATGATACATGCTTGTATTTTATTTTTATGCAATAAAGAACATCTATCTATCTATCTTTTCAAAACTCGTTTACTCTTAAAAAAGGACATGTCATAGCGACCAGGGATCACCGCGGCTTATTTCAGAGTTTGCTCGAGAGTGCGGAAAAATGATCGCTAAGAAACGAAGCGTTCTGAAAGAGGTTAGTTCCGGGGGTCTTAGCACGAAGAAGTCCCGTAACGAACAAGAATATACCTGTCGCATCCAAACAAACGATAAACATAGCGCATGTGAAAGGGAGAACTCCGGTTCGGTCGTAATGCCCGGTTTGCGCTAAGGCCCCACATATTGGTCATGGTGCCAGGGTTCACCCTTTTGAACCCATGACTCCTCCTCACTTAAGGTGACGGGTAGGGCACACTAGCGACGCCAATCGATTTCAATTTTTAGCAACTAAACCAAATCTATTTTCAGCAATTTCGGGGTTACAAATTCTCGGCAAACACTTATACTATTTATTAAATAACCATGCAAAAATGTTGGGTCCAACACGTACGCGAAAAATTGATTCACGCTAAAAGCGGCCACTTTAGGCGTGAATAAATTTTTCGCGTACAAAAACAGACCCAACATTTGTGCATGGTTATTAAATAAATAGTATAAGTGTTTGCCGAGAGGTTGTAACCCCGAAATTGTTTAAAATAGATCCGGTTTAGTAGCTAAAAATTAAAATCGATTGGCGTCGCTAGTGTGCTCTACCCGTCACCTTAAGGTCGTTGAAGGAAAACCGTGGGGGTTTAGTCGGTATGCCTCTGGCCGGCTTATCAATAGGAGAAACCCTCGCTAAAGGAGAGCCCGACATAACCCTCCTTCTCCCCAGCAGGAGGGTATGCATAATCCGTCGCCGAAAGGCGCCGACATTGCACTCCGGGCCGGCGGCAACAAAAAAGAGTCCAGATAATATGGATGGAGCGTACCGCGGCGTCTAGTTGTGCGATTGGTTTTTTTTCGAAATGTTATGAATATAATGTATCTTTTCCACAGCTCATCGATACATCGAACGAGCCCATAGTGACGACAGTGCTGAAGTGTATAGTGGACTTGCTGTGCGTCCACGGCGCCAGGGTGTTCGAGGATGACGCGTCGGAGTCCCAGCGGCTCGACGACTCCAAGTCAAAGCGCGCCAGCAAGCGAGGCACCTTCCACTCGGTGGACGCCGTCGATGAAGATGGTAAGTTTTATAAACTAGAAATCAACACACCTGATGGTAAGTTATCATCACCAACGCCCATGTTTTTTCTTGAAGATCACCAGGTCGTATCTGTTAGGGAACACCACCGATGGTGACAGAATCCACAGTTTTGAAGGTTTCGGTAAGAAGTCTCGTTAAAAATACATCCAAGATGGAATTTGCCGTTCTGACGTGATGGCAAGGTGCTAAATTTTGCAGCTGAAGCTGAAGTTGAACGCCCCTAGTCACAGGGCGTACGCCCTAGCTCTTAGGGCTCTTGTGGCTAGGGGCGTTTAAGAATACTGCCAAGGTTTTCCCGGCCTGTCGTAAGAGGCGACTAAACGGGCTTTCGGAGTACGTGAGCTTATAATTAGGATTTGAGTCCCACACACCACCTTGTTCCCTACATGTAGCGGTGACGGCCATGATGGTTTCCTCTGGGGAAAAAAAAACTCTTAGGGCGTTCGGTAAAGAATGTCACTTACGGCGAAAATGCTGAGCCCCAGCGCCTGGACGACATAAAGTACTAGCGCGTAACCTTCCACTCAGTGGACACAAAGTAGTAGCACGGCATCTTCCACTCGGTGGACACAAAGTACTAGCGCGGCATCTTTCACTAGATGGACACTAAGTACTAGCGTGGCACTTTCCACTCGGTGGACACAAAGTTCTAGCGCGGCATCTTAAACTCGGAGGACATAAAGTACTAGCGCGGAACCTTCCACTCCTTTACTGTTTTATTACAGCTGCATGAAACAATGGAATGGTCTTTATACAGTATGGTCTCATGACCATACTGTATAATTGAATAATTAGACCATTCCATTACTCATAGTAATGGAATGGTAATTATTCTCATTATTGTAATAAAATAATTCACTTGTTTCAGGAAGCATATCGGAATCTGTAATATCGTTGTCACCCACCCATAGCACGGTCATTGAGCTTCTATTGAAAATTATGGACAGTACCGTAAGTCTTAACTCTTGTATCGTACTCTTATACTCTACGCAATAGTAGCCTTTATTAATAGGCCTATGTCGACTCGAATACCTAAACGCTTTTTAACTGAAATTGGCCAATGTCATGCTATCCCTTTCCATGTCAACTTTAAAACAGAGACATCATGTTTAAGCATTGCAGTGCAAAATGGATAACTCTTGTTAAGGCGATACTTAGACGATATAAGCACCGCCAAGTGATTTATATTGATTGTGGCGAATAGGAGACATTTTTTTAAAAAATAAGCAAAAAGTACTCGAACTAAATGATTTACATTTTTTGCGTATAACGTGTAGCAATAAACTCCATAATTGCTAAAAGTGTCCACTTTTAGCAATCAAGATCCTATTAGTAGTTATTTGTATTGTTTATAGTTTTTTGGTTTCCGCGATCTCGTAATCTCCTTTCGCCGCATCATTGCATGAAAAAAAGCATCATTCATCATCTCATTTCGCTGCCCATGCATCACCATTTACACGTGCTGCACCAAGATTTGCTAGTATCGTGCACGCCTGTCCGTCGCAGGTGATATGGGACGTCACCAACAGATTCATCGGGGTGCGCCCAGAACTGTGCTTCGTATTCCGAAGTGCCGTGCCATTTTTGTGGAAAAATAAAATACTACTACTATTATCCTTTCTTTCTAGAGCCTCTTGGCATTAAGTTCGCCTATTGTATAAACATTTTGTGCTATAAAATTTTAAATAAATCATTTCCTTATAATACTTGTTGCTCACTCTTACAAAAATAATATCCTATTCGGCAAATATCACTTGGCGGCGCTAGTATCGTCGCAGTATTTTAATATTTTTATTTTGTGTATGTTTAGCGCCTAATATAATTATTTTATTCAGTATCGCCTTAAAAGCTACAGCTTTAGAAAATGATTTGGCCCATTCCATCACCAAACGACCGCGGCGCGAAGGCTTTCATCCTTATGTGGTAGAACTACCCCTTATCCGCACGAAGCGATTCGCTTCCACATTTATAATGCGGACGGCTAAGGAATGGAACTCCCTTCCGAGGTCTGTTTTTCCCGACCACTATAATCTGGACATCTTTAAGGCAAGAGCTAACAGGCATCTTTTAAGCAAACGCGTATCATCCTAGACCTCATTGTCGCTTTCCATAAGGTGCGATTGTGGTCAACCGTTAGCCTATTGACAAAAAAAAAATTTAAGTTTTTCTTATATCGTATTACAGTGTGCCACATATCGCTTGATAATAGTCGAAGGTCTTTGTCGCCTCCTGCACCTCGGGCACCTGGAATCACCGGCGATTCTTAGTCGCCTATTGCTTCTTTGGTTTAACCCAGCTACTGGTAAGTTCTATCCTATTATAAAATGAAAAAAAAAAAAAGCTTTTAGTGAAAAAATGACAAAACACTACTACAAATAAGATTGTTTTTTGAATGACAATATTAGGGGCATAGTAATTAATTATTATTTCAAAAGAGTAACTGCTGAGTTTCGTGTCTTTTTATGTGATAGCTCGATAGGTGGCAGACGAGGAGATGGATCACACCTAATGGTAAGCGATTGCCGCCGCCCATATACACCCAGTGGAGTCACAAGTGCGCTGCCAAATTTTAAACCCCCCTTTCCCCTATATTGGGCTTCCGGTACACTCACTCACGCAGCGAAAAACAGCACAGTGCTGCTTCACGCCGGTTTTCTGTGAGGCTGTGAGGTCGTGTTGTTGTCTTCTTAGTAAAAAAAATATCTTATGTACTATCTATAAATATTAAAACATTCACAAGTGTTCAGTATGAAACTAAATGAGGGCGGTAAAATTCCACTAGATGGCGTACTGTTGGGACTGACGACGTTTACAGCATTGGCTGTTTCGTTCGTCATATTGAGATTTTGCGTTCGAAAATGGCCAATAACTTTGTAGTTGAACCTCAGTGATATATTATAGCGCCATCTACCGGATTTTTCACATGCGATAGTCCCCATAGAATAAACGTTTTTTAGGTTTATTTTTTTGTAAACATATTGTATCTATTTTTTATTATTTTTAGTGGAAGAAGACATGCTCCGTCAGACAATCGGCGTGTTCTTTCAAACATTCCCTACTACTGTTGATGGCGCTCAAGAACAAATACAAGTAAGTGGTCTATGTTCTATTATATAATTATACATTGTATCTTGAATACCTAGCTTTTAAGTTTTGTATGTTGTGCAATAAAGAGTATCTTTCTATCTATCTATAATATAACTATTTATGAAAATGTCGTATTAGTTACGCCACTTATAACTCAAGAAACTTTTAGATCAGTTTTTGTGATATTTCTTCGGCTGGATTGGTCTTTGTCCCAAATAGAAACATAACTACTTATTAAAATATTTAAAATAGCAAGACTATAAAGAAAAAATATTTTAGAAAAACAATGTTTGACGAAAAAAAGTTCGCTGCTAAAAAAACGCAATCGACATTTTTTTTTAATTTATGGGTTTTTTTTTTCAGAAAGCAACACTGCCAACTTTAAGGACGCTAGCGAACGCACCATCGAGTTCGCCTCTAGCAGAGATTGACCAGGAAGCAGTTGTCAGGTTCATAGTGTCGTTGACTCGCGTCAATCATGAGGTAAGTAAAGTGATTTACAACTTTTGATCTATCTCCCATTTTGTTTCTTTGTAAAATGGCGGCGTAATCTTTCATAACATGGCGACATAGTGTTATGTAAAATAACGGCATAATAATCGTATTAAAATTGAAGTCGCTTTGGAATATTAGCGCTATTTAAGTTTCCGTAGCAAATGGCAAAAAATGGATTCCTTATGGATTTGTAATGTCTGTATGTCTCATCCACATTTTAACGAAACTATAAGAAGTTTACTATTGAAACTTGGTAATTAGATGTATTCTATGAACTGCATTAAGATTTGCACACATAATAAGTGTTTGCCGAGAGGTTGTAACCCAGAAATTGATTAGAATAGATCCGGTTTAGTAGCTAAAAATTAAAATCGAATGGCGTCGCTAGTGTGCTTCACCCGTCACCTTAATTTATTTAAAGCTTACTGTATTAATTAGCTGTTAGTCGCCCATAAATAAATATTTCCCAGCTCACAGACAGCCAAGGCTCGATGGCGATGGCGCTCTGCAACTACGTGGTGCGGCGGCCGTCGTCCACGGAGGTGGGGCTCGCGTGCCGCATGCTGGCGCTGCTGTCCCCGCCGAGGGATGGCCAGCTGGCTACCGAACTGGCTAATATGCTGAGAGATTTGTGTTTGGTAAGTACAGTCTTATGAGAACGACTGCCGTCTAACCTTCGCAACCCTAAGACAGGGGAACCAGATCAACTGGATCATGGTACCAGAAACAATTTGACTGTTTTGACAAAAATCAGAGGTTACTTTGTAATTAACGCCCTGTTGGTCGAGTGGTTTAAGTACCGGACCGTGATCTCAGGGTCCTGGGTTCGATTCCCGGGTCGAGCGAAAAGTATGTTTCGAATTTTTAGGACATAGCTCGGTTTTGTCATCACCAATCCGCATTTGGCAAGCGTGGTGATTAAGCCTAATCCCATCATAGTAGCGATAACTTGATTTCTATGATGGAGGCCTTTGCCCTGCAGTGGGACAGTTTATAGGCTGATTTAAAAAAAAAGTACAGTCTACGAAGCCGAAGTCTACAAAGTCGATCTTCGGATGTGCGCTTGACCAATCGAAAAAGTTTATTTTCTCTTTTGGCCAATCAGCGGGAGGGGCGGAGTGTGCTTTGACATTCCGCCCCCTATTGTACTGATCGACTAATTCCTATTGTACTGACTTCAAAAAGTTATCTTTGGAACTCGCGCAATGGGGGCTATCGTGTGCAAAAAATCCGTAAGATAGCGTACTATCTACAAGGTGATTGGGTATTTTTAGACGTGATATGTCGAATTGTCAATTAACGAATAAATTAGCCAATGATGTTGAAGTTGGACCTCCGTTCACAGGCACGCCATCTAGCGGATATTTCACACACTATAGACCCTATTTTGCGGTTATTATCTACAAACGTCATTCCTATTAGGTCTGTGACGGTCGTTAACCGACTGTTTGATATAAACTTTTTGGATTGATCAAGCGGACTCCGAGCGCCAGTGAACCGAACTAAGGTCGACTTTGTAGCGGTCGACGTATTATTTAGTCCGATCACGGTTGTTTGGTACGTGAGAAAAGTCGGAACTAATTCTGTTTTGACATTTTCGCATAGACAAAAAAAAACGTTGTTCGACGCCCTCTTGTCAATGTTACTGAAGTGTCTTCTGGATCTAGGTCTGTCTGTATAACGTTACATGGCTATTTTAATATGACGCGTCAAAAGATCACCTATCCTCTTGTTTATTTAATATTAATATGTCTAGGTTACCCTTTTCAATGATTATATTGCTAACTATTTCAGAAGCTACCTGACAAGCAGTCATGCAGAAACCTAACTCGTTACTTAGGCTCCTTGGAAGCTCTCGAGAGGGCGAGTCTCAACAAGATGTCAACCTCGACCGGTATGTTTATTTCTCAACTAGCGGTTGCCGGCGACGTCGCTCACGTGGAGTTTGGTTGGTACAAAGTAGCCTATTGTCTCTCTCCATCCCTTAAACTATTTCAAGTAGAGATGAGCCGTATTTACTAGAACAGATCTACTGTTACTAAGCGGCACCTATTCTAAATTTTTAAATGCTATGAATTGATATTAATGTTCCGAAACAAAGTGAGGACTGGCTACTAGTTTTAATATAAATTGCAATGGTTATTTTGTATGTAACGGTGTAGTATTTTATTTACGAACCGTTTTTATTTTGCAGGTGTATCTGAAGTCACTGAAGGCACAATGCAAGTAGAAGACACGATAGGAACGATCGGACGAGCGACGACATCTTTACGTGAGTATAAACATCTTAATACAATGAATGTGAAAAGTCCGCTAGATGGCGTACTATAGGAATGGTCCATCTGCAAGGTGATTGGTTAATTTTAAATGTGATTTATAAAATATGTGTATGTGACATATAAAAGGGTCATTTTGGCGAACGAAGCAACCAATGATTTACATCAGACATCATCAGACCTCATTCCAACAGTACGCCATCTAACCAATTTTTAAAAATCCTTCTTATTAATCATTTAAAAAACAATAATGTCTCTTTTGAACAAAATCGGATTCCTTATTAGTGGAATTTGTATACTTTTTTTTTTAAACTAGGGATGTTTTCAAGTCTACGCTACAGTCGGCCATCCAGCTTATTCAACAAGCTGCTTGCAAGTATGATCAAACACGAGTCAACCTTATTGAAACAAATTAGAAATAGATATTTTTTCTTCCATCTTAATTTATATACATTTACTTCATTAATTTATATGTATAGTATAGTCATTTTGTTATTTTTTTTAATAGTTCCGTAAAAAAATGAAGTTTAGTTTTTATTTGAAGTTCACAGTCAAAAGTAATATTTTTAAAAATACGATCTATGGCACACTTAAATGGATAGTAAAATAACTGTAGTATAATAATTTGTAATTTTTTTTTATCTACTTATGTCAAAAACCATTTACATACTATGTAAAGTAAATATTATCGTTGTATAATGCGAGTATGTTGTAATTAAGTAAGTAATTTTTGACTCAATTAGGATTGATTTTTTTCAGCTCAACCGCTCGCTCGTAGCACACACGTAGTTATAAACGAAACCGTCGAGGAAGAAGTTGAGATTGATGAGACGTCCCCGTCTGAAGTGATCTCTAAAATTGATGAAGGTAATAGGGTATTTGTCTTAGCTCGAGATTTTACAAAATATAGGTAAATATGTACCAATAGCAAAAATCCTCCATTAAAAATAAAACGTCTAGCCGGTTTTATGGTCATTCAAAAATTCATGGGCGAGTCCATTTAAAACAGTCAGCCCGGAGTCTGGATGTTGGCGGTTTTGTACCCCCGTGCCTCGGAAAGCACGTTAAGCCGTTGGTCATGCGCCCAATCCCTTTCCGGTCGTGTCACGCTGGTGTCCCATCGGATCGGAATATGAGGGTAAGGGAATAGAGAGTGCACTTGTGTTTGCGCACACACTTGAGCACTATAATATTTTTTTAATGTGATAGGTGGCAGACGAGCAGATGGATCGCCTGATGGTAAGTGATGCCGCCCCCATAGACACCCGCGACACCAGTGGAGTCACAAGTGCGCTTCCTACCTTAAAGCACCCCCTTTCCCCGGAATGGGCCTCCGGTACCTTCACTCACGCAGCGAAACACAGCACAGTGCTGCTTAACGCCGGTTTTCTGTGAGGCCGTGATATCACTCCGGTAGAGCCGGCCCATTGATGCTGCAATGAAACGTGACTCTCCCATAGTGAGAATATATATCCTGCGTACGTGGCTGATCGTTGTGATTGTCCGCCGTAATTGGTTGGAGGATATTATTAATAACATGATAAGTCTGATATATCGCAGCGGTGCACGCAATTCAACGTGTTTGGTCTTAAAGTTAGAGCACAGTAGTATCTGCGCAAACATAAGTACAGTTTTACCAATTTATAAGTTACACCAATGTACCTGCGCAGAAGTCTTACGTTCGAAAACTGCTGTAAAATCTTAACCAATCACAACCCCCCATTTACGCGCGCCAAAAATTACAATTTCTTATTGGTTGATGCGTCAGAGCCATGTTCGATGCGAGTGCGGTTAAGAGGTAGCATTCCTCTCTGGATTTCTTGTATTTAATCTTAACGTAACGCAATAAAGTCTGTGTTTCAACTGCTTTCGCAATCGTAATCAATCTGATTTAACTTGCTCTTCTGCGTAGACGAATTTTGCCGATGTTACTTATAAACGTGGTACAGCTGTAACACACTTTAATATCTTACCTTATAACTCCGATAGGCAAGGCCCCACGACTAGATAGGGAGGACCAACAAATTTATTTTGTAATTTCTTTACTATCTTAAATTTTAGAACCACCTGCTGAAGAAAGCAGTCCCAAATCAAATAGACAATCGTCAGAGGTAGAAAACGTAGAGGCGGACGCTCCCGAAGTGCATTCGGATTCAAGCAGTGATGTTTCGCCGGTGAAGAAAGCTAAAATGACCAAAAGTAAGTATTTCTATTTATAACATGTTAGTAGCAAATATAAAAATTTTGTCGTATTTCATTGCTCTCATCTTCTCGGATCCTTAGCCATCGGGTCAACTAAGGTTTTGCTGCTAGTAAAAATAGTTTCTTCACCAACACTATTAACTCTCATATGCAAGCAAACTGATAGATGTCAATGTGTCATTCAATGACAGATGTAAAGTGAATGAGGAGAACTCACATTGTATCTGTCAGTTTGCTTCGCATCAGAGTATGCATATTGGCCTATTAACAAACGATAAACAGTGACGTCATTCTATACAATTTTGATTCCAGTTTTCACTAAGAACATAATTCTTGTTTATGTTTTATACTTTTTTTACTAATTTTGATATATTATTGTTTTGTTTTTATTGTGTCTTATGTCTGTTGTACGAAAATACATTGTTTTGCTGATATCAGTAGTTTTTGTTAGCATATCACCAGCAGACATAGAATTATTCAGCAGATTGATATACAGTCCATCGGCAACAATTATGTTTTATTTTTATAATCATAGGCAAGAAAAAGAAATTGTCAATGAACAAAGAATCCAACAGCTCAAGTAACAAAGCGACCAAAGGGAAGGAGCCAGCAAAAGGCAAGAAACCTCAGGAGGAGAGGGAGAAGGGAGGAGTTAAAAGGAGCAGATCGCAACGCTCTCTAGTCGATGTTGAAAGAGGTTTGCAATTTTACTCATTAGTAGGGATGGGTTGAAATTCGTTTCACATTCGGTTTAACCGGACTTCGGCAGCTTAAACCGAACTGCGTCATTTAACCGTCTTACTTCCTTATCGACGGCATTACTCGTATTACATACTGAATGACAACAAACATTTTTCCTTAAGAAACATAGGGTCTCCTATAAAAAAAAATCCCTCCCCATACAATTTGCACCAATCAGCTAATTACTTTTGTATGGGAATCAGCTAATTACTCTTTTCCTTGGGGGAAAATGATTATTTTCATCAGTATAATGCTTAAAACAGTATAATGCGTATAACGGTTAAAACGTCCGTCTCTGCGCATAATGTCCTTATCCCAAAATGACATTTTCTCGATATGCCCATTTTTCAAAAAGTCCTTTTCTCATAATGCCCTTTCTTAAAATGTCCTTTACTCATAATGTCCTTTTAATATGCAGTATTTTGTTAACAACAGACACATTAAACTCTTTTTAGTCAGTCGCTTATCTATCTAATTATCATCAAAACGATTTATTTTTAGAAAGTCTAAAAATAATCATCATCATCATCGTCATCGTCAGCCCATTTAAGTCCACACTGCTGGGGCACGGGCCTCCCTCAATCACATGAGGGGTAATTGCCATACTCACCACGCTTGGCAGACGGGTTGGCGAGGGTTTTTATATTAATGCAAAGTTTTCCTTCTCTGGGTGCTGATGATCATGCCAGCAGCTTTATCTTAGTCGCCTTTTACGACACCTCGGTAAGAGTGAGGGTGGCCTATTATACTCTGCCGGGGACCACACGGGAAATTTTTTTTATTAAAGGTGTATAATGTAAACTAGACGAGATTCCTTCTGTTCTGACCACTCCAACGTCAAAAAGTTAACATTAATTCCAGCTCAACAAGCCAAAGCTGCGAAAGCGGAAGCAGCCAAAGCCGCCAAGGCTGAATCAGCTAAAGCCGAAACTGCCAAGACCGTGAAGCCCAAGCCCAAAAAAGTTAATTCACCGAAAGAATCTCTGTCACCGCCCTCCGACCTGGACTGCTCAAACGTAACCGTAAGAAAGTCTACGAGAGGGTTACAGTCTGCTTCTAGTACGGACTCTACAGGATCTCCTAAGAGTGGCACGAAGAAAGAAGCCACGAAGAGGAAGAATAAAGGTACCTTTTATAGTTCTTGATTTTCGATAACATATATTTTGACAGCCTCGTTGGCCCAGTGGATAGTGCGTCGCACTTCAAAGCGACGGTTGCGCTTAGGGTCCCGGGTTCGATCCCCGGGTCGGGCCAAATTTGTACCTGAGTTTTTCTGTTAAGAAATTCTTAGTGTCAGCCCGGAGTCTGGAAGTTGGCGGTCTTGTACCCCCGTGCCTCGGAAAGCACGTTAAGCCGTTGGTCCTGCGCCCTATCCCTCTACGGTCGTGTCTGGTGTCCCATCGGAATATGAGGGTAAGGGAATATAGAGTGCACTTGTGTTTGCGCACCCACTTGAGCACTATAATATATCCTGCGTAAGCGGCTGATCTTTGAGTTTTTTTTTTTGATTTGATTTGAGATGACTGACCGGATGGCGCAATTGGTAGTGACCCTGCCTCTTATGCCAAAGGTCGTGGGTTCGATCCTCACCCTGGACAAACATTCGTGCGATGAACACTTGTGTTTGTTCGGTGTCTGGGTGTAATACATGTATTTAAGTATATATTTGTGTTCCTCTGTTGTCTGATATCTGTAACACAAGTGCTTAAGCTACCTAGTACGGAATCAGGTCAACGTATGAGATGTTGTGAGAATTATTATTATTATTATTTAGCCTTAGCCGAAATCGGTTGGAGGATATTATTATGTATTAACATAATATTTGGTAATATTTTTTATTTAAATATTTTATCCATCTCCACTTCTCCCATTTAAAAATGAAATCGAAAGATATCAGTTCATTTGGTAATACAGAATATACTGGTGTCTACTGATCGAAAAATACCATTTACGAAAAGTAGACCTAAAATAACATGTTGAAGGAAAAGTGGTGGTGGAACAGTAAATATAACTTGGTAATTTTATATGTTGGTATAGGATTACCAGGTTATTTATGCGGTTCGTGTAAATGAAACGGAAAACTGGACCGAAACTGCAAAATATTTAAGTTGCATATTAGTTGTTTGTATTATGAGCACTTTTGCGATTCAGTAGCGCTACCAACGGATTTTTATTGATTGTAATGAAATATTGATCAAGCATTTAAAATAAAAAAGCTTAGCATCTCTAGCAAGATAGATTTTTTTAGTAGCCACTTTTTTTTTAAGTTTGCTAGAGTTGATTTGTGACATGAATGGCGCGTGCAAAATAAGCTTATTTATTTTAAACGTTGATCAATTTTGCATTTACTGTCTTAATTTTGTAATGAAATCAGTAAAAATCTATTGGTGGCGCCACTGAACATGTAAAAAAGTCCCTTAAGAACAACTTACGTAATAGTGAAAGTCAATCACATCACATCTGACATTACCAAAATGTTGTGTCCATTAATAAATACCGAAACTAGCCTTATCAAAATAAAAAAAAATGTATTTGCAGAGGCAAAAGAGACCACTAGACCAGCTACCAGAGCCTCGACTAGTTCAGCTAGGAGTAGCGTTGGCTCTCAGGGGTCCATGCTTGACAACTCAGCCGACGAAACCGAACTCCACACGATTATCTATGACCAGCCCATTGTGAGTTGTTATCTACACTTATATAGCTTGTATTGCTAAACATTTATACTTAAACTTCTAGATAAGCATTCTATTCGACACATAAAACAACTTTGGTCTAATTTTATTTTCGATATACCGACATATTGCATTTCCTATTACATACAGATATCCATAGGCGGCGGCAATCTCTTACCATCAAGTGACTCGCTTACTCGTCTGACCCTCTTTCTAATAAAAGTATTGTACAAAATGGCTCGATTTGTATTAGGTAGAATTTCTTTTACAAATTAAACAAAAAGAAAGAAAAGATGTCTCAACTAACATTTGGAATGTATTTCTGAGGATTTAACTGTTTACCGATACACCCTGCAATGCAAAGAATGATTTGTATTATACTTCATTTCACTTCTTCGTATTATATGAAATAATAAACTTTTAGATCTTTTTTAATACATACACCAATTATAATTAATAAAACTCAAAACATACGCCCTATGCCTTGCAGACGCAGGCAGCAGTAAGAAATAGATATTGTCAGTTCTTTTTTCTTATCCTTGCGTCGAATTCACCCAAAGGTATAGACGCACTCAAAAATTCATATGGAACATCTTCCATATGGTGAGGGAAAACTATTTATCGTGACTGACTGCTTATCAGTTGGGCTAGATACTTGTATATCCGAAAAATCGAAATGCATGTGCGATGCAGTATACATGCAACGCCATCTATTAGCGTCTTATTGAATCACATTACGATGCGTGATAAATTGACGTTTCTTATCAGCTATGGCGGCCATGATTTTGTTTTTTTGTAATATTGTGCCCTGCCTGCCTAGCATTGTAGCATTTTTAAGAACAAGTTTCCAACCTATTGTTTTATAGATTAGCATAGATATTCTTTGTTTGTATAAAATTTCAATTTTTTTGTTAGTACCTACAGCGAACGTGCGATTGGTGTCCAGTCCGTCGTCCGGATCTCAATGTTCTCTCTTGAGAATATAATATATTGAGCCACTGGCGATATTCACATTTGCAACATTCGTTTTTATTAGGGTTCCGTACCCAAAAGGCAAAGGCTGTATCTCAAGAACCGCGACAGCCAGAGAGTTGAAATTTTCACAAATTATGTATTTCTGTTGCTGATATAACAAGAAATATTAAAATCAAAATAAAATAAATATTTAAGGGGGCCTGCCATATAAAAGTCGCGATTTTTTTACTAGCTACTATAACAAAAATACGAAAATTAAATAAATATATTAGGGAGATTCCATACAAACCCGATTTTTTCGCCTATTTATGCCGCTTCGATTGTTCGTCAATAAACGGTAACAGATAGGCGCTTGAAATATTCACAAAATAATTGTATATAGGTACTTTATGTACGAGGGTTAGGCGAGTCGGACTCGCACTTGGCCATTTTTTATTAGTATTATTTTGTTACAGGAACAATCTTTGTTGAATGATTCAAGTGAGCTAATGGATAGTAAGCAGACGTCGAAAGCCAACGTCACGATACCCGAGACACCTGAAGCTAGCGACGAGTGAGTGACTCATATACTATTAATTACTTTGCGTAAAAACATATTTCCAAATACATAGTAGAAAATAACGTAAAAAATAACGTCACGTATTATGAATGCAGAACGTAACGTAACATATAAAGCAGGTAATTTTGCAAGTAATAAAATCGTCATTTTGGGACCTTACCTTCTATAGGTACCTAGTTTGCACAATCTTTTCGTCCGGTCACTTATCGCTCTTCTTTTAAAATTTGATTAAAAATAATAAGATAATTTTAAACACAATCAATCATTGACAAAACAAAAATATTAATTTTCCAGATCCGATTCTGAACCTGAACCAGTCATAGAAAAACCAAAAAACAAACGGAACGGTAAAAAGAAGTAATTATATAAGTGTTTTAATTTAAATATAGTGAATACAATTTGTACCAAGTTTTTAAAATTAAACTTCATTTAAACAAGTACATACTTGAACACTTTATTTATAACTTAAAACTATTTTACATCTCACTTCGTTTTCACCATGTGTCACAGTGACTTATGCTTATAGTTGAAGTCCCATATTAATAATTTATGATACAAGAGATTACTAACGAGGCACTAAAAATGCACACGAGCCTTCAAATACTGATAAAAAATACTTTTGTCAACTGTCAAAAACGATTACCTCGCGTATTGACAATAAAAGTGTGGGCCAAAATAAAAATACAAATATGGCTGTGAATAACACATTTAAATTTTCCATGCCAAAATGAAAAAAGGTTTAAATCTTAACAAAGTCCTTATCGGGGATTTCCCAACCATGAACGAGGATTTCATTCACTCATTCAATTATTTTTTTTTACCATTGGCTTGTCAAACCAACGTATGTAATGTTTATGTACGTCAGTACATAAATTAAAACAGGATTATTTCTAGTTCTAACATTATTATAGCCATTACAAATACTAATTATTTTAATTTAATTACTGAATTGATGGCCATGTTTCTTATGCCACTCAGGGTTGTGGTTGAAGTCGGGCTTGTCCCAGTGTTGCCAGTTGTCCCACGGCTTCCATCGGTGGTCCCATCTGTCGTGGCCTTTGTTGGTCTGGTTCTCTGTTATCTTGTCGTCTGTGGCTTCGTTGCTCCCGTACTGCTCGGGACTGTCGAACCTGGAAATTGATAAAGTCGATGTTAAGGCGATGCAGTGAGACAAGGAATTTTGGCGATTGGCGAAAATTGGAACTCTAATACTCTAATTTTCTCTGTCGGTGGAGTAGTTGATAGGTAGGTATATTCTTGATTAGAGTGTAAGGTTCCACAAAATAATTTAGCTGACATTAATATCATCGTTGGCCTAAGCGCTAGGCATATCGTATTAGTGTTGCGAAACTATCGATAGTTTCCTTAACGATAGTTGACCTCGAAAATCATTCAGACTATCGAAAGTATAGCAATACTTGAACGCTCCCCTAATAGCATAAGTATTACGTTTGCAATTTTTGAAGGCTTTTTGACCCTCCCTCCCCTCCTGTAACGCACCGTAAAGTTTTTCTATTGATTTTACTTTTCCTATCGATAGGCTATCGATAGTGGACTATCGATAAGCTACACTACATAGTATCGTGTCTCTTCCGTACATATTCCCTATAGTCTGTCTCTGTCTCTTACTCCGAACCACGAACGTTCGGTGGTTCGTGGTTCCTCCTCCTCATCTTAGCGTGTGATTCCCGGTTGCGTCCAAAGCTGTCGCTCTGGAGCCCGGGGTATGCTTAGACCATAATTCAGGATTGGGGAGTTTAGTAATGAGTGTTCTACTAACTATTCTGAACAATATTAGTTTTACGACTTGGAAATTGCATAAATAAATCAACTTTTCATACAAAGCCAGTCACGTGGCTTAAATAAGTAATAAATAAATATTTCACAACATCACATACATTGATCTGACTCCGAGATTGGTAGCTCAAGCACTTGTGTTACGTATATCAGAACCAACAGTGGAATTACAAATACATACAAATAATACTTTTCTTTTGTAAATACATACTTATAATACATGGAAAACACCCAGACCAATACAAACAGGCATATTCATGCACACAAATGTTTGTACTGTCCGGGGATCAAACCCGCAACCCTTGCACCAGAGGCAGCATTCACTGCCATTGATCCAAACGAATCGTTAGGGTGCTTAGTCATTTTGAATGGAGAGTCGAAAGAATTATTCGACGAATTACGTAAACCCGTCGAACATATTATGTTGTTCAGAATAGTTTGTAGAACACGTGATTTAAGGAATGTAAATGTTCGTAGATACAGGTAAAAATACCTGAGAAGACTGCATTCGTTCCGATTTCCGCCACGCGCTCAAGTTTCCTTGTCGCTCCCTGTAGTTGTAGGAGTCTTGCGACTTATTCTATTGCACTTATGCGATATATTTTGCGTGCCACCAGTATCAGTGTACCAGTACCCTTTACTTATATTCTGTAATTGATATTGCTCTTTATGTGCATAGGCTTAAGGTGTCTTACTTCTGTAAGAGTTACCTCATTGAACGTGGACTTTTGCGGTAGTATGATATGATTGTTAGTGATAGTATAAGTATGATATTTATGATAATATGATTGAGTGCATAATTGGGTGCTCTGGAAATTTTTCTTCCTTCTTTTGTATAGTTTAAAATGTTGCAAGTTGAAATTTTTAATTTAAAATTAATTATTACATTAAATTTAAGATAATACCTATGCTAAAAGCAAGTTTAGATACAATTTGAATTAATTTTAAAATGTTTGCATTACGTTTTAACTCCATGATAACTTTAACTTATTGTTTAACTTAAAACATTTGAGTTGATATATCATGTTTATTTTTCATTTTAGCTATGTGTGAAAATTTCACTGCGACCAGGGTATTATCACAAGACACATAACCAGTAGCTAGATATAAGAAATTTGCGTATGCGCCGCACCACTGAACGCGACCGATTTTAGGCATACAAGATTTTAGGCATATCTTGCAACATCTCAAAGCAAATAATGATGCACGTGAATAGTATACATTCTGAGTGTTACCCCCATCGGATCTCATCGGGTGTGAGTTTACGGAGAGGAACTTTTTCGATGGTCACAAAGTAATGCTGCTTTCTGCAATGTTGCATTCAATACGTAAATAAATAACATAATAAACTTATAAGAAAGAGAACAAATAATGAATATACTTAAAACATAATATGGTAAAATGAAGAACAAATATCTAAGTAAATCAGTAAATTATTATAATAGTTATGTAAGTACGGAAAGAAATAATCCGTATTTATTTTTATAAATTCAAGTTATTTAACGGGACTAAAATATACAGTCAAAGAACGAAAAGGTTCCTCAGTTTTCAAATTGATTCGTTTGATATGCCATGAGCACATATTACCTTTCGTAAATTTGTCAGAGTAATATCTGTTAGATCAGAAAGTTCAGATTTGCTTGAAGCCAAATTGATTCTTTTTGATGTAAAGAAAATTGAAAGAAGGTTGGCAGATATTTTAAAACTTTATGTTGGTGTAACTGATTCTTGCCGTGTAAGCGAAAATTTACCTTAAGGTGACGAACCTTTTTATTCTCTGTACCGTACCTATGTGTAAATTATAATATATGTTTAGGTACTATAAATATTTAGAATGGATAAATAAAAATAAATGATGACGAGTAATAATATTACGCACAGATAATAAAATTCGTAATGATCGTGTTGTTTCGATTCAGAATGAACTAACTTGCTAAATATTTAAATATCACAAAGTTTTTTACAAAACATTACTGCGTAAAGAGCAGTCTACGAAAAACTAAAAACATTAAGTATGAGTCTTACTTCGGGTCTGTTCCTTCGTTGCTATTGTCAGAGCCAAACCGGTTTCCCAGAACTTCGGGGCGGTTCTTCACGAGCTGGTAGCGAGTGGTGACGAACTCCGCCGCGCGCTCCGCGATCATCACCGTAGGTGCTGCCGTGTTACCTGAACCAGAAACAAAGGGTAGTCAAATAGTTAAGGTTCTGCCTTACTGTAGCCTTTAAAAATAAATTTAGATGTTAGGAACCCCTACCCTAGAAGAGGCACAAATGTGTGTGAAACAAGAGTAGGTAAACCATATTATCCACATTAAGTTTACTAAAATAGCGGTGTCAATACAACGAGGAGAATAAATCTTCAATTTTAATTAGACTTTACGGTAGTAACGATATCTAAACGGTTTTCATTAATTGATCCATAGTTCTTACCAGTAACAACTGTGGGCATAATTGAAGCGTCTGCAACTCGAAGACCTGAAAACAGATGCGTTGGTTATTAAACTTTCTTTATCTAATAAGCGCGAAGGCAGGAAAGAAACTTTGAAGAGGTGGAGGAACAGTTACGCCAACGCGGCGCAGGGAAGTCATACCTGGGGCTTATGCCCGGAGGTAGATGATCCAATTTCCTTTGATTTCATGAAAAAAAAGGAACAAGGTTTCTCGGGTATTCAAAAAATCACGGTGTATTATCTGTTTCAATTTGTACCTTGAATTCCATGCACCTTAAGCTGCATGTCTACCACGGCCATTGGGTCGGAAAGCCGGTCCCATTTTAGCCGTGCCCACCTGGTGGTTCTCAGGCGCCGTGTGGTGCTGCGCCAGACACTTGAAGTATTCGTCTGTTGGGTTGCCGCTTTCGCCGCACTCTGCCCCGTAACCTTCAGTGGGTGTCATTCCCGTATTTTTCGCGCATAATCTGAAAATATGTTTACTTCGATGATGTTATTTTTGCTCCATTTGGTGCCATGTAAGTAGCAACTCATGTGATAGATACTTGTATTTGTTCAGTATTGGCGTGTTATAATATATATTTGAGTATACCTTTGTAGATTATGAGCCCCATTTAAGACAACCTCCTGACAACCACCTTTAGATACTTTTATAAAAAACCAGATCGGTTAAACACCCAAATGATGGTAGTGATCATGTTATTTAGAATACAGTTTTAATATTATATAGCCAGTTGTTCGACATATTACTATATACTCTCAAAACTCAACTCTGGGGTACTTGCCCTGATCAGTAATCATGTAATACATGTAACTGTAATATGTAATTTACCCTATGCGGAAAGGCTGTAGTTGTCAAGAAAAATATATATAAAAATAACCATTCCTCTAGCAGTTCTTTTGACCAATGAAGTTACAATACCACTATGACGTAAGCGATTCTAATGAGTCTGTTTACTAATTAACGTACCGTGGTATTAGCAAGTTTGTAGGCGATCCTACAAGCGTCCACGATGACATTAAGCTCGTGCTCATCTAGGAAGTAGTTGGGCTGGAACACTGGCGGCTGCAGAGGTTCCACGGAGCGGATGGTTACGTAGCCGCGGCTGCGGGGCTGGAGGGCTATGGCGGAGATTCTGGAAAAAGTTACAAAACGTGATTGGAATAAAGCTACATTATGTACAAACTGTGCGGATAAAGAATGGGATCAGAAATGGCGGCGCACCTATTCACTTCTCGCTCGCACACTATTTGCGTCTATACTCGCACCCCACGAGTGCGTATTCTTTATCCGCACAGGTTGGAGGTAGGTTGTAGGTTTCACAAGCTCTTATGGAATTTACATAGTACGGAATTCAACGCGAAATTAGCAAAAAAGCTTTCACACGATAAAAGAAGTTCGGGTCCTGAATGCCAAACAATTTCAAGTGATCTGACGACCCGTTTGGATCAGTGGTAGTGAACGCTACCTCTGGTGCAAAGGTTGTGGGTTCGATCCCCGCATAGTACCCACATCTGTGTGCATGAACATGTCTTTTTGTATTGGTCTAGGTGTTTTCTATGCATTATACGTATGTATTTACAAAAAAATTTTATTGTATGTATGTATTTGTAATGCCGCTGTTGGTTCTGATATCCGTAACACAGGTGCTTGAGCTACCTATCTCGGAGTCGAATCAATGTATGTGATGATGTGAAATACTTTTTTATTTATTTATTTCTTCTCATAAGATGGATCTTCATAATATTGCAGAAAATCACATTCAAAATTTAGACCTTCTTTCATCTTGAAACTAGGTAAGTATATCAAATTGACAAGTATCTTGCTCACAGGCTGAGGAGGGCCAATATACTGTGCCACTATATAAAAAAAGTATTTCTCCTCGTGGTCTACACACGAATCTAGATGGAATTTCTCATTTGAACTTACGTTACTGATCTCTTCTCCTCGGGCATTCTCTCGGGGTCTTGGCTTTGGCCGCTGCTGCAAGATGCGTAGTATCCTCCAAAAAAGAACTGAATGTCAGGGTGTCTGCCTCCCGCTGGGGCGTACCGAGAGTTAACTATACCTGTAAGCTACAAAATAAATATTGTTGGTTCAGCTAAGATGATTTTAAAGTCGTAATTTCTCACACGGTTTTACTGCAGACATGGCCAGGCTACAGCCACTTCAGTGTTGAAGCGCCAGGTTGTATCAAAGACGTTTGTCGTTTGAAGTATAGGTACGCTCGATCCGTATGCGATTATAAGGAGATACCGAACTTAGCCGTGCCCATTGCCAGCTGGGTGAGATTGAATTAGTCCTCAGTAAAATGAAGACTTGACTCTTAGTATCGCTATTGCAGAATTGCACATGAAATTGCTCGTTGTAACTTTGAAAGCTACTCAAACATGTGGTTGTCTTTGTTATAAAGTAGACTAAAAATAGATAGATAGATAAAACGTTTATTGGTTACAACAACTATAATAAGGACCTGCCGCGCATTTCGCGTTACTCTTAACCTAAGTCCTTCACCTAACCTGTAAGTAAGATTGATAAAGGACTAATACCTGTGACATCCCAGTAGACGCCAAAGGCCCTTCCCTCTGCAGCATATAGTCCATCGCTGACGCCCAATCCAGCTCTGGTACTTCGAGCTCTTTGTTCAAAGTGAAGCTGAGTTCGACTCCCACGTGATTCTGCAGGTTTTGGCCTACGCCTGGCAAGTTTTTAATGACTGGGATGTTGAACTTGTCCAGGGTCTCTTGAGGACCGATGCCGGAGAGCAGGAGGATCTGAGGCGTATTGAGGGTGCCAGCGGAGAGGATAGCCTGCAGATGACAACAGATATTGATCATTAATCAAACAGCAATATGCCAGAAAAGTACCTTTGAGTATCGGAATGTATGGAGCAAGATTATTAAGGTCCCAGGATCTATTTCCAGTTGGATCACTTTAATAATCGGAATTGTCTCGGAGTCTGGGTATGATGCAAGACGTCATCGCTTTCATCGTGTAAAATGTACTCATACAATGGACTACACCCTAACTCACGGCGGTTAGGTGTAGCAGTACCTATCTTCTTCTTAGTTTGTTGGAATAGTTAATTGACATTCGTTAGCTGGTTATAATAAATCGTTAGTAACTCATAGCTTTGGATGACTGACTTCTTACCTCTCTCTTGACGCCAACGACGTTAGTCTGTCCGTCCTTGATGTACTCGACCGACTCGACCTTCTTGTTGACTGGGTTGATGATGACCCTGCTGACGTGGGCGTTGAGTAGCACGTGGAGGTTCTCCCGGTGGGCTGCTGGGCGGAGGAAGGCGCGAGCTGTGCTGTAGCGGGAGCCATTGCTGGAGAGAAAAGCGTTGACCTTTAAGAGTACATTATTTGGTCGAGCCTTTATACTAGGGCGATGGACGGATCGGCACATATCCGCGCATTCGGCCTTTACTATACCAAACCCAGAAAAAGCTACACCAAAACGATTACAGACTCTCTATCGGCCTTATAAGAAGAAGTTAGCTCATGCAGTAGTCTAGTAGCATCGTTTGTCCAAAATAAGGGATTCATAGTTGATAATGTTCAGGTCTAGTCCAACTTCAACAGCATATTGTTAGATTCTGAACCTACCATCAGAAGGCAAAAGACAAGAAATATTCATCATTTCCTCTGATGGGTCCCTCAGAGCTTTTCCATCTAGCGTGACATCGAGTGAGATATGCAGAACTGACTGTCCACCTTCACTAGTTGGAGTTGTCAACGGTCACCAGAAGAAGAGAAATTCTTCTGAGAAAACATTAGATTGTTCATGATATTATCCAGATAGTAAAAAATGATGAAATGATTTCTCACTTGTTCTGCGTCTGTGCGATAGTGAAGCCAGTGATAGTTTCGCCATTAAGGTCGGTGGTGGGTGGGTATCCCAGCTCGATGGCGGCAGAGACCACGTCGTGAGCAAATAAAGGTGCATAGCCGAACTGCAAAACAGGAAAAAAATATTAACAGACAACAGATGAGATGACACGGCGAGTACTCTATGGGGAATACTGAAAACGCTGCTACTGCCGCGTGTAATCTAAATCTATTTTTTTTTTTTATGGTCTTAGTTGACTTTTTGTTTAGGTACAGTCAAAGAACAAAAAGGTTCTTCAGTTTTCAAATTGATTTGTTTGATATGCTATGAGCACTTATATATATAGCTTTCGTAAATTTTTCAGAGTAATACCTGTTGCACAGAAAATTATGCTTAGCTGTTAGATTTTGAGAGATTTTCTTATAGCAACATTGATTCTTTTTGATGTAAAGAAAATTTAAAGAAGGTTGGCAGATCTTTTTAAAATGATATGTTGGTATAACTGCTTCTTGCCGTGCAAGCGAAAATTTACCTTAAGTTGAGGAATCCTTTTATTCTCTGTACTTACTCGGACTTCTTCGGATCAAAACTTTTGACTTTGCGTCTTGGAACGGAATGGCACGAGTTTTAGTACGGTAATAGCTCAAGAGCTTGTTTTCTAATAAGAATTTTTAAGATTTGAGGAGGATTGATGGTGAAGAGAATGCAGATGATGGATACTGATTCTGGCCAGTTATTGGTTATCCTTTACTCCAACTCACCTTCTGCACTGGAATCGGTCCACCCACAGAATGGTACTCCCCGGACACTCCCTTGCCGATCTCCTTGTTGTCTTCGCTCTTCAAGAAGTAGGGCATCACGTCGAACCAGGACCAGCCCTTGGCGCCGTTGACTGCCCAGCCGTCGTAGTCGGCCGAGTGCCCTCTCATGTACATCATGCCGTTTATTACTGAGCAACCACCTGTAATGGAATACGTTATTTTATGGTCTTCTGAGGAATAGGACCGAGGATTTTTTCAAGCTTCCATACCTAAAGACAATCATACACGCTGGGCTGGGCTGGTTCGACTGACGTGGTATGACGGTTTACAGAAAACCGACATGAAGCAGCGTGTTTTGCCGAGGGAGTGTGGATACCGGAGGCCTAATTGGGGGATAGTGAAAAGTTTGACAAGGGGCAGACCTTGTCTCCACTGATATTGTTGAGTGTCTATGGGCGGCGGCAATCTGTTGTTATAAGCGATCCGATTGCTCTTCTACCTATTAGGAGTCATCCGAAGTCCGCTGCCAACCTTTAATTCCCTTTTCCCCCGATTGGGCCACCGGTACCCTCACTAACTTGGCGAAACAGTGCATGTACTGCTTCACGCCGGTTGTCTGTAGGGCCGTGATATCACTCCTGTCCAGCCGCCTTATTTATGGACCAGCGAGGCTCTCCCATGATTTCCTCCTGAAGTTTGTCGGCTATGTCAGAGATATGTAATTTACCAAATAATAATGCTTGAGTTTCTCACACCGGTTCCCTGCGTAACATTTTTTTTATTTATTTTTTATTTGATAGGTGGCAGAAGTGCAGACGGATCACCTGATGGTAAGCGATTGCCGCCGCCCATGGACACACGCGACACTAGTGGACTCACTGCCCACCTTTAAACTCCCCTATCCCCCGGATTGGGCGTCCGGTACCCTCACTCACGTAGCGAAACACAGCACAGTGCTGCTTCACGCCGGTTTTCTGTGAGGCCGTGGTCTCCGGTCGAGCTGGCCCATTCATGCCGAAGCATAGCTCTCCCATGATTTCCTCCTGAAGTTTGTCTACTATTACAGAGATATACCCCTTATTATAAATCGCGAACTAAGGATAATCCCGGAACAAAATTCGTGCCAGCCCCTTTTAACATTGCGTGTAGGAACGGGATGACATGAGCTTTTTAGTATAAGGTGGATAAAGCCTGCGACATAATTATGTGTAAGTTTCTTATAAGGTTTTGTTCCGCGTATCTCCACTTAACTAAGACATATAGAATGCAACTCCTCTCGATACCACTACGGTCTTACCCAACATTTTTGCTCTCGGCCAAGAGCATTTGCCCCCTTCGGCGAGACACGCTCTCTCCTGGGGCTCGGTGTAGTAATTCCAGTCGGTGTCATCGCGGCCCCAGTACGCGGTCACCCACGCCGGCACTGACGATTGCGTGGGCTCGTCACCGCCCGCTTCTATGAGGAGCACCTGTAGAAATAGCGAGGTTACCAGGAGTGTCTTTACCTATAGTGCAGAGGGTGCGGTGCACTCTAGCGCCGGAAGTTAGAGGGCCCTGAGAGCCCCTCGCTCGCACAAAGAGCCTCCACTCTAACGCAGTGAGCGGGCGCGAGGACTGATCGTTCTCCTCATGCGTTAGCGTGTTGCGTTCAATGCAAATGCTGTCGCTTCGAAGCCCGGGGTACGCTTGGACTATGATATAGGATTCGGGATGTCTGATAATTACAATGAAGCGACTGGCCATAAGTAGTTAAATATGTTGTAAGTATTCCATTTTTTTTTTGGAAACTAGAGGGCGCCAGGTTTATTGATTACGCCCGGGCGCTTCTTGGGCTAGAGCCGCCCCTGGTAATACTGGTTACAAAAAAGTAGTCTTTTGCAACTTTTTTACTGCTTTAAGAGTTAATTTGTGCATTTTTGAGCGCCACACTGACGATGGTGTGGGCTAGTCACCGTCCGCTTCTATGAGGAGCACCTATAGGAAAAATGAGGTTATTGACAAAAGATGTTTAGGAGTTGAGTTACTTACATTAGCTTATATACCGTGTAATTTTGATCGCCCTTCCAACTTTTCAAGGGCTGCTTTGTGTTAAACTAATTTAGTGCATTTTTGATCATCTTACACTGAAGACTGTGCGGGCTCGTCACCACCCGCTATACGAGCATCTGGTAGGAATGTTGAGGTTATTACCAAAAAATGTAAATCCTCATGCATATATGAACGTCTCACACTGAAGTTTGTGTGGGCTCGTCGCTACCAGCTTCTACGAGGAGTACCTATCTGGTAGTAATAACGAAGTTATTAACAAAAAAAAATGTCTCTTGGCAGCTATTAAGCTTCTTTATGCATTAAGCTAACTTCGTGCATTTTTTATCCTCTCACACTGACGTCTGTGTGGGCATGTCACCACCTGCTTCTCTAAGGAGCACCTGGTAGGAATATCATTATTAACAAAAATGTTAAGCCTCTGCTTTAAGAGTTAAGCTAATTTCGTCAAGCTAGATTCGGCAGATCGTCTCTCCGTTCAGCCGGAGAACGCTCTACTCCCTCCGAGTCTTCACAATCAAGAACCTTTCTACCCCAATAATCAGTTAATAGGAGCATAAACTTCGGGTAATATTTTTACCTGAGGATCATAGGGTCGAATCTCAAATAAAATCACCTCCCCATACATGCCCATTTATTATTATTGGAAAGAAACGGGGTGAGCATTGCGTCTCATTGCCACTGCGACCAGTAGAAGATCTATTGTGGCAGTCCCAGAACTTATTACAGCACCTCATGTAGCTCCAGCTCCAGGATAAACCCGAGAATGGAGCTGATGGGGGAGCTTTGATCTCGTCTGCCGAGATCATGTGTGCTCCTAGGTGCCGGCTTTTGCAGTGGTCCTCGTCCACGCGACAGAACCTGCAGATTTTGGTATCTGAAAGGCCCATGTTGTCCAGGTCCATACTAAAGTGATCAGCTGATTGATTGCAATTTGTAAGAGAAAGCGAATTTCTTTTTTTTTTAAGATTAGACCTTATGTTATGGAAAACAATGATTATTTTCATTTGTATTATGCTCTGAAGAAGTTAATCGTGTATTCAAAAAATCACGATGTATAAAAACAAAAGATGCGTATTTGCTACTCTCGTAATTACTCGTACCTACTTACTTACTTACTTTAGTCTTCTTTAGTTTTTTAGTTTAGACTTCTATAGTTTTTGTAAAATTAAGTTAACACTAAATGACTTAACATTTAAAACAATGCCTTAGTTTACGGCATTCGGGTAATTGTAATTACCCTTGCATAATGATTCTAGGATTTTTTTGTCAGTTTAGAAAACATCTTAACAAAGGATTTTAATATGCTTTACGGGCGCTTCGTCAAATGTTTTGTTGAGCTAATGTTGCGGTTTTAAATTCAGATTGTTGGTTAACCTCTAAGGTAAGTTTAGTTTGAAGTTAGTTCAAATCCGGAAATACATAAATAGCTTGTGTAATAAGATAATTAACTTACAATAAATTATAAATTATCATATCAACGCTCATTAATATATTGTGAGGCGTTTTATCCGGTAGGTAGGTATATTAAACCTAATAGGTAAGTAAATACATGCAAGATGATTCTTTCCTACCGATTACCTAAACTATACTTAGATAAGGATGATTTGGATTTCCTATCAATCTTGGCCCATTATTGACGACCCGTTTTGAGCAGTGGTAGTGAACGCTGCCTTTGGTCCAAGGGTTGCGGGTTCAGTCCCTGCATAGTACAAACATGTGCATGAATATGCCTGTTTGTATTTGACTGCGTACTTTCTATGTATTATAAGTATATATTTACAAAAGAAAAGTATTATATGTATATATTTGTAATACCACTGTTGATTCTCATATCCGTAACACAGGTGCATGAGCTACTTATATCGGAATCATATCCATGTATGTAATGTTGTGAAATATTTATTTATCATTTCATAGTTAAAATATCCCAATTAAATTATGTAATAAGTAGATCAGTAGGTATGTAGATATACCTCTTACTTTCTTACCTAGTACTTGTGGAGTAACCTCTTAAATTCTTAATTATCCTGTGTTCATCTATTCAACATTATAAAGGAGGCCTACACGTTCAGCAGTGGATGCTGGATTGATCGATTGCGTTGACTCACCGTATACCCTAACACAGGGTCAACCCGGGGGAACCCTAGTTTCATTCTGTACTCCGCTTTCCAAAAGGGTTTCGTCACCAAAAAATTTGAGAATTAACACGGAGAATACCTTAATATAACTAATTGAATTAACGCAGGTCTTTAACAATGACCTTATTAATGATTGAGACAGTGTAACTTCGATCAACAATAAACGAGGAAGATGACAGTCGAGTCGAGTAGGAAAATAGACAATAGTTAGATTTACGACTTGTAGATCTTATAATTGAAGACATAAGAGCTAAAATGCATTTTTAGTTTACTGTACTGAAACAATATGCGGATTCTCGCTTGGTCAGACTCAGGAGTAGTGTGGTAGATGCGCTATTGTCTTCAGTGGAGGCCTTTTCATTGAGACACGAATCAATAGGTGCATAAAAAGAATAAACCAGGGAAATCCGTATCTTCAAAGCACACAAGTTGAAAAATGAAAATGAAAAATGAATTTATTTCCACCAAAATACAGAGTATCGAATCATTACATTATAGGTTGAGGTTAGTACTTGGATGGACTGGAGCCTAAGCCAGGCTAAACCTGTATTTCAGGACTCCAGGTCTCACTCCCGTAGCGAGTAACAAAATAGCGGTACGGAATAATAATGGTATTTGGTAGGTGGTGAGGTAGAAAGGATATATATAGGTAGGTAGGTACTTGAGTGTATAAAAAAATTAATAAAAAATAAAATCTAAATAGTTATGGGTGTAAATAATATATGTGTGAAGTGTGTGTGTGTGAGTGTGTGTAAGTGTGTGTGACAGTAAGAGAGTGTGTATGTGTGCGTATATGTATGGTTAAGTGAGTTTTGTTACAAAATTTATAGAAATAATAATAATAATAATTACTCTTCCTTCCCTTGGAAGTTAAGCCATGGCAGAACTACGCTCCTGCATGAATGACTCGGTCCGACCGGAGTGTAAACACGGCGTCACAGAAAACCGGCGTAGGCAAGAAGTACTGTGTATCGCCGAGTGAGTGATACCAGAGGCTCAATCCAGGTAGGGGAGATAAGGTTGGCAGGGCCCTTGTGACTCCATTGGTATTGCGGGTGTCAGTGGGCGGCGGAAATTGCTTACCATAAGGTGATCTGTCTGCTCGTGTCATCTGTCACACAAAAGTTAGAGGATTTTGACACCTATTCAAGTGGTCTAAACGTTTCGTCAAGAGTTTTACTTTCGTCATCATCGTCATTAAATTGTTGTGGTTTTCGTCCTACATGCTAATTATAGAATACAGTGGTATTGAATTGGCCCAGACCAGACCTTGCCAAATTTAGCCACACTATAATAAATTGTTGATTACAAAATTTTGGCGAAAATGTGGCGTAAAATGTGGATGTTGATGTTACTTGTCGTTAGGATACAAGATAAATTCAAGTGGAGAATAAGTTTACCGGAAAAGCGAGGTTTTTTTGTTAGGAAACAATATTGCCTTTAGATGCCTAACTGCCACTTTTGACGGGCAGCTGTCTTGTGAGTGTGTCAATAAAAGGATAGTTTTGTTCATATTTGTTTTCATCATTTTAATTATAAACCGTACGAGTCTCTCTCTTTAGTATCCATCATCATCATATACAGTCCATCAGCACACTAGCATCACCAGTAGTTAAATGATAACTTGATAAACTTAGTGGGCTACTTAAGAAAAAATATTGACACTTATTTTGATACGCATAAAGACTACCGATACTAAAGTTAATGAACATTAGCTTAAATGACGTCTGTGAGTGCGGCCGTTATTGTTCTAATAAGAGAACTGCACGTTTTGTTTAGTTTCTGAAACTTGTAACCAAGATGCAGTTGGTCTGGTTACCCTGTTTAAGGGTTGCGAAGGAAGCAGTCGCTTCATTGTAATTACCAGACTCCTGAAATCCTGAATAAGCGTACCCCGGGCTCCAAAGCGATGGTTCGGATGCCACCGGGAATTACACGCTAGGATGAAGAGTAAGATATATTATAAGGACAGTTTAACACAGAATATCAATATAAATGTACAAAAAAACTTTTAAAAAGAAACTTCTGTAACTCTTTACTGAAACGACTCAATGATTCGATTCAGCTAAATGATACACTGTTCCGAATCTCTAATGATCGCTCCGTATGTGTATAAATGAATCTCGAAGTGAACCGAATGAGCGGAATGATCCGATGAGCCAAATGAGTAATAAATATTATGTTACCTTCCACTGTGGATTTTCTGACAATCTAGCAGCAACTACAGCACCGGCCGTTCCACCACCAGCAATAACGAAGTCGTAGGATTCATCCAAATAGTCTTGATTTTTTATTCTGGAAACAAAGAATTTTATGGAAATATTTATTTTTATAAACTCGCGATTACGTCAATCATTGTTCTAAATGTTCGATACTCCAATCGATCTTCGATTAAAAGATAAATTTCCGGCTGGCTACTCTTTCTAGCTCTCTTGCGAAGATCGGGGAAGGGTTTAAGGTTTATTCTAAAAAAACAACGAAGTTTACTATGAATGCCATACCTTCTGCAAGGGTCGGCCAGGTCGCACCTCCCAACGATGAAAGCCTCCAGAACAGTCATGAACAACATGAACTGGCTGCCGCAGGAGGACACCATCGACGGCCCCACCGGCTCGATGGGGCATGCACATGCCTGGATAAAAGAGACCTCATAAATCAATGTGTCACTCCTTAACCGTGGGAGAGTCACGGGGGATTTAAAGGTTGGCTCTTAGACAATAAGGTTTGGCTGGTGTTGCGGGTTTCTATGGGCGGCGGCAATCGCTTAGATGTCATCAGGTAATCCGTCTGCTTGTCTGCCACCTAAAAAAAACTATACAGAGAAAAGAGACTATTTCCAAAATTTATTTGGCATGTGTGTGTAGTTCTTAGGTATAATAATAAAGTTAATATTATGCAAAATTAGTTATTACATAGGTAGGTGCAAGGTGCATCGACTTGATCCTAAAGTAAGCTTAAGCACTTGTCTCATCATCATCATCATCATCAGCCCATTTAAGTCCCCACTGCTGGGGCACGGGCCTCCCTCAATCACATGAGGGGTAATTGCCATACTCACCACGCTTGGCAGACGGGTTGGCGAGGGTTTTGATATAAATGCAGAGTTTTCCTTCTCTGGGTGCTGATGATCATGCCAGCAGCTTTACCTTAGTCGCCTCTTACGACACCTCGGTAAGAGTGAGGGTGGCCTATTCTACTCTGCCGGGAACCACACTTGTCTATGGTCCTACAAATACACACCCAGACACTTAATAAATGGATTAGAACCCACTTTCCTTGAAGTGTGAATTGTGAAGGGCCGGTCGGTCAAAATTAAAATTGTTTTATTTGAAACTAGCTTTTGCCCGCGACTTCGTCCGCGTGGAATAGTGACTTCCGGCAGATTTTTGGTTTTTCCCACATAGTTCCCGTTCTTGCGGGATTTTCGGAATGGTCGAGTTTCCGCAAAATTTTTAGGATAAAACCTATGTTTTTTTTTCGAGTTCCAAACTATTTATATCTGTACAATTTTTTAAGTAAATTAAATTATTATAGAACTTCTGCATATACTACATTTTTTGTTTTATTGTCTTGTGGCAGAAGAATATATTGATTTTCGCCACAACCTGATCTTGATAAGGCGACGTATAACTGGCCGTGCGAAAAACAGTCTTGGCGTAAATCGATCCCCACGTGTTTGAATGTCTGCCCCTGTGATTTATTTATTGTGACTGCGAAGGATAATTTAATCGGAAATTGTATTCTTTTAAAATTGAAAGGTAAGTCGTTGGGTATCATTGGGATGCGAGGTATAGAAAACAACCTCAAAATGAAACTGTGTTTAAAAAGTAATATTACGATGAGAATTATATCGCATAAACAAATTAGCGCTGTATTCAACCGTTCAGTAGGGAGCCGACCGCGCGAGTGAGCCGCGCGGCATGGTATCTCGTAGAGCTGCACCCCCCTGCCGGCTTGCCCGCAAGCACCGCCTCTCTCCCGCCGCGCCGGCCAGCGCAGTGAGCGCAGAGAGCGAGTTGGTTTTGTTTCGGAGTTATTTATCATTGTAATCTTTAAAGTTTTTTCTTGAAATTAAGCTATGTCAAAGACAATTTTATTCACAATGAAGTACTCTTAACCAACAACATATTTATATTTATATTTGAATAAAGATTAATATTATTATGTTGATACAACTTAAACAAATTATTTCGACCAAATTTGGTACCATAAAAACGGTCATTGTGACTAAACCTTAAAAGATAGACATATGCCGTCGCGGACTTTTTTTTAGATCATGTATAGAGGAATAATTCTTTCATACATATTTTTTGTGTATCTTGAACCGTTTTCGCAGCGCACGCAAAGAAAGCCTTCAAAAATGAATAATTTTCCCCGTTTTTTACACATTTACCGCTCTGTCTTTGCTCGTATTGGTCATAGCGTAATGTTATTTAGCCTATAGCCTTCCTCGATAAATGGACTATCCAACAAAAAAAGAATTATTCAAATCGCACCAGTAGTTTCGGAGATTAGCGCGTTCAAACAAACAAACAAACAAACTCTTCAGCTTTATTATATTAGTATAGATAATAGGTCTTTACCTAAATTGCCTTTTTTTTCTAGACACAATAAGATCTATAACTTCTTTAATAAGCAAAAAGTCACCATACTATATTTTTATTCTGATTAAAGACTTTAAGGTTTATATTAAATAGAGATTAGATTATTATTGTATTTGCGGCATTTCTGTCGGTGTCGTGGCAGCACCATGCTGAGGCCAGGACCTGATTGACCTCACACTTCACACACGCCTATTTATTTAGAATATTTTCATTATATAACTGTGTATTTACCTACCTATTGTCTGTTCTCCTACTCACCTTTGTCTGTAGTTTTAATGTGTCAATGTTACCTATGTTTTCTAATGAGTGTTCATTGTTAAATTATTTATTGTGATGGCCAATAAAATGTTTATTTCTCTCTTTCTTGATGCAAAAAAACATCTTGAAAATCACCCTTTTAGCAGAATTGATGTTTTTATCTATAATGACTTTTTAATTCTTTTTTTCTTCTGTAAAACCATCCTACACTTCCTAAAAGTTACTTTGCAAATTAAAAATAAGTTAGTATGGAAAATACAACTTCTAAGAAAACGGCAATATCAAAGACCTTTATTAGATCAATTGCATATTATATATACAACATGTGCGGATAAAGAATGGGATCAGAAATGGCGGCGCATCTATTCACTTCTCGCTCGCACACTATTTGAGTCTATACTCGCACTCGTGGGGTGAGAGTATAGACGCAAATAGTGTGCGAGCGAGAAGTGAATATATGCGCGGCCATTTCTGATCCCATTCTTTATCCGCACAGGTTGTATATTTTTTTTTATATGAGAGGTGGCAGGCGAGCAGACGGATCACCCGATGGTAAGCAATTCCGCCGCCCATGGACACCCGCAACACCAGTGGTGTCACAAGTGTGCTGCCAACCTTTTCCCCATCCCCCCATTGGGCCTCCGGTAACCTCACTCACACGGCGAAACACAGCGCAGGCGCTGCTTCACGCCGGTCTTCTGTGAGGCAGTGGTATCACTCCGGTCGAACCGGCCCATTCATGACTAAGCGTGGCTCTCGCACATTTAAAATTGTTGGAATATTGAAATCCTTAGCATAATTTTAATTCAAAAGAGCAACTATTTAATAATAAAAAAAACATTTTCCGTCGCCTAGTTACAAAATCAGAAGTTGGCTTTCTTAGCCAAAATAATATTAGCGACTTAACCTTTGCAAAACATTGCCTAAGCTAGTGAACGGAAATGTTTTCTGTAGTCTCCCAGAACCTACTTCAATATGAATTAAAAGTTGAAATGCCTATTGTTCCGACCTACCCATAACCCAATTACCCGTTAATCAATCGATACAGGGCTGCTGTTAAAATACCTAGGAACTGATGTCGTAATATCCAAGGCAACTTGATATAATTGTAATTGCCCTATCACAGTAGTAATTATCTAGTTATTGGGGCAAACAAAGAAGTTTTTGTAGTAAGATGTTCATTATACCCTAATGGTTATTCCTAAGGTGTGGTCTGCGTTCCCATAGAAGATATAGAAAGAAAGAAAGAAAATACATTTATTGACCATCACATCACAGAAAAAGTAAAATTGTATAATAGGCATAACACGACACAACACAGATACAGAGAGAAGAGGCGATACAAGCAGAGGTGGTGCAACCACACCATCTCTGCTTGTATCGCCTCTTCTCTTTGTGTGGTCGATCAGGTCTCGACCTCAGCATTTGCTGCTACGGCACTATCTGCGGTGCCGCAGCAGTGCTGGTATTCTGATGGGACCTTTGATTGATTTTATGATGTGATAGGTAGCAGTGCCGTGTGGTCCCCGGCAGAGTAGAATAGGCCACCCTCACTCTTACCGAGGTGTCGTAAAAGGCGACTAAGGTAAAGCTGCTGGCATGATCATCAGCACCCAGAGAAGGAAAACTGCATTTATATCAAAACCCTCGCCAACCCGTCTGCCAAGCGTGGTGAGTATGGCAATTACCCCTCATGTGATTGAGGGAGGCCCGTGCCCCAGCAGTTGGGACTAAAATGGGCTGACGATGACGATGAGGTAGCAGACGGATCACTTAATGGTAAGCAATAGTCGCCGCCGATATACCAAAACATCAGTGGAGTCACGAGTGCGCTGCCAACCTTTAACTACCCCGGATCCGGTATCCGGTAACCCCCACTTACGCAGCAAAACACAGCAAAATGTAATGTTTTCTCATTTTTTTTTCTTTTTATCCCGGTGATCCGCTCGTCTGCCACCTATCACTGGCAGACGAGCGGATCACCGGGAAGCGATTGCTGCCGCCCATAGACACCCGCGACACCAGTGGAGTCACAAGCCATTTATGCCAGCGTGGCTCTCCCACGGTAAAGTCTCGGTTAAACTTTCAATTCATTTATTTTAAAAACAACATTTCATATTTTTAACATGTCCATATTATATTTTTTTATATGAAAATGGACATAAAATGAACAGACCCTTATTTTTTCTTTTTTCAAAGTTTTGCTATTTTCATACATAAAATAATTATTGAAATTCTTTACATTCTAAATAGACGTAAGTGCCAAATGACGGCTGAATACAGCGAAATTCCTTTGCTTAATTGCTTTCATAAAAAGGGCACTACTGTCAAAGATAAAGAATATCTACTAGTGTCAACATTGTCAACGTCATTCATTCATTTAACGTTGACAAGTTGTCTTTTTTTGACAGTTGCATGTCATGGGTTTGGCATTTCGTAAATTTGAAGCTATAATGTGCTAAGCAAATATTATTAAAACCGTCATCGGACGGCAAAATGTAAATATTTTACATTTTGCCGTCCGATGACGTCATCTTACGTTTTTTAGTTTTTAATTTTTTTCTCAGTAAATAAGCAACATAAAAAATAAATAAATATATATTCGAAAAGCGGAATAGTAATTGAAAAATTGGTATTTTTTGTTTCATAGCTCAGCAATTTTGAAATGTTGTCCATTGCCGCCGCCCATAGACACCCGCGACACCAGTGAAGTCACAAGCCATTTATGCCAGCGTGGCTCTCCCACGGTAAAGTCTCGGTTAAACTCTCAATTCATTTATTGTAAAAAGTAAGATCTAATAGTAAGTATGTTCCACGAATATAGATACTCTTTGTTTCTATAATAATGATTATTTATACCGAGAGTCGTGATCTGCATCATGCCATACGAACTAATTAGTCACGGCCAACACAATCATCACTGCTTCAGCGGCCTGCAATTCTGTATGAGTTTTCCGCGAACTCTATGGTAATATGGGAAGTAGTTTACGATGAGTTAAGTAGCCTAGTGAAGATGGAAAAACAATGATTTGTTATTCGTCCCTAGAAAATACAGCTACATCATGTGATCTCATATCTTTTATTACATACTCAACAATATTAATTGTTAATTCATGCACGATTGCAAAGAGAATATAGTAACTAGAGTCTGCGCCACCGAAGAAATTCCGTGAGAAACTTAGAAAACTTAATGTTAGAAAGCTTAATGTTCATAAACACAAGGAATCACAAATTTCAGTTCCGTGTTTTTCTGTTGGACTTTCGTCACATCTATACTAATATAATAAAGCTGAAGAGTTTGTTTGTTTGTTTGTTTGAACGCGCTAATCTCCGAAACTACTGGTGCGATTTGAATAATTCTTTTTTTGTTGGATAGTCCATTTATCGAGGAAGGCTATAGGCTAAATAACATTACGCTATGACCAATACGAGCAAAGACAGAGCGGTAAATGTGTAAAAAACGGGGAAAATTATTCATTTTTGAAGGCTTTCTTTGCGTGCGCTGCGAAAACGGTTCAAGATACACAAAAAATATGTATGAAAGAATTATTCCTCTATACATGATCTAAAAAAAAGTCCGCGACGGCATATGTCTATCTTTTAAGGTTTAGTCACAATGACCGTTTTTATGGTACCAAATTTGGTCGAAATAATTTGTTTAAGTTGTATCAACATAATAATATTAATCTTTATTCAAATATAAATATAAATATGTTGTTGGTTAAGAGTACTTCATTGTGAATAAAATTGTCTTTGACATAGCTTAATTTCAAGAAAAAACTTTAAAGATTACAATGATAAATAACTCCGAAACAAAACCAACTCGCTCTCTGCGCTCACTGCGCTGGCCGGCGCGGCGGGAGAGAGGCGGTGCTTGCGGGCAAGCCGGCAGGGGGGTGCAGCTCTACGAGATACCATGCCGCGCGGCTCACTCGCGCGGTCGGCTCCCTACTGAACGGTTGAATACAGCGCTAATTTGTTTATGCGATATAATTCTCATCGTAATATTACTTTTTAAACACAGTTTCATTTTGAGGTTGTTTTCTATACCTCGCATCCCAATGATACCCAACGACTTACCTTTCAATTTTAAAAGAATACAATTTCCGATTAAATTATCCTTCGCAGTCACAATAAATAAATCACAGGGGCAGACATTCAAACACGTGGGGATCGATTTACGCCAAGACTGTTTTTCGCACGGCCAGTTATACGTCGCCTTATCAAGATCAGGTTGTGGCGAAAATCAATATATTCTTCTGCCACAAGACAATAAAACAAAAAATGTAGTATATGCAGAAGTTCTATAATAATTTAATTTACTTAAAAAATTGTACAGATATAAATAGTTTGGAACTCGAAAAAAAAACATAGGTTTTATCCTAAAAATTTTGCGGAAACTCGACCATTCCGAAAATCCCGCAAGAACGGGAACTATGTGGGAAAAACCAAAAATCTGCCGGAAGTCACTATTCCACGCGGACGAAGTCGCGGGCAAAAGCTAGTGAATAATATTTATTCATGTGCTTTCGTAGCGCGGACTCTATGCACGCTTACACGCACACATGTAGAATTCTCACTTTTTTTGTAAAATTTTTCTTCTTTTGTAACAAGGATCAACCAAAGAGTTTCACACTAAGGGCCGATTCGACAAATCTTATTCTGATACTAAATCTAGGATTCAAATCTGACACTATACTATAGATTAATCCACTGATAATGATTGGTCAAATCGAGCGTTAATTAATCAAGAAGTTAAAGTAATAAAAATGACATATTATTATTACAAAGGCGAACCAGTGCAACAAGATCGACAGGAGGATACGACTAGGATGGGCTGCTTTATGCAAACTTGACTTAATCTTTAAAATGAAGATCGCCAACCACTTGAAAGCAAGAGTTTAACGTGCGTTCTACCGGTTCTCACATATGGAGCTGGACGGGATATATAGCCCGAAAGACAGGCTCGTGGTGTAGGAAAATGCTGCAATGGAGGCTATGGAATCAGAAAAGACCTATCAGAAGGCCACAAATGAGATTGAGAGACGATATAGCAAATATTGACAGGCACAACTGGACTTCAACTGCCCAAAATAGAATAGAATGGAGAAAATTGAAGAAGGCCTACACCAAATTGGTTGAAAAAAGCTTAAGGCGACGGGTAGCCTAACTAGCGACACCAATCGATATTAATTGTTAGCTACTAAACCGGATCTATTTGAAACAATTTCGGGGTTACAACCTCTCGGCAAACACTTATACTATTTATTAAATAACCATGTACAAATGTTGGGTCCAACGTGTACGCGAAAAATTGATTACTGCCAAAAGCGGCCACTTTTAGCGTGAATCGATTTTTCGCATACAAAAAAGGACCCAACATTTGGTTATTGAATAAATAGTATAAGTGTTTGCCTAGAGGTTGTAACCCCGAAATTGTTTAAAATAGATCCGGTTTAGTAGCTAAAAATTAAAATCGATTGGCGTCGCTAGTGTGCCCTACCCGTCACCTTAAGATGATGATGATTATTATTACTAACACATAAACCTGGTCTTATATACACATAAAAATTAAAAAGATGCCTTTAAGGTAAATAAAATAATAATTTGACATCAAATGTTTATCTCTAATTAAAAGCTTGAAAAGTATTTTTCTAGCGTTGCAGCCAATTAAATTCTTGGTTAAAAGAAGACAAAAGAGTTTATAACACTTACATCAGGCGACCGAATCATCTTCTCGATTTATTAACAAATTCCCGAAAGACCTGAAATAGAAAAAAACATGTTATTGTAGAACAGCTTTTAGAAAAAGATAATGTTGTTTGTTGATTTAACAATTTTTTAAAGGTTTCCAAAAATGATAGTGAATATAGGTACTTAATAATGACAGAAAAAAACTAACAAAAAAACAAATTTAGCGTTTATTTTTGCAGTGAAGTGCCGCGAAGTGATCTTGATAATAAGAGTCGTTGAATTGTATTGTTTTTAACACTGATATTGTGTGTCGAGTGAGTTGTCATGGACAACTTGCTTGGCCCTAATAGAGTCTTAAAACCCACGATTGTGTTTATAGTGAAGGTTGCCAAAAAATGAGACACTAAAAAAATTTCTGCGAAAAAGAACCTTCAAAAACCACGAACTAAAAAGTGTAAAATAGTATTTTTACCACTTTATATTCAAATAACATTCTATAACAGTACACTCGAGAAAAGGTTTTAAAATTTTTAGTTCGTGGTTTTTGTAGGGGGTTTTTTTTTGTAGATTTTCTTAACATCTGCTTTTATTAGGCTTTGGTACTCGTTTCTAAACCTTTCCTACTTACTGTCTGTTAAGTTATTTTGTCCATATTGGATACCTACCGACTACAACGAGTCCCATTTTCTAAATGAAACCCTATGCACTTAGTTGCTCGTGAGAATATGTTAGGCCGCAAGGGATCGATCCAAAGATCCATTGTTAGGCACCGATTTAATGACAGTACATCAAGCCGGTATTTACCGACCACCGAGACACCCATTATGTGGTTGACAGCTCAAAGACCGGAGAAATTCTCTAGGGAAAGCCTAGACTATTTGTTGTGGTAAGAGTGCAATACCTATCCCCGTATTATTCAGGCCAAACCACGTGTGTAAAATGTAGAATTGTTGGTATGTATGTATATTGTAGGTAACTTCATATCAAAGTTCTGTTAGCGTGTGAATTCAGACACAGATCAAAGCTTTAGGTAGGTACAGTCGATAAACTTTTCGGTGTAGGTACCATCACTATCTTAAGTAGTTATTGACATTCAATAAAAAAATGAAAACGTGCCCCAGGCTGTACTATTTCAAATTAAAAAAAACTTAAAAAGTAATCATTTAAAGAATCAGCTTATAAACTGTCCTACTGCAGGGCAAAGGCCTCCATCATAGAAATCAAGATATCGCTGCTATGATGGGATAAGGCTTAATCAACACGCTTGCCAAATGAGGATAGATGATCACAAACCCGAGCGATCATAAAATTCGTAACATTCTTTTCGCTCGACCCGGGATCGAACCCAGGACCCCGAGATCACGGCCCGGCACTTAAACCACTAGTTTACAGGACAAATAAAACTTTATTTACTCTATAATAATACATATATTTTTGTTAGTTAAGTTACGATTATGATTACAAATATTACATATGTTGTTAGAATTGAGGAAAAGTCTATAGAGACTTAGAGCCGATTTCACCGTTGAAATTGAACGCGATCAATTCACTTGAACTCGGTCTACGCGCTAAACTGAGTTCCGTTCCTTTGTTTTCGCTCGCATTGATCGCGTTTAAGCGTTGTTCGCGTTCAATTTCGACGGTGAAATGGCCCTAAATCTTTTATTGGTACAGACCATCACACATCAGGTCTGTAGTGACCTGTCTATCAAAATTCCTTAATTAATATTGAACCGAACGTGTTTGACATTAAGGTGAGAATCGAATGAAAAAATTTGACAGTTTTGTATACATTGTCCGTGCAAGAGTGGCTCTTCCACGGACATGAATGTGCCTCACAGAAAATGGGTGAAGCAGCACTGTGGAGTGAGGGTACTGGAGGCCCAATCCGGGGGAAAGGTTGGTAGCGCACTTGTGACTCCACTGGTGTCGCAGGTGTCCATGAGCGGCAGCAATCGCTTACCATCAGGTGATCCGTCTGCTCGCCTGCCACCTATCACAAAAAAAACCATTGATGTGTGGCTTTACGTATCTGCGTCGGAATGAAAGAGCGCAAAAAATAACTAACTCATTTTTATCTCTGCTCTGGTACGTCGCGTCTGTATGTACCTATCCTTAATTATAGTGGTTCTGTTTTTGGCGAGATTTACATTACGACAAAAAGCTTATTAGATGTTATGCTATCCATTGGTCCAGCTAGTTGGGAAACCATTGTTTTTACTTTACATAAGATTTACTACATTCTTGTATACTTACGCGCCTCATCCTTAGCGTGTAATTCCCGGTTGCGTCCATCAATTTAGGTGACGGGTAGGGCACACTAGCGACGCCTATCGATTTTAATTTTTAGCTACTAAACCGGATCTATTTTAAACAATTTCGGGGTTACAACCTTTCGGCAAACACTTATACTATTTATTAAATAACCATGCACAAATGTTGGGTCCGTGCACAAATGCGAAAAATTGATTCACGCTAAAAGTGGCCGCTTTTCGCAGTAATAATTTTTTTAGCGTACAAAAAACGCAGCACATTGCCGGTTTTTTCTGTGGGGCTTATACAGCCACGAGCGTAGATGCTGTGGTCCTACACGGATTGCTACTAATACATCTGCTAAGATGCAAAGGCCCATTACATATATATCCCACACCGCCGAACTATTGGTAGAAATACGCACATAGATTTGAAAAATCCAGAGTTGCTTGCTCGGATTCGAACTACGACCCTCGCATGGAAGGCGCGTTCTTATTCACTGAGCTGCCATGGCTCTTTGAATAAAAAAATTAAATAACGGGATAATAATATTTAAGGTATGTCCGTAACCCAGGTGCTTGAGCTACCTATCTCGGAGTCAGATCAATGTATGTGATGTTGTGAAATATTTTATTGTGTAAGCTTATCTTTGAATTAACAATTAGCAAACTGAAGTGGCAGTGGGCTGGTCATATTAGCCGCAGAACTGACACCCGTTGGAGCCGTAAAGTCCTTGAGTGGAAACCGCGACTCGGTAAGCGTAGTGTAGGACGCCCTGCGACATTCGAAGGCTGGCTGGTGTAGGCTGGATGAGAGTGGCCGAAAATCGGGAGCAGTGGCGTGCATTAGGGGAGACCTATGTCCAGCAGTGGACGAGTGTGGGTTGCTGATGATGATGATGATGATCTTTGAATATATTCAGGCCAACCTTACCTCTGTTTTTCCTGACTACTATAATCTGGACATCTTTATGGCAATATCTTAGACCTCACTGTCATACTACAATGCGACCACGATCAGAAAGCACTTCAGTGACATTAACATGGCGTGCGCTGTACAATATTTTTTTCTATGAGAAAATATGCAAAGCATTAGTTCTGACTTTGGCCACGTGGAAAAGCCGTGTGGCGACTATACAACAGGACCCCAATTCTCGTGCTCGTGATTTATTTTCATACGACATATATCACTAGCCGTGTGGTCCCGGCAGAGTAGAATAGGCCACCCTCACTCTTACCGAGGTGTCTTAAAAGGCGACTAAGGTAAAGCTGCTGGCATGATCATCAGCACCCAGAGAAGGAAAACTCTGCATTTATATCAAAACCCTCGCCAACCCGTCTGCCAAGCGTGGTGAGCATGGCAATTACCCCTCATGTGATTGAGGGAGGCCCGTGCCCCAGCAGTGGGGACTTAAATGGGCTGACGACGATATATCACTAAAATATAGTTTTTTTTTGTATGGTTTTCATGTGATATCCGTCATGTTTTCAAAATATCACGGGCACGAGAATTGGCTTCAGGTGAGATTGTGGTCAAGGGTTAGCCTCTCCTATATTTATTTATTATTCGGAAAACAAAACAGATAACAATCAGTAAATTATGGATGTGTACACATTTAGTTAGGTTTAGAGCTACAGTGATATAATATAAAACGGAGTAAACTTAGTAAAAAAACGGAGGTTCTGGTGAAACAACCACCTCATTGGACCAACGTGGCAGAATAAGGTCCAACTCTCCTAAAAAGCAATACGTCTCTAAAACACCTTTTTAGATAGTTCATTCTTATGAGACAATAATCACGCGTCCGTCGTAATTTCCTTTCATGCTTTGGAAAAACCTTCATACCTTTGTAATCTACGATTAAATAGTTACCATGAAATGAGCGTAAGGGAATTGTTTAAATTAAACAAATATTGTCTTGTACCCTTGACACAGCCCTTGGGTACCTACTATAAAATAAAGGAAAATTATAAGACCACTTATGACATAAATAAGTAGGTAATACAAACAATGCGAGCTAGTTTACCATTGCTTACCTATGATGTATTTGTTTTTATAATGTTAGAATTGTAAATGGAACATAATTTTCATTGCACAGCAAAGCCTCCGCAATAAATCTCTTCATAAAAATGTGCGTATGAACTGTTTTGAATAAATAATTAAATTATGAGACATCTCACGCCGTGATATATTATCTCAATGGACTATTTCTAGAATTTTCCGTAAATTCTAACAGAAGTGTCCAGCGAAAAAGTTTGTTGCAAGCATATCAATGTTTTCTATGGCAAAATTACATTATTAACATTCTAAATAGTAACTAAAAATATGTAGGTATTCAGTGAAACATTTATGTCAGAAATTTCGTGTAATATAAAACAAAATCAGAAACATAAAATTAATTAAACTTGAACCACTTATGATAAACGTAGACTTGTTGTAACGGACTGGACTACCTTTATTGATAGTTTTAATGTATGATTATAAATAAATAATTTATCCCTGAAAAGCAACACGTAGGTACTCCAAAGCATTGTCTGTGCTCCATATAATAAACTCGGCCAGCTTGTGTCGATGTGTCACACAGACGCGTAGACGTCCTGACGATGATCTTTCGGATCATGGTTATTTGGCATGTGTCAAAAGTCGGAGATCCTGCTGTTTTGACATTTTCGTATACAAAACGTCTTACAACGCCCCCCTGTCAATGTCACTGAAGTGTACAACCTCTTGGCAAACACTTATACTATTTATTAAATAACCATGTCGAAATGTTGGGTCCAACACGTACGCGAAAAATTTATTCACGCCAAAAGTGGCCGCTTTTGGCGTGAATAAATTTTTCGCGTACTAAAACGGACCCAACATTGGTGCATGGGTATTTAATAAATAGTATAAGTGTTTACCGAGAGGTTGTAACCCGAAAAATTGATTACCGCCAAAAGCGGCCACTTTTAGCGTGAATCAATTTTTCGCGTACAAAAACGGACCTAACATTTGTGCATGGTAATTTAATAAATAGTATAAGTGTACCGAGAGGTACCCCGAAATTGTTTAAAATAGATCCGGTTTAGTAGCTAAAAATTAAAATCGATTGGCGTCGCTAGTGTACCCTACCCGTTACCTTAAAGGACGCGATTGCTTTTGTATTAAGAAAAATACTGCCTAATGTAGCAAATTCGACATTATTGTCATTTGTCGCTTTCGATCATATCCGCCTGTGATGACAGAAGATTTTTTTATCCGTTGTTTATACTTATTTGTGATTATGCGCGGAAATCTTCTATGATATGAGAAGAAAATATGATAGAAATGTAGAATTGTTAGCTTTGGGCCGTGTGGTCCCCGGCAGAGTAGAATAGGCCACCCTCACTCTTACTGAGGTGTCGTAAAAGGCGACTAAGGTAAAGCTGCTGGCATGATCATCAGCACTAAGAGAAGGAAAACTCTGCATTTATATCAAAACCCTCGCCAACCCGTCTGCCAAGCGTGGTGAGTATGGCAATTACCCCTCATGTGATTGAGGGAGGCTCGTTCCCCAGCAGTGGGGACTTAAATGGGCTGACGATGATGATGATGTTAGCTTTGCTAGATAAAACAGTATTTTTTTTTGATACAAAAGCAATCGTGCCCGTCCTTGTGTCTAATCCGACGCTCAACTGGGCTACCTAATCAAATCGAATCTAAAACATTAGTGATTTAAAAAAACAATACTTAGTTATTACTAATTTAAATGCTTTGCTATGGTCTTTTAACTACAATTTGCATATGAACAGGAAATGGACCGGAAAAAGCATTTTATTGTTTTCAACGTATCGCGGCCTTAAACGCGTATATTAGTAGTATTATGGTAATAATTAATATATTTCATAGATTAATTATAGCGTATTTACACAACGATTATCAGATTATTATCAACGACGTTTAACTTAAAAGTACCTAAATAAATTAGGTGGGCATCTGACCACCGTATAGAGTAGGCACCTATTATTAAACAACGAAAAGCGGTTTTAGTTAGAAAATAAGGTTTAATCGGACGACCCGATTCGAACAGTGGTAATGAACGCTGCCTCTGCCTTGCGGGTTCGATCCCCGCACAGTACAAACATTTGTGTGCATGAACATGTTTGTTTTTATTGGTCTGGGTGTTTGCTATGTATTGTAAGTATGTATTTACAAAAGAAAAGTATTATATGTATACATGTGTAATCCCACTGTTGATTCTGATATCCGTAACACAGGTGCTTGAGCTACCTATCTCGGAGTCAGATCAATGTATGTGATGTTGTGAAATATTTATTTATTTATAATCGCAAATTACTGAAATTAGTAACGATCCAATATCGCGCGCGAAAATAGATTGACGGACAGGTAATTTCTAGGTTGACTAGTGTTGTGTGTAAGGCTAGAGATGTCAATCGATTTTCTTCGGCTAACATTATCTAGATACTCCATATGTCTACAACTAGTTAAGAAAACAAACTATTTATATCAAAAAATCAATCGCCCCAGACGTACCCTGGGTACAGAAATTTGGCCATCGACAGGTTTGGACGCAACTGGAAAGACACGCTAAAATGACGATGATAATAAATAAATTAATCACCATTTACGTCATTTATTCTGATTCAAATCTTATTATAATACCTACTTCTAATTTCTGAAATATAAAGTGGCGATAACGACTTTTGATTTCAACAGTCAACTGAATTGCATAACAGAAAAAAAAACTTTTAATAGACTTGGACCCCTTTATTACAAATCGTGAACTAAGGATAGTCCTGGAACAAAATTCATGCCAGCCCCTTTTAAACTGCCTGTTATGGCTGTTGGAACGGGATGACATGCACTAGTACGGGAATAAATTTAGATCGCGATTTATAATAAGGTGGTGAGACCTTTGGTGTACAATTTCAGCGAACTAATCGCTAACGAGAAAACATTTTAATGAGCTACACAGTTAGTTTTTAATATATTTAAATAAATAAATATTTCACAACATCACATACATTGATCTGACTCCGAGATAGGTAGCTCGAGCACCTGTGTTACGAATATCAGAATCAACAGTGGGATTAAAAATATATAGATATAATACTTTTGTTTTGTTGAATATATTTACACCTTTTTGTCGTTTTGTTTTGGAGGAGGAAATGATAATAACACATTGTTGACTTACATGTAAAGCGATAAAATAATCAGACTAAATGCATTTCACACAAAATTAAGTAACTGTTATTTTTTTACTAAGCTATCGTTTTACATACAAGTGTTAGTATACGTAGCATGGGTATTCGGATCGTTACTTAATAATTTGTACATGGACCGTGACATGTTTGGTACGAACTGCGATGATTATACATACACAATGAGTGGACATTGATGAAATATATTTTTTGTTTTGTCTGGGTAAATCTTTGTACCTTTGTTACTATTTCTATACAGGTGAGTAGTTATAATTAGTCAATTTTTTTTACCTATTTTTATATTTAACTAGCGAACTGCCCTGGGTTCGCACGGATGCAATAATATATGTGTGTATACTATATGGATATACACATAAACCTTCCCTTTGAATTACTCTATCTATTAAAAAGAACCGCATCACAATCCATTGCGTAATTTTTAAAGATATTTACATACATTAAGACACTACGACTTAGGAACCTTCAAGAGAAGAGCGTACTCTTTTTTTTTTTAAAAGAAGTCCGGCAACACATTAGCGATCTCCCTGATGTCGCGGATGTTCATGGGCGGCGCTTATTACTTTCCAGGTGACTCGCTTGCTCGTTTGTCCGCCTCTAGCATTAAAAAAACATAGGGACAAAATACCGAATTCAAATTTTTTTTATACTATGTAGTGATGACAAACACACAAGGTTCAATATTATAATATGGTTATAGTATCCCAGCGTATGGTTGAACAAATAGTGTTTTTTTTTTTTAAAACGACAAAAACGGCCTCGCGAATTACTTTCGGACAATATTTGGGCAGGTTTAATAAATGACTCATCTTCACTTATCTAATTTATCCACCACATAATTTAGCTTGTAATCAACTAATGATTGCAGGCATAATCCTCACCTGTTTCCGCCAACTTTTGCATAGGTATCACAAAAAAAAACAATTAAAAAACACGTTCACTATTTGTCGTCAACCGCACCGACTCTCCCGGCTCCGCGGGCTATGGAGAGATGCGCACGCGACGAAACTGCCTGCGCGCACGGCTACCTTATAAATGAAGATTCCTCTGCCGGTGATGTAGAGTTGTATGGCAGAAGCTTTGCATACCGAAACGTTTTTACAAATCGGATAGGGGACTTTTGCGATTCTTGTTTTTTTTTTGCTAGTAAATTACAAAGTTGTGTGAGAGATCTCGTATGTGTTATTTTAAATCTCGAACGATAGATAAGAACCTGACATAAAACGGCGTGAAGGAGCACTGTGCTGTGTATTGCTGCGTGAGTGAGGGTACCGGAGGCCCAATCCGGGGGAAAGGGAGGTTCAAAGGTTGGCAGCGCACTTGTGACTCCACTGGTGTCGCGGGTGTCCGTGGCCGGCGGCAATCGCTTACCATACCATAAAAAATAACGTTGCGTAGTAGATTAAGAATGTAAGGTCGTAGGTTCGAATCCGACCATGTACTTATGGATTTTTTTGGCTACGACTTAGGGACCTACAAAAGAAGAGCTTACTCTTTTTTTAAAAAGACGGCAACACACTAGCGATCTCTCTGATTTCGCGGAAGTTCATGGGCGGCGCTTATTATTTTCCATCAGGTGACTTGCTTGCTCGTTTGTCGCCTCTAGCATTAAAAAATATATGTGCATATTACAAGTCGCTGCGAACATATGCTGAAACAATACTGTGTCAGCGAAGATTCAGCGGAGTAAAGAAATACTTTGAACTTACTGATCGGTTTACTTCCGGTCCCATATTGTTTATCTACAATGTGGCAGTGACATAGTAAGCTATTGAGCAACTTGCTCACCATTAGGCATAGGCTATGCAGGTGAGAAATATATTGGTCACTCACATTAGAATATGTAGTTTGTAACGAGATTGAGACCTTGCAACAGTTCCGAAATATCGGAAACTCAAAAATAAGGTACAAGGTAGAAATCTCGTTACAAACTATTGTAATACAAGTATTTCATTTAGGTATTTACTAAATAACTATCAAGCTCCGTATTTGTCGCTTGGTGTGTTTAGATTGAGTCTCTTTTGATTCATTCTTAGCTAACAAATAATTATCGTTTATATAAATACCAAAAATTGCAACCGGGATTTTTTTTTTTATAGTGAGACAGTATATTGGCTCTCCTCAGCCTGATGGTGAGCAAGAGAAGAGCCGTTGCAATTACAATGGAAGCGATGTTAAGGCATCACCTCCGTTGGGACTGCCATACTGGCCGGCGAGATGCTTCTTCACGCTTGAAGGAATCCATGTTGTAGGAAGGAGGAAATACATGCGCCGGCTACGAATTGACCTGATTCCATCCTCAGTGAGCTTCAGCACTTGTGTTACGGACATCAGACAACATTACAAATAGTTATAATTCTTATTACACCCGGACACTACGCAATCACAAGTGTTCACCACCTTAATATACATATGGGGATCAAACCTTAGGATATCACCTCTAAATACTCAAACGCTCGTGGCGTTTGAGTATGTAGAGGTGATATCCTTGGCTAGCAAATCCGCCATCGGGCCAGTAGTGAGAGTCTGCGCCTGCGACATAAGGCAAAACACGAATCTAAAATTTATAGATTTCTGGTGTTTGTGGACATAAAGGTCCATTTTTAGTGTTGATGGCGACTAAAGCGGGCTTTTTCAATCCCATAGTAAGAATGTGTAGGTCTTATAACAACTTGGTTCATGGTGGCAGGAACTTAGATCTATTTAATTCTATAAGTACCGTATATTCAGAGATGAAACATCCTCGATGCCAATAAGATAGTCTTCCAATTATATTTTGACAGTTGCAATAACTTTTTAATTTTATCATAATCCAATTTAATCTTAATTTGATTCCTTTTTAAATTAATTAATTTAAATCTTGTTAAATGTATTAAAACTTAATCAGTATTATATTCTAATTTATCCCAATTTGATTTATAAAAGTAGCGAATTTATATTTTGACCAAGCTGTGTATGCTATTTTAGGATTACTGTCTAGCTTATTTAATTTTAATTTTTATATATTGTTGTTTAATTGACTGTGATCTGTTTGCGTACCTAATTTAATTAAATAGAATTTCACGGCACTGCTTTGGTATCGCATACTCTAAATTAGTGGTCTTTACTGTCAATTTCTTTACATAGGTCTAATGCAAGGATCGCTCACTTAATCTACTGTAGGGAATACCTATACAATCGAATTCGATTCAAACAATAAAGAGAAAATGTACATACAGTTTTAGTACTTTTTTGGTAGATATTTTTTTCGCGTTGTGTGCATACCTTTGAGTAGAGGTGCATAAAGATAACTGTTTAAGAATCGTGAAGTTTACACCCCATTTCACGCCGCACATTCACCGCCTTGATCCAAAGGGGCGCACACTTTAGACAATATCTTCTATATCAAAGACTACGCCTAATAGTTTCTAAATTGTAATCCTGCAGCATTGTATTAAAGTGAATAAGCAGAAATCAGGCTACCACTGTGAGATTTTTCTGAAGGTATTCCACAAAATATTTCCTAAATATTGAAATTAGTAAAGTTTTCCTCAGAATTTGCTCAGCTTATTTAGTTTTGGTTTGGTAAGTCCAACATCCAAAAAGATATCGATCGACGAATCCAACTCGGCTGGGCAGCGTTCGGGAATCTACGCAGCATATTTTTGGCCCACCTACCGCAGTGTCTCAAGACGAAAGTCTTCAATGCGTGTGTGTTGCCAGTGATGACTTACGGAACCGAAACGTGGCCGCTTACAATGTGCCGATTAAGGAGGCTCAAAGTCACTCAGAGAGCAATGGAGAGAGCTATGCTCGGAGTCTCCCTGCGTGATCGTATCAGAAATGATGAGATCCGCAGAAGAACTAAGGTTACAGACATAGCTCAAAGGATTGCATGCCTCAAGTGGCAATGGGCAGGGCACATAGCGAGGAGAACAGACGGCCGTTGGGGCGGAAAGGTCCTCGAGTGGAGGCCACGTACAGGAAGTCGCAGCCGTGGCAGGCCCCCAAGCACAAGGTGGACCGACGATCTGGTGAAGATCGCGGGAATCCATTGGATGTGGGCGGCACAGGACCGATCTGTGTGGAGAACATTGGGGGAGGCCTATGTCCAGCAGTGGACGTCTATTGGCTGAAATGATGATGATGATGATTTAGTTTTGCTCAAGGTGAGTTTAAAAATAGTTTTTTTTAGTAAGGAATAACAATGGAAGCTATTCCATTACGGACGCTGTGAGTTTTTTTTTTTTTATGAGCCAGGGAGCTAAGTCACCTGATAGTAAGTGATCACTGCCGCCCATGGACATTAGCCACACCAGAAGGAGTTTTATTTGAATTATTTTTTGACACTTGCCTTCCCCATTGGGTACTTGACCAAATTCGGGAGTACCTAAGGTGACCTTAAAGGTTGGCAGCGGACTTGTGACAGGTGTTGCAGATATCCATGGGCGGTGGTAATGCTTACCATCAGGTGATCTGCATGCTCATCTGTGACCTAAAATAAATCTTGTGCGATTAGTCGCAAGCACGAGTCCGCGAGTCGCAATTGCGCGTGCGTTGGTCCGAGACCGCCGCGTTCTCAGTCGGTCACTGTCATTGCCAAGGTGAGCGATCAGATTCGTTACACGCCTTGCAAATAACTTGTACGAGCTGCGATTGCATAATGACGACGTCCATCCATTTCTTAGCGCATGGTAGACGTGTGTAACTCTTTACTGAAACGACTCAGTGATCCGACTCAGCCAAATGATACACTGTTCCGAATCTCTAATGTATCATTCGACTCCAATGGATCTCGAGTTCGAGTGAACCGAATGATCCAAATGAGCTGAAAGATCCGATGGGCCGAATAATGCGATTGAGCTGAATGATCCGAGTGAGCCGAATGATTCGAATGAGCGGAGCAATCCGATGAGCCGAATGATCCGAATGAGCTGAATGATCCGAGTGAGCTGAATGATCCAAATGAGCGGAATTTATCACGGATCTATCTGAGAGTCGATGTTCCAAATGAAGCGTTTAACTGATCCAGATGCAAATGTTCCCATCTTTTGAAAGATACGTTTATGCCAGGTCTTCTAGCGCATGGATCTTCTAGTTCCTGCCAACCTTTTGATGTCGTCACACTAACGCATTCGAGGTGTTCTTTTTGGACGTTTCTAACTCAACGGTAGAGTGGAGACAGTGAGGTGAGAAACGCCCAAGAGAAAGAGCTGATATGCGTTGGTGTAACGACATCAAAAGGCTTGGCAGGAACAAATTGGATAACACAAATTAAGAAGGAGATACTGTGTGGTGGATATAAACTGCCCAAGATCGACAACAATTGCATAAACTGAAAGAGGCCGCCTCTTTCTCCGTTCGCCGTTCTCAACCTCTAGAGGTTGAGAACGGTTTAAGAAGAAGAAGATAGGATCTACCTATTGGTAGTAATAAATGAGCATCACAAAAAACCAGCGTAAAGTTTCGCGAAGTTAGTGAGGGTACCGGAGGCCCAATGCGGGGGATGGTGTTTAAAGATTTGTAGCGCACTTGTGACTCCTCTTTTGCGGTTGTCCATGGCCGGTGGCAATCACTTAATCACTTAATCTGCTTGTCTACCACCTCATCTCATCTTAGCGAGTTATTCCCGGTGTCGTTCAAAACTAGTGCTGCGGAGCTATCGATAGTTTCCCTATGGATAGTTGACCTCGAAAATAGATAGTTCCTATTTCTATTGGTCAAACATATCGATACTATCGATAGTAAAACTTGCTCCAATATCGATTGTTTATTGCCCGAAACTGTCGATAGTATCGATAGTATTGTGTTTCCTATCAGAATTAATCAAAAACTATCGATAGGTTCGATTGTTTTGTACTGTGGATAGTCAGCTTTGTTTCTACAGGGTGTATTTGTGAACATTTACATCCCTTTAACCACGTGTTCTACCAACCATTCTCAACATTATTTGTTCAACGACTCTTCGAAGTTTATCGAAATTTTTTTCGACTTCCCATGAAAAATGACCAAGCCACGTGACCGACTTTGTATGAAAAGTGCTAGAACAAATTTTGTTCATAATGGTTAGTAGAACACGTGGTTAAAGGGACGTAAATGTTTACAGATACACCCTGTGTAGTATTGCTGCCTGATTAAATGTGTCCGACACTATCAATAGTATCGATAGCATTAGCGTTATCAATACTATTGATCTAATTTTACCATCGATACAATGGACAACCAGCAATACTATCAATAGACTATCGATGCTATTGATTTTACTTTTAGTATCGATAGTCTATCGATAAATTATCGATAGTGGACTATCGATAAGCACCACTATCCAAAACTGTCGCCCTGGATTCCGGGGTACGCTTTGACCATGTTTCAGGAGTTAGGGAGTCTGGGTAATTACAATGAAGCAACTGCAGTCTGACCTTCGCAATCCTTTACAAGGGAACCAGATCAACTGAATCATGGTTGCACGCTTCAGAAACTATCCGAAACGTGCAGGTTTCCTCACGATATTTTCCCTCACCGCCATGCTAATGGCAGAAATACGCAAGATTTAAACACATAAAAGGGACTGTTTTCTCATATTGTTATCAATATCAGCAAAACAGACCATTTTAGATACCTAACTTACTTGCTGATCATACTTACTAAGGTTTCTCCAACCGAAACTCTTAATATTGTGCTTAATATGTGTTAGTTTGTTTGTATACGTTTTGTTATGTTTTAGATGGTGTAATTCTCAATTATAGATTGTAAAAATCAGAAAGAGAGAATATCCTTACACCGGTCAATTTCTAATCAAAAACGTGTCTCTGTAAACACTCGACATTGGCAGAGTTATATGAGTGTTTGCCGTGGGCAACACAGTAGAAGCCATAAAAAAAGGTTTCTCCAAATGATATAATTTAAACTTGAAGTTATTATAAAAGCGCTTTCTCCCTCCTAAACGGTAAACCTAAGTTTGCGTGCCCGACAGGGTCCTTTAACATTGTTCCATCACTATTGTAACATATTATTGAACAGCACAGAGAATAAAAAGGTTCGTCACCTTAAGTTACCTTAACTAACCGTACTAAAACTCGTGCCATCCCGTTCCAACACGCAATGTCAAAAGTTTTGATCCGAAGAAGTACGGTACAGAGAATAAAAAGATTTCTCAACTTAAGGTATGTAAGTTTTCCCTTGCACGGCAAGAATCAGTTACACCAAACATACAGTTTTAAAAAGATCTGCCAACCTTCTTTAAATTTTCTTTACATCAAAAGGAATCAATGTTGCTACAAGCAATTCTGAACTTTCTGATCTAATAATTAATCATAATTTTCTGTGCAACAGGTATTACTCTGACAAATAAGTACAAGTAATAAGTGCTCAATTTGAAAAATGACGAATATTTTCGTTCTTTCGCTGTACAATATGGATTTGCAATAAACGATTGAGTACCTAAGTACTTGGATTTGAAAATCTAGGTTTGTCCTTAGATTAGAACCTAATGACTGTTCGTTTAGAATTCGCACTCGTCAACTCAGTAACACAAAAAGTTGTTTACAAAGATTAGTATGACTAGTATATTTGTATGTGACATTTTAATGATGCATTTGTATGATATCATTAAACACGTCAAGCAGTTCGTCCTGATTAAGGTCAGTATTAATATAAAGCGCGTTTCGTTTCGTTGGTTAGTGGGTCGCACTTTTAGGTGACGGGTAGGGCACACTAGCGACGCCAATCGATTTTAATTTTTAGCTACTAAACCGGATCTATTTTCTACGCGAAAAATTGATTACCGCCAAAAGCGGCCACTTTTAGCGTGAATCATTTTTTCGCGTACAAAAACGGACCTAACATATGGTAATTTAATAAATAGTATAAGTGTTTACCGAGAGGAGGAGGTAACCCCGAAATTGTTTAAAATAGATCCGGTTTAGTAGCTAAAAATTAAAATCGATTGGCGTCGCTAGTGTGCCCTACCCGTCACCTTAAAAGGACGCCTGCGCAAGAGGTCCCGGGTCCGGATAAAAACTTAAGTTTCGCTAAGAAATCCTTAGTGTCAGTCCGGAGTCTGAAAGTTGGCGGTCTTGTACCCCCGTGCGTCGGAAAGCACCTTAAGCCGTTGGTCCTGCACCCGATCCTCTCCGGTATTCTCACACTGGTGTCCTAGCGGATTATAAGGACCAGGGAATAGAGACAGCACTTGTGCTTCCAGTGGCCGATCGTTGAGATTGGTCGCCATAATCGTAATCATCATCATCATCATCAGCCCATTTAAGTCCCCACTGCTGGGGCACGGGCCTCCCTCAATCACATGAGGGGTAATTGCCATACTCACCACGCTTGGCAGACGGGTTGGCGAGGGTTTTCATATGAATGCAGAGTTTTCCTTCTCTGGGTGCTGATGATCATGCCAGCAGCTTTACCTTAGTCGCCTTTTACGACACCTCGGTAAGAGTGAGGGTGGCCTATTCTACTCTGCCGGGGACCACACGGGAACACACACATAACCGTAATCAGTTGGAGGATATTATTATGAATTCATTTTCATATACAAATTCCGCAAATGCTCTAAATTTTTATAGTATAACTATGTTAATTGACAATAACCAAGTTATTGAACCGGGTCATTTCTAAGCACCTCTATGCTTAGCGAACCCTTAGGCTGCACGCAAACTAAGCCGGCAAAATATGATACCTCATGTGTTGCAGACGTCCATTTTTTTTAAACAGCCTATAAACTGTCCCACTGCAGGGCCAAGGCCTCCATCATAGAGATCAAGTTATCGCTACTATGATCGGATTAGGCTTAATCACCACGCTTGCCAAATGCGGATTGGTGATCACAAACCCGAGCTATGCCTGAAAAATTCGAAACATACTTTTCGCTCGACCCGGGAATCGAACCCAGGACCCTGAGATCACGGCCCGGTACTTAAACCACTAGAGCAACAGGGCAGACGTCCATGGGCAGCGTTAATCACTTACCATCAGATGAGGCGTCTTCTCGCTTGTCCGTTGTAATGTAAAATAAGAATCCCCGAACGCTGGCTGCTTAATTTGTGAAGATTGTTTCGGCTGAATTGACGCACCCCATTTACGCACACGGGAAAAATTCAAATATGGAACTTGCAATTTGATAAATGGTCGTTCAATACGTTCAATGAACCTACAAGCAAACATTCGTGTGATGAAAACTTGTGTTTGTTCAATGTCTGAGTGTAATTTATGCATTTAAGTATATATTTGTAATTTCTCTGTTGTCTAATGGAAATGCTGGAAAACCAGGTTGGCGAGACTAAAGCGCATCGACTTCGCTGGCTCGGTGACCTCGAGAAAATGGGAGAAGATCGTGCAGTAAGGAGAGCGTACCAGAGGAGCAATTCTCGTATACTCGACATTGAAGTCGAATTTAGAGATTTCATACAAATCTTTTACTTGACTTCAATGTCGATTGCTAGAGAATATGCCTTCTGGGACGTCCTAACGGGCGAAGGCCAGTCGGCCGTCAAAGATACCGCTGGAAAGGTGAGGTCAATAATTTTCTCGCGGACTCTTGTGGATGACTGGCAGGAAGTGCAAACTCTGGTATGAGCTTCCAGCGCGGTGCTCCCTGATCGCTATGACATGTCCTTTTTTAAACGAGGTTTCAAAAGAGTACTTCTTTAACGGTAGGCGGCGGCATGACTGTGCTCCGACATTGTTGAAGTCTATGAGTGGCGGTTACCGTTTACCATCAGAGGGTCCGCAAGCTCGTCTGCCTATTATAAGCAATAAAAATGGCGCAAGACCGACCAGGATGGAGGCTCTCACTCACTATGGGCCAAGACTCACTATGGGTCGCTGCGCCAACCTAGTTGTTAGTCTGGGTGTCTAATATCCGTAACACAAATGATTAGGCTTATTAGTACGGAATTAGGTCAATGTATAAGATGATGTTTTACAGATCTTCTTCTTAGTTTGTGGTAGGCCCTGTGCCGGCACAGACCAATAAGTGAACAAGTTGAAGCCGGTTATCCTCAAATGTAAGAGCATGTATCGATTTCAAAAGTACCCTCCAGCATGTCTATAAAAACATCGTCGGAGCCAGGGAATTAAATAGTCGGGCACGTCACGTCATTTCCATTTTGAAAATCTGTTTTTTTTATATTATGGAGATATCTTGCCAATGTTAAGTAAATTATTGAGTATATGTGTGTAGTAAACAGTCGAAGTCAGTCCATGTCACAGTCAGTCAATAAAACACCTGTGTTTTACATTTTATCGACCTACGGATTCGGCCGATACCACTCCAAACACAATCACGGATTTTAAGACTATGTTCTATGTTAAGTTGTCCGTGTCAACTCACTCGATACAATAGCAGTGTTAAAAACTATCCTTATTATCAGGATCACTTCGCGGCACTTCACTGCACAAATAAACACCACTAGATACTGATTTAAAACCTTTGAATTGCATCAGCCCACGCAGAGTGTTTGACTCCTACTGCCCATAATCCGGAAAATCTCTACCGTTGTATTCGGTGGCTCGCTTGTGCAGAGCCTTAAACTCGAAACTCATTAAACCAGTTCAGAATTAACAAATTATTATGTTCTCTTTGGTCTTTAATCTACTCGTTCTTACTTAACAATACTTTTTTCATACAAAGTTGTTAGCAACTTTTTATATCAACGTAATTTGTCGGTAAACTGGTTTGAGACGTCAGAATAAAATTTGACTTATAGCCTTGAACTTGACATTATCAACATAATTATACCTATGCCTAGTAACACGTGAAAACCTACTCTAGCTGTCTGGCACCTATTATAAGTTAATCAATCAACTGTTTTTGTTATGAGTAATTATTACTGACAAGATAACAATATCCATTTTGTGTTATTTACATACACAGGGATCTCTACACTGGAAGTTGTAGACGAGTACATCTACCTCGGACAAAAAGTCCAGCTTGGTAAGTCCAACTTCCAGAAAGAGGTCGATCGACGAATCCAACTTGGCTGGGCAGCGTTCGGGAAGCTACGCAGCATATTTTCGGCCCATCTACCGCAGTATCTCAAGACGAAAGTCTTCAATGCGTGTGTGTTTGCCAGTGATGACATACGGAACCGAAACGTGGCCGCTTAGGTACAATGTGCCGATTAAGGAGGCTCAAAGTCACCCAGAGAGCAATGGAGAGGGCTATGTTCGGAGTCTCCCTGCGTGATCGTATCAGAAATGATGAGATCCGCAGGAGAACTAAGGTCACAGACATAGCCTAAAGGATTGTATGCCTCGAGTCGCAATGGGCAGGGCCAGGAGAACAGACGGCCGTTGGGGCGGAAAGGTCCTCGAGCGGAGGCCACGTACAGGAAGTCGCAGCCGTGGCAGGCCCTCCACAAGGTGGACCGACGATCTGGTGAAGATAGCAGGAATCCATTGGATGCGGGCGGCACAGGACCGATGTGTGAAGAACATGGGGGGAGGCCTATGTCCAGCTGAGACGTCTATTGGCTGAAATGATGATGATGACACAGGGATCTACTAAATCGAAATTTTCTTGTTTCATACACTGCTAGTAACATTTTTTATAATCTGTTTTAACCTCGTTTTATATGTGAAAAATGGCAGACGAGCAGACGAGTCACCTCATAGTGGGACATACGATTGCCGCCGCCCATGGACCGTAACCAGTGAAGTTACGTGTTCACTGCCAACTTTTAAACTCCTCTCCTAGGAATCGGGCCCTGGCACTCACGATGATTTTAAGTGAGAAGGTGGTATCAGAGCTAGATAGGTATTTCCTGTATGTACATATAATACTAGTGGCCCGCCCTCGCTTCGCTTCGGTAATTTAATTTTAAAACAAAACATTTAGGAATTGTATTTATTTTTCTATAGGAATTTAATTTGTAGTTAACCAATTCTGAGATGATAGGTAAGTAGGTAGGTTTTTAACTGAGACTATAAATAAAACTCATCAACTCTCGTAATTCTTCCCAATACCTTTATATGGCGTTGAGACTTGGACCTTAAAAAAGACGAACTGCGATCGAAACGACGCTTTGACGACTGTTTTTCGCACCAATATGTCTCCATCCTCCGGCAATCGCTTACCATCAGGTGATCCGTCTGTTCATCTGCCATCTGTTACATAAAAATGACGTTTTAAGACCCGTTTACCAATTTAGGGGTTAAATAAAAAATTGATCATCAGCCCATTTAAGTCCCCACTGCTGGGGCACGGGCCTCCCTCAATCACATGAGGGATAATTGCCATACTCACCACGGTTGGCAGACGGGTTGGCGAGGGTTTTCATATAAATGCAGAGTTTTCCTTCTCTGGGTGCTGATGATCATACCAGCAGCTTTACCTTAGTCGCCTTTTACGACACCTCGGTAAGAGTGAGGGTGGCCTATTCTACTCTGCCGGGGACCACACGACCAATTGATGAAAGTCCTTAAACCAATTTCATGTCTCTAGCATTAAATATAACGAATTATCCATATGACGTATAATCACTGTTGACTCATTTTAGGGGTTGAATAAAAACACTGAAATGCCTTTCATTCATTTTGCATACATTTTCATGACTCTAGCACTAAGTATGGCGAATCTTTTATACGACGTTTTAGCCCCATTTCACTCCTTTAGGAGTTGAATAAAAAATTGTAAATATTTTAATTTATATGAAAACACCAAATAAAATTTTTCATAACTCTAGCTTTAATAATAACGAAACTTCTATACGTCTTTTTCTTCTAAATTCTATGCGGCGTTTGAACCCCCTTTCACACTTTTAGGGGTTGAATAAAAAGGTGCTTAATATTTTAATTTTTATTAAAAGCTCAAATATAAATTTTCATGACTCTAGCTTAAAAAATAACTTCCATATGTCGTTATAACCCCCGTTCACCGTTTTAAGGGGGTTGAATATGAAATATGTTGAAAGTACTGATATTAATTTTGTATGCCAATTTTCACGACCCTAGCATTAAATATCTCCCATACAAAGTTTCAACCCGCATTTTACCCCATTGGGGGTTTAAACCCCCCTTTCCCCCTTGGGCCTCCGGTACCAAAAACAACTCAGTGCTGCTTCACACCGGTTTTCTGTGAGGCCGTGGTATCACTCCGGTCGAGCCGGCTCAGTCATGCCGAAGCGCGGCTCTCTTACGGTTAAAACTTATGACTACACTAGTGTTGGGTGTCCACTACTGTTCATGGGTGGCGGCAATCCCTTAGCATTAGGAGATCCGTCTGCTAGTCTGCCATCTATAACATAAAAAAACTATTATGTAATCTTATACCCGCATACATACTATATGTATACTTCCCGCAGAGATATTTCCGGAACGGTACGACATTGACATCTTCAAGAAACGAGCCTATACCTTCCTAAAAGGCCGGCAACGCATCTTCACTCCCTCTGATGTCCACGGGCGGCGTTGATCACTTACCATCAGGTGACCCGCTTGCTCGTTTGCCACCTTCGGTAACCTCACTCGTCAAAACACAGCCTTCCCACCAATAATACTTAGTGATTTGGAACAGAATCGCTATTATGCGTAATTCAGGGCACCTAAACCCAAACAACCGAACATGGCCGCCTAGACTTCAAATGAAATACCCGGAAAAACTATATTCCCACAATACCCTCCCATAACGAATCACATATTCCGGTTGTACTTACGAACAAATAACATTGCCGTTTTGGGCAGTCGTGTCAAATCGACAATGAGACAAAAACGGTGCTTTTTATCCCAACCTGTTATAATAATATGTAATCGTGGTATTGGTATGGTACACTATGATATCATAGCTAATCGTTGGGTGTATTCCCCAATTCTTTTTTGTTTCGAGTGTTCGGAAAACACCGGAACGTCATGATCAAAGAGTAGATACGGAGAGACGAGACGACCCGTTTGTAACAGTGGTAGTGATTGCCTCTGGTGCAAGGGTTAAGGGTTCGATCCCATACAAACATTTGTGTGCATGAACATGTCTGTTTGTATTGGTCTGGGTGTTTTCTATATATTCATCATTATCATCATCAGCTCATTCAAGTCCCCACTGCTGGGGCACGGGCCTCCCTCAATCACATGAGGGGTAATTGCCATACTCACCACGCTTGGCAGACGGGTTGGCGAGGGTTTTGATATAAATGCAGAGTTTTCCTTCTCTGGGTGCTGATGATCATGCCAGCAGCTTTACCTTAGTCGCCTTTTACGACACCTCGGTAAGAGTGAGGGTGGCCTATTCTACTCTGCCGGGGACCACACGGCTTCTATATATTATAAGTATGTATTTACAAAAGAAAAGTATTATATGTATATATTTGTAATCCCACTGTTGATTCTGATATCCGTAACACAGGTGCTTGAGCTACCTATCTCGGAGTCGGATCAATGTATGTGATGATATTATATTATACTATTATAAATAAATATCTAGCTGTCTTATTACAAGAGGTCAGAATTAGGTAGAGTTATTTCGGTACTTAGGACACTGATTTTATATAGCGAAAGTTCAAAGTGGGTATGCTAATCCCGAAATTAATTCCAACGATATAAATCACAACAGATCTTTACAGTGGGAGAGCCACGCTTCCATGTGAATGGGCTCGCTCGACCAGAGAGATACCACGGCCTCACAGAAAACCTGCGTGAAGCAGCACTGTGTTGTGTTTCGCTGCGTGAGTGAGGGTACCGGAAGCCCAATCCGGGGGTAAGGGGGGGTTTAAGGTGGGCAGCGAACTTGTGACGCCACTGATGTTGTGGGTGTCCATGAGCGGCAGCTGTTGCTGACCATCAGGTGATCCTCACACAAAAAAATCGAATCTATCAAAAATTAACAATATCAGAACTCGCGCGAACCTATAACAGTTCCAGCTACTAGGAATGTGCATAGTTTTTAAGGATGTCGTCTAGGCAGTCGATTTTGTTCCACTTATACCATGGACTAATTATATAAATACTTCATGCTTATACTAACTAAAATACCTAAGTAAAAATATTTGAAAACTTTTGCGAAAATTTATCGTTACTCTTTAAACTCGACTTTTTTGGAGACTGTGACTTGATACGGTCCTTATTGTTAATTCTGAACTTGCATACAAATTATGCATGCGTTTTGCATACTACTTCATCTTACTAATGGAACTCGAATAGGATCTTACTGAATTCAAGTCCTCCTAGTATAAATTCACTTCAAATGTCTTATTTTGTATTAAAATAGTATTTAAGTAAGTAGTACAGTCAACAGCACAAGTAGCTGCATATATTTCGTAGTTTGTAGTTCTTATTCCGAAGAGCATAAGAGTCATTAGCTGCGAAAAGTGGGCATCAACTTTTGCTGTGGCTGTTCCTACTTACATCCAATTTATTTGGTTAAGGCGACGGGTAGGGCACACCAGCGACGCCAATCGATTTTAATCTTTAGCTACTAAACCGGATCTATTTTAAACAATTTCGGGCTTAAAACCTCTCGACAAACACTTATACTATTTATAAAATAACCATGCACAAATGTTGGGTCCGTTTTTGTACGAGAAAAATTGATTACCGCCAAAAGCGGCCACTTTTGGCGTGAATCAATTTTACGCGTACGCGTTATTTAATAAATAGCATAAGTGTTGGCCGGGAGGTTGTAATCCCGAAATTGTTTAAAATAGATCCGGTTTAGTAGCTAAAAATTAAAATCGAATGGCGTCGCTAGTGTGCCCTACCCGTCACCTTAATTTTCATGCACCATTGTTCAGTTGGTCTGGTTCCTCTAGTTGCGAAGGTCAGACGGCAGTCGCGTGATTGTAATTACCAGACTCCCCAAACCCCGAATCATGGTCTAAGCGTACCCAGGGCTCCAGAGCGACAGCTTAGGACGCAACCGGGAATCACAATACTGTTTAGATAATTAAATTATAAACGCACGAGCTGGCAGTTCGAATTTTCACAGTTGCAAAAGTATGCTTACGAGCTATACGACTCTAGAAAGATAGAATAATTTTTCGTGACTAAAAATCTAAAGGCCGTGTGGTGCCCGGCAGAGTAGAATAGGCCACCCTCACTCTTACCGAGGTGTCGTAAAAGGCGACTAAGGTAAAGCTGCTGGCATGATCATCAGCACCCAGAGAAGGAAAACTCTGCATTTATATCAAAACCCTCGCCAACCCGTCTGCCAAGCGTGGTGAGTATGGCAATTACCCCTCATGTGATTGAGGGAGGCCCGTGCCCCAGCAGTGGGGACTTAAATGGGCTGACGATGATGATGATGAAAAATCTAAAACTGTACGTACCTACATCAACTGACGAGTCAGTGGTAGTAGGTACTACGTTTAATAGGTATGCTAGAGGCGGACAAACGAACAAGCGAGTCACCTGATTTAAAGTAATCAACGCCGCCCATGAACATCCGCGAAATCAGAGAGATCGCTAATGTGTTGCCGGCCTTTTTAAAAAAGAGTACGCACTTCTCTTGAAGGTCCCTAAGTCGTAGCCGTCGGTAAATACTCCTGCAGCAAAATCGTTCCACAGAACTGAAGTACGTGGTAGAAAGTTCCGCGAGAACGCGCTGTTGGTCTAGTAGTTTAAGTACCGGGCCGTGATCACGGGGTCCTGGGTTCGATTCCTGGGTCGAGCAAAAAGTGTGTTTCGATTTTTTCGAACATAGCTCGGGTTTGTGATCACCAACCCGCATTTGGCAAGCGTTCTGATTAAGCCTAATCCCATCATAGTAGCGATGATATGATTTCTATGATGGAGGGCTTTGCCCTGCAGTGGGACAGTTATAGGCTGAAAAAAATTATACGCATCTAAATAAAGCGAGGTAACCGCGGCACGAAATGAGGTTGTTTACCTTTTTATAAGTTCTATAGTGACAAAAAATCACGTTTTCGAGAAAAAGGTAACTGTTACGTAAGTATGAAGTTACCTGAGAGTAACGCCATCAATCAGACTCACAGTAGGGGACAGGTCAACGCCTTGCGTGTTTTCCGAGGCCGGCACAGCCATCCTCAATACTACGGTAACGGGATTGTGGTCTTATTCCACAAAATGCTGCTTGCCGACTTTTGATAACAGCTTTAAAGGAACATTATTAATACTGGTATAAGTACCATATCGACGATGATGTGGCAATACCTCCTATCTAACAAATTAACTGACATGAATAATCAACCTTAACTCCAATGACAGAAGGAAGTAATTTTCTCAAAAAATATTGTTAGATAGGAGGTATTGGCGCATCATCGTCGATATGGTGTTGCAGTTAACGTAGATCCTTCGTCTGGTTCTCCTGTTTAAAGGTTGTCAAAGTAAGACAACAGTCGCTACATTGTAATTACAAAATTTACTATTTTCTGGATTTTACTTATGATTTAAGCGTACCACGATTTATTCAAGCATTGGACATTTATCTGTTTCATAACACCTGTAAACTATATGTTTGCAATAAAAAAATTGAACTTTAAAAATAATAAGCAACGGCTTTGAGAGCAACCGGGAATGACTATAAGATGATGATGGTATTGAAGTGACTGAGCGGTAATGATCAGGCTATCCGCGAGCCGGTGGCCTCCGTATTAGTTTTGTTGACTTGAACATTTTGTGTTTAGTGACTAAACAGAGATTACCTAAAAAGTTAATGTATTTTATGAATGAGTACATGACTTACTTGATTTAATGTCCTATATCCCCTAGATGGGGCAGAGGGCGTCCAGAGTATATCGCCATCCCCCTCGGTCTTGTCTTGAACTTCGCGATTCACTTTGCTTCTATCCCTAAGCCTTCGCTTCAGGTTTGCTTAAAACTACCAAGTTTCTTTTATCATTGGAAATTCTAGGGCTTGCTACAGTATTTGGTCTGGTTTCCCTTCGCAGCATGTGCCGATTAATAATAAATAAATCTTTATTTGTTCTCTCACATAGTTGGTTGGTACATACAAAATAAAGCTATAGATTGCTAGTTAGGACGCTTAAAAATTGATACAAATACGCTCAGATGATTCGAATTGTACTGTTTCATTGTGCGTATGGTATCCGTGGCTGTGGATACTAATTGCTTGTGGTTTAGATGCCAATCGCTGGTTTATGGCACGTAACAAATGATCGGGTTAATTGATGTTTGGTTCATAATATTTGTAATTTTGGAGGCGGAACAACGTTTATTTAGAGTTCCGTGGAAGTAAAAAAATTAATGTGTGTATATTGTAAGGGACGTATGTTCATGCGTCCATGATTTCCATCAGGTGACTCGCTTGCTCGTTTTTCGCCTCCATCATAAAAAAAAAACACTGAGAATATCACATACACCCACCACACAAAACACACCCACATATTAAACCTTGCCCTCTGTAATGAACAGATCTCTTTTATTTTTGTTAGATGTTTTGTTTCTCGCGTATTATGTTAAACACTTTACCTTGAGTTCCTAATTTTTACCCGACTACGGCAAAGCAAAAGGAGGGTTATGATTTTGACAGGCTATGTATGTATGTATGTATATATGTTCATCTGTTTCCACGTAACTTCTTAACTACTTATCAGAATTCGACAAATGACATATCATTATAAGCGTCTTGATCGTCCGCTGGTTATAGGCTATATGAAGTTTCACAAAATCTAATGTAGCGCCCTCTAGCGGACAAAACATACAGAGTAAAAAAATAAAGTTATGATAAATATGCTGTGTTTGGTATCATTTGAAAGCGCATGACTTGTACATTTTGAATATATATATATATTATATACAAATAAAATAAAAGTAAAAAAACTAAAACCCAACTACGACAAAAAAAACGTCGCTGAAAAAGTATAAAACAAGCCTTCGTTGTCAATTTATGCAATATTCACTATGTAGAGATAAAATTTCATGTTTGGAAAGGCGTAGTCACACGTTAAATATACTACCCTTTGACAACGTGTGACTGCGGATTTCCAAACATGAAATTTTATCTCTACATAGTGAATATTGCATAAATTGACAACGAAGGCTTGTTTTATACTTTTTCAGCGACGTTTTTTTTGTCGTAGTTGGGTTTTAGTTTTTTTCTCCACAAGTGCCGTAAATTTACCCTGTTAATCGTTTTCTGTTCCCCACAGGACAGGCTTGCCTAGTGTGGGGACCAGCAAAAATTTATATGTATGTGCAATTTTTGGTTAATAAATACTTACTTACTTACTTACTTAGGTACTTTGTCATGGAAAATAGCCCCAATTTGAAGAGATCACCAAAAGAACCCTTGAATAGAATTGACAAACCACATAGGCCACCACTTTGGGTACCATGCTAATAAAATGACTTCAGAGAGCTTTCCCATACACTACATCATTGGTACGTAATAAAATGTATGATGACTCATATACTCGCTTTGGCTCATCTTAGACGTGTATCACGTTTAATGATAACTATTGAGGATGATTTGTGTTGTGGGCAGCATAACATTAAAAAACCCACTTTTTTGACAATGGTGTGATGTGTGTGATTGAGGATTATCAAAGAACGTAAAAACTTGGGTGAGCCACTTACAGCGTATATTGTGGCCTATGGATACCACCATGTTATGTTTACATTTTTACACCGTACTCTAAATTTGACGCTTCACCTTCGTTACCTTGCATTAGTCCATTCTAGTACTTTACTTTAAGACTAGACGATTAGTGTATAAGAACGCGCCTTTTATACTGAGAATCGTGGTCTGAATTCGAGCATGCACCTCTATATTTTCATTGAAATCCACGTGAATAGATAGATATTCTTTATTGCACAAAAATAAAATACAAGCATGATACAACAACTGCAACAGACAGTACAATAAGGCGGTCTTATCGCTTGTAGCGATTTCTTCCAGACAACCTTTGGGTAGAGGAGAGAAATATCGTATTTGTAATAAGGGAAGGCAGTGCAAAGTAGTGAATATTTCTACCATAAGCTTGGCGGTGAGGGAAAGGAAACCTGCACGTCTTTGAATCTCAAAATTGTGGGTAGTTACGATCCGCGATCTCTGATTTCGCGGATGTTAATGTGCGGCGTTGATTACTTTCCATCAGATGACTCGATTGCTTATTTGACGCTCCTGGCATAAAAAAAACTTACCTACAATATTTGAGTTTATGATTCTAAACGTGTAACCGTAATCTAATTAGTCTGGTTCTCTTGTTCAAGGGTTGCGAAGGTCATTTTAATTACCCGAATCCGGATCATGTTCTAAGCGTACTCCGGGTTCCGAAGCTACAGCTTTGGACGCAACTGGGAATTACACGCTAATATGAGGAAGACGATCAGTGTGAACATACTGGCTCTTTGATTTATTCTAAAAGGTACATGGTAGAAATCTCGTAAATAACTATTCTAATTTTACAAACCAGTTTTGATTTAAAGGTCAATATAATTCTACCAACATCTCATACAATGACCTGATTCCGTTCTAAGTAGTAAGCACTTGTGTTACAGATATCAGACAACAGAGGAACAGAAATATATACTTAAATACATATATTACACCCAGACACTGAACAAACACAAGTGTTAATCGCCCGAAGGTTTGTCCAGGGTGGGGATCGAACCCACAAACTTTGGCGTAAGAGGTAGAGTCACTACCGATTCCGCCATCCGGTCAGTCAAAATTCTATCAATCTATATGTGGCTTAAGCTATGCTCTGACAAACCTAAGACATATAATAGATAACTTATACATTTTTTTTTGATTCGACAGACAAGCATTCGACCTCAATCTCACCTGATGTTAAGTGAAGATGAAATCCAAGGTGAGCTATGCTTGCTCGTGAAATCTTGCCTTAAAGGAGCCCAGGTTATATTGCAAATGTGCAAATGCAATAGTCTTGGCAACATTTTAAATTATTATGTGTTAGGCAGTTGTATGCGTTACATGTGAATGAGATGGCATCTTTTTGAATGGCATTACCAGGAAAATACATGAGTAAGTTAGTGTGCAAACACGCCATGAAGATTGATGACAAAATGTTATCAGTTCCAAAGAAGTAGTTGCAAAATATTTTCAATGTAAAGTGCTTCGACGACCGTTTGAATTTTTTTTATTAGGATTTGTGGTTGGGTTTTTACATTTGTTAACTCATAATTCATTGTATATCCGTCCATGCATCTTTATTCTTTTTAGGCTTATTTTAGGCATGTGATAAGTAAGTTGTTTTAACTTTAGCAGCCATTAAAAAAAAGAAATAAAAGTTTTTTTAATACGAATATTTTGTTCTAATATAATTACTGAGCAAAGATAAGATAACAGATAAAGATAAAAAATCTTTATTCAATTTAGGTTCATACACAGAATACTTACGAATGTCAAAATAGGTACACATATTTATCATCTACCGCTGGTTTGGAATGTCGATTTCTACTGTGATCACAGGAGTACACTGTCTTAATCCTAAGATATAACAGGGTATCAATCAGCTTTTCTATACAATATTGCTGTTTGGACGTTCCATTTCGTATACAGCGTTATTTTTTTTATCGTTTACATCCCCAAAAACCTAACACGGTACCTATTACCGTGAATTTAGTACATTTAGCATGTTAGATCAACAAACTAAGCGAAAAAAACCATCATGTTTGTTGATCTAATATGCTAAATGGACTTCGAAATGAAATGAAATGAAAATTGTTTATTCAATTTAGGACCATACAGAATACTTATGAATGTCAACATGTTTACCACTGGTTCGGAATGTAGTTTTCTGCCAAGAAGACACCAGCAAAAAACTCAGCAGTTACTCTTTTAAAAAACATGTTTTACAAAATGTCACCATTAACTTAAAAATGTAGTACAATTTTTGTGTTACTAATATGTCCCTAAATTATTGTCATTCAAAAAATCGTCTATTTTATAATAGCCTTTCTTCATTAAACAGTTTTTTATATTAAACTTATGTGTGGGCAAGTCAATAATAATCTGAGGTAACTTATTAAACATTTTTATGCTCAATCCTATAAATGAACTGCCAACCTTATGGAGCTTGATATTTGGAACGGCCAGTCTGTGCTTATTTCTGGTGTTAAGGCTGTGACAGTCAGACTTCTTCGAGAACAGATGGAGATTCTTATGTACGTACATAAGGCAATTAAGGATGTATTGAGAAGCCACGGTAAGTATGTCGATTTCTTTAAACAAATCTCTAAGAGAGTCGCGCGATCTAAGGCCATAAATGGCGCGGATGGCTCTCTTCTGTAATACGAAAATAGTCTGTATATCAGCAGCTGATCCCCATAGTAATAGACCATATGACATGGTGTTATGAAAGTAGCTGAAATAAACCAGCCTCGCCGTTTCAACGTCAGTTAGTTGTCTTATCTTTCTAACTGCATATGCAGCAAAACTAAGACTTCTTTTAATTGTAAAAGAAGTCTTAGTTCTAATACATAAGAGTGACCTATTATGTGATTTCGGGATGTAAACGATAAAAAATAACGATGGCTTCGCACGGGTGCAATATTTCCCCCCTTAATTTACTCTATCAATTTAAAATAAAACCGCATCAAAATCCGCTGCTTGGTTTTAATGACCTACGCATAAATAGGGACAGGCAACGAAAGCGACTTGGTTTTATTACTAAGTTGTGTTGTATATTGTATTAACAGTACCTTTTTTTCGCTTAGATTAATCTTAGCCTGTCACGGTCTCCCGTCTCTGACTTCTGTCTCGGACTTGGCTAAGTATGTTCCTAAATCTATACGTTACCACAGAATAATATTATGTGGAGGGACGTTACTACTGTAAAGAAACCGTTGCCCGAATAACTCGAAAGTGTGTCGGATGATAAGGACCTGGTTTGGTACGAGCAATTTTGAAAGTTCGATCAAACCTGATATTTAAAAAAGGCGATTGTTTATGGCATTCACACGTTCAGATTAAAATTGAAATAGATAATTAAAATGTCTGCTATCTAACCCACCCGTTGTGTTAACTAACTCCCTACATCTAAATCTATACAAGCTAAAGCTGACTGACTGATCTACCAACTTGCAGCACTAAGAAAGGATTTTGTGAATTCCCCCCCTAATCGGATAAAATGCGGATTCAAAGTTAGAACGAAAAAATAGTCTAGAAGGTGGGCCACTAGTTAAATATGTATACTTAACTCATTATCTTAACTAATAGTACTAACTATGCTCCTTATAATAAATCGCGAACTAAGGATAGTCTCGGAACAAAATTCGTGCCAACCCCTTTTATCATTTTTTTTTATTGCTTATAGTAGGTAGACGAGCTTGCGGCCCATCTGATGGTAAACGGTAACCGCCGCTCATAGACATCAACAATGCCGGAGCACAGTCATGCCGTGAGAAAAGAACTCTTTTCAAACCTCGTTTAAAAAAGGACATGTCATAGCGATCAGGGAACACCGCGGCTGGAAGGTCATTCCAGAGTTTGCACGAGCGCGGAAAAAAGGAGCGCTGGAAACGAAGAGTTCTGGAAGGGATTGGTTCCAGGTAGTATTGGTGAAGTTTGCCGCGGCGTCTAGTCGTGCGATTGTAGAATGGTGACCCTAGTATGATATTAAACAGCTCCAAAGAGCACTCTCCATGGAAGAGCCTATAGAAGAGGCAAAGAGAGCCAGCCAAAATCTCTTCGCGACTCCAACGACTCCAATTTGTCCGTGAGATCGTTTATAATAAGGTGGTATTCGTTTAGAGAATATTCACACAGGCTTGAATTAACTGGTAAAAAATATAGTTATAACTATAACTTTGGAATAGATGCTAGAGAACCCTCAAATTTTAAAAAGGTCTTTTTAGTGTCTCATTGTTTTGCCAAAAAATGAGATACTAAAAAGCTTGAAAAAAAATTTGGTAACATTTTATAACAGTACACTCGAGAAAAGGTTTTACCGAAGTCGGCGCCCAATTGCTTAATGTTGTATTAAATTACAATATCTTGATTAGGCTCCGACTTCGGTAAAACCTTTTCTCGAGTATACTGTTATACAATGTTACCTATTTGAAGTGTATAAAGTGATAAAAATATGATTTTACACTTTTTAGTTCGTGGTTTTTGTAGGCGGTTTTTTTCAAAATAAGTACTTGACATTTGGCAGTCGTCCTTTCGAGCTTCAATTGCTTTTCCTATATAATTTTGGCTTTTCTATTATTAATAATATTCCACTTTTTTAAATCAGACAATAGCAAAAACCTACAAGTATAACACTGTACTATCAGCAATGTACCTATCAGAGGAACAAAAACTAATCTTCATTATATTATTAGGTAAGCAAAAACTATTATCTATATCTCTGCTGGAGCCCAATTCTCGTGCTCATAGAATTATTCTATGCTGCTGCTATTGAGCTCGTTTATCACGTGGTATATAAAAAAAACATGTCAATATTGCCCGTTAAATCTGATAAAAATCCCGGCTACATAACTATCAGGTAAAAATTGCAATGAAATTATTAATCAGACAAATATGAATACGTAGCCCACAAAGCAATACGGGCGGCCTGGTTTTGTCGGGTATTGATGTCAATGTAACTGATAGCGCCTGGAAAGATGCTGGCTGCAAGGTTTCCTATAAATCGGTTATGCTGGTCTTTACATGATTTACGCTTCGCTCCGCGGTTGAACCCGGGTCATCTTTAGGAATATGTAACTTATGTCTTGTAGTAAACTGTACTATTATTTGTTAACGCTGAAATAATGAATAAATATATGTGTTATTCTGGTAGGTAAGCAGATACTTGCTGTGTGGTCCCCGGCAGAGCAGAATAGGCCACCCTAACTCTTACCGAGGTGTCGTAAAAGGCGACTAAGGTAAAGCTGCTGGCATGATCATCAGCACCCAGAGAAGGAAAACTCTGTATTAATATCAAAACCCTCGCCAATCCGTCTGCCAAGCGTGGTGAGTAAAGCAACTACCCCTCATGTGATTGAGGGAGGCCCGTGCCCCAGCAGTGGGGACTTAAATGGACTGACGATGACGATGATGATGAAGCAGATACAATTTCTCAATAATACCTACAGGGTGTTGTCTGACCTACAGGGTGGTGTTGACTGACCGGATGGCGCAATTGGTAGTGACCCTGCCTCTTACGCCAAAGGTCGTGGGTTCGATCCCCACCCTGGACTAACATTCGTGCGATGAACACTTGTGTTTGTTCAGTGTCTGGGTGTTATATATGTATTTAAGTATATATTTGTGTTCCTCTGTTGTCTGATATCTGTAACACAAGTGCTTAAGCTAAAGGAGGTTAAGGAGTCAGGTCAACCTATGAGATGTTGTGAGAATTATTATTATTGTATATTATTGGTGTATCTGACCCTGTATTATTGTGAAGTTTCATCAAGAAACAATTTGTAATTTTTGTGTGAAAGAGCATTAAACATACTAACATGTTTACTTACCTACATCCTCACAAACTCTCGCGTTTACAATATTAGTAAGATAGAGCGATGGTAGATCAGTGTTTAAGAACGTGGCGTACGCTCAATTAAGGTGACGGGTAGGGAACACTAGCGACACCAATCGATTTTAATAAATAGTATAAGTGTTTACCGAGAGATTGTAGACCCGAAATGGTTTAAAATAGATCCGGTTTAGTAGGTAGCAAAAAAATAAAATCGATTGGCGTCGCTACTGTGCCCTACCCGTCACCTTAACGGAAAGTCGTAAGTTCAAATTCTGCTGCATACATGCACCTCTTAATTTTACATATTCAATACGATTCGGAAACTATGTAGGTATAATTGTAGGATGGGGTTTGGAATAAAGCCAGGGATTTTCTGAATAAGTATTCTTATATAATTGTCTTAGCGTCGTCTGTACACCGTCTTTACCCGTCGTCCGCTATTCGTCGTCTCTCATCTCCCTCTCTCTCTCTCTCGCACGTCTTTCTAATTCAAACATCGAACTCATACACGTTCCTTGGCATGCATCTACCGATCACCAATCCCACATTATTACTTTTTTATGTATAAACTTAAAGCTATATTTTGTACTACATTGTCTCTTTAATATTCTATAAATTCGTCAATTTCAGTAAAGCACAAACAAGAGTAGACAAACTAATAACAAATAACACTGAAAACAAACAATTGAATCATGATAAAACAGGAACTACAATATATGCTTTTATTGTTGTTGCTGTACTTTTTCCCAGGCCTAAGACCATGTTAAAAAGTTATATTCCAAAAATTATTTTACTTATACACAGGAACCTAGACCTGTGTTGGGATTACACAGGAGCGCACCAGTGACTCCTTTGACGTGGCAGGTATCCATGCGCGGCGGTAATCGCTTACCATCAGGTGATACGTCTGCTCGTCTGCCATCATCATAAAAAAAAAGATCTTAAAACTTTGAATACTTTTTGAACACCAGAACTTTTTTACTTTTAATACTTTTACTTAATAAAAAACTAAACATATACCTACTTATTAAATAAATGCATCTATTCTCTCTCTGTGTATGTATTTGAGCATAACTTATCCCAGATATTTTCGATGCCTCCTTGTGTAATAGACTTCATACCCCCGTATTAATAATATGAATAAATATAATCTACCAAGTAGTCGAATGGCTATGTTTCATGCTAACCCTTACTAAAGTGCCATTAAAATATTCAATAATTTACCTAACGAGTTAAGAATGGAAAAAAACAAAATTATTCTTAAAAAACTAAAAATTATGTTAATAGAAAAATGCTTCTACAATTTAAGGGAATATTTCACTTATAATAATAATTAGGTTATAGGTATAAAAACTACAAATTAATATAATATTTTCATATAATAATTAATAATAATGTCTCTAACCTTAAACTAATTACTATCTCTGTGATGCTATCATATAAGTGTTTAATAGTATCGATAAGAAGTGTGAAGTAATTCATATATTATATTCATAAGTAAAGTGAATAGGTCCATTTCGCGTTTTATAATTTATAATTTATGCTACGCCCAAAAGGGTTACATGATGTACCGGAATTGTTATATAAGATCTTGTATAACATTCATGAAGGCAATAAATACTTTGACTTGACTTGACTATTAGTTTATAATACTGTATTTTATGTATATATTAGGGTTATAAGTTATATTTTAACATTTACAGGTTCCTTTATTTTCCTTATTTAATATTGCAACCCCTACCCCTTCTTTCCTATCTAATGTCCTTTACTCGAAGGTTGTCTGGTAGAAATAGTCGCTTTCAGCGATAAGACCGCCGAAATTGTACACAAAAAATCTGTAATACCTTGTACTTAAGTTGTGTATTTTGTTGCCATAAAGTATATCTATCTATCTATCTCTTGACGAATATCTGGATAAAAACAGATAGTGAACCAATTAAAGTATACATAAAACTTACAACAGTACAAATATATATGATAGTTGTTGTAACTCCTTTATTATTAATCATGCTCTAGTCTTTTGCAATACCGAAAAAGGTTTGCTAAGTCATAAGTACATTTGTAATAATAGCTGTAAGACCATCTTTATACACTTATTTTGCAAATAAATACTTGAATACTTTTACCACTAGAAATCATCGCTTTTAAATTTTGCTATAAAAAAATTACCAGGAGTTTTTGGTAGAAGGGTAAAAGGCACAGGCCTTAAAGACTACTGCCTTTAATTTGTTAATAAAGTCCCATAATTGGCTCTAAGGGTCATGTGTTTAATTCCTACTCTGGACATGTATGTGATGAATGAACACCCAAGAGCCCAGATTTTACGAATAAATAGAACATATAGGTAAATTTCTCAGTATCAATAAAAATAGATAAAATTTATAAAAACAGAAAACATAGTGCCAAAGAAGTGTGTATAAAATGATAGGTGGACACGAATGAAAGGTCCTTTTTACGCACTTAGACTCATTTTAGTCCTTAGTAGGTACTTAGAAAAAAGGGACGCGTAATCTTCAAATTGTTTATCTTCATCATAGCGTGTAATTTCCGGTTGCGTCCAAAGCTGTCGCTCTGGAGCCCGGGGTACGCTTAGACCATGATTCAGGATTGAGGATGAAGAGCTTGCCGTCTGACCTTCGCAAACCTTTAACAGGGATTCAGACCGACCGAAAAAACTATCTGAAACGTGCAGGTTTCCTCACGATTTTATCCCTCACCGCCGAGCTAATGGTAGAAATACGCACATATATTTGAAAAATCCAGAGGTGCATGCTCGGATTCGAACCACGACCCCCGCATGGATGGCGCGATAACCTAATCCACTGAGATACCATCGCTCTCATCTCTTGGAATTTTTATATTTATGAGAAATTAAAAAAAATATATTACTACATTTGTTGTATGCCACAATAGATCATCTACTGGTCGCAGTGGCTATGAGACGCAGGGCTCACCCCATTTCTAACAAATAATACTACATTTGTATTCTAATACCCATTACACAAGTAAAAAATATAGAGAATAATCCACATAAAAGAGCATTTATTACATAATTGTTTTTATAATTTACAGGAGTTTTTCGAGCTAAGAGAAAAATAATTTATATTACCTAATATGATGAAAGATGTAATTAACTCAGTAATATGTAATTTTTAATTGTAGTTTTATGTTTTGACATTTTTAGTTCACAATATTTAAAATAATTTAATTAAGTAATTTTTAATTGTTGTTTTTTTATGTTTTGATATTTTTAATTCACAATATTTAAAATAATTTAATTAAGTAATCTCTGCAGTGCCCCTACGGGGCTCATGTTGCGAACCTGATTAATTTAAGATCCTATGTAACCACCACATGATGCAATAAAGAATATGACTAAAAAAAAGTGCTGAAACTACTGAGGGTCAGGTCTATGTATGTTATGTTGTCCGATGTCACATAAGACGAGATGGGGAGTACTGAGACAATAATTTAAGAGGACTGTGCAATAATTATGTACTAACTGACGATTTGCCTACTTTACAGCTTCCTTGGACGAAATTACTTTTTTTACAGATATTATAATATTATTTTGTTAACTTTCAAGGCTCTACGAAAATTTAATGACTTCATTCAAGTATCATCCTTTGAAATAATTTAGAGCAAAATCACATCTTGGTGTGTGCTTCTTGTCGTTATTAGGTAGGCGCCTAATAAGGGTTTGTTCTAGACCTGGCAAAACGTATCATTCAAAAGATTGGAACATTTGCATCTGGAGCAGTGCAGAGATGCGAAACATCGACTCTCAGATATATCCGTGATTCTTTTCGTTCATTCGGATCATTCAGCTCATTCGGCTCATCGGATCATTCAGCTCATTTGGCTTACTCGGATCATTCGGGTAATTCAGTTCACTCGGACTCGAGATCCATTTGAGTCGAATGATATATTCGGAGCGAACATTAGAGATTCGGAACAGTGTATCATTTGGCTGAGTCGGATCACTGAGTCGTTTCAGTAAAGAGTTACACACGTCTAGTTTGTTCGGTCTCTAGTTCCGCCATTTGTTTTTGATTTATTTATGACATTTCAAATAACATAGAGCGTATGACGGAAGATAGATATACCTACTTTATTATACAAAGGAAGACACTTTTGTACTGTAAATCCTGCTAAATCAGTTGTGGATCTCGTAGTAAAAGTTCGTCGCAGTACAGGCCTTGCCTAGACTGAGGTCCAGTGCCTGAATTATTATTACATCATCATCATCATCAGCAACCCACACTCGTCTACTGCTGGACATAGGCGATATATCGAGGTGTTGAGGTGTCTGTATGACGCTGCTAATATGTCCGTAGTAATCCAAAATGGCCAAACTCAGCCTGTCCTGCTGCGACATGGTGTGAGACAAGGAGATGTTATATCTCCGAAACTTTTCTCCGCTGCGCTGCAGGACATGTTCGGAACGCTAAACTGGAAAGAGCGCGGAATCAATATTAATGGCGAGTACATGTCACACCTGCGATTCGCAGACGACATCGTCATCTTGGCGGAAACCCTACAAGACCTACAGGAGATGGTGAGCAGCCTGGCTGAATCTTCCAAACACATCGATCTTCGGATGAACTTGAATAAAACCAAGGTCATGTTCAACGAGATCGTTGATCCGGGACCGGTCGCTGTTAATGGAGTACCTCTCGAAGTTGTTCAGGAATATGTCTATCTAGGTCAAACGCTCCAATTAGGCAGAAACAACTTCAAGAGAGAAGCCAATAGAAGAATTCAGCTAGGCTGGGCAGCATTTGGTAAAGTTCGTCAAGTCTTTTCGTCACCCATCCCTCAAAGTCTTAAGTCAAAAGTCTTCGACCAGTGCGTCCTTCCGGTCATGACTTACGGTGCCGAGATGTGGACATTATTACATCAAATGTCTTAAATTGTCTAAGCATAAAATAAATAAATTTATACAAAATCTCATACAGTGACCTGATTTCGTACTAAGTAGCTTCTTGCACTTGCACAAGCACTTGTGTTACTTATGTCAGACAACATATTGTATTGTGTGTATACGTGTGCCAGCTTAAGTTTTATCTGCATGTCTATGTAGGTACTTTAGTTTATTTAATTTACCAAAGTTATGAAATTGCGGAACCCGGAATCCGAAACGACAACTCTGGTCCCAACCGAGAATGGTACACATTTAATAAAATCGTCATCTGGAGGCACCTGTGGCGATTGGACTGTATATGAAATGAGCGCTGGTGAGGGGTGCCAATAAAAGCCACTGATATCAGCAAAACTAATGTAATTCCTTCAGATAGAAGACTCACAACCACGACATAAAGAAAATCATAAAACAAAAACAATTATATACCAAATCAGTAACAAAAATATAAAAACAGAACAATGACCGTGAGAGAGCCACGCTTCTGCATGAATGGGCCGGCTCGACCAAGTCCTCGAACCAAGAGGAGTGATACCACGGCCTCACAGAAAACCAACGTGAAGCAGCACTGTGCTGTGTTTCGCTGTGTTAGTGAGGGTACCGGAGGCCCAATCCGGGGTTAAGTGGGGTTAATAGGTTAGTAACGCTGGGGTGTCTGAAGTGCACGTACTTCCTGGGGTGGCTGAAGTAGCACGTATTTCCTGGGTTGGCTGAAGTAGCATGTATTTCCTGGAGTGGCTGAAGTAGCACGTATTTCCTGGGGTGGCTGAAGTAGAAAGGGGGAAAGGTGGGCGTAAAAAGGTAGGCAGCGCACTTGTTTTGTTAGAAATGAGGAAAAGTCCATAGAGACTAAATCTTTTATTGGTACAGACCATCACACATCAGGTTACTACAATCTATCAAAATTCCCTTATTAATATTGAACCGAACGTGTTTGACATTAAGGTGAGAATCGAATGAAAAAATTTGACAGTTTTGTATACATTATCCGTGCACGAGTGGCTCTTCCACAGACATGAAAGTGCCTCACAGAAAATGCGTGAAGCAGCACTGTGTTGTGTTTCGCTGCGTGAGTGAGGGTACTGGAGGCCCAATCCAGGGGAAGGTTGGTAGCGCACTTGTGACTCCACTGGTGTCGCGGGTGTCCATGGGCGGCGGCAATTGCTTACCATCAGGTGATCCTTCTGCTCGTCTGCCACCTATCACATAAAAAGAAAAAGAAAGAAAGACAATACTTATAAAAGAGGCTAATCCAGCTGTCGATCCTCGACACCACCCTTAGATATCTACTGCACATTGGCACATTCAATATCAACAGTACATTTATTTTTTATTCTTACCACTTGTTGATTTACTAATCATTTAGATCTTTAGGTATAAGTAATAATAACCGGTCTTATCTTGACCTGACTATCTATTAGGCTGTTACAAATGTCAGCTCTTATTTCTTAGACATTGATACAACATCCAAAAAGGCATTGTTATGACCAGTAACAAGACATACATGGTAAACAATAAAATTAAAAGTATCACATTCCAACATCTAAACTGGAATGTTTCAGCAAAAAACAATAATTAATTTGTAGGTTGTCATGTCTTGTCATGCTCACTGTTTTAATTAACCAAATAAAGTAATACGCTGTAGCTGTAAAAAGTATTTTATTTATCAAAAAGACACATAAAGATATCTCTAGAAAACATGATTTAAAAATGGTTATAAGACGGAGTATGTACGTATGGAGTCTTTTCACAGCTTGTGGAAAAAGATAGTACTCTTAAATTTAATAGCATGATTGAAGACAATCAAAGCCCTAGGTTTTTTTTTATGTGATAGGTGGCAGACGAGCAGACAGATCACCTGATGGTAAGTGATTGGCGCCGCCCATGGACACCCGTGACACCAGTAGAGTCACAAGTGCGGTACCAACCTTTGAACGGGGGAAAGGGGCCCCGTATTGGGCCTCTGATACCCTCAGCCACGCATCGAAACTACAGCACAGTGCTGCTTCACGCTGGTTTTCTGTAGAGGCCGTAGTATCAATCCGTATCCTCCACTCGTGGACCTTTCCGCCCCAACGGCCGTCTGTTCTCCTCGCTCTGTGCCTTGCCCATTGCCACTTGAGGCATGCAATCCTTTGGAATCAAGTAGTATATAATACTCTGGTAGAATCTCGCAAATTCCCCATCTTAGCAGTGTAATTCCCTGTTGCGGCCTATAAGCTGTCGCTCTGGAGCCCGTGGTACAGGTTAGACCATGATTCGGGATTTCGGGGAGGCCTGCAATTACTATAAAGGTACTCCCGTCTGACGTTCGCAAACCTTTCCAGGGCAACCAACCTCAAACTATTCGGATAGAACTCGAGGCATAGCAACGACTCGGAGCGTCTCGTTGTTCAATGCAGAATAGAAGGCACTAGGCCACGCCGTTTATCGAAGCGTAGACCGATCAGGTCATGAAAATGATGAGTGGACCCTTGCACGAAAGCTCGAGAGCGTCAGCTAAAAGGGCATGACGGGGCACCGTGATACGTGCTACTTTAGCCACTCCAGGAAATACGTGCTACTTCAGCCACCCCAGGAAATACGTGCTAATTCAGCCACCCCAGGAAATACGTCCTACTTCAGCCACCCCAGGAAATACGTGCTACTTCAGCCACCCCAGGAAATACGTTCTACTTCTGCCACCCCTGGAAATACGTGCTACTTCAGCCACCCCAGGAAATACGTTCTACTTCAGCCACCCCTAGAAATACGTGCTACTTTAGCCACCTCAGGAAATACGTTCTACTTCTGCCACCCCAGGAAATACGTGCTACTTCAGCCACCCCAGGAAATACGTTTTACTTCAGCCACCCCTAGAAATACGTGCTACTTTAGCCACCCCAGGAAATACGTTCTACTTTAGCCACCCCAGAAAATACGTGCTACTTCGGTCACCCCAAGAAATACGTTCTACTTCAGCCACCCCAGGAAATACAGGCACATGTTGACCATTACCACTCTGGTATGATACGTCTAAGAAGAATACGGTCTTTTTTAAGTTTACTTAGCACTTATACCACAATTTTATTATGACCCAATTGGATTAGTGGTAGTGAACGCTGCCCCTGGTGCAAGGGTTGCGGGTTCGATCCCCGCACAGTTCAAACATTTGTGTGCATGAACATGTCTGTTTGTATTGGTCTGGGTGATTTCTATTTTTTTTTTTACCTTATAGCGGACAAACGAGCAGACGGCACACCTAATGGAAAGTGATCACCACCGCCCTATGTATTTAAACTATGTATTTACAGAAGAAAAGTATAAAATGTACCTATATATTTGTAATTCCGCTGTTGGTTCTGATATACGTAACATAAGTGCTTGAGCTACCTATCTCGGAGTCAGATCAATGTATGTGATGGTATGACATTACATGACATGTGTGTTATTGAATAAATAATTTGTGAAACATTTATTTATTTAATTTTACTTTAGGTCAGCTAATAATAGACTTAGTCATAAGACTAGGAACTAAAATGTGGTAGAAAATCTTTGTGCTGCCGAATGTACAGACAACATTTATCAACTAGATCTACTATATAGTAAATCAATAAAATTATTTCGTTCCATAATATTTAAATTTTATTATGTAGCATTTGCTAGAGACTTCACATATGCAGATCGTCATAGATGCAGAATCATTTGGTCGGATATATGTAGTTAAATCCCAGCCGTGTACGCCCTAGTGTTCACAAGGCTCCTATTGCGCATTCAGTAGTGACGAGTATCTTGGGTTAGGTTCCCCGGACAAACATTCGCGTGATGAATATTTGTGTTTTGTTGAGCGTCTATTTAATCCATTATAGAAGATATATCTATGATGATTCTGATACTTTTAACAGAAGATGCTACTACTTACTTTGCATGGAGGGTATACCAGAAATATATTGTTTTAAACTTTCATGGTCGCTAACATTAGAATAGTTATTTACGCGATTTCTACCATGTACTTTATTTTTGTACCTCCAAATAGATGGGGTGGCTATGGGCAGCCCAGTAGCTCCAGTAGTCGCAAACGTCTGGATGGAGTTTTTCGAAGAGAAAGCCCTTGCCACAGGAAGAGGTATGTGGACGACGTATTTTGTATATTGAGGGGTGACCGACGGGATGTGGAGTCACATATGACAAATTAAAACGGCATTCACACAAAAATAAAATTCACCTGTCAGACGGAAAATGACAGAGGTCTAGCGTTTTTAGATGTCAAAATACAAGTGCGGAATGACGGCTCACTGGGTCATTCAGTCTACAGAAAGGACACTCACACTGATCGCTATTTGAACGCATCATCTGAATTCTGTAGTGACTTCTCTAACGAACCGAGCTTATGATCTGTGCGATGATGTGCACTTAGATCGGGAGCTAGAGCATGCACGGCGGGTCCTACAGAACAATGGATATAAGGGTCAGTTACCATCAAGACACAGAAGGAGACAACAGAAAGATAAGGTTGATAGGCAACCAGTATTTTTGCCCTACATAAGAGGAGTGACAGATAAGACCTCTAACATTCTAAATAAATACTCTATAAAATGGCCGTGTGGTCCCCGGCAGAGTAGAATAGGCCACCCTCACTCTTACCGAGGTGTCGTAAAAGGCGACTAAGGTAAAGCTGCTGGCATGATCATCAGCACCCAGAGAAGGAAAACTCTGCATTTATATCAAAACCCTCGCCAACCCGTCTGCCAAGCGTGGTGAGTATGGCAATTACCCCTCATGTGATTGAGGGAGGCCCGTGCCCCAGCAGTGGGGACTTAAAATGGCTGATGATGATGATGATGACTCTATAAAAACTATCTTCCCTGCACTACGAAAAGTGGCCCAATATCTGCGATCGCCCAAAGACAGCTTTCCATTAGAAAAACCTGGTATCTACAAGGTTGACTGCAGTTGTGGTAGTTCGTATATCGGCCAAACTAAACGCACCATCTCATGCCGAATAAAGGAACACATAAAAGCAGTCAAAAACAACGATAAACAGAAATCAGCAATCGCAGAACATTTGTTGGAATCGGGTCCAAATCACTGGATTGAGTTTTATAACCCTCAGATAATTTCGACAGAACGCCACTACATACCAGACTGGTCAGGGAAGCGAATGAAATTACAAAGTACAAAAATTTCAATAGTGAGGATGGGTTTAAATTGTCAAAGGTCTGGAATCCAGTGATTCGAAGATGTAATAACCGTAAAACTAAACAAAGTGTCATTTCGCAGCCAGGTACTGTGAGTATTGTGTGTCGAGAACAGGTGCGAGAAAATAGTGAGTTAGTGAACAGTGGTACTGCAGGTGCGCGTAGCAAAAGACTGCGAAGGAGGGTAGACCGTTTTGTCTACAAGTAACATCTTACCCGCAAAATCTTCAGTTACTTCGTGACCATGGCGCTTGCAACAGTGCCGAAATATCGGAAACTCAAATATAAGGTACATGGTAGAAATCTCGTAAATAACTATTATGCCAGAAATGTTTGTATGTTGTCTGATCCTTATCAATTTATTTTACATACATACATACTAGCTAGAAGTAGCATCGTATGAAATCCATAAAAAGAGGAAAGTCCCAAAATAGTTTAATTTTACTAAAAGGATCTGATAATCTTTTCCAAAGTTATATCTATTTATGAGCATATTACTTTTTAGTATTCTGCCGTGCTAACAGTAAAAGCAGTAAGTAATTTTTATTAAAAAATGAGTTATGTACATATTCTGGATCCCCATGTAATGCTCTATACTCCCGTCTTACACCCATTTTGAGCTTTACTTTTAAAACTCTTAAGCTAAGAAGAAAGTAGTAAGCAAAAGCTAAATCAAAAACTTACTGTTAGCGCGGCAGTATTATAGTGAAGAGAAATAAAATCCAAAAGCTAAAATTATTAAATTTTTTTATTTTACGTTTTCAAGTTCGCTCTTCAAGAGTTGCAGTTTGCAAATACACAGTCATTCAACTTTATACAGTATTTTTTTTCGGTTTTTATGTACATTTAGTATAAAAGGCAGAGGCAGTCAGGTCGCATGGGGTTCAGTGCCAGCCGTGGGCGCCGTGGCCGTGGCCCCAGGGCTCCTCGGGCGCGGCGGCGGCGGCGTGCGCGGCGTGCGCGTACTGCGCGAGGTGGGCGGCGCGCGCGTGCTGTACCTCAGGGGTGTCAACCACGTATTGGCCATCGTGGGTCAGCTGGATGTGAGCCTGTGGATAGATGAAGGGATAAGACTTCACTGTTCAATCTCAGAATTTGTTGTTAACCAACTTATTAGATTCTTTGGAGGACTTCTGAGCTTTAGATCTCGGCAGACTTACATATACTTTGCTTTTACAATTAGAGGACTAGAAGTTTAGAAATGCAGCTCGTGAGAAATAACAGAATGACCTTCTTCTACTACTTAATTATATAAGGGAAGATCCAATGTAGGGGAAGGCCTGGTAGAAGATGAATTTCTTGGCTGCGAAATCTGAGTGAATGGTACCTACGGCAAAAGTATTAGATAAATCTTCCGTGCAACGTTGTCCAGATTGCAAATAGCCCTAATGATTTGCCCTTTGGAAGGAAAAGGCACCATAAGAAGTAGAAGACGTTCATATAAGGATCATCTGACTGCGTCCTATTCACTCAATACCCGACTTCTTCATGTAATTCGATTAATTGCAGAGATTTCATTCCATTGAGTTGACTTGGCTTTGAAAGATTTGAAGTGCCAAAGGCCGAAGTTTGTCGCAATCCAGCAATGGACAGTCCTAGTTGATATTCCTAACGTTCTATTTAATTTCCAACATCAAAATCTGCTCGAAGCTCTTTCGCTCATGCTCACCTGAGGACCGGACCATTTTCCGTAGCCCGCGGCGTAGCCGTGGCCAGTGGGCGAGGGGAGCGGCAGGCGTACGCCAGGGGAGCGATGGCGCCGTGGTGAGCGAGGGCGCCGTGGTGGGCACCGGCGTGCGCGGCGGCGTGGGCAGCCTTCAGGTGAGCCACCTCGGGCGTGTCAATCACGCGGCCGTCGTGGGCAAGAGGAGCGGGGCCGTATTTAATGAGACCTGCAGAAGGAAATTGGGTTTAAGTTCTATCACGGGTGCATAAGCTACGAAAGAAGTCCTCATATCGGGAGGTCACTCCGCGAAGCCTGTGAAGCTCCCAGAAAGCTTTTGCGCTTTTGGGCGGAGTTGGGCTGGCTAGAATAGCCAGGACCCTAACAGCACAATGGACCAAATGGGATTCTAAGTGCGGAAAAAGGAGTCCACTTTACATTACAAGCTACGAAAGGCGATATTTACTCAGTGTAAACAAGAGCTTCAAATCCGAGACTGCACCTCTCGATTTTCAAATCTAAGCGTCTAAGGGTTGGGAAGGTCAGACGGCAGTCGCTTTATCGCAATTACCCGACTTCTCAAATTCTCGATAATGGTCCAAGCGTAGGTACCCGGGCTCCGAAGTGGCGGTTTTGAATGCAACAGGGCAAGTCACACTATGATGATGACGGTGGCTGAGCTATTTTGTTTTATAAAATATTAAGTATTTTGACGGTCATAAAATGTTGACTATTATCTACCGACACTTTTACGGTTCAGATTCAGATCGCATTCATAGCATAGGATTACACATAGTCATATAAAAAGCCGACTACCGGTGTCGATCAGCGCTCACCGAAACAGTGCCGATTATTGCCGACATGTTACGGCATGCTCCGATTAGCGCTACTCGAATACGCCCTTAAATGCATGCATCAACGGTGACCAATTAACCAATGCTTACCAGCAGCAGGCGCGCCATAGTGGGCACCGCCATACGCGCCATGAGCTCCATGAGCGCCGAGGTATCCAGCGGCGGGCGCCCACGCTCCGTGGGCAGTCGACGCTTGCGCGTGCGCGGCGAGGTGGGCGGCCTTAGCGTGGGCTACTTCAGGCGTGTCCAGGACATATTTGCCGTCCGGGCTGAGCTGGATGTGAGCCGGGGGGCCGGGGTAGAAGGAGGCCTTGGCGAGGCAGAGGGTGGCTGCGAAGATAATCTGGAATAAAGGAAAAAGTTGTGAATAAGACTTTTTGATACCAATTTTTACCTAGGGCGCAGTGCATCCGGTTTTGAGCAGGATGAGTAGCGTTTTTGGCAATTCTTACTCGAGAGTGAGATTGCGTCTGCGTTTCTGCAACCGAACAATTGAGTGAGAATGCTCAACAACACGCTAATGTGGTTGCACCTAAGTGACTCAACTTCGACTCCCGGTCGGGTCAATTGAGGAAATCATAATTTCTTAATTTATGGTCTTGAGTCTGGGTATACTCGGTACATAACTATCGTCATCTAATACTCATAGTAGAATGCCCTAGTTTGGGACTTGGTGACTGTGTCTGACGCAGCTTAACAAAGATACGGAACTGCCCACCTGATGGAAAGCGGATACCGTAACATATAGACGCTTAGAGCAATAGCTTACTCGTACACCTGCTTTCCCGGCTTTGAAATACAGTCTACCTATTTATCTGAATCAGTTTCGCAATGGCCCAGTTTCGTTCTCGTAAGTAAAGTGTATATTGAATAGCGCAAATATAGGTTGTTTTAAATAATACGACATTAATTTTAAAACAAATAAGAAGATGCGAAAGTATGGAAATATTCGTTGTTTGGGTTTGTTTTTACTCCTTTTGTTTGTCAATGTCAAGCTGTTATTATTATGTAGCGGTGACAAAGATAAAGACAGTAGAAAACAACAAGTTTTGCTGACATTGGCCCCGGCTTTACTGGAGCGGAGCGAACAGTTTCAGCTTAAGAGAAAATATAAATAAGAGAAAAGACACTTAAAATTTTGACACAACAAGGATCACGGAATGTTTTGTAATAGAAATACCAGTTAAAAGAGTTAAGTTTCATGCAAAAACTTCAAAATTCTCTACCAATCTTTAGTTACCGCTATAGGTACCTACAAATATTTATGATACAAGTGCAATATAGTCAATATAGTAAGTGTTGGTACTAGCATATTTCATGCAGATATTGTTGCAGCCAACGGAAGGTGATATTAAACCACGCGCCTATTAAGCCATTATACGCTTGAATGCTTTTAGCATTCCAGCACAAAGTGGCAATGATTTATTTTGAAATAGTGCTAATTGTGCGCGCACGCGCCACTGGAACTTATTATAGGGAAAGTGTCATGTTTTGGGGTCATTTTGAAATCTAATAAGAAATTAATCTGCTTTGTTTCTTAAAGTTATCTAGCAGAATATAAAACGACATGTAGCATTATCAGAGTAAATGATCCAAATAGAAATATTCAAAATTACTTCTTATTGTTCTACAAAATTACTTAAACTCTAATGTTTCGTAAAGGCTTTCGGACATGGTCCTTTGAGCCGGATAATCAAATACAGCAATACAATTGCTATTGTAGATTACAAGTTAGATCACATGAATCTTGATTCTCGCGAAAAGGTCATGATATTACATTCTTACGTATATTAAAAGACATAACACTTTAATGTTTGATCTTAATCCCACGCTCTCCGTGTCAAGATATCATTTAATTTCGTCTGATGTCGTTGCACTCTACTGTCTAAATTGTTTCGTCAATGCGTGCGAATTTGAAACTTGGACAAAACAGTAAGTCGCTGTTGCAATATGGTTGTAACTTAGAAAAATATGTCAACAATTTTGTTTTGTTATGCAATGTTTATGTCGCACGTGCCATAGATTTCTATAGCGCACAGTCTGACCACAAAATTGTTGCTGACTTTGATAGTAAGATTACATTTTTTTATTTTGTAATGTCAATTGACTACCAAACAATTTATAGATAAATGAAGGAACTTTTGGAATATAGTCTTAAACAGCTACTGTCTACAAAGCGATATTAAGCAACGCATTAATAAAATAAACGACTTGAGCAAGTGGAATGAATAAATCCGTAGGCTTGTCTCGTTGTTAGTTAAGCAACGGAAAAACAAATATAAAGTAGAAGTCGCTACAGCTATGCTTTTACGTAAATATCCCTAAGTAGTCCTGCAAGGTGTTAAAATTAGACCGAGGGTCTTGCAAGCTGGGCGTGGCATAGTTGCACGCACAACTCAGATGGCAGATAAAGTACTGGACAAGGAACCCACAGACCTGCCTATAAATTATAACACAAAAGACGGAGAATTAATTGGTCTATGTTGCGTCGGTCGGGGTAAAATATTGGGTGTTTATGCTAAACTCGAACATATGAGTTGTTAGAGACTCATTCTAGTTGTTAAATGCGATAATATGGACGAAAAATCTTGTAAATGAAATTACATTCGATTGTCATATTATCTCCTTTTTTTTATATTTTTTTAAATGCAACCCCGCGGGCCCGCAGTGCCAACGGAAGTGACATCTTGACATCGGGTCCATTGTAATTGCAACGTGGACTTTTCTCTTGGTTACCATCAGGCTAAGGAGAGTCAATATATTGTGTATAAAAAAACCTTATAACCTCTAATTACTCTAAATAACGCTACCACACCGCTGTACCAAAAACTACTTATAAGGTATGTTGAAATATCATAAGCACCTCATAAAGTCTTTTAAAAATAGTAACATGTTTTTCTATGTAACCTAGTAAGGCCTATTCTTAGCCTCTAATTAGCCATATCGAATGTTTTATATGATCAACAAAAGTAATTGGCCTACCTCCTGTCTATTTCCGAACATTGTTATATTATCGACCTTTCTTTTTTCGGAAGGTCGCCTTCCATTGTTCGGGGATAACATCTCAAGTTACCTACGGTTGTCTCCATAAGAGGCTTGTCAAATTTCTACGTAGGTTTTCTTTGTAATTCGATAAGGCCAACCCTTAAAATAACTTTGCCATAACCGTAATCTTCTAAATCTAAAGCCTCGATATCGTCGACATAACGTTTTCCTGTGCTAACTCATTCATTAGATCAGAGTTACTTTCACTATCCCCTTAACTGGTTAAACTATATTCGTAATAATTGCCCGTTTCGATAAAACCGCCCAGGCGATATCAATATGTGGCATAGTGTTGGGACCCGACTTAAATATAGCAAGTAATTTTACAATTTAAATCTAATTTATTCAAATCGTCAAGTCACTGCTGAATGTCTGGATCCGGCTTAGTGGTTTTCAAACAGATCTAGAGTGATTCGATCATTTGACTTTTTAGTTAAAAAGCTTTTTATAAATCTCGTAGTCATAGGACTATATATTCGCCTCACTAATGTACTCGTAGCATTATCTAGTTTTATTGCAATGCTCTGAAAGGCCAACAAAACAGAATGTGGTGGCAACAGGCTAGCATTAAGGAGGCATTACGGCCCACGCACCTATCCGCGATTCGATACGGTTACCCGAATTATTGACACAGAACGCCTAACCGCGAGTTTTGCCTTACATACCACAATAGAGGAATTCAAGATATTTATACTGTTAATACAGCAAAGGATCTTTCAAATCGAGTGTGACCTAGGCTTAACTGTTAGGCAATAAGTTTTGGCGGAAGACGAAAACATTAACAATGAAAAAATATTTGACTACCTACTTAATGTTTTAGCATCATTTTTGTTGATAAATTGTTGACCAAAAAAATAGCTTAATTTCCCAATACTATTCCGTATTTTCAATTCCGTCTAAATCAAATTGAAACCACTAAGCATCATCATAATGGCGTTCTAAGGTGTGGCCTATTTATTTAATTAAGCATTTTTTATTGATTTATTAAAGACATTTGACAAAAATCATTGACCAATTTAAAAGCACATCGATCTATTTAATTACTTTGCGGAAGTTTTTCAAGTTTCTCAATTAACGTGTAACGTTCGTAATGGTATCTTCAAATGATCTACTTATTAATATTAATTATTTACCAACTTTGATTTATTTAAATAACACAAGGTAGAGTTACGCGTATGTTTGGGTAACACATTTTAGATAAGACTTACTTATTTAATTAAAATTGCAAATTGTTTTTACATAACATTTAGGGAGCGCTACATATCTGAATACGAGTCGTACAGACTTCAGTAAACAGAACTACGAATTGTCAAAATTACTGAATTGATATTGAACTTTACACGTTTGGCATTGAGGTGAGAATCGGTTGATGAACTTGACACCTTTACCTACGAGTATGTTATCGTCAGGGACGATCATGATGACTTTGATTTTGCTGTATTAATGTTGACTGTAATAATATTGATGCCTTAATGAGAAGGCGTTTTTCTATTAAATTACATTTTGGTACCAAAAAATAACTTATATCTTTTCTAAATTAAATCGCATGATTGAATCTAAGTTATAAATAGAGTCAAAATCTACTGCCTATAGGTACTTTGCATTGTAACACAAACTTTTTTCTAACATGATTAAAGTTTTATAATTTTTTTTTGGGATATTGCAGACCCAAGTCACTAGCTCTAGTTGTTGCTTTTTTATGAAATAGGGGGCAGACGAGCAGGCGTATCACCTGATGGTAAGTGATTATTGCAGCCCATGGACACCTGCAACGTCATAGGAGTAACAAGTGCGCTGCCAGCCTTTTTAAAAAAGAGTACGCTCTTTTCTTGAAGGTTTGCAGGTTTATACTGTTAACTTTACTGAATATATAGATAGATATACTTTATTGCACAAAAAAAACACAACTTTAAAAGGCATTACAGAACTTAATTGTACAATTTCGGCGGTCTTATCGCTGGAAGCTATATACTGTTTACTTAACAACCACACCACTGAGACCCTTTTGAAATCTCTGACAATTTGAGCACTATCATCTGAGATTATTTTGCTATCCATCGAGGGTGTTACTTTCAAACATAAGAACAAAGCACACTTATACCGGGTTAGCAACGCCTAACAATAAGTGAGCCAATTTTATACAGCGGCCAGTAATGCGGACACTTGTCTGCGCGAACGCGACTGATTGTTCAACGATCGATCTAGTTCACGGGTGCTCAAAATACTGGTAGACAATAACCAAAGGCCCCTGAGAAAAATACATTGGCACTACTCCACCACTAGCAACGTCAGTTTGCAACTTAAAACTACAGACCGACCAAGATCAGAAGTCACTTCAGTGAAATTGACAACAGGGCGTTGTACACCATTTTTTCTATCGGAAAATGTCAAACAGCATTAGCTCCGACTTTTGCCACGTCCCAATAACCGTGGGGTTAGTATATAGACCCATAATTATTCCAACTGCGGGATGATTTGGCGTGCCGTCCAAAAGCGCTGAATCATCACAATGTAATGTAATGTCCCATATAGAATAAACTGTAGCCAACATACCAACGTTAACAACACTGCCAACATCCTGAGCACAATTAATAGTAATGGGAAGAGATTTTTGTCTTCGCAAATGTGTATTTATAAACTACCTGTCATGTAAAACCAACGCTGATTTATGTTAAACTGATAAATAGCATAAGAATACCTACCTATAATATGTGACAACCCGTTTGAAACAGTGGTAGTGAACGCTGCCTTTGGTCCAAGGGCTGCGGGTTCGATCCCCGCACAGTACAAACGTTTGTGTGCATGAACATGTCTGTTTGTATTGGTCTGGGTGTTTCCTATGTATTATTAGTATGTATTTACAAAAGAAAAGTATTGTATGTATATATTTGTAATCCCACTGTTGATTCTGATATCCGTAATACACCTGTATTACGGATATTAGAATCAATAGTGGAGCTTGAGCTACCTATCTCGGAGTCAAATCAATGTATGTGATGTTGTGAAATATTTATTTCATTATTTCATATTTCATTAATCGAAATTATTTACTAACATACATTAGCTACATATCAACAATATGTAACTTGTTTTAAATAAATAAATATCAAGTTTAGTTCATATTGTGAGTCTAATATTAAGATTTATAATGAATATCTATAGTTAAAGTTTAGTCCGTATTAGCATGAAATAATAAAATCCTAGACATGGAACCCCTAGGGTGCCGCCGACCCCATGTTGCGAAACCGTGATCCAGAGTAAATAGCTCGGCCATTTTATAAACAATCGAGTGTTGTGCAATTTGATAAATCGCCAAGCCTCTGTAGACAGGCCTGGTCTGAATTCGTTGTTTATGCTACAAGCTGTAATTTTGTTTATGGCCGTACGAAATCGCGTGAAGCTAATACAGTGGCAATGCGAACAAAATAGCCAGGGAAATATATTGGCGCATTATGAATTTTGAATTTGAATAATTGGTCGGAAAATAAGTAATTTAAATGTTTTGTTAAACAGGTAGGTACATATTCAAGTTCCATTTAGCATTTCTCTACTTAAAAAAAGGGACTTGTCTATTTTATTTTAAATCCTATCTACCTAATGGATGGACATTAACTTAGGTTGTTAGAATAATGCTTAAACGTTATTTAATAATAATGCTTTGTTAAGAGATCTACAAGAAAACAAAACATCAATGAATTGTCAGCGCGTTGATGTCTTTTGTACGGCATAGTTTGTAGGCTTACTTTTAAATTTAAGTTTACTCATTTCTTGTTTATTTTGATATAATAACTTCAGTGTTTGAATGTTTTCATATCCAAAAATAATCAAATTTTATTCATACAAGCGCTTTCCAAAATTTAGGTACCCAAATCATTTTGGGTACTTAAATTTTGGTAAGGGTACATTGTCCTATTCCCAGGTCTGAGGTTTCTAAGTACCCAAATATTTTTTCAAATAGTTGGAAATTTTAATTAAACAAAATGCAAAAGTTTACAAGATAAATTGAAAGATTGAATATTACTTCTATTCATGAATTTAGTACGACATTTGACAACTTGAAGGAGTTTGTTTCCATATTTAACATTTAGTTTACTTAAAGTGTTTCGTGTTTGCAAAACTAGATAGATACAAGTGTTCACTATCAACTTAAACTGGATTACGAATTTCCCGACCACTAAATGTCAAAATAAACGATCAAAACCGCTTCAAAGTTCAGTCAGCCCACATTTATCTCCAGCTGTCAATTTTCAATCAAGGGAAAAGGTAGACAAAGCGCTGCTATGTAATTTGTAGGCGTGGAACTCATATCGGTCTTTGCGCAAAGCCCTTTTGCAACAGATCGGAATTATCATTCGGCGAACCAGTGCACAACCAGTATTGCAGCGGGTAGGGTGACCACCTGCGTCCAGCCTACTACTACTAGGCTTGGTGCGTTTGGTAGTGACCCTCAGCTCTAATGGTGGAGGTAAAAGGGAAACCCACAAGACTTTTACCTATACCTTAGACAATGTCCGTGTGGCGAAGAATTTTTATTGCACACATTAGGTAGTGACCCTCTTCTAATGGTTCGACTTTTACCCTAGACATTTCGTGTGGTGAACACTTGGCTTAATTCTACGGGTTTTATGATGTTATACCTAAATATTGACATTTTAGTGATTATTCGTTGATTCTAAAGTCTTACTTTGGTAGTTAGGTATAAGAGATTTCGTCTGACATTTATTATTTAGGAAAGACAAAATGCGGTCTTTAGAACTGTATTTGCGGAATAAATATAGTCGCGATGCTGACGGAAGTTTAACCAATGCCATTCGCTATAAAATTGTGGAGTATTTTTTATTTAACTTTTTTCACGTTTTTGACAATTCGTTGATCTATGTGTACGAATGTGTTAGCGTGGGTGCATTTTTTACCAAATACGTTTTTTTGAAAGCAAACATTCCGTGCATAACGCAATCTTCGGTTAAAAAAGGTGCATTCCGAAGTACATATAGCCAGTAAAATACGGGATGTCTTACAAGTTTAAAGGTTGTCAGGAAGAAATCGCTACAAGCAATAAATCCGCCTTATTGTACTGTCCGTTGTTGTATCTTACTTGTAATTTGTTTTAGTGCAATAAAGAATATCTGTCTAAAGTTTACGCTAGTTTTAGGGCTACAAATGTTAGATGGCTTATTCTTAATCTTATAAAGAACTATATATTTACCTATCTGGTCACTTGTTGTATCGTATTTGTAATTTGTTTTTGTGCAATAAAGAATATCTGTCTAAATTACAGTTTACCCTAGTTTCAGGGCTACAAATAATAGATAGCTTGTTCTTAATCTTATAAAGAATTATTTATCTATCGATCTGGTCACCCTAGCGAGTTGCCCAAGAGGAAGCCGCGGCGTGGGCGTGAGGAAGTGTTATGGTTCCTCGAAGGTCAGAAAAATTCTGCGCCAAGAAATTAGAGCGTCACGCTTCAATGGGAATCAGAAGCCGTGGACTATACTTTTCTTGTGTGAGTTTTTGTTGGTTAACGAAATCCGTTCTAGTTTCGGGCTGTACTTAAGTGTCTTTTTATCGCTTTTAATAAACCTACATTAGACGGCGAATCTGTCACTGTTTTGTAAAATGTGGAGCCTGCCTAGCAATAGCAATTTTCAAATTGTCATAAATAAAAAATGTATTTTTATCATTGATATTTTCTGATCAAATTAGCGTATTTAATTAATGACAAAGTTATGTATACCTACTTATTTAATCGTGAAATTTATGTATAAAATTACTCATTTTTTATTTAATAAATGACATTATAAGAAATCACATACTTTGATAATATAGGTAGACTTGTGTCTAAGTATATATTATATAAGCATACTTAAATAAGAGTTTATTCAATTAAAAATAGACAATTTTTTGTAACTATTCAAATTTAATATAACTTTTAGGTACATATCTACGATCAAATATCTAAATTTAACATTGTTTTTATGTAATAAATCTAGGATCAAATATCAAAATTTAACATTATTTTTAATGTAATAAAAAAATGGTATGAAAAATTAAACGTAACTCAATAATAGGAAGGCACGCGTCGCGCCCGCCCATCAAGCATACGCGTGTCTCTGACTATTTGGGCGCGAAAACAATAACATTCGCGTCTGCGATCACTCACAGATTAAAAATGCAAGTAGGTGCATTGTAGGCGATTTAACCGGATATATTAATCATCATTTACATTGTTAGAAAGGGCCTTGACACAATATGAGATTTTACCGACATAATTTGATATACAGTGAACAAATTGTGGGCAGGGTTTGTATCTTGCAATTGTATATTTTTGAATTTATAATTTATCTACGCGATAAACTTAATCAATGTTAATATTATTTTAATATAGTTTACACCTGTCTGAGTTATAAAAAATAATGAGAGATTAAAAAGAAAAACCGAAATCGATTTTCAAGAAAACGTTAGTATCTACTCATAAAATAAACAAAACACAACTCACCATAGACTGCATGATTACTGTTTTATTTCTAAGTTATTGGAGATCTCAAACGAACTAACGTAGGCGCTGCTGTATCCAGTACTCGCCTAGAAACTTTCGCCTAAGAAGCGACGTGTGCACGAAACCACGGTCGTAGTCGGAATGCCGTGTGCTCACAGGCTGCCCCCTTTTATATGTCGCACCCCGCATTGACTAGGTAATTGGAAACAATTAAGTGGTCAGCAAGTGCATTGCTGAAATTTTTAATTGTGAGATGTACGCGTTTCCGGTGGAAGCTATAGGGATGGACGGGGCCATGTTTGTGCCGCCCGGGGAGATAACTTTTTGGAAAACTCTATGTTATTTTGCGGCGTAAGGTTTTTGCTCAGCTAAAAATAACATTGCTTATTGATTTAATGTTAGTGTTAGTTATATTTATAAATAAGTGGTCGTAAGATTACTTTGTATTGAATATGTATTTGTAATAACTTGATTTGAATATGAATATTGCGCGATTGATCCGGTGAAAGATACTGGGTGCAATATTGATTTAGAAAATTGGGTGGTGCGATAAGTACGTTAAAGTAATATTTCATCGTCAGCCCATTTAAGTCCCCACTGCTGGGGCACGGGCCTCCCTCAATCACATGAGGGGTAATTGCCATACTCACCACGCTTGGCAGACGGGTTGGCGAGGGTTTTGATATAAATGCAGAGTTTTCCTTCTCTGGGTGCTGATGATCATGCCATCAGCTTTACCTTAGTCGCCTTTTACCTTTTACTTTTTTTTTTTTGCCGTGTGGTGCCCGGCAGAGTAGAATAGGCCACACCCACTCTTACCGAGGTGTCCTAAAAGGCGACTAAGGTAAAGTAATATTTGTGAGACTTAAAATATATATTGGGTCCATGTCCTCCTCATTTTAGCTTGTGATTCCTAGTTGCGTCCAAAGCTGTCGCTCCGGAGTCCGGGGTAAGCTTGGACCATGATCCAAAATTCGGGAAGTCTGGTAATTACAATGAAGCGAACTTCGCAACCTTTAGACAGGGGAACCAAACCAACTGATTCACTGTTTCACGTTCAGATTTCAGAATCATCATTTCAAATATTGTAAGTACCCAGACCCAGATGTGCAGGAGCCCAATTCTTGTGCTCATGATATTTATTATCATACGACATATATCACTAAAACATAGTTTTTTTTGTATGGTTTTCAGGAGCCCAATTCTCGTGCTCGTGATATTTTGAAAAGATGGCGGATATCACCTGAAAACCATACAAAAAAACTGTGTTTTGGTGATATATGTCGTATGAATATATTAATGCCATGCCCTTTACAGGGCGTCACATGTTTACTCCCTTTACACTAAACATCTTTTATTATGTAATGTGACTTACAATAAATGATTTGATATTTAAAAATAAATATCACAAGCACGAGAATTAGGCTCCAGGTGATATCCGCCATGTTTTCAAAATATCACGAGCACGAGAATCGGGCTCCTGGTTTCCTCACGATGTTTGCCCTCACCGCCGAGCATACATAAATAGTAGAAATATAATACGTGTACTGTATATTACGTGTATTCCACATAAAGTTAAACGATTAGATACTGAAATAAAACATAAAACTCACACATACATGCTTTACATACTTCTGTTTTTTTTTATTCTCTTTCTCGTCCTCTCCTTTTTACACACCCTTTGTTAATTCTGACGGCCGAGACGCGCCGTAAGGGCTAGTCTGAAAACCAGCGCTTGGGCATTTAGCCGAGCTAATGCTGAGACTAGTACCTTTTGTCAATAATTGTACTACAGCCATACTTAGTTTATAGTTTTCGTTTATATTATTTTGTAGCCTTAGATTTATTGTTAGTTGGTTTCTACCTTTTTAATGACAATAAAGATCTTTTTACTTTACTAAATAATTTGACAGGCCTGACGGTGTATTTGGTAGAAACCCTGCCTCACTCTACAAGGGATTCGGGATCGAACCCCAGCCTGGACAAACATTCGAGTGATGAATATTTAAGTTTGTTCAGTGTCAGGGTGTTATAATATGAACATAAAACGTATTTGTAGTACATTTATTATTGTAATACCCATAACCCAAATGCTTAAGCTACTTACTTTGGAATCAAGTTGATTTGTGTCATGTTGCGTCATTACCCGACTACGGCAAAGCCAAAAAGGAAGAGTTATGATTTTAGCAGTCTATGTATGTAAGTATGTAAATATGTTTGTATGTTCCAAGATTCTGCCTAAACTACGCTACCGATTTTGATGAATGAGGTATCAATCGATTCCTTATTACTGTCCAGGTGACCTAGGCTTATATTTTATTTGAAATATTAGCACAGTGGGTGCTAGACGAAAAAAATCCGATAGATTTTTTTGACATTTTTTTTCTATAAGTTTGTGTCTATTACTTATACATAAGTGAATTGGGGGATGGAAAGAAAGAGTGCACTTGTGTTTGCTCACAACTTATGCACATAATAGGTATATCATGCGTACGTAGCTGATCGATGAGACCGGCCGCCATAGCCAAGAAAGTCAAGTAAGATATTTTTGTAACCATGGGAGAGCCACACTTCGGCATGAATGGGCCGCTCGACTGGAGTGAAACCACGGCCTCACAGAAAACCGGAGTGAAGCAGCATTGTGTTTCGCTGCGTGAGTGAGGGTATCGAAGGCCCAATCCGGGGGAATAGAGGGTTTTAAGGTTGGCAGCGCACATGTGACTCAACTGGTGTCGCGGGTGTCCATGGGCGGCGGTAATCGCTTACCATCAGGTGATCTGTCTGCTCGTCTGCCACCTATCACATAAAAAAGTTGTGTGATAGTTGCCTGACAAGCAGACGAATAACCTGATGTTAATAGACACCCAACACTGGTGGAATAACAAGTGTGCTGCCAACTTTTTCCTCTTAATTTTTAAATGGGCTTCCGGTAGTATCACTCACTCGGCGACACACAGCGTAAGCGCTCTGTTTCACGCTAGTTTTCTGTGAGGCCGTGGTATCACTCCGGTTGAGACGGCCCATTTTTACTGAAGCGTGGCTATTCCACGGTAAAATTGGGGCATACATACACTTTTATTTTTTCACTTTGTTTATTTGCGATTGTAATGTGTTGTGTGTATATTATAAATAAATAAAATAAAATAAAATACGCATTTTCCTGGTGAGACTAAAGTTTTTTCTTCTTCTATGGAAATCAATACAAAATAGGTCACTTACACACTAACGTATTTTGTTGTCAGATATAAGGACAGTCCAAGGTCCAACAAGGGTAACCAAGATCAAATAACTTTAATTTTTAGCTACTAAAACGAATCTGTTTTAAACAATTTCGGTTACAACCTCTAGGCAAACACTTATACTATTTATTAAATAACCATGAACAAATTTTGTAAGTAGGGTGTTATGTGTATCTGTGTAATTTATTTTCTCTTAGAGCTTATTTACTCTTTTGTCAAATTTAGATTTGCGTGCCAATAACCTCACTACAATATCTCCTATACTTCGCACGGTCTTCCCGTACGAAGTATAGGAGGTACAGTAGGAAAGCGGACCCTGGGCTCCGTAGCGCCAACGTGGGACGCCATCGGGATTCAATGCTAAGATAAATAAATAAATATTTCACAACATTACATAGGTACATTGATCTGACTCCGAGATAGGCAGCTCAAGCACCTGTGTTACGGATATCAGAATCAACAGTGGGATTACAAATATATACATAATAAGACTTTTCTTTTGTAAATACATATTTATAATACAAAGAAATATAAGATAATGATGATGATGTCAAAATGATTAAGACTGATACTCTGTATTGCACAAAAGATTACAGATCTTAATGCTCTGATCAGATCATAGGTAAATACAATCTTGGCAGTCTTTTCGCTAATAGCGATCTCTTCCAGACAACCTTGGGGGTATAAGAAAACTACAGCGAATGGGGAATAGAAATGTCAACTGGAGCGCTTATTTGGTCCAGTTTCGGCGCATTTGATTATTATTATTTTGATGAAATTAAGACATATTTTAATAATAAATAAATCTTTATTCATCGTCATCGTCAGCTCATTTAAGTCCCCAATGCTGGGGCACGGGCCTCCCTCAATCACATGAGGGGTAATTGCCATACTCACCACGCTTGGCAGACGGGTTGGCGAGGGTTTTGATAAAAATGCAGAGTTTTCTTTCTCTGGGTGCTGATGATCATGCCAGCAGCTTTACCTTAGTCACCTTTTACGACACCTCGGTAAGAGTGAGGGTGGTCTATTCTACTCTGCCGGGTACCACACGGCCAATCTTAATCTTAATCTTATTAAATCTTTATTGTTAACATTAAATTGAAAAAAAATCTTGTTAGGGCCCTAATATTTTTTTTTATGTCATAGGTGGCAGACGGATCACCTGATGGTAAGCGATTGCCGCCGCCCATGGACACCCGTGACACCAATGGATTCACAAGTGCCCTGCCAACCTATAGTGTTTTGAGCCTAATTTTGTACACGTTTACTTACTAACGTGTGAACATGTAATGTTACGTTTTTTTTAAATACATTTAAAGAAACGTTATTTACGTCACAACCATATTACATATCCTCGTATTTGTTGTTGAAATCTGTCACTACTTCATTAATATGTATTGCAAAATCAACATTGATTTTGAAAATTGGTTGTGCATAATCAAACAATTATTATTTTAAATTGTTGAATTCTCAGTTCAATATTCATTGCATTCAATTAATATATTATTCGATAACAAACCAATAAAAGATCGTGTTGTTTGAGTAATGAACCCTAAATGCTCGACTCTGATAATCTAGTATTGAATCAACAGGCAATTTAATTTAACTAATTGATTTACGGTATGCATTAATGGTAGCTGGGGATGTTACGGCGCCCCATAACCTTAACCAAGAGATGTACACTTTAGTACTTTGTCACAATAATACAGCCCATATCCGTGTAGGAAAGTAGAAGTCTGATGGCACCTCGCTATTACGATAAAGTACTTACTAGTGTACATTTCTTTACAGCCAATCGTACACCGTTACATTTTAAACCTCATAATGGGTATCGAGAGGAGCATCATAAACAATATTTTACTGGTAGCGACCCTGCCTCTTACGCCAAAGGTCGTGGGTTCGATCCCCACCCTGGACAAACATTCGTGCGATGAACACTTGTGTTTGTTCTGTGTCTGGGTGTAATATATGTATTTAAGTATATATTTGTGTTCCTCTGTTGTCTGATATCTGTAACTCAAGTGCTTAAGCTACTTAGTACGGAATCAGGTTAACGTATGAGATGTTGTGAGAATTATTATTATTATGTTTGTCAGTTGTTCCATAACCACGGGCAATTATGTCCCGGACTTTTGGAAGGCGTGCGTGGGGCCGAAGCCAACACGTAGAGGCCCGTTCAATTGACAGTTTTACTATAATGTGATGTGACACGTCACCTAAGCCTAATATCAACTTAGTAGCGATAACTTGATTTCTATGATGAATGGCCTTTGCCCTGCATTGGTACAGTCTATAGGCTGATACTTTACGTTAATTTTATATCCATTCCTATCTAGATCCGAAATGCCATAACATCCCTAGTAGGTAATTTGCTAACTAATTGCATATTCACATTGAGAGAACAGTTAGTTTATCTTACACACTTTGCTACCTACACTGGAGAGACATTATAAAATTCGCATTTTGACCAAATCGTTGATCAGCTAAAAAATGTCCCTTCCATTATTGTATAGCTCCTTCGCTATTGAAGGGGAAAGGCGAGTTTAAAGGTTTTGACTTCACTGTTGTACCGGGGGTCCATGAGGGGCGGCAATCGACCGCTATCAGGTGATCTGTCTGCTGCTGCCACCTATCACATAGAACTGCTTGTTGCTGTTGTTGTCATATTTGTTTTTTTTTTCTTGATGATATTTGAGCAGCTCCATAAGTTAAAAAGCGTTTTAGTACTCGGGGGCACAACACAACGTGTCTCAAACTCACAAGTACACGCTAAAAACAGGTCCTAAATTATTAAACAATTACATCCAGTTCATTAAATTTTGTAAAAAAAGTCTAAATACTACTTATTTATTTTCTAATCAACTAGGTACATTACACATTTTTGTTGTAATTAATAAATTAAATTATTATGTAATAAATGTTTACAATACTGGATATTTAGGCAATGACAATTATCATTATCATAATTGTTTAAAACTTGCTTTGAATTCTGACGTGCAATTACATACTTTACAACGTGCGCATCAAAATAGTTGTAAGCGCAATGATTTATTTTTGGCGAAGAACTGTTCGGTCCACTACCTGTGCAGACGCATTTCAACACCCGGGCAATACAAAAACAAGAAAAAAATCACTAGAAAAAAACTGCATTAAAATTTATAAGAAACAACAACAATACAAATAAACTTCACAAAATTAAAATAGGTTTCTAGTTTTTTTTTAAACATTGCCATTATGATAAGGATATAAAAAAGTACCTATTTACAGTATGCTAAAAATAAACAAAAAGAGAAATATTATTAACAAGAGATGATGGATGAGATGAAATATATTTAAGATTCTCTTGCTTATTATGGACGGCAAATAGCGGAAAAAAATGTATATAAAAAATTAGGTATCAAAAATTCCGTCTCCTCCTTTTTTCAAAGCCAGTCAAGAAAGGGTGTAAGGGGTAAATGCAGATCAAAAAGTAGTGCACAATTATTAAATAAATAGTATAAATGTTTGCTCAGAGACTCCCTTTCTAAAATTGTTCAAAATGGATCCAGTAGCTAACAATTTAAATCGATTGGTGTCGCTAGTTAGGGCTACCCGTCGCCTTAACAAGAGATGATGAATGAGATGAAATATATTTAAGATTCTCTTGCTTATTATGGACGGCAAATAGCGGAAACAAATGTATATAAAAAATTAGGTATCAAAAACTCCGTCTCCTCCTTTTTTTCAAAGCCAGTCAAGAAAGGGTGTAAGGGGTAAATGCTACGTTTGAAAATTCTTCATCGGTATTTAGATGGGAATAGAACCCACGCACGACCTTTTGAGAAATTTTAACTTTTGTCTGATATTAGATGGTGAGCCCAAGAGATGCCGGGGTTTACTCGAGCGTGTCATACAAAAGATACCTGGCACCAGGTTTACTGCCTCCACCAAATATGAGCGCATATAACATGGCCGCCGGTCAGGAGATTATTTAGAAAACAAAAATCAGACATCCTCAAGCGCATCAGATTGATAGTGCGAGTTAATTAGATGCTAATAAGTTTATTACCAACAAATTAGACAAAAGAGTGACGTAGATAAGGTGGAGGTAGTTACATTATAAAAAATCGTTATCTCGACATTCTCGAGCGTTTTAGGGTTCCGTAGCCAATGGCAAAAAACGGAACCCTTATAGATTCGTCATGCTATCTGTCAGTCCGTCCGTCCGTATGTCACAGCCAGTTTTTTCGGAAACTATAAGAACTATAATATTGAAACATGGTAAATAGATGTATTTTGTTAACCGCATTACAATTTTTACACAAAAATAGGAAAAGAAAGAAAGATATTGGTTGGTCCCCATACTTAGAACTGATTTTTTTTTATCAAACCCATACGTGTGGGGTATCTATGGATAGGTCTTTAAAAATGATGTTGAGGTTTCTAATATATAGGTATATTATATATTTAAACATAATACTTTGCGCAAGAGAAGCTCCCAAAGTGGTAATATGTGTCGTCGTGTCCCCCCCCCCGTCCCCCCCGTCCCCCAACGAAAATTGATTTGACCTAGATCTAGTAAGTATTTTTTTTAATACGTTATAAACCGTAAACCGCAATTTTCCTTCCATACGAGTATATCTTACTTGCTGCTACGGACGGAACCCTTCATGGGCGAATCCGACTCGCACTTGGCCGGTTTTTAAGGCTAAAGTCATACACTGCGGATCTGTCGACTTACTCGAACGAACCTATCGCCGACCTGAGGGCCTAATTTAAAGCACACGTTACGACCGAATCGGAGCTGCCCTCTCTTTCACACGCGCTACGTGTCTCCTTTGTTTGGCTGCGACAGGTATATTCTAGTTCGTTACGGGAAGGCTTTAAATTAAGCCACCTGCTCTGCCCTTCAAATCGGAACGACATAATGGTTAATTATGGCATCGTTCGGCGTTGCTTTTAAGATAGAACCCGGTACTTTCCACGATCACACGCCCCATCGCGCTATCGAGGTCGTCCTGTTCAACATTTCAATAATTTTACATTTTTTACCTCGCTTAATGATATAAGAGTAACACTTTAGTCTAGTTAACATACTAAAGCGTTTTAATGTGTTAAATATGGCGTTGTTTAGGCTATTTGACTAGTTTTGAAAAACCTTCTCATTTTATTTATTGGTGTATAGGAACCCTAAAAATCATGTTTATTTTCATTTATTATAAATATTTAGTTTAGGAAATCGTTATAAAATATAAGGATTATTTAATCTGTCAAAAACGCTTCATTCAGCAATATGACGTCGAATAATTCGAGTGACGTCAAGCTTTTGTAAACAAGTAGGAAATTCGGTAGCACACGATAAATTTGATAGATAATTACCGTCCTGCATAGATAGGTGGCAGATGAGCAGACGGATCACCTGATGGTAAGCGATTGCCGCCGCCCATGGACACCCGCGTCACCAGTGGAGTCACAAGTGCGCTGCCATCCTTTAATCCTCCTTTTCCCCCGATTGGGCCTCCGGTACCCTCACTCGTGCCCATTCATGCCGAAGCGTGGCTCTCCCGCTCTCAAAATCTTTGTGTTCATTAGTTTAATGCCCTCGAAAAAATTCTCGGGTATAAAAAAGGCACGGTGTGTGCATATCCTGCTTATGTACTGATCGTTGAGATCGGACGCCATAGCGGAATCGGTTGACCGTGGGGGAGCCACGCTTTGGCATAAATGGGCCGGCTCACAGATAACAGATACCAGGCAGACTGATATCACGGCCCACGTTGTGTGAGTAAGGGTAAAAAGTTAAAGTTTGGCAGCGCACTTGTGACTCCTCTGGTGTCTCGGGTGTCCATGGGCGGCGGCAATCGCTTACCATCGAGGTGACCCGTCTGCTCGTCTGCCACTTATCACATAAAAAAGTGACTTTATAAAATCTACCCCTAAAGGGTATTTACGCTTGTTTGAAGTGTGAATGACGACATTAATTAAAATATAAACTAAGAATTTCGTTATACAGACTAAAACTGCGAGAGCAACGCCGCGGGCCCAGTCTAGTTATTAATATTGGACTAACACCACGATTGTCCCCAATGTGGTTAGGTCATTGTCGGATTGTTTTACCTGTTTTGAGTGTTACTTTTAAACCTCAAATAAGGTTCCAATAATAATCTCCGACGGATATATCGGTTACGTCAGTCAGTCTCAACTATCAGAGAACCCACTTATGGTGACGGGTAGGGCGCACTAGCGACGCTTTTAATTTTTAGCTACTAAACCGGATCTATTTTAAACAATCATCATCATCAGCCCATTTAAGTCCCCACTGCTGGGGCACGGGCCTCCCTCAATCACATGAGGGGTAATTGCCATACTCACCACGCTTGGCAGACGGGTTGGCGAGGGTTTTGATATAAATGCAGAGTTTTCCTTCTCTGGGTGCTGATGATCGTGCCAGCAGCTTTACCTTAGTCGCCTTTTACGACACCTCGGTAAGAGTGAGGGTGGCCTATTCTGCTCTGCCGGGGCCACACGTATTTTAAACAATACTATTTATTAAATAACTATGCACAAATGTTGGGTCCGTTTTTGTGCGCGAAAAATTGATTCACGCTGAAAGTGGCCGCTTTTGGCGGTAATAAATTTTTCGCGGACAAAAACGGACCCAAAATTTGTGCATGGTTATTTAATAAATAGTTTAAGTGTTTTCCAAGAGGTTGTAACCCCGAAATTGTTTAAAATAGATCCGGTTTAGTAGCTAAAAATTAAAATCGATTGGTGTCGCTAGTGTGCCATACCCGTCACCTTAAGTATTATTATACTACAATTTGCTGCAAATGAACAGGGACAGAGCGCTGCCAACCTTTAAACCCCCCTATCCTCCGGATTGGGCCTCCGATACCCTCACTCACGCAGCGAAACACAGCACAGTGCTGCTTAACGCCGGTTTTCTGAGAGGCCGTGGCATCACTCCCTTCGAGCCGGCCCATTCATGCCGAAGCGTGGCTCACCCACGATCATTTCAACAGACACCAAAACAAAACAATTCCTAAAAAAACAACTTTATTATTATTAACTTTTTGTTGTTGGATGTTGCTTAGTAACACTTGGAAACGTGGAAACACGAAAGTACTTATTCGCACACGATATTGTACAGTCAACTCCAAAAATATGTATACACTTTAGGACCTTGTCACAATACTTACCTAAAAGAAAGTAGAGGTCTAATTTCTTATATTATATATTGTGACAACGTCCTAAAGTGTACATACATATTTTTGGAGTTGACTTTACTATAGTTTGAAACAAATCAGCTTGAATTTTCGTGATTTTTTTATGTATATTTTTTTTGTGATAGGTGGCAGACGAGCATTTCGGATCACCTGATGGTAAGCGATTGCCGCCGCCCATGGACGCGACACTAGTGGAGTCACAAGTGCGCTGCTAACCTCTAAACCCTACTTTCGCCCGGATTGGGCCTCCATTGGAAAAATTGGCATTTTACTGGAGTTAGTCAAAGTGCAAAATCATTTGATTTCAATTATTCTCAATAAAGAAAAACCTCATTTAAAACCGGACTCGTAAACAATAAGATTAATTTCTAAACAATACGCCCAGCGAAGGCAAACTGGACGTGTTAAGCTATAATTACACAGACCAAACTCTTGTTTCATAATACGTTCGGACACACTACTTACATGTACCTGCATGTACTACATGCTTTATTTAAATGCGTAGGGTTGTCAAACGAACCAAAAAGGGTTAGGGGGAAACCCGCCCTATTACAGACGTAATAGGTTCTAAACTAAACAATCACGCTCTCATAGTTTCTGAATTTAATTTCAGAAAACCTAAAATTCCCCCTAAAATAATCAATTACAGGCCAATGAAAGATATTGACCACGTCCAATTAATAACTTGTCCCATAGTTTTAGGATTTTTTGCTGGCTACTGTTCTTTTTTTTTTTTTGGTTTCCCGGGAGAAATGCATTACGCAGACCCTGCCGCCGGGGGGCGACAGGGTACTGTGGGACTCACCCTCCGGGCCGCTTCTTCTAACAAGAAGCGGACCTGAGGGCATACCCACTAAAACTCCCGGGGCTCAACCACCATTGGGTATGGAATGGAGCCACGGCAACTGCACGAGGCTATTCCCCGCAACCCTACTCCCCCACAGGCCCCTACACGGGGTGTGCGGCCACGCCCCTCCACGGGCTGGGAGGAGGGGGGTTGGGGACAGCCGGAAGAGCTGAGCCGTCCCCAACGAGCGGTGGAGGTGCCAATGACAGTGCTGGCACAAGGACCCCCGTCCCTGTTGCCGGCTGGGCCACCTCCACGGAGAGGACGAAGAGCTCTCCGCCGAACTCGTCCTCTCCTTGCTCTGAAGGCGGACCTGCGAGGGGGTTAGTCTCGCGCCTCCCGCACCGCCGCCGTCCTTCTGCGCCACCACTTCTCGCAGAAGTGGGCGAAAGCCGACCAGGCTCTCTCATCATCCAGCATAGCTGCAACTATGCTGGACAAAGAGAGGTCATGTCCGACCTCCGCGACCAGTGCGGGACCGCTGTTGGTCGAAGGACGGGCAACACCATCAACGTGTGTGCGCCGAGTCCCTCCGCAGCGCCGCACTGGTGGCACGAAGGAGTGTCCTCCCCGCTGAATACGGTGCAGGTAGTTACCGAAGCAACCATGCCCGGTAAGTACCTGCACCATCCGGAAGGACAAAAACCCATGTGGGCGCTCGAGCCACAGGTCCAAGACCGGGGCGAGGGCCGCGAGCGTGGGACGTCCATACCTCTCCACCAGGAGAGAGGCCGTCCATGTCTCCACCATTTGCTGGCGATCCTCCTTCCTGAGCGCCTCCCTTTCTCGGGGGCAGAGGGAGTCACCAGCCGCTCGCTTGGCCGCCGTCTTCTCGTAGACGGCGGCCAGCACTCCAGCCTCCAACTCCCATGGCGGGGTGGAGGCGAGTGCGCAGGCCGCAGAGAAACCTACCGTCCGGTAGGCTCTCGCGACCTGGCTACTGTTCTAACCTAACCTAACCAATATTTTTGGTTGTGTAGAGGTCAGTATGTATTACCGCCACAATAATATTGGTTGGGTTAGGTTAGAACAATGGCCAGCAAAAAGGTCCTAAAATTCTAGGGACGAGTTTGAATAGGGCGAGTTTCTACCCGACCAAAAAGGAGGGTTATGATTTTGACCTGTATGTATGTATGGTTGTTCATCTGTTCCCTCATAACTTCTAAACTAGTTATCATATTTGAACAAATGAGGTGTCGTTACAAGCGTCTTGATTGTCTTCTGGTTATAGGCGAAATGACGTCACGTTAAATTGACTACAGCGCCCTCTAGGGGACTTAGAGTAAGGAACTAAAAAAATTGCTTGACGGTACCGTGTGGAGTTTCAAATAAAAGAGCTTTTATAGCACATTTCAAATAATTATGTAATTTTATTTATATAACCTAAAAAAATGTAAAATAAAAATGAAGTTTAAAAACTAAAACCCGACCAAACCCCCACCAAAAAAAACACCGATCCTGTGCTACGCAACTAGATATTCTTAGCAAGTTGGTTGTGGTAGGCCGCGTGGATGGAATGAGATCACTAAGTCCGCCTGGACGGTGTTGGGGCTATGACTGAAGTGCTCTGACAAGCTGACGTTAAGGCATGGAAACAGCTGGGTAACTCCACACGTAATTTTAGTACAGGCACGACTTTAAGTAGGCTAAGAAGAGAGTGACTACATGGTCAAAAGCGCTCTTCACGTGGAATCCGTAAACAATATAGGCATTTAATGCTCCAAGTATGATGTACGGTTTTTGATGTACCTAGTAGTGTCCGGTCAGTGTAAGTTGCTGTTTCTTCAAGATTTATTAAACCACCTGGAGGCAATATTTGTTTCAACTATTTTCACGAGAAAGGTCTTCTCCTCTTGCTCTCGAAACCGTATGTAGATTTTTAATTCAAAAAAACTTTAATATAATTTTTAAGTTAACATATTTTTGATTAGCAGTCTTTTTGGCAACCTTTTAATAAAGCCTTTTAATTTTATTTATTTATTTAAACTTTATTGCACAAATGTTTGATACAAATAAGGCGAACTTAAATGCCAAGGAAGCATTCTCTACCAGTCCACCTTTGGGTCATGATCAGAAAGTGCAGTGGTGCGGCGAAGGAAATTTGTAGTTACTAGTAAGGAAAAAAAAGAAACACTAATATTAAATAACTACATTATATTACCACATAACATTATATTACATTATATTTTTGATTAATTTTAATAAAAAGGCGGTGCATAATACGAAAGATAGATCGAAAATGAAAAAGAAAGTTAATTTAAAAATTGCATAAGGCAAAAAGCTTAAGAAACAATTATTTCCCGTATATTTATTTCAGTCTCAGTGGAGTCACAAGTGCGCTGCCAACCTTTTAACCCCCCTTTCCCCTTGATTAGTCCTCTGGTACCCTCACTCACGCAGCGAAACACAGCACAGTGCTGCTTCACGCCGGTTTTCTGTGAGGCCGTGGTATCACTCCGGTCGAGCCGGCCCATTCATGCCGAAGCATGGCTCTCCCACGGTCAAAACATAACCATGATCCGCTTCTGATTTTAGATCAGAATCTTGTAAGTATGAAGTTGTAGTTACCATAGAGTAAACTATAAGAAGCGAAAATATTTCCTCGTAATTTTTTCCTCATCGCTGACTTAAGGTACAGATAGGCACATAAAATCCAAAAGTGCGTACTCGGATTTGAACCTACGAACTACCTACGGAACGCGCACGTTTATTACTGAGCTACCAACGCTTTCTAACTAAAACATTAGTAATGGCTTCGCTAAATTATAATTAGCCATTATCTTTATGGCAGTTAATTTACTACTAACTACAAATCGTTTATAAATCGTAACAAATTACTTCAGTATTTCAAAAATGCGGTTTCTCAAGATCCGTGTTTTATAAATTTTTCGTAAAAGGATTTTTAAATTGGTTTCATGCAAATAAATAATATTTCTGTTTCTGTACTTATTAGGTGCTTTGATATGGATGTGAGTGAACTAGGTACAGACAGGTATTGAAATGTATACTTTACTTCACTAATATTATCAAGATTAGTTTTTTATAGTAGGTATGCCAAGAAATTCTTGTGCCCTGTCTCGTGTTAAGTGAATATAAAGATCGGCAGCGCATTTTTCACTCCCGCTGGTGTTCGAATATGATGAATATTTTACTGGGGGAAAATACGATCGGATAGTAGCTCAGTCAGGTTTTGCATGCACCTCTAAATTGTTCAAAGTTATGTGCAATTTCTACCATTTGCTCGGCGGTGACAGAAACATCTTGAGGAAACCTGCACGTCTTGGTTAGTTTCTCAACATTCTGGATACCTACAATATTTAAAATATTTGAAAGAAAAAAATATTATTTTGGACATCACAACATTACATACGAGTACAACATTAGTTACAAAAGAACAAACAAACAAAAAAATAATAGATATAGAAAAAAAAGAAAACAAAACAAAGGAAAAACTAAATAATGAGTACAAATAACCAGGCAGTGCATATAATATATTGTGTCTTGTGACCTCCAACATCAATGGCCCCCACTCAGCCTATGGCATGACCCTGAAAAAGGTCCTGACGCTGATTTTCAGTAGGGCCAGCTGAGTGAGTGCAACGGACGTCAGCCTTGTGTACCTAGTGTGTATATATTTGAGATAATGATTCTAATTGTGTAACCGTAATCCAAATTTTCTGGTTACCCTTTATAAGGGGTTGCAAAGGTCCGACGTCAATCGCTTCATTGTAATTACCAGACTTCTGGACTGGATCATAGTCCAAGCGTACCTGGAGCTTCGAAGCGACAGCTTTGGGCGGAACTGGGAAATAACATGCTACGATGCGGAGGTCTTTCGTCTGGAGACACTGTGGTAGATGGGCGAAAATATGCTGCGTAGCTTCCCCGAACGCTGCCCAGCCGAGTTGGATTCGTCGATCGAGCCTCTTTCTTTAAGTTGGACTTACTAAGCTGGACTTATTGTCCGAGGTAGACGTACTCGTCCGTCGATGAGATCCGCAGGAGAACTAAGGTCACGGACATAGCCCAAAGGATTGCATGCCTCAAGTGACTATGGGCAGGGCACATAGCGAGGAGAACAGACGGCCGTTGAGGCGGAAGGGTCCACGAGTAGAGACCACGTACAGGAAGTCGCAGCCGTGGCAGGCCCCCCACAAGGTGGACCGACGATCATTCACGAATTCACATTTCACGAATCCATTGGATGCGGGCGGCACAGGACCGATCTATGTGGAGACCATTGAGGGAGACCTATGTCCGGTGGGCGTCTATTGTCTGAAATAATGATGATAAGGCGGATATTTTACTACGGTAAAACATCATTGAACCCACGCTAGCAAGCGGAAAGTATTTTTACAAGTAATAAACAGTCTCCTTCAAGGTAATATCGACAGCGCATGTATAGATTTCCATCTACTTAATTGAAATGTATTTCGAAATTGTATTGTCCTAGAGTATTCTGATAGGGCTTTATTTCGGTTAATGCCAATCTTATGATTAGCCAACTTCGCCCTCACGAGAGCACCTTCAGCTGTCAGTTCCGTCATTTGAATAGTGGTCGATAGCCAAACCTTGTCAAATGCACGTACGGTTTGAAACTGTAACATTAGAACCAGAGAAATGAAAATAAAGATCTGCGGCAAAACATGGTACTAGTCCCTGCTGTGGTGTTCCCGGCCGGTATTGCGCTGAGATGGATACCCCAGAGGTTATGGTTAGTGTTAGAGCCCCACACACCATCTTGTTAGTCACACTTAGTGACACTATAGAATTAATTCGTATAAGGGTTGAAAAACAATGCTGCTCTAAATGGAAAATTTGGTCATTTTATGTCTAATCAAATCATTTTTTTTTTGGCACTTACGATGAGAAGATGCCTAGTTTGCTGCACCGGAACGTCCTATGGACGTCCAAATACCAAACCCATATTTCTCCAATAAAGGACATAATCTAAATGTAAATTACGTTTCAAAACGACCGTGGGAGAGCCATTCGGCGTGAATGGGCCGGTTCGACCGGCGTGAAGCAGCAGTGTTCTGTGTTTCGCTGCGTGAGTGAGGGTACCGAAGACCCAATCCGGGGGAAAGGGAGTTCAATGATTGGCAGGGCACTGGTGACTTCACTGGTTTCGCGGGTGTCCTTGGGCGGCGCAATTACTTACCATCAGGTGATCCGTCTGCCCGTCTGCCACCAATCACAAAAAAACATCTGTTTTTTATGGACACCCGCGAAACCAGTGGAGTCACCAGTGCGCTGCCATGAAATGAAATTTAATAAGTTTTTCTCTACGGTTTGGTGGGCCCACCTTTGACGTTACTGTCTTTAACCCCCTTTCCCCCGGATCACTACAGACTGATGTCTTAGTTATATGACGAAGTTACGTGTAGTGGCTACTACCTTAGATTAAATCTATTTAATTTAAGGCTACTACTCGTTTACTGGATATCTTCATTGTACTATGGACCACCAACAAACTTACTTTGTTAGAGAACAGATGAAGTCCGATATCAGATCCATTTATCTACATTGTCAGCCACAACTCTTGAAACTCATTAGTTACAATAAAGAGCTGTGGAGAGTATCAGATATTTCTAAATTATTAGCAGGAACAATAAAGAAACCGTGCCACCGTGAAATAACTTGTCTCGCCTCCAAACATTATTTATAATTAAATTGTATGTACGCTAGATTCATTAGCTTCCCTGTCTTACGCGTTTTATTTCGCAATTCACTTGGTTCGTTGTTTTGTAGCTACTTATAATAGACACTTATGAAATTTAAAAAAATAAGTTTTTCTCTACGGTTTGGTGGGCCTACTTTTGACGGGACTGTCTTTACAGTAGCTGTGCTGTCTTTACAGTAGCTGTGCTGTCTTTACAGTAGCTGTGCCATCTCTTCTATATGTATTCTTAAAATACGGCATTCAAATTTAACTTGCACGTAATCTAAGGATCCAAAATCACCTCAATGTCAATTATAATGGAAAGCTCCGATAAGATCAAATAACGGAATATATTAAACCAATCCTCTAAAACTTACTTATTTGCACACCAAAAATACTAAATGCAAATCAAAATATGATTTTGATGTGCAATTACTACTTTTGGTGTGCAAAACTGACCACGACCTTCGGCGTATGAGGTAGGATCACGAACAAATGCGCCATTGGGCCAGTTTGCCACACTATAGCAGGTGCAAAACGTGGCTGCACTACTATGGTTGCGTTACGCAGTAACCTTCACTAGACCACAGAGTTGTCCCTGGAAACTGGCGTTTAAATATCACTTTTGTTTTATAAGATGAATGAAGGTTATTGTAGTTTAATAAGTTATTTATTTAGCTATTTACGTAGGTTTGTAGATAAAGATGGAAAATAAAATTAGAGTAAACGACCTATGGAATGCTTCAATCTCCTAAAATTACCTACCTGTAATTGTTGTGCAGGAAATATAGGGTATGTCGATATAAACTGTTAAGGTGACGGGTAGGGCACACTAGCGACGCCAATCGATTTTAATTTTTAGCTACTAAATCGGATCTATTTTAAACAATTTCGGGGTTACCTCTCGGCAAAAATGTTGGGTCCAACGCGTACGCGAAAAATTGATTCACGGCAAAAACGGCCACTTTTTAAAATAGAAACGGTTTACATAGTTAACATTCGTATATATTAGTGTATGATAACGTGTTTATTTATTTATTTATTATCTAGATATATGTATTTATACTATAAATTTACTTAATCAATATTCAAAATCAAAAGGATTGCACCACCCTCCCCTCTTCTATCTAATGTTCTTTACCTGAAGGTTGTCTGGTAGAGATCGCTCCCAGCGATAAGACCGCCTAAATTGTACATTGTATCTCTGTATACCTAGCTTTTAAGTTTTGTATGTTGTGCAATAAAGAGTATCTATCTATCTATCTATCTACTAGCTAAAAAATAAAATCGATTGGCGTTGCTAGTGTGCCCTACTCGTCACCTTAACGTAATACTGCCACTTGTCAAGCATTATTCAGCGAGGCAGTCTCGTAATAAACTCCGTAACATAAACAGTGTTTTACTCAGTGCTCCCTCTCAACCACATACCTACAAACCAACTGACGAAGAGGATGGGAGGAACAAATAAAAAGTAGGTACAGCTTACCAAATGTTGCTTTACTACTACTTACATATTGAACTTTTCATACGATTCTCACCTTAATACAGTTTAACATAAAAATTATAGTCGAAATGGAGGTGGAGATATAAGGAGGGTAGGTAGTATTTTCCGTCATAGGCCTGTGTCATAAGTTGGCACATTCTTTGTAGATAAACTACTGTTATAATACTGTGCTATACAGCCGTGGTATCAAGAGTAGCTCACTCACTCTTACCGAGGTGTCGTAAAAGGCGACTAAGGTAAAGCTGCTGGCATGATCATCAGCACCCAGAGAAGGAAAACTCTGCATTTATATCAAAACCTTCGCCAACCCGTCTGCCAAGCGTGGTGAGTATGGCAATTACCCCTAATGTGGTTGAGAGAGGCCCGTGCCCCAGCAGTGAGGACTTAAATGGGCTGATGATGATCCAAGAGTAGTGATTGAGCTTAATCTCATCATAGTAGCGATGAATTGATTTCTATGATGGAGGTCTATGCCCTGCAGTGGAACAGTTTACAAGCTGAAACTTTACAGCCGTGTTCTCTTCTTCATCTTAGCATGCAATTCCCGGTTGCGTCCAAAGCTGCCGCTTTGGAGCCTAGGTTACGCTTAGACCATGATTCAGGATTGGGGGGGTCTGGTAATTACAATGAAGCGATTGCCGTCTGACCTTCGCAATCCTTTAACATGGGAACCAGACCAACTGAATCATGGCTTACACGTTTCAGGAACTTTTTCTGAAACGTGCTAGATTTCCTCAAGATGTTTTCCCTCACCGCCGAGCAGATGGTAATAGTAGAAATATGCACAAAGAATTTGAAAAACCATTGGTGCATGCTCGGATCTGAATCTCGATAACCTGCATGGAAGGCGCGTTTATTATATCCTATTGAGCTACCATCACTCTACTTTACAGCCGTGTTATAGATATAAAATAAATAAACATTTTGTATAAAATTGAGAGAGAATGAAATTGAAATTTTGATTTCATTCTCTCTCAATTTTATATGCATGAATGGGCCGCCTCGATCGGAGTGACCTCACAGAAAACAGATGTGCAGCATGACAGTGTTGTGCTGTGCAGTACCGGAGGCCCAATCCCGGGTTAAGAGGGTTTAAATGTTGGTAGCTTGTGACTCCACTGTTGTCGCAGGTGTCCATGAGCGGCGGCAATCGCTTATCATCAGGTGATCCGTCTGCTCGTCACATAAAAAAAACTTAAAATAAACCAAATGCAGTTAACTGCGGTATAGCTATAACACGGTTGTATACTCCCTGGAGTCAACCAGTCACTTAGCTTTAATGACAACTTACTCGTCGGTAAAACTGCAACTCTACAAACACCTTATTTGGTTGGCAAAGCTACCTATTTACTTCATACAGGTACACAATATTACCATTAAGGTGACGGGTAGGGCACACTAACGACGCCAATCGATTTTAATATTTAGCTACTAAACCGGATCTATTTTAAACAATTTCGGGGTTACAACCTCTCGGCAAACACTTATACTATTTATTAAATAACCATGCACAAATGTCGGGTCCGTTTTTGTACGCGAAAAATTGTTTCTCGCTAAAAGTGACCGCTTTTGGCGGTTATCAATTTTTCGCGTAAAATAGATCCGGTTTGGTAGCTCAAAATTAAAATCGATTGGTGTCGCTAGTGTGCCCTACCCGTCACCTTAAGTAGTAGGACATGAACCAGTCAAGACCTCCGCTGCTTTGATAAATTTCTTAGCCAAGTACATTTAAGTACATTTTCATTAACGATTGTTTTCCGTGACTTATGAGCTTAAGTGACTGTAAATCTTGCGTGATCAGAGAGACACTAATCACTTTTGAGTTAAGTGCGCCTAAGCAGCTAAAGGTATACCCCCTTATTACAAATCGCGAACTAAGGATAGTAGTAACATCGGGAGAGCCACGCTTCGGCATGAATGGGCCGGCTCGACCGGAGTAATACTTCGTCCTTACAGAAAACCAGCGTGAAGCAGTGCATGCGCTGTGTTTCGCTGCGTGAGTAAGGCCCAATCCAGGGGGGGTTAAAAGGTAAGCAGCGCACTTGTGACACCACTGGTGTTGCAGGTGTCCATGGGCGGCGGTAATCGCTTACCATCAGGTGACCCGTCGGCTCGTCTGCCACCTATATCATAAAAAAAGTCCCGGAACCAAATTCGTGCGAGTCCCTTTTAACATTGCGTGCTGGAACGGGATGACATGACATTTAGTACGGTAATAACTTAAATCGCGTTTTAGAATAAGGTGGATAGGGGCTAATTCTGTAGATGCACCTCCATTTAATGATTCGTTGTAGTTGTGTCTAATGAATCCAATAGGAAGTCGTAATATCTGAAACCGTAAAATAATAATAATAATTCTAACAACATCTCATACGTTGACCTGATTCCGTACTAAGTAGCTTAAGCACTTGTGTTACAGATATCGGGCAACAGAGGAACACAAATATATACTTAAATACATATATTACACCCAGACACTGAACAAACACAAGTGTTCATCGCACGAATGTTTGTCCAGGGTGGGGATCGAACCCACGACCTTTGGCGTAAGAGGCAGGGTCACTACCAATTGCGCCATCCGGTCAGCCAAAATAAATACATTAGAGACAAAAAGAGTCAGTCTCATCTTAGAGTGTAATTCCCAGTTGCGTCCAAAGCTGTCGCTCTAGACCCTGGGTGCGCTTGGACCATTAATTCTTGATTCGGGGAATCTGGTGATCACAATGAAGCAACTGCCTTATGACCTTCGCAACCCTTTAACAGGCGAACCAGACCAACTGAATCATGGTTACACGTTTCAGAAACTATCCGAAAAGTGTAGTTTTCCTCACTATGTTTTCCCTCACCGCCGAGCCAATGGTGGAAATACGCACATAGATTTGAAAAATCCAGTGGTGCATGCTCCGGTTAGAACCCTGTCCCCCCGTTTGGAAAGCTGCGTTCTGAACCACTGAGGTACATAAAAATAAAGTTTAAAAACTAAATCCCGACTCCCAAAAAACACGCTCTAAAAAGTACGAAACAAGAAAATTGTCTCTGCTGAAATTATTATGCCGTATCGCCGTGGTGGTGGGAGCGTGTTTTTTTGGTAAGCGGGTTTTAGTTTTTAAACTTTATTTTTATTTAATATATCTTTAGTTATGTAAACAAAATTACATATTTGAAAAGTGCTAAAAAGCTCTTTCATTTGATACCCCACACGGTACCGTCAAGCAATTTTTTATTTAGTCCCATACTCTTAAGTCCCCTAGATGGCGCTGTAGTCAATTTAACGTGACGTCATGTCACCTATAACCAGAAGACAATCAAGACGCTTCTAACGTACACCTCATTTGTTCAAATATGAATAATTAGTTTAGAAAGTTATGAGGGAACCATAGAATTGCAGGGCGGCATCCTAAGTCTATGGAGGGAACAGATGATCAACCATACACACTTACATACATACATACATTCAGGTCAAAATCATAACCCTCCTTTTTGCTTCGCGTAGTCGGGTAAAAATAGGAAGAACTACTACTTAGCACACCATGCAGTTATTTTTCCTCGTTATCGCAATGTTAATACTTTTGTAACCAAATTACAAAATTTTCGAGGGCATTATGCTGCTGAAAACAAAATTGTTTCCGCCAAGAATACAGCGTGAAATCTTTAAAAACATACCATACAAAATTAATAGGTTGATACAAAACTTGTTAGGAACCTACTTAAATTAAAAAAAAGGTCAGTCAATCTAATGAATAAAGTTTAACAGCAAAACACCTTGTAAGTATATAAGATAATAAATTATTAGATACTAATCCCACTTGTAGATGGATGATAAAAACCTTCATTTGTAAATGTATGATTACTAAATGAAGGTTTTTTTAACATCTGTATCATATTTGTAATGCACTTCGGTAATCGCAGAGCGCTTCCGATATGAATAATATCTTCATCAGCTGTTATCTCTTCACACTCGGTTTAGTCGGCTTTGTAAATGTTGCGCTAATGCGGAATCCGTTAGGTTCAGCGTCCAGCTAAAGAACAGAGTTGAGCTACACTCACCGGCACGAAAACACAGCCAAAGCATATTTTCATACTAAAACAGTATATTTACAGCTGTATACAACGAAAAGTTGTGTTTTCACTGTTGCAGTTTTTGCAGTCAATGGGCTATGGGATAAAAAATTAAACAGGTAATAAATTGAAAACCATTTCGAGGCATTTGGATTTCATCCAATATTTAAAAATTTTAAAGCTCAGGATCTAGGATATTTTAATAAAATATCGTGGACCTTCATTTGACCCTTGTAACGGTGACTGAAGTATAGTAATAATAAAAGTAAAAATAACGATAGCACGCCAATGAACAGTGACATTGACATTTGACGTTTGATGTTGACCGTAAATTCCCAAGTAGATTTCAAATTCCCCAGATTAAAAGGAATTTTGTCCACAAGATCTACGTTGATCTGTATGTAGCGTCTAATTTTATGAAAACTTAACAAAAACTATAGTAAGTATAACGTTGGTTAACCTTTAAATGGTTTCTGAAAAGTATTTCTCCTTTTTCTTGTAATTTATTTCCCATGATTTGGGGTAAAACCGCATGTGGGAACACTTGACGCACTTGTGACGTCACGACCTAATAATCTATGAAAATTAATTTAAAAAATAACTACATACCAGCTATACCAAAAAAATATTCAATTTGGTATCTTAAAATACTAAAAGGTATCTAAAAAAATACCTGAAAATTCAACTCATGAAACTGCAGATTTTTTTTAAATCAAGATATAATTAATGCTTTTTACATCCCATATAATTATATATCCCATTTAGGACACTATTTATCCCGAAGAATGATAGGTTCCTGTATGATGAACAAAAACAAATAGGTACTGCCCGCGGGCCAAAGCTAGTATTATAAGGTGATTTCACAGAATTTCAAAGCGAGCCAAGTGCACAATAAGCCACGAGTGATCGATTCTGAACCGCCGTCCTAGTACTAGTAAAGGCCGTAATCCCATGAGATTCTGTTTTACTTTTTCGTATTTTTCTATCATTATTAGTTGGCGAGATACATGAGATATGTGTGTGCCGCTAAGTGGCATGTTATTTTTTGCGATTTCTATAACTTGAAAGCTAGACCACACAACTGAAACGATTCTTATCTACAGCAAAATACGAAATAATAGATAGCGCTAAAACTGAAGTCAATGCCTTATCGTATTCATAGCATTGCTTTCAGTGTACATCGTACTTTAATTTTCCATAACCAGTGGTAGTTTTGGTTTATTTGTGAAGATGCGTTTGAAATTGCTTTTAATTAATTCACCGAAGTTGGTCAAGGTAAAATGGGATGAGACCTGGAAGCACTTGTTAGACCTTGCCTATGACTGGCAAGAGATTATCTTATCTGTTAAGTGCTGGTTTTCTAGGAAAGATTAGCCGTCATATTACGGCTGTTAATCATATGGAACTAGTCAGCGGAATGTGCCACAGAGTGTGAAAGAGATCTAATCAGCCCTGACGCAGATTCTATACGGGTGTAGTAGAGAAAGACCGTCGCCCAGCATGTCACCTGAGTACTAACGGTTTCGCGCAGATTTGCAAGTATGACTTTCTATGAAAAGGCGCAGTCTGTTTAGAGTACATGTCTATGGTTAATAAGCGTTGCAAAGATGTCGCTAGAACGTTGTCAAAATCACCCAATCTTTAAGTGTTTAGCCTTGTATTTTTACGCAGTCGGGTACGGCAAAACAAAAGGAGGGTTATGATTTTGACAGGCTATGTATGTATGTATGTATGTTCATCTGTTTCCACGTAACTTCTAAACTACTTATCAGAATTCGACAAATGAAATATTTGTAATAATATTTCCACTGGATATTATAAATATACCTACAATATTGATGAGACTATCAATAGCTCATGTCGAATCAAGCACTTACAAATTTCGACGGCTTATTAATGCGTTTAGTGGTCTAATTGGTAGAACATCCACCCGGATTGTGGAAGGTGTGGGTTCGAGTCCCGCCTGAACACGAGAGAAAATTTCGAAGTGTGTTATTTACTTGTATTGCGCTTTTTAAAAGGGTTCTGTCACCAAAATAGTTTGAAGACTGCTGGTCCAGAGAAAGTTTTATTGGAAATTACCTACTGGATACAGTATAGAGCGATGGGAGCTTAGTGAATAAGGATGCGACTTCCATATAGGGGGTCTTTTTCTTTTTATTCCGAAAAATAGGCAGACGAGCTTGCCGCCCATCTAATGGTAAATGGTAACCGCCGCTCATAGACATCAACAATGCCGGAGCACTGTCACGCCGCCTGCCTACAAAGAAACAAGAACTATTTTCAAACCTAATTTAAAACATGTTAAACTAGGTTTGAAAAGAGTTTGTTTCGATATAAATAAAAACATAAATGTCATAAGGAATAAGAACACAACGTTAAATCCGAGCATGCGCCTATGTATTTTCACATTTATGTGCATATTTCTACCATTTTTTTTTACTCTGCATACAAAATAACCAAGTCCACGCGACTTGGTTACTTAGTATGAAATAGCTATTTACGGGATTACTACCATGTACCTCATTTTTTCGATATTTCGGCACTGTTCCGTGAACATGGCGTTTGCAACAGTGCCGAAATATCGAAACTCAAAAATAAGGTAGAAATTCCGTAAATAACTGTTCTAATGTTAGTGATCATGAAAGTTTAAAACAGTATATTTCGTATGACATGTTGAAATTTTTTATGCGAATTTCCAAAAGTTACAGAAAAAATTTTGTTCAGGATGGTCAGTAGAAGTGGGGATAAAATGTTTACGATACACCCTGAATTTGCTGCGCTGTCTTAGTTGAAATTAAAATGTAATAAGTGCTTCAGTCTCACTTAGCAATGCTTCCGTTGTTACCCCCTGCCGGAACGCGTCAATGAATGGAAGCATTACTGTGCTTAACGCTTGATTAACTGGCTAAACGGTAGTAAGTATATTACTAAGTAGGCACAAAATTATCGTATGCATTATTGTGTCTGAGTGTAACATGTTTATTTGTGGTTCCTTTGTTGTCTGATATCCTTATCAATACTTAACCTTTAATCCATTGGATGCGGGCGGCACAGGACCAATATGTGTGGAGAACAGTTGGGGAAGGCCTATGTCCAGCAGTGGAAGTCTATTAGTTGAAATGATGAAGATGATGATCACTTAGCCTTTAGAGACCCCACGTACTCGCACAAGGACATAAGCTTTCGTCTTTGCTTCCTCCTAGAAGTGTACTCACATGACGATTCGCATGCATTTTGATATAAAATATAATGAGTAAACATCTGGATGAAGTCGGCGCCCAATCCCTGTTGAATAATTAAATGAAGTATTACAAGATAGTCTTGAGCGCCGACTTCGGTAATACCTTTTCTCGAGTGTACTGTTATAAAATGTTATTTAAAGTGTATGAAGCGTTAAAAATGTTATTTACACTTTTTAGGTTCGTGGTTTTTGTAGGCGGTTTTTTTTATTAGCAGATTTTGAAATTGATATTGAGATTTGAAACTTGAACTTCGGATTAGCTTTCGACTACGGATAGTTTTTAATCCGAATATCTAATAGGTTTTCTTACGATTTCGCAGCTCCCTAATATCCCTGTATTTACCTTTAAAGAAAGTGTATCTAACACAATCAAGCACTTACTTAAAATCCAGCAATCAACCACAAACCATAACTACGTTGGTTACAGCCACCACTGCGGAGCTGAATAATTGAAAATTTAAATACGAGAATATATCATTTTAGATAATTGATCTGTTTGAAATACTGGCCGATTTAAATCACTATTAAGCAAGTGATTTATGGTAATTGATGAATTAATGTCTTGAAATGGTTAAGTCGCGTAAACTAGCATTTTTTTAAGTAGGTAATCGTAATGTAAGCGACTTATCTTAAATCGCTGTTTATTCACCAATTTTTAAATCAACAGTTAAACAAAACTTGACAACTTGCTTGATGTTTTTTTTTTATGTGATAAGTGGCAGACGAGCAGAAGAATCACCTGATGGTAAACGATTGCTGCCGCCCATGGACACCAGTGGAGTTAAAAAGTGTGCTGCCAACCTTTAAACCCCTTATTACTATATGTAATATTGTCAAATCAGTTGTTTAAATGTTTTAAACATCTGTTTGAAAAGTCGGTGAACTCAACTGTAAGTGTATGTTCATTCAGATGATGAGTTGTATTAACCATTTATATTTATCAATCGCAGTTTAAACCACACCAATTAAATCTTTGTCGTCTTTGTTACTCGTATTGTTACGGGGCATTGATTTTGGATATCATTTTGCCATAGGTAACGTCCTATACGCATGCGACACCGGCAAGGTTCTCTCCCGATTAGCTTTGATCTAAAAATATCACGGCCGAAGCTTTAACACTGTCTGTTCTTCTCATGTAGGGGCAATTTAATCGGATACCGTGTAGATAGTCGCGGAGATGCTACGAGACGTAGACTCGTGTGTGGAGCCTCAGAGGTCGCGGCGTAGCGCCCACGCTTGCGATTCCGGTAGGGCTGTCGGCAGCTCACTATTTAATATATATTTTAATAACAAAAAACATGCATAAATTCCAATGTCTAATTTTTTTATGTGATAGCAGACGTGCAGACAGATCACGTGATGGAAAGCGATTGCAGCCCCATGGGCGACACCAGCAACACCGGTGGAGTCACAAATGCCAACCTACCAACCTTTAAGCCCGCCTTTCCCCCAGAATGTGCCTCTGGTGCCTAGCAAAAACACTGCCTCACGCCGATTTTCTGTGAGGCCGTGGTCACTCCGGCCGAGACGACCCATACATGCCGAAGCGTAGCTCTCACACGGTCGAAAAGTTATATAACGATTCATGAGAACTGCCTGGTGACAGAGAGATATGCAGTACGCCTCAGGCATGTATCAGCCAATCTTTATCCGAGAATAATCTATATTAGGTATTACGCTACTAGTCGTACCTATGGTAGGTACGACAGCGGTATACCATAGCATTTATTCTCAGGTATCTGGCGAATCGGTCCTAGAGTCCGCGCTACGAAAGAAGTACCGCGGCAAAACACGCAACCAAAATTTTGAGATTCCTTGTGTCCCTGAAAACAAAGCTCAAATTTGAATGTTGATGACGACAGAAGCGCGCTTTTCACGAGACTTCTTTGGTGGAGTGGAATATTAATCTAAATTTAACAACGAGTAGTGGTGCATCACAGCAACCAGTATGCCTAATTTGGGCGTAAGGGCGTATGAGACATAATAGATAACAAACTTGGTTTTGACAACCCTACTGCCAATAATTAGTGATAGACTGGCATTATTCTGGTCCTCGTCATAATGCTATTGTATTATATTACTCTGGCAGTGGGTGTTGTTGTCTGTTGTCATCCTCGCGGAATCCCTGTAACTCGTGTACAGGTTCTATATAAAAACTAGATAAATCACATTATTTATACCTACCTATTGTCGGCTTTCACCCTCTCTAAATATATAATCTACCTGAACTTGGTTGCCCTTTTCCACCTAACTACAAAACGCTATCTTGAGATACCGTACTAATTGCTCATGCCATCCCGTTCCAACACGCAATGTCAAAAGGGGCTGGAATGAGTCTTGTTATACTCTTTCTGCAGTATACAATTGTAGGCTAACTAAATGTTCAATATTTTCGCTCATTCCAAAAATCATCCTTTTTCTGCTAGAAACGACAAACGAGCAAGCGTGTCACTTGATGGTAAGTAATAACCGCTGTCAACGGACATCTGCGAAATCAATGCTCTTCTCTTGAAGGCCTGTTAGTCTCTCAATTAATATAATCGAAGCACTGTGTACAAATTAAAAACCGTTACGATATTAAAATCTTCAAGAAACGAGCCTATACCTTCTTAAAAGGTCGACAACTCACCCCCGCTCCTTCTGGTGTGGCTGATGTCCATGGGTGGCGGTCAGGGGCCACTAGGGCTAACATGCGCACCACGAGATAATTTTGTCTACACTCGTATTCGCTAGTTGCTTCTCGCTCACCAGACTGAGCGATGAGCGGGATAGAAGGATGCGCTCGCACGGACGAGTGGGGTGCGAGTATAGACGCAAATAGTGTGCGAGCGAGAAGTGAATAGATGCGCCGCCATTTCTGATCCCATTCTTTATCCGCACAGGTTGTATACTGGTTTGGAACCTAACCTGGCTTCTACTAATTAATTTTCTAATTTGCCAACTTAAGTCATATAAAAATTTAATTTGTAAATTGAATTCAATTACTGCATTTCTTTAAATGAATGTAACTATAGCGAATAACTACTTGGGTACCTGACTGGAAACTACCTGTCATCATTAGGTAACTAGAACTATCGTGGAACCGGCAGCTGCAGAAATATTTAGTTCCTATTAAGTAGGTATTATGTTGAATAATAGTCGCCTCTAGGCCTATTCAAATGACTTTAGACATAATGCGAGCGTTGGAACAGCAAGGTCATTAATGGTTCGTTAGTTTCGTAAACATATATTCGTGGGTTGGTAATAGTGACGGGACGTTGTGAAAATTGTATTGAGTGAAAACCGGAACTATTATTAACTTCTCCTCAGCTTAGCGTGCAATTCCCGGTTGCGTTCAAAGCTGTCGCCCTGGGGCTAGGAGTACGCTTGGACCATGGTTCAGGATTATTAACTCGTAACCATATGTAACCGTCCCGACCCGCGTCGACCCGTTTAGCGTAGCGGTTTGAGCTCCGGTTGAGGTGCTACAGTCGCGGTTTAGATATCTGCACCAATACAAATGTTTGTTGATTAAACAGATATTTTATTTTATGTGATAGGTGGCTGGCGGGCAAAATGAACGCCTAATGGTCACAGGTGCGCTGCATATGCTATATATGCTGAAATATGTAGATTATAGTTACCAAAATGTATCCGTTTATACGTCACCATTTTATTGCAGCCACTGTCGTAATTTCCGATCACATCGTAATTTCTATCGCAGGAAATAGCGAGTGTAGTATTCGAATAAAATTGTAATAACCAGATCCCACCAGAATACCAGCGCTGCTGCGGCTCTGCAGATAATAGTATTCGAATAAAATTGTAATAACCAGATCCCACCAGAATACCAGCGCTGCTGCAGCTCTGCAGATAATGCCGTAGCAGCAAATGCTGAGGTCGGAACCTGATTGACCACACACAACCACACCATCTCTTCTCGTATCGCCTCTCCTCTATGTATCGTGTCGTGCCGTGTTATGCCTACTGTATTTATTTTTTCTCTATTGTGATGGTCAATAAATGTATTTTCTTTCTTTCTTAAACTGACTTAATTAACTCAAATCGCATCACTAGTCGGTGTATGTATCGGTAATCAAAGGAATCGGACGATTAGCCGGGTTCCTAAGTTGCGAGAACATTGCGCTCTGTTTGTGCAATGCGATTGAAACTATACACACTCGTATGGATTGTCGCTTGCACATCGCTGGTATGTGATAGTGATCAACCTCGATATAGTTTGGTAAATACTGGATTGCTGTTGATAATGCTGTTTTTTTTTGTTGATGAGCAAACAAACTGTGCCTACCTGATGGGAAGTTACAATATCCTACAGACCGTAGCATCACCAGAGGTGTGTATGAGTTCCATGATCAACTCTTATCTTAGCCTTTTCAGTCCTAAGCTGTGACTTCGGAGCCTGGGTAACGCTTAGATCCTGGGCGACCTCTATAGGCATGAATGGGCCGGCTCGGCTCGGCCGGAGTAATACCACGGCCTCACAGAAAACTGTCGGGAAGCAGCATCTCTGCTGTGTTTCGCTGCGTGAGTGAGGGTACCGAAGGCCCAATCCAGAGAAAGGGGGTTGTAAAGGTTGGCAGCACACTTTTTTTTATGTGATTGGTGGCAGACCTGATGGTAAGCTATTGCCGTCGCCCATGGACACCAGTGGAGTCAAAAGTGCGCTGCCAACCTTTATACCGCCCTTTCCTCCGGATTAGGCCTCCAGTACCCTCACTCACTCGGTTTTCTGTGAGGTATCACTTCGGTCGAGCCGGACCATTCATGCCGAAGCGTGGCTCTCCCACGGTTGAAGCACTTGTGATTCCACTGGTATTACATGAGAGGCTAAAGCTTACGGATCAGGTGATCCGTCTGTTCTTCTGCCACCTATCATGTAAAAAAACAGTCAGGGGAGTCTGGTTATTACAATGAAACGTCTGCCGTCTGACCTTCGTAACCCTTTATAAGGGGAGTCCGACCTACTGGACCATGGTTACCCGTTTCAGAACCTTTGTAAGTTCCATACAATGGTTGCAATAAAAAATATATACTCTCTCTCTCTCTCTCTCTCTCTCTCTCTCTCTCTCTCTCTCTCGAGTCGGTCCCTCGTTACTGAGGATCATGGTCACTGGAACTCATCAATCAAACAAACTTTCTCCATTGATTCCGATTGGAAGTAGCCTTCACCACGTCGTAGAACTTTGGTAGGTATGTCGCTCCTTTTATTTGGTCAGACCATCGTGTTGGTCAAAATCAAAATCAATCATCAAAATCAAATAATTCTTTATTTGCATAGGCTTGTACACAGCACTTACAAATCGTCATACATTTGAATGATTTAAAACTATTTATAAGTACTTATGTAATAATTTACATGTTAATACATATATATGTTGATACATAAAATATACTAAAGAAATAAATAAACATAATGCGATTCTACCACCGGCTCGGAAAGTTGTTTCTGGTCGAGAAGATCCGGCAAGAAACTCGCCAGTTACTCTTTTTAATCGCCAACTTTTTTACAATGGTTGGTGATCGGCCTCGTGATCTTTTGCCTTCAGTGTTGCCATCAATTACAAATTTTCAATGCTATCATTCCTTCTTCGAATTATATCGCAGAAAATATAAACAATTAGGTTTCAGTTCATGATCTTTGGCAAATTTTAAAGGTAGGTATATAATTTTTTTCTCTGCTATACTTTGGCCATTGGTATTGTAATCGTAATGCTAATTGAATTAACCTTTTGAAAATGGCAGCAACTCTATAACGTTTTTTATACATTTATCTAATGAATAAGATAAAAAAGTTGCTATAATATACGAATGCGAATAATACATACTATATTTAAATTTACTTTGGAGTATTACATAGTACGGCCAGCATCAAAAGTAGCTTAACACTTTAGTACCACGTCAAAGTAACTGTTCTGCCTATTATAATCAGTTTCCAAGGGGTAAGTAAAAAATGTTGCTTCGATATGGTACTAAAGTGTTAAGCTATTTTTGATGCTGACCATACCAGGCGGGCCAGTATGGAAGTGCTAACGGAAGCGTTGCCTTGACATCGCGTTTGTAATAATTGCAACGTGGGATCTCCTCTTGCTTACCACCAGGCTGAGTTGAGCCAATATACTGTGTCACTATATAAAAAGGTACTAAATTACCTACCTACTCTACAGCCTTTTGTCATTTATCTCTACATACAAAAGTGTCTACTCATATTTATAAACATAGGCACTCTCCGTCATAACAATGTCCTATGATCCACTTATTATTGAAATGCTATTATATTATAGGCAGGTAAATACTCGAACTGTGAGGTTTAGAATTTCTTATCTCAAATGTGCACTATAATAAGTAGAGCTCTAGTGGACAGGTGGGACTCGCCATTGCTGCAGCACTGGATTCGTCTCCAAACGCTTGTAAGATAAGCGCAAGGTGTTGCGGCGGGGGTAGGTTCTCCTGTCTTAATAATTAATGTACTTATCTTTGTTACTAACCAATTTCATTTATATTCTGTGTTTTACTAACCAATATTGGGCTGTAATTTTACTTTTGTTGCCTGAAATAAATAAATTATTATATATATTATCTGTTTGTCAATCAATAAACCTACGGCCTGAGTATACTGCTGTGATCCTGTAAATCTTGAATCAGTACACTGCGGAGGCAGAAGGCAAAGTCCATAAAGTTTACTACAACCATATTCCTTTAGAGTTGGTAATGGAACTTAATAATAATGTCCTCCAAACCAAAATTTGGTCATGGCGGCCCATCTCAGAGATCGGCCATCAACGCAGGACATATTATAGTGCACAAGCGTTTGCGCAGACAAAAGCGCACTCATTATTTCCTTACCGTTTTATCTCCTATGTTTAGTGTTGTGGTCAATCTTTATAAATAATAATAATTAATCACATACATTGATCTGACTTTATAAATAATAATAATTAATCACATACACAACATCACATACATTGATCTGACTCTGAGATAGGTAGCTCAAGCACCTGTGTTACAGATATTAGAGCATACAAACATTGTATACAATACAACATATATACAATGTTTACTGTGCGGGGATCGAACCCGCAACCCTTGGACCAAAGGCAGCGTTCACTACCACTGTTCCAAACGGGTCGTCAAAATCTTTGTTTCTTATCTTATCTTAATTCTTGACATTTAAAACTATACCTTGACCTGTAGCGGTCCGTAGAGAAAGATTATGAGCTCCATATCGACGAGATATGTTTAACATCAAGAGTCGTAGCTTTACCCCAGTATAATCTTAAGCCATGATACAGGATTTGCGAAGTCTGGTAAGTACATAAATCATAAATAAATAATAAACAAATATTTCACAACATCACATACATTGATCTGATTCCGAGATAGGTAGTTCAAGCACCTGTGTTACGGATATCAGAATCAACAGCGGAATTACAAATATATACATATAATACTTTTCTTTTGTAAATACATACTTATAATACATACAAACACCCAGACCAATACAAACAGACATGTTCATACACACAAATGTTTGTACAGTGCGGGGATCGAACCCGCAACCCTTGGACCAAAGGCAGCGTTCACTACCACTGTTCCAAACGGGTCGTCAAATGATGTCGATGTACCTCATCATACTTGATTCACTTATATACTTATACGCACAAGCAGATCCGTATTATATTATGTAAGTATCGGTTGTCTGGTATCCTAAACAAAGATGCTTCTGAATCAGGTCCGTGTATGAGAGGTATTTTTATCTATCTCCATTCTGAGTAAGATCCAACCTAGGCAGGATATATTATAGTGCTCAAGTGTGTGCGCAAACAGAAGTGCACTAGGTACCTATTCCCTTACACTCATATTCCGATGGGTCACCAGTGTGATACGACTGGAGAGGGATTGGGCGCAGGACCAATGGCTTAACGTGCTTTCCGAGGCACGGGGGTACATGACCGCCGACTTCCAGACTCCGGGCTGACACTAAGAATTTCTTACCGAAAGCTTAGGTATAAATTGACCGATTGATGATTGACTGACCGGATGGCGCAATTGGTAGTGACCCTGCCTCTTACGCCAAAGGTCGTGGGTTCGATCCCCACCCTGGACAAACATTCGTGCGATCAACACTTGTGTTTGTTCAGTGTCTGGGTGTAATATATGTATTTAAGTATATATTTGTGTTCCTCTGTTGTCTGATATCTGTAACACAAATGCTCAAGCTACTTAGTACGGAATCAGGTCAACCTATGAGATATTGTGAGAATTATTATTATTATTAAATTATTGGCTCTACCCGGGGATCGCACCCGGGATCTCTAGTGCAACCGTTGCCTTAAAGTGCGACCCTCTCACCACTGCGCCACCAAGGCAATAGAGCGAGGCACCGAGGCGAGTGTCTAAGTAAGATACCCACCTACCAATCACTCAAATATCAATATAGAGAACTTTCTTTTATGTAGTTTGCTCTTAGGCTTGTTCCTGACCTAGTCAGACTTTCATGAACAAACGCCATTATGTAACACAGTCATATCTCGCATAAAATGTTCTATTGAACAAGCGTAATTGTATCATTTCGCAATCACCAGGTTCATAAATATGTTTGTCATTCAGCCTAAGCTATTACATACTAATTTGGTCATGATATCTGTGCCTACACCTATTTACAAACCGTAATTACATTTGCTTATCTAACTAATATTTAGGTATTGTAACGCCTTTATTAGGATACGGCAACTCTGAACTCGGGGTGTCTCATGACTGTAGTTGTGAGTTGTTGCACGATGTTATATCAACCCGTTTTCTTTTTAAGCTTTAGGGGTGTAGGGTCTAGGGTAATCGAACGAATACAATGTTTAGTCATGTAGGAATTTTCAACCATAAATTAAAGTTACATTCAGATTAAATGAAACGTATTATTTTGTTGTTTTAAAATATAAATACATTGATAACCTGTATGCGTCCAATGTGACAAATTTGGAACTTAGTTTTTGCTCGACCCGGGAATTGAACCCAAGACCCCCGGCACTTAAACTACTAGACCAACAGGGCGTAACAGTACAGACAGACTATTCTGTGGTGGCATGACACGCGGGTTTAGCTTTTTTAATATTAATGAACTAGAGTGAAATTTTAAAACAAATATATCAAACCCTCGCCAACCCGTCTGCCAAGTGTGGTGAGTATGTGAATTACCCCTCATGTGATTGAGGGAGGCCCGTGCCCCAGCAGTGGGGACTTAAATGGGCTGACGATTATGATGATGATATCACTTCACCTTACAAGTATGTCCACTAGGTCATTTAATTAACAAGATTGTTTTATTTAAATCCATTTGTACCAGGATGTAATTAGAGAGTACTGTCCGATTTAACACTGAACTATGCACCGCCTGCTTAGCATAGTTTAGTTTGAGTGTTAAATCTGTTCCATTAGTTTGGGAGTCTCGGACCTTCCGAACCTGATTGCCTATAACGAAACTGAATTCTGAACCGAATCTTTATCCCTGTCCCTTTTACACGCACTAAGCGTCTCTTTTATTTGGATGCGACGAGCACATTCTCGATGGATATGAGGGCTTCGTTGTAGGCCCTTTGACTGTGCCTTTGCGAAATGTCAGAAGGCGCGTGACTGCACTGGCGATCGTTTGTGCTGATAAGCTGATCTTTTTACTTACCTATTAAGTATACATGCGTATTAGCCTTCGATCGCCAATAGAGCTAGCCATGCACCCAAACTGAATAAAGCACTGTCAAGGAAACCATAATTGTTAAAGTTTAACAAGTATGGTTTCCTTGACAGTTAAATTATTGTACTTTCGCATCTAGGATGGCTTCATGAATAAAACGCGAGTAATAGTTCTTCTAACTGCATTTGTTTACTTTTCAAGACAAATGTTCCGGTCGTGACTTGCGCGGTTCCCTGGGGCTGTTATGTTATAGATGGAATCGGACTTTTCTTTTTTAAATAATTGTCCATAGTGTTACTCGGCCAGTTACGAAGGAGTTTCCATCGTTACAATACCTACTTCGTAGTAGCCTGCAATACATTACCTAGCTTGCTACATATATAGCGATCTGTGACATTACCGCAGCGTATAGACATAGAAAATGCCGTTAAAAAAGAACATGGAGTATGCTCCGAACTCTATCCGAATGTAACTTAAGGGTTGTTTTCTTTCTCTTTCACAACCACATAATGATGCCTTTATACCGACTTGTGGTTGGCTATTTACATTTCTTTCTCCCGCTCTGATGTTATTAACATACTGATGTCAAACTTTATTCGTGACTGTGCCTTTAATGTAAATTGAAACAAATATTATGCGATATGAAATCTGCAGCTAAGTAATATTGTCGACTGTCGGTTATACTTACTTATATAGCGCCGGTAAATATACTTTATGCCTACTTATTCGGTGAAACCGAAACTTATTTTGACAAGTTTGTGGTAGAATTATAATAATTGACTCAAAAGACATTTTGGTTAAAATAAATATTTGGCTATTTCGATATTGCCCAGGTTAGAACTAAATATTATCGAACTAGATATTTTTTAGTCTCTCGAGATGACCAAGCCAGCGAAGACGATGCGCCTTGGTCTCGCCGATGGACCATGGATTGGTCTGGACGAGCATAGTCTCGTGAAGAAAGCATACCAGAGCCGACCGATGGGCCGACGCCCGGTGGGCCGGCCTAGGTATCGCTGGAAGGACGTCGTCGAGAATGATCTGCGAGAACTTCAGTGGCGTTCTCTTGTTTCGGAGGCCAAGACTCGCTTCGGGTCGCTGAGCCAGTGGAGTAAGTAAGTAAAATATTTTTTAGAAGAGGTATCACTTTGTTTCGAAGTCATGTCCGTGTCACTTCACTTCGTTTCGAAGTCATGCCCATGTCGTTATACTTGTATAAGTCCGTTTGGACTTATACAAGTATAACGACATGGGCATAGTTATACCATAGTATAGCAAGAACTTTCCTTGTTATATTGTGGTTACACTCAGACACTGTATGAGTACAAAGATTGGGCCGATGATGGCGCATTTAGTTTTATTTAGATTGGCGCAGGTAGTGACACATCTTATCACACAAAAAAATCTGCTTTATTTCAAGCCAATTCTGTGGGCGCATCTTCGTGTATGACGCGAACTGTCCATAGCCGCATGCGCATTCACGCAACATGCTGCGTTTGATTGTTGCGCGTTGTTTTGTCACACTTAGGCAAGTGAAAACCTTGCTGGTTGAAACTTTTCACGTTTTTTCAACGTAGCTAAGCAAGATTCGACGCAATAGTATTACCATGGACTGGCCCTATGGCCCGATGTTGGTAGGGACAGGTGACCAGCCACACGCTTCAAGGATTCATAAACAAATGCACACGCCTGTTTCCGAAGTAGCTTAAGCACTTGTGATACTGGTATCAGCCAAAAGACTAATTACAAATATTATAAGACTTCAATGACGACCCCGTTTGGAACAGCGGTAGTGAACGTTACCTTTGGTCCAAGGGTTGCGGGTTCGATCCCCGCACAGTACAAAAAGTTGCATGAACATGTCTGTTTGTATTGGTCTGGGTGTTTTCTATGTATTATAAGTATATATGTATTTAGAAAAGAAAAGTATTATATATTTGTAATCCCACTGTTGATTCTGATATCCGTCTATAAGTCCGTTTGGACTTATACAAGTATAACGACATGGGCATAGTTATACCATAGTATAGCAAGAACTTTCCTTGTTATATTGTGGTTACACTCAGACACTGTATGAGTACAAAGATTGGGCCGATGATGGCGCATTTAGTTTTATTTAGATTGGCGCAGGTAGTGACCCAGACTCATACGTCAAAGGCACGACCTTTGACGTATGAGGCTGGGTTTGACTCCGGACAAACATTCGTATCATAAACACTTGGGTCTGTTCTCTGTCTAGGTGTAAATATTGTATTAAATAAATATTTCACAACATCATATACATTGATCTGACTCCGAGATAGGTAGCTCAAGCACTTGTGTTACGGATATCAGAATCAACAGTGGGATTACAAATATATAATACTTTTCTTTTCTAAATACATACATACTTATAATACATAGAAAACACCCAGACCAATACAAACAGACATGTTCATGCAACTTTTTGTACTGTGCGGGGATCGAACCCGCAACCCTTGGACCAAAGGTAACGTTCACTACCGCTGTTCCAAACGGGGTCGTCATTGAAGTCTTATAATATTTGTAATTAGTCTTTTGGCTGATACCAGTATCACAAGTGCTTAAGCTACTTCGGAAACAGGCGTGTGAATTTGTTTATGAATGTTTTTAGGAATCCTTGAAGCGTGTGGCTGGTCACCTGTCCCTACCAACCATCGGGCCATAGGGCCAGTCCATGGTAATACTATTGCGTCGAATCTTGCTTAGCTACGTTGAAAAAACGTGAAAAGTTTCAACCAGCAAGGTTTTCACTTGCCTAAGTGTGACAAAACAACGCGCAACAATCAAACGCAGCATGTTGCGTGAATGCGCATGCGGCTATGGACAGTTCGCGTCATACACGAAGATGCGCCCACAGAATTGGCTTGAAATAAAGCAGATTTTTTTGTGTGATAGTAGCAGACGAGCAGACACCCATGAAAACCCGCGACAACAGCGGAGTTACAAGTGCGCTGCCCACCTTTAAACCCCCTTTCCCCCGGATTGGGCTTTTGGTACCCTCACTCACGCAGCGTAACACAGCACAGTGCTGCTTCACGCCGATTTTCTGTGAGGCCGGGCCGTGGTAGCACTCCGTTCGATTCACGCCGGCCCATTATGCCGAAACGTGGCTATCCCATTATTCAAATCTTGATCGATTTTCGATCAATATTCTCGTAACATGGGTCTTACCGCCAACGTCTCGTAACGATTGAAAATATACCTGTCGCGTCCAAACAAAGGAGAAAAACAGCGCGTGTGAATGGGAGGTGTACTCGGATTCGGTTGTCGTGCTAAGATGGGCTATGCAGCAATACTGCGAAGATGTGAAAGCTATTGAACATTATTGGTGAATATCAAACGCATTTATAGCAACGTAGCGTAACACATCTGTGGTGGAAAGGGACCATGGCGCGCTTTTTCGTAGAAAACGAGAATTATATTCAATAATTAGTTACACTTTTACGAAAATATATATTTCATTGTCTCCTATTTCCCTGGTTACGTATCTATCAATCCAATAAACTGTTAGTATGTATGTTTATTTGTTTTGTAATGTACTAGTATGTATTAGTATTTACAGCTGGTATATATTTATTTAATATAATGTATGTATGTATATACCATACTCGTATTTTTTTTTAATAATTCTCACAACATCTCATACGTTGACCTGATTCCGTACTAAGTAGCTTAAGCACTTGTGTTACAGATATCAGACAACAGAGGAACACAAATATATACTTAAATACATATATTACACCCAGACACTGCACAAACACAAGTGTTCATCGCACGAATGTTTGTCCAGGGTGGGGATCGAACCCACGACCTTTGGCGTAAGAGGCAGGGTCACTACCAATTGCGCCATCCGGTCAGTCAAAATATTTATACAATGTCTTTTTTTTCTCTCTTTTTCTGACTTACACTGCCTTACCCCTTTTCTTAATTCGCTATACTTTTCCTCTACCCTGAGGTTGTCTGGAAGAGATCGCTATTAGCGATAAGACCGCCTACATTGTTTTAGTATAATAACTTAGGCTAGGATCTGTAAATTTTTGTGCAACAAAGTGTATCTATCTATCTATCTAATATATTCGACGACATAGCTAGATTCGAACTTATAATTCACAGGTAATTTCGTTGCACTATTGGTGGCTGTAACCAGCCATTGTCGACCTGTTACTATGATTTATATATCTCCCATGCAAATCACGAGCAGTCATAGCCTAGAGGTGTGTCTTATTACTCTTATTACGGAACGATCAGCTTTAATTTAGTCCCCAAGTATAAAGTAGCCCAGTAAGTGGACGTAAAATTTAATACCAAAGTATAAAGTTCCTCAGTAGCCACGTAAAACGTTCGGACTGACGCTGTTTCAGTGATTTCGTAAACGGGACCGAAACTATGCGTCGAGTTTTTGTAACTATAAAAAAATGAAAAATGAAATGAAATGAAAAATCTTTATTCGGTCCGGTATTACATATAAATACACTGAATTTAAAAACGAATACACTGAATTTAAAAACGAAAGTAATTGGACCAAAATGGCGCCCACTCAGCATATGGCACGACCGGGGGGTAGTACATTTTATTAATGCTGCATTAAAAATATTAAAATTACGTAATAATTAGATTTTGTGTCACAGGATTTCATTGGATTTGTCCATAAAGAATTCATTTATTGTAGTAGCTTTTAGTGAGGACATATTGCTTTAGATCTTTTTCAAAGGTTGAGGGCTTCTCTATTTTTTAATGTAGTTCGGTATTGGATTGTACAGTTTTATCGTCATTGAATAAGGACCGTTTGAATATAGCTCCTATTTGAATAATCTCCTATATAGCCGTCTCATGCGTGCTTTAAAATTGCGCCAATCATAGCTTCTTATTCCTTTCCCACATCAATTGCACACGTTTATGTCATCATCATCATCAGCCCATTAAAGTCACCACTGCTGGGGCACGGGCCTCCCTCAATCACATGAGGGGTAATTGCCATACTCACCACGCTTGGCAGACGGGTTGGCGAAGGTTTTGATATAAATGCAGAGTTTTCCTTCTCTGGGTGCTGATGATCATGCCAGCAGCTTTACCTTAGTCGCCTTTTACGACACCTCGGTAAGAGTGAGGGTGGCCTATGCTACTCTGCCGGGGACCACACGGCACGAAGTCACGTGCACGTTTATGTGAACAAGCTAAAATAAAAGTTCGTATTAACCGTGCGGATAAAGAATGGGATTAGAAATGGCGGCGCGTGGAGCCGGTACCGTCAGCATCAACGGTTTGAAAACTTATAACTGACGTTTTTCAGTATAAAATATCGTTACCGTTGAAACTGTTTTTTTAATAAATAAATGAATGTTATTAATTACAATACTATTTATGTACGAGTATGTTTTATAGGTTTTATTATTTTGGAGTCTTTTTGACTGTATATAAAAAATGTATGAAAATTATTCAGTATTCAGTATATACTACATATATATATATATATATATATATATATATATATATATATATATATATATATATATATATATATATATATATATATATATATATATATATATATATATATATCTCCTACAAACAATATTGCGTCCACCTATTGCCCTATTTACATTTAATCCTGCGTCCACCGCGTTATGGCGTCCGTATACGGACGCAACTTTGCAATCGCTGTACACGGACTACTTCTGCCACCTATCTTGATGAATCTGAACTTTTTGTTTGGACGCAGTTTTGAGCTATTTGTAGAAATTTAGTCCGCAGCTCTGCCGCGCGGCGCAAGTGCCGCGGGTGTCGACAGCGTATACCTCTCCCCCGCCTACCTCGTCCCTTAAGCGTATATTTTGAACCAAGCAGACGACAGTTCTGCGTCCGAGCATAAACTGGTTTTTATACGCGAAAAATTGATTACCGCCAAAAGCGGTCACTTTTAGCGTGAATAAATTTTTCGCGACATTCCCTAAATTGTTTAAAATACATCCGGTTTAGTAGCTAAAAATTAAAATCTATTGGCGTCGCTAGTGTGCCCAACCCGTCCCCTTAAACATTTTTTTTTATAAATTGATAATAAATCAATTCAGTTAACTCTAGAAAACGGGAAATATGTTTTTTTACATTCCTAAAAGCGATGTATTAACAAGAAAAAGAAATCTTACTTCCTGGTTCTGGTATTCCAGTGAGGCCTTTTAAGTTGATTGAATTAGTGAGTTCAAAATTGGCCATTATGCTATAAAAAATACAGTAAAAATAAATAGTATCTTTGCTAAGATCTTTTGTCACCCATTTATAATAATGAAAACATTTTTTTACAAATTGTAGATTACATTTTAGACATTTTAGGTAGAATTAAAAACAAGAATAGTTTTAAGTGGTTATAAATTCAAAAGATAAATTAGGATTGTTTCAAATATAATTTAAAAAGTCAGTAGATAGTTACTTACATTATTTCATTTCATTACTTTAAATTGGTTAGTAAAATCATTCCAAAATGTCGTTATGTATATAATGTACTTACCTATTTATCTATCTGATCCTGTAATTAAAATTGGAGACAGCTCTGTGGAACAAAGGGATGAAGTTCGTAACCTGGGAGTGCTAATGGACGGGAGATTGAAATTTGAGAACCACGTTTTAGAGGTAATGCGGAATTGTTACTACAGGTTGAAGGTCTTGTATAAGATAAGGCAGTATTTAAGCACAGAGCTTAGAGTGTATTTCTGTGAGTCTCTGATACTGTCCAAGCTAAACTACGCAGATACAGTTTTTGGTAACTGTCTATTAGCTCGCACGAAAAAACCAACGAGTGCAGAACGCCTGTGCGCGCTTCTGTTTTCCGATCCCCCGTAGAGCTCATGTCAGTCCATATATTAATCGAGGTGGACTCTTGAATATGGACTCTCGATATAACTACCATTTTGCCAGCCTTCTCTTCGGCATTATAAAAAAATCGAAAGCCTAGTTACCTTTTTCAAAAGTTAAAGTTTTCTCAGAGACCTGTTCGAACTGCCTACAAGTTAATGTACACTCAGCACACCACAGCCGCATTTCGGGGCAGCTTTCGCCACGCAGCCACGAAATGCTGGAATGACATCCCACCACCAATCAGAAAATCTCAATCTAGGCATTGTTTCAAGATTAATTTTAAAGCTTATCTTCTAGAATTACAAAAAAAATAGTGTGCTATGTGTTGCTCCCTCGTTATTTACTTATTATAATAAATAATGTATTGAATTACTTGCGTGCCATGCTATTGTATTGGGTTTTGTAACTCTGTGTATAGGAGTGTTGTTGGTTTTAGTTTAATGTATAAAATTTGTTCTTCATGGTGATCACTAAAAATCAGCGTCGAGGTTGCCTGCTCCGGTAACCACGACATTATGCTGAGTGGGAACCTTTTTAGCACATTTAAGTTGTACTTATAAGTCTAGTTTTAAGCATTGTGTTATATTCTTTGTGTGCTAAATAAACAATATCTATTCTATTCTATTCTATTAGATTGTAATTCTCGTAGTCAGTAAATAATGTTGTAATGTAAAAATAATTGTAATAACTGTAAAAATAATTGTAAAATATTATTTTGTAAATAAAAGTAGGTAGAATAAAAAACAAGAATATTTTTAGTATGGTAAATAAGTCAGAAGATACAATATAATTGTTTAAAAGTATGTTTAGTTAGTCGCATTATTTTATTTAATTACTTTAAATTTAATTGTAAAATTATTCCAAAATGTCCTAATGTATTTAGATTCTAATGCTCGTTGTCAGTGAATAATATTGTAAATAATAATAATTGTACATAACCGATTATTGTAAAATATAATTTTGTAAATAAAAATCGGATAACTACACTCGCGAGCAAAAGTTGGAATCACTTACTTGAAATTGGTTTCGCGCGATCTTGCGCGTATTAGTATTAGTAAATATTTTTTTTATAATTATAAAAATGACATCATTTTAAAGGTTCAACTGTTCACTTTAAATTGATACCAAATTCATTCAAATCGAGCCAGTAGTTGTGGAGCTATCCCGGATTAAGCGAAGGAGTGACGAAAAAGACGTGTTTCAATTGTTTGATACGTCTCGAGTTGCGACCTATTGACCCCTATTAAAGCACCTGTTATCGCATTTTCTTTATCAGTCGACTTTCAGGCGTTGACCGGTACACATCTCTGCTACTTTTGACCCTTTACCTTGTACGACAATGGAGACAACACCTATAGAAGCCGCACAAATCGTAGCCCTATTGCAAGAAGGGCTCAGCCAGCGAGTTGTCGCTCGTCGGCTCCACATAAGCCAGTCCTGTGTTTCGAAAGTTTATAAGCGCTTTCGGGAGACTGGTGGCTTTATCCCGAGACCAAGATCTGGACGGCGCCGGTGCACATCGGAGAGGGATGACCGTTTTATCGTGTCAACATCTCTCCGAAATCGGCATTTAACTGGTGTCGACGTCCAACAGGAGCTCCGAGATGTTCGTGGAGTAGCAGCCAATGAGTGGACAGTTTGTTGACGACTCAAGCAAGCGAATCTGACTCCAAAAAGGCCTGCCACAGGCCCGAAACTCACGGCAGCTCACCGACAAGCTCGCCTTCAATTTGCTCGCACCCATCTTGATTGGGAGGTTGAGCAATGGAGGCAAGTCCTGTTCTCCGACGAGAGCAGGATGTGTTTGCACGGTAGCGACCGAAGAGGTCGGGTCTACAGGCGGCCTGGGGAGCGATTTGCACAGTGCTGTTTCGCTGAAACAGTGGCTTATGGGGGCGGCTTTTGTATGATGTGGACCGGCATTTCCTTCGACGGTAAAACCGAGCTTGTTTTCGTGCCTGGCGGGGGACGAGGAGGCGGTCTAACTTCAGACCGGTACATTTCCGATATTCTGCTGGAACATGTCGTTCCCTATGGGGGATATATCAGTGATGACTTCCTCCTTATGCACGATAACGCTCGTTGTCACACTGCCCGTGTGACCACTGAATACCTCGAAGAAGTCGGTATCGCCACATTGGACTGGCCGGCGCTCAGCCCTGACTTGAATCCCATTGAGCACGTGTGGGATGAACTGAAGAGGAAGGTTCGTTCCAGAACTCCTGCTCCTTCATGTCTGAATGCGCTGAAAGCGGCGTTGATTGAGGAGTGGGAAGGTATTCCACAAGAACCAATTCAGAAGCTGATCAGGTCTATGAAGAATCGTCTTCGAGCAGTTATTAGGGCGAGGGGAGGGAATACAAAGTATTGACACTTAATTTTAAAGCTAAATAAATGTTTTATTAATAAATTTTTGTTGTTTTATTCATTCATTATTTTTCCATATTTCCTTGTTTTCCTACCTCTTTCGCTTAATCCGGGATAGCTCCACAACTACTATCTCCATTTGAATGAATTTGGTATCAATTTAAAGTGGACAGTTGAACCTTTAAAATGATGTTTTTAAAATATTAAAAATTTATTTACTAAGCAAGATCGCGCGAAACCAATTTCAAGTAAGTGATTCCAAACTTTTGCTCGCGAGTGTAGTTTGATGTTTTTTATTTTTCAAACAACAGGTGTGAGTATGTACATCAGGTTAGCACAATCTGTCAAATTACACGGTATTTGACTATTTTTTTTTTCATTTGTGTAATCAAAAGACCTCTCAATGATAAAAACATCGTTGAAAGAATTACTTGATTCTCATTTAAACTACCTGAGATATCATAACTTTAAAATCACATTATTTTGGGCAAACCCAAAACGCTCCATACAAATGGCTACAGAGATGTGACGTCACACGACAGTATTTTGTATGCATTTCATTTGAATTTTGTATGGTAGCTATATCAAATGTTTCGTTTATGTCAATGGTTACATTATAATAGTTGGTGTAAATTATATGGGTTTTTCAATGGTATAATTATTTTAAAAAAATTTCATACTTTGAAAATGGACTTGCCCATGAATCTTTGAATGACCATAAAACCGGCTAGACGTTATATTTTTAATTGAGAATTTTTGCTATTCGCTCATATTTACCTATATTTTGATAAAATATTTATATTTTGTAAAATCTCGAGCTTAGTCAAATACCCTTAAAGAAATTTGACAGATTTGTATACATTGATGTGTGACTGTACGTATCAATTGAGTTGGGAATATCGTTATAAAAAGTGTTTAAAAAGGTAATAATTTCAAGTAAATTTAGACATGTCATGTGTCCTTGTGATTTATTTTTCATTTATTTTAACATATTACAATAACGGTATTTAAATTATGAGTGTCATAAAAACCTTGCCGGTTTGTCCTTGACACGGTTACACATCGATGTCGCTTATTTAGCTAAATAAAAATAATATTATATAAGTAATAATAAAGTATGCTATAAATACATAAGTAAAATAGTCCAGCATACAAACCGGCACACACGATCACACGCATAATATCACTATTATATCATTTCCTTCTGGAAATAAAAAATAATGAGGATTTAATGATAACCAGTAATTATATGTAGCACCATTCTCTAGCTAAAGTAAACATAATAACTATTTACTTTAGCTAGATTATTCTTATACCAGATGGAGATGTATGGTGTGCATGCATGTGTACCTTGTGTGTGTGTGTGTGTCTGTGTGATTGTGTAAATATGTTTGTCAGTAATAGAGAGAGATGGTATGAGTGTATGCGAGAACGAGTACGTAAGTATGAGCATGTATGTACTCATGAGAAATTGGATTCATGAAATCATAAAATCAACAATGGACAATGGCTTATTCCCGTTTTGTCCTTGCTTCAATAAGAATTCAATCAATAAATTCAGTCAATAACAATGACGAATTTAGTAATTAATAACCTAAATAATACAGAAATAAATAAAATCATTAATTGTTGTGCCAAATAGGCGCCCGCTCAGCATAAGTCGTGTCGTGTGATTGTTGACTTGTCACGACGCTGGTATTCTTATCTAAAAATAATGTAATCCTTACTTTGTATTTTGGTAACTCAAACATTACATTAAACTGTTTGTTTAGCCTATTCTGCCTTATTCCTACTGTGATCCCAATAATAGTAAAAATCAGATGTGTCGAATCATACCTACATAGGTGCATCCATCGAATTGAGATGATTTCTTGCTGTCATCACTGTCTTTTCATCTGGCGGTATGATATCAATATCTTTACAGTATTACTGATAGGGTTTATAGTAGATATTAGGTGCCTCATATTTCAAAAAAACATTCACGTCGCCTCAGTCATTGAATAAATTAATAATGCTGAGAAACGAAACCAAGTAAACCCTAACCATAGGTACCTGTATGATTCAACTTGTGGTATTCATATTACACGTAATATGAATGATGATCCTTGGAGTTCATTTAGTTCGGAGTGAGAACTATACTTATAGGTATACACTTCCTGTGGGTCATTGACCTTAGAGGGACGCAATATTCACCTCAGAGTGGTAGGATGTCATTTTGAGGGTGGAATGAAGAAGGCGTATAGTTGATTTATTATGTAATCACAATATTGGGTTGATTTTCATTATGTATGCGATAAATGTAAAGAGTATTCACGAATATTCTTTAAAAATAAGCGTTTGAACCATAGGACGCAATCAGGGCGGTCTGTGGAAGGACGCAGAAATGATAGTTGGATTTATATATATATATATATATATATATATATATATATGATTTTGTAACTATATCTTAAAACACTATCTATACTCAATAAATAACTAACAAAACAATTATTTAACATACCTGATTGATGCGACGGAAGGGAACGCAGAATTTTTTTTTGCAGTCAGTACCGACGAGTGCGAGTATAGACGCAAATAGTGTGCGAGCGAGAAGTGAATAGATGCGCCGCCATTTCTGATCCCATTCTTTATCCGCAAAGGTAAAACTCATAGCTCACGATAGTACAAGAAAAACCTCTGTGGTTTTATGTGCTGCCTTCTAACTGTACATGTACAATATGTATGTTATTTGACGATAAATAAAAAATAAAGCGTGATCACACTAGAATGGTGCGCGTTTGTTTTCATACATTTTCATATCCGAGGCGTGCCTCTGCGTTGAGCTACTGGTGATCGTTTCACTGTGGCAGAGGATTGCCCTCTATCTAATGTACCAATGGTAATAATACCTTCTGTGGCCTGGATTCCGCATAACCCTTTTAATTAACTTTAGCTACTAGTAGAAGTTGCCCACATGCACGTACCGTTTCAGTGGTCTACGAAGTTTTGCACGAAAAGTACATATCATGTGCAACTCAATTACAAACTAAAAAACACCACCTTATTACAATTCCGGTAACTAAAGTTATTAATTACCATACTAATCATGCCATCCCATTCCAACAAACAATTTTAAAAGAAGCTGTCACGAGTTTTGTTTCGGATCTATTTCATAGGTCCCCTTTTAAATAATGGGGGGGATGAGTATTAATATTGTGTTGAAATGTTTAATTTGATTTTTGCACTATGATAAATTTTTAAAACTTTATTGAAGAACTACAAATATCATTATAATAGGGGTTAAAGTATGATCTTGCTGTTTTATTTTTTAGATACAAGAAGATTAATATTTCCTATAAAAACCCGAAAAGTTACTGTAGTATATATTTTTAAGTAATTAACAAAGTTAAAAAAAATCATCTCGTGTTCAGGCGGGACTCGAACCTACACCTTCCACAATCCGGGTGAATTTTTTACCAATCAGACCACTGAACGCGTTACTAAGCCGACGAAATTAGTAAGTGCTTGATTCGAAATGAGCTTTCGATTGAGGAGGATTGTGAAGGTTTGGATTCGCGTCCCGCCTGAACACGAGATGAAATTTTTAAGTGTTTTTTACTTAAGAATAAATTTCAAAAGATTGCTATAAAAATATCAAGTAGTATATATTTATTTTAATTTCATTAATATATATTATTAAAATTTTTAAAGGTGTGTAATGTTCAGATAGTATAATATTGTATTCTTGATGCAGAAAAAAAACTTGAAAGTGACTCTTTCTTTGCTAGGCAGAATTGACGTTTGCGTCGTTAATTACTTTTTAAATAGACAATTATTAATTTATGAAAACCTTTTCTAAATGTACCTAAACTTTGTCCGTTAAAGCAAAGGTAAATATGACACATTAGCATTGTTATTTCCTTTAAAAATGGGAAACACAGCTTTTCCAAAAATCTCCATACAAATCGTCAATTTCATACTTTAACCCCTAATATCACGATTTTTTTACCAAAATTACCATACAATTAAGATCAACATTCAGTTGAATATGTCATAGATCAATTAATTATGAATTACGATACCAACTTTGTAAACATGTTATATTAGATTGTACGACAACAATTATCATTACCTGGGGGGGGGGGGGGGGGGGGGGACGATGTAATGCATAAAATACCTATGAATTATGAATTAATTGCATTGATTTCAATACTCAATGATTTATCTTGTTAGTTTTGTTTTATGCACCCTGAACTGAAACTTCAACCTACTTGGCTGAAAATACATTACATTATAATATTAGATCAATTTTTTATACGTCCGATCGCGGTAAAGTCCGAACTAATGCTGTTTTGACATTTTGGAAAAAAACGTTGAAAAAACGCCCCCCTGTCAAAGTGACTGTAGTGCCTTTTGGGATCTTGGTCGGTCTGAATTGATTTTGGTCCACATACTCATGGTCTATGCCTTCATTTGATTGTTTTAAAAGTATCAGCCTATAACTGTCCCACTGCAGAGCAAACGCCTCCATCATAGAAATTAAGTTATCGCTACTATGATCGGATAAGGCTTAATCACCACGCTTACCAAATGCGGATTGATCACAAACCCGAGCTATGTTCGAAAAATTTCGAAACAAACTTTTTGCTCGACCTAGTAATCGAACCCAGGACCCCGAGATCACGGCCCGGTACACCCACTTAAACCACTAGACCAACAGGGCGTCAATGAGGGTTTTCACGTGTGAAAAATCCGCAAGATGGAGTACTATAGGAGTGAGGTCCATATACAATGTGATTGGTTATTTTTAAACGTAGATCACGTTTGAAAATAACCAATCACATTGTCAAAATGTCTATTTGACAAACTAAACAAACCAATGCGGTTGATGTTGTACCTCAGTCCAATAGTACGCCATCTAGCGGATTTTAAACGAACACCCTCATTGTTTTAAACGTTAATTAATTTTTAAACACAGCTTTTCAAAAAATCTCCACACAAATCGGCAATTTCATACTTTAACCCCTAATATCACGATTTTTATTGCTAAATTTCAACACAAAAAATTACCATACAATTAAGATTCAACATTCAGTTGAATATGTCATAGATCAATTAATTATGAATTACGATACCAACTTTGTAAACATGTTATATTAGATTGTACGACAACAATTATCATACCTGGCTATGTAATGCATAAAATACCTATGAATTAATGAATTAATTGCATTGATTTCAATACTCAATGATTTATCTTGTTAGTTTTGTTTTATGGCACCCTGAACTGAAACTTCAACCTACTTGGCTGAAAATACATTACATTATAATATTAGATCAATTTTTTATACGTCCGATCGCGGTAAAGTCCGAACTAATGCTGTTTTGACATTTTGGAAAAAAACGTTGAAAAAACGCCCCCCTGTCAAAGTGACTGTAGTGCCTTCTGATCTTGGTCGGTCTGAATTGATTTGGTCCACATACTCATGGTCTATGCCTTCATTTGATTGTTTTAAAAGTATCAGCCTATAACTGTCCCACTGCATAGCAAAGGCCTCCATTAAAGAAATCAAGTCATCGCTACCATGATCGGATTAGGCTTAAACACCACGCTTTCCAAATGCGGATTGGTGATCTCAAACCCGAGCTATGTTCGAAAAATTCGAAACACACTTTTTGCTCGACCCAGGAATCGAACCCAGGACCTAGTAGACTTAATGCGATTCTACCACCGGCTCGAAAAGTTATTTCTGATCGAGAAGATCGGGCAAGAAACTCGCCAGTTACCCTTTTAATCGCCAAACTTTCACGCAATTTTGTTTCATCATCACACCAAGCCATACTGTTTAATTGTAACACAAAAATAAAGGAAATATTAAAATAAATATTATGATGTAAACAAAGGTGGCACCTGTTCACAAGTATGACGTATGTGTTAGCCATCATTTCACCCAACCATATTAGAGGAAATGCAATCACCCGCCACATAGCGCCATCACCTCAGAGACATTTGAGTGAGCATGACTAAGAGCCGATTTCACCGTTGAAATTGAACGCGATCAACTCCAAAACGCGATCAATGCAAGCGAAGACAATGGAACGGAACTCAGTTTAGCGCGTAAACCGAGTTCAAGCGAATTGATATCGTTCAATATAAGCGGTGAAATCGGCCCTTAGTAGTCATGCTCACTCAAATGTCCTGCAACCTTACTTAGGTTGCCCTCAAAGGTCACAAATGACACGTTCATATGAGGAGTAACTATAAACCGTGCATTTTAACCGTCTTACTCCCTAATCGAGAGCATTATACTGATGAAAACAAATATTTTCCCCGAAGGAACGGTCTAATCTCAGAAAAAACCGGCCAAGTGCGAGTCGGGCTCGCGCACAAAGGGTTCCGTAGCAGCAAAGTCCAAAATTACAGTTAAATCAACCTATCTCAAAAACTATAAGAGATACTTTGATCAAACCAAAAATCGTTGAAAGAGTTAATTAGCATGCATCACCTCTATATATTTTTTTTAGAATTTTATACCCCGTAGTTATAAAAATAGAGGGGGGGGACATACTTTTTACGACTTTGAGAGCTGATATCTCAAAAACCGTTCACTTTAAGAAAAATGTTTTTTAGAAAACTTTATATCATTTTAAAAGACCTTTCCATTGATACCCCACACGGGTATGTACATCGAAAAAAAAAATTTCATCCCTCAGTTACATGTATGGGGGGCCCCACCCCCAATTCTTTTTTTTACTATTTAGTGTCATATTTTTGTAGCGGTTCATACAACACATATTCCCATCAAATTTCATCACTGTAGTACTTATAGTTTCCGAGTAAATCGGCTGTGACAGACGGACAGACGGACAGACGGACAGACGGACATGACGAAACTATAAGGGTTCCGTTTTTGCCATTTTGGCTACGGAACCCTAAAAAACACCTTCCCATACAAAAGCAATACGCTGATTGTTGCAAATTGTATGGGGAGGCAAATTTTGTTTTTGAGAATAGACCCTATGTGCCTTGGCGAAAAATGTTTGTTATTATCAGTATAGTGTCCCAAATAAGGGAGTAAGACTGTTAAAAAAGCACGGTGTATTATAACTATTATTTGTAATGAGTGCACCTATCTTTACAATGTCGTAGCGGTGTGCTTCGAATTTAAGGTGACGGGTAGGGCACACTTGCGACGCCAATCGATTTAAATTTTTAGCTACTAAATCAGATCTATTTAAAACAATTTCGGGATTACAACGTAAATAACCATACACAAATGCGTACCCAACATTTGTACGCGAAAAATTGATTTACGCTAAAAGTACCTAACCGCTTTGGCGGTAATCAATTTTTCGCGTACAAAAACGGACCCAACATTTATGCATGGTTATTTAATAATGTTTAAGTTTTTGCCGAGAGGTTTTAACCCCGAAATTGTTTAAAATAGATCCGGTTTAGTAGCTAACAATTAAAAACGAATGGTGTCGCTAGTTAGGGCTACCCGTCGCCTTAATACCTACTTTAAATATTAACCCCCTTATTACAAATCGCATATATTAATAACAATAATAATAGGAACAAAACTCATTCCAGCTCCTGTTTTAACATTGCGTGTAGTATCGGAATAGCACGAGGTTTAGTACGCTAATAACTTTAGATCTTAAAAAGGTGGACCATGTTTTGATGTCCAGCCCTGACAAGATAACCTACCTTTTTGAATGAACTTGTAAAATGAATCTGTTAAGTGTTCGAATTGGACATCTACAGCATATAACTCAAAAAGACACAATAACTAACTAAGTCAGTAAGTACTGTGTTTCTCTGCGTGAGTGAGGGTACTGGAGGCTCAATCTAGGGAAAGGGGATTTATATTTTGGAAGCGCACTTGGGACTTCACTGGTATTGTAGCTGCTAATCTACGACGGTATTCGTTTAACATCAGGTGATCCGACTGTTCGTCTGGCACTTATCACATTAAAAAAAATCAAAATACTGCCGCACTCAGAGACGTCAATGTTCATTGACTAAATTACTAATTATAAATAATTACTATTAGTCTTGATGCATATTTAAATAAGTGTCAATTAGCGATGCGCCGAATATTCGGTTCGCATTCGGTATTCGGCATATTTGGCATAATTTCCACTTTTTATATTCGACCGAATTATTCAGTATTGTGGCCGAATAATTCGGTTTGAGTATTATTATTTACACAAAAGTTATTCTGTATGATTTATATTTATTATATGTAGATATTCCGCCGTGTGGTCCCCCGCAGAGTAGAATAGGCCACCCTCACTCTCACTGAGGTGTCGTATAAGGCGACTAAGGTAAAGCTGCTGGCATGATCATCAGCACCCAGAGAGGGAAAACTCTGCATTTATATCAAAACCCTCGCCAACCCGTCTGCCAAGCGTGGTGAGTAAGGCAATTGCGCCTCACGTGATTGAGGGAAGCCCGTGCCCCAACAGTTGGGACTTAAATGGGCTGACGATGATAATGATGATGATATGTAGAATATTTATTTTATATGTAGAACTTTCAACAAATATACTTCAAATCAAGTTTTGTTTTGAATGCTGGTCAACAGCATATTTATTTCTTAAGCTGTCTATTAGTTAGTAGGTATATTCAACATTTATTTAAAACCTTTAATATCAACATTTACCTACTTTTACCCCGGTTTTTGTAATAAAAGGGATTGAAATTAAATTGTGTTAATATTTCAGTTATGATAACCATATTATCATACTCGTTTGTGATGGGCGGCGGCAATCGCTTACCATCAGGCGATCCTTCTGCTCGTCTGCCATCTATCATATAAAAAAATACTAAATTATGGACAGTCTTGTTGTATATTTAAATAAGTGTCAATACTTTTTTCTTAAGTTACCAGTATAGTTAATTTGACGTCCATGAGTGTGACACCAAGCACGTCATTTTATTTACCAAAATAAAAGGCTAATTTAAATTATTCAGTTCACCTAAGCCATAATTCACGGACCAGAGCACTTTTCCGCTTTACCGGTAGATTCATTTGACGTCCCAGCTTGCAAAATTCTCAACTAAACTGATCAATATACATTTTGAATTTTCTAGCTGTCATAATTCGCTTGAGGGCTAGATTTTAGATTGGCAGATAAAGTCATTAAGGGCCTACATTGACGAAACTAGTGCCGCTAATACATTTATACAGGGTGTATAATTTATTAATTTATGTTTATAATTTAGGGTGTATTTTACTGCCTTGGGGGTGTAGTGGTTAGTGGATCACACTATAAAGCGACAGCTGCGAAAGAGGTCCCGGGTTCTATCGAAAATTTGTGCCTAAGTTTTCGGTAAGAAATTCTTAGTGTCAGCCCGGAGTCTGGACGTGGACGTTAAGCCGTTGGTCCTGCGCCCAATCACTCACCAGCCGTGTCACCCTGGTGTCCCATCGGAATATGAGGGTAAGGGAATAAGAAAGTGCACTTGTGTTTGCGCACACACTTGAGCACTATAATATATCCTGCGTACGTGGCTGATCGTTGAGATTGGCCGCCGTAGCCGTAATCGATTGGAGAATATTACCGGCTGTATCTATAAAACATTTGCATTTCTTTGACCACGTATTCTACCAACCTTTCAGAACAACTTTTATTCTACGAGTTTTCGAAACACGACCATCTTACGTTACCGACTTTGTATGAAAAGAAGTTTTTTTATGCGAATTCCCAAAAGTCGTAGGACAAATTTGTTCAAAATGGTTGATAAAACAGGTTGTTAAAGGATATAAATGTTAACAGATACAACCTGTATTGACTGTAGCGATTATGAAAGTTTTTTTGTAGAAAAGTACACCTTTAAATACTTACAGTAAAGAATACTATAATTTTTAAAGCCCCGTTCCCTCCGATAGTCATAGTCTTAACACCAGAAATAAACATAGGCTTGCCGTCCCGGTCCTCAGACTTCATAAAATGGGTAATTCGTTTGTTGGCTTAAGTATTAAGATATTGAATAAGCTACCACAAAATGTCATTAACCTATCACTGGATAAGTTTAAGTCTCATATTAAAACCTGGCTAATGAAGAAAGGTTACTATAGTGTACAAGATTATTTAAATGATAAGGATTCTTGGTCATGTTAATTGATTAGTCTTTTGAGTTGTTATTCATAGTAGTCTATTAACTTTCATAATTGTATATTTTTTTTCTCTTCACAATTGAAACTCTGTAACATCATCAATATTTGAAAAGAGTAACTACTGAGTTTCTTGCTGGTGTCTTCTCAGTAGAAATCGACATTCCGAACCAGCGGTAGATAATATGTACTATTTTGACATTCATAAGTGTTCTGTGTGGACCTAAATTGAATAAAGATTTTTTTTTATCTTATCTTATCGGATTGGGCCTCCAGTACCTCACGCAGCGAAACACAGCACAGTGCTGCTTCACTCGGGTTTTCTGTGAGGCCTTGGTATCACTCCGGTCGATCCGGCCCATTCATGCCGAAGCGTAAATAACGATATTCTTGTTCCTAATAACTAAAAGTGGCCCCTTTTAACAATTATAAAGACTATTGTTATTTGCAAGAAGAAATTACTACATAAGTTTGTTTCGAAAAACTTTTAAATAGTCTCTCATAATCGCCACAATCAATATAGTTTCGCTTATGTAGAGCCTGAACGTGCCTTAGACTCGTAAAAGGTAGATAATCATAGTAGAAACTACCTGTTTTTAATATCAGTAACGGAATCCACCAGCCCATTTGAAAGTTTTAGCATAACTATGCACGCTTTCAACAGAATAGAAGTAATTTATTTCAATAATTAAGTCATATTTATTGGTATTATATTGCACTTTTGATCGACAATTTCTTGATTGGCTAATTGCACATACCAATTATTTATTACTGAATTGGTATAAACTTGTATTATTGTGTTTGGTATAGCAATTCTTTGCAATTTATTCTTAAGTAAATAATACACTTAAAAAATTCACCGTAGGGCTCAGGTGGGACTCGAACCCACAACCTTCCATCGGCTCATGACGATTCAAGCACTTACAAAATTCGTCGTCTTAGCAAGGGGTTCGGATAGCATAAATGGTTAGTGCAGCCACCCGGACTGTAGAAGGTTGTGGGTTCGAGTCCCACCTGAGCCCTACGGTGAATTTTTTAAGTGTATTATTTACATAAGAATGGTATAAACTTGGAAAAACAATTCAACCATAACAATTCTCATTAACACTCAATTTTGACGACCCGATTGGAACAGTGGTAGTGAACACTGCCTTTGGTTCAAGGGTTGCGTGTTTGATTCCCACACAGCACAAACGTTTGTGTGCATGAACATTGTATTGGTCTGGGTGTTTTCTCTGTATTAAAGTATGTATTTACAAAGGAAAAGTATTATTGTGTATATATTTGTAATCCCACCGTTGATTATAGTATCTCTTCCTATACTAGCGATGACGACATAACTTGTCGTTTTTAGCTGTCAAAACTCGATAAAATAAGTGTTGCATGTTAGGGTTTGTAGCCAAAAATACCACAGATAATCAAAAACCACTTTTTTGACGTAAGGAGTCGAGTTCTAAGTGCAGCCATGGATTCGGCGGGTAGGGCTAAAAGAAGCCGCGTGGGCTGATGCAATTCAAAGGTTTTAAATTAGTGTCTAGTGGTTTTTAGTGTGCAAGTTTGGTGTTTATTTGTGCAATGAAGTGCCGCAAAGTGATCCTAATAATAAGAATCGTTGGATTGTATCGTTTTTAACACTACTATTGTGTGTCGAGTGCGTTGTCTCGAGACAACTTGCTTGGACCTAATAGAGTCTTAAAACCCGCGATTGCTTTTAGAGTGATATCCGCTGAATCCGTAGGTCGATAAAACGCAAAACACCGGCGTTTTATTGAGTGACTGTGACTTTGACTGACTTCGACTGTTGACTACCTACTTGTTCTCAATAAGTTACTTGACATTGGCGAATTATCTTCGGTTGTCCCGCTTAATAATGCCTAAAATCTAAAACATGATAATGGCAGGAGTAATTCTCAGTCGAGAAGTTGATTGCCACAAATAAAATAAGAAGAAGAAGTGCAGCCATGTTAGCGTCGGTAGACATACAGACATAAACGAATAAAACATGAGATAACGGGTAGACAAAATTTTGTCGCGGTGCGCATGTCAGGCCAACATAACACAGGAGCTCGAGCTACCTATCTCGGAGTCAGATCAATATATGTGATGTTGTGAAATATTTATATATTTATTCATTATTAATGACAATGTGGTTAGTACAACCTGTGCGGATAAAGAATGGAATCAGAAATGGCGGCGCATCTATTTACTTCTCGCTCGCACACTGTTTGCGTCTATACTCGCACCCCACGAGTGCGAGTAAAGACAAAAATAGTGTGCGAGCGAGAAATGGATAGATGCGCCGCCATTTCTGATCCCATTCTTTACCCGCACAGGTTGTAATTGTTAATACTCGTACAATATTTGAGATAATAATTTTGAGCGTGTAACCGTGATCAAGTTAGTCTGGTTCCCCTGTCTAAGGGTTGCGAAGGTCAGACGGCAGTCGCTTCATTGTAATTACCAGACTTCCCGAATCCTCGATCATGATCCAAGCGTACCCTGGGCTCCGAAGTGACACCTTTGGACGCAACTGGGAATCACACGTTAAGATGAGGAGGAGGAATGTCAACGTGGTTATTGTAAGTACAAGTCCAGTATACTAAACGCAAAGACTCGTGGCAGTCGGTGTCATACAGGGTGTATCTGTGAACATTTACATCCCTTTAACCACTTGTTCTACTAACCGTTATGAACAACATTTTGTTGTTAAGCCGTTGGTCCTGCGCCTGACCCCTCTTCGATCGTGTCACACTTGTGTCCCATCGGTATATGAGGATAAGATAATATAGAGAGTGCACTTGTGTTTGCGCACACACTTGAGCACTATAATGTGAACATTTACATCCCTTTAACCACGTGTTCTACTAGCCATTAGGTTAATGGGTTAATGGGGTGGGAACAACATTTGGTCTATCACTTTTGGAAATAAGCATGAAAAAATTTCAACTTTCCATACAAAGTCGGTCAAGTAACTTGGTCATTTTGTATGGGGAGTCGAAAAAATTTTCTATAAATTTCGAAAAGTTAAATGTTGTTCAGAACGGTTGGTAGAACACGTGTTCTACCAACCGTTCTGTGAACATTTACATCTCTTTAACCACGTGGTTAAAGAGATGTAAATGTTCACAGACACACCCTGTATAAATGACAGTTAAATTTTTCAAATGGTCAGAAGGTTTAAAAGGAAAAACTCTGACTAAACCGTGACCGTGATTTTGCTAAACGGACTCAAAATCATGAGTCCGTTTAGCAAAATCACGTATCCAATAAAAACTTGGACCCAATTCTATCTACTGCTATTGAAAAGAGCATTCAAAGTCGCGGCGGTGCTCAGACTCATGCGAACACAATATAATTATATAATGTATCGTATACTTAGTATGAGATTGATTACAAGTGCAAGTGTGAATGAAGTCGAAGCTCGGGTTAGCGGCGCGTTCGACGAGAGGGAAATGAGGAGCGTTTGAATGAGAGCGCGCCGGCAACACCCAGTGCTTGTCAAACTTTAAATCTAAATTAGGTTTAAGTACCCTCAACGCCGTGTGGTCCCCGGCAGAGTAGAATAGGCCACCCTCACTCTTACTGAGGTGTCGTAAAAGGCGACTAAGGTAAAGCTGCTGGCATGATCATCAGCATCCAAAGAAGGAAAACTGCATTTATATCAAAACCCTCGCCAAGCGTGGTGACTATGGCAATTACCCCTCATGTGATTGAGGGAGGCCTGTGCCCCAGCAGTGGGGACTTAAATGGGCTGATGATGATGACCTTCAAAATTTAAACTTATTCCACCTTATTCTAAATCACGTTCTAAAGTTATTACCGTACTAAATGTCATGTCATCTGGCACAAGATGCTAGCACAAATTTTGTTCCGGAACTATCCTTAGTTCGCGATTAGTAATAAGGGGGATTGTTGTTAGACGTAAGTCGCGTCTTTAATTAACTTAATTAATTATTCATATAGTAACCCGTGATTAATGATAGTCAGGCCTAGCCTAGTGTAGTGATCTCTGTAAAGTTCAAGGGTCAAAGAAGTAATACGGACCCTCTGGAGTATCGAGGTCCGTGGTAACGCCACACACCAACAACTCGCCACAAGCTGCCCCTGCGGAGACTGATTGCACTGATGAAAGCAGTTGTTCTTCATAAGTGAAGATCACCAACTCTCACCAGCGGGCGATGGGGTCGTCAGCGTCACATCCCTACGCTCTTATTATTATTATATGAGTGAAAGCTGACTGTCTGATATACTAACGCAGGGCCTATACTTTATAGGTAATAATGTACATGCTTAAAGAATGCTACTTTTGAGCAACTGCTACTTAGTAGTATGTATTGACAGACGTGCTACGAATAAGCACGCTAATTTTGAGCATGCTCAAAAATCACACGCCGGTCGATTTTTGAGCATGCTACCTTGCAGACCATGCTTACCGTGGGAAAGCCACGCTTCGGCATGAATGGGCCGGCTCAGCCGGAGTGATACCACGGCCTCACAGAAAACCGGCGTGAAGCAGCACTGTGCTGTGTTTTCGGAGGGAGGCGTACCCAGGAGGCCCAATCTGGGGGAAGGGGGTATTTGAAGGTTGGCAGCGCACTTGTGACTTCCACTGCTGGTGTCGCGGGTGTCCTTTGGGCGGCGGCAATCGCTTAACATCAGGTGAACCGTCTGCTCGTCTGCCACCTATAAAATAAAATAAAAACCTGTATTGTCGAGTGGAAGGATAAGTATGGCGCTTTAGCGCGTGTAAAAAGGTTTCCTTATTTTTTATCATGCAATCATGCAAATGTAGATAGGACAGTAAGTATGCTCATATTTGGCATGCTACAAATGCGCATGTGTAAGAGGAGCTTAAGGGTTAGAAACTTGAAATTTTGCACAGGGACTTCTTTATATAGGGGAGTACTAAGAAAGGATTTCTGTAAATTCACCAACTAAGTAGGTAAAACGGGTGTTCAGAGCTGGTATGAGTAATAGTGAATGTTCGTGCCTCGCTGCCCATATACCAAAAAGAAGAAAAAAATGTCTGGACACTTCATGTCATAGCATAAAAAAAGACACGTTAAGATATGAGGGCGTGCCACTAGTATTAACATAATGGCGTTTACAAACTCATACACATCATAGTATGTATGTTGAATACAAGTGCAAGTGTGAATGAAGTCGATGCTCGCGCCAGAGCGGCGCGTGCGACGAGAGGGAAATGAGAAGCGTTTGAATGAGAGCGCGCCGGCGACACCCAGTGCTTGTCAAACCTTAAAGGATTTATTCACAAACATTCAATAAACCCTTTTTAGTGAAAACGGTGTTATAGAGCACTTTTGAAGTTTGAAACAAAAAAATTAATACAATATTTTTGGAAAAAAAAAGCTCTTGTTTGAGATAGTACACATATTTCACAACAATATAATGATCTGACTCCGAGATAGGTAGCTCGAGCACCTGTGTTACGAATATCAAAACCCACAGTGAAAACACCCAGATCAATACAAACATACGACGTAGGTATATATTCATGCACACAAATGTTCGTACTGTACGGGGATCGATCCCGCAACCATTGCACCAGAAGCAGCGTTCACTGCTACTGGTCCAAACGGGTCGTCGAGAATGAAAAGTGCTTAACACTGTCTTAGCTAACAAACTTAGCCGACTGAATGCGCGCATGCCTTAGAAAGGTGAATGTGTGCCAAATGTTGAGATAACTGTGCACCAAAAAAAATTGGATAAGTGTTTATTTATTTTTAGTTACAGGAGATTCAAAAGCTGAATATCGGTCCATTTAATATATTTTTATTTATTTACTTCCAGTTTTAAGTTTAGTTACTTACTGTGACTGTTTGTTTTAATAAAGTCTTACAATAAAAATGTAGCCCTAATCGGAAGTGATTTTATGAATAGTTTGAGAAGCAATGCGGTAGGCGGCCACTTACTACGGATTGCGCAGACATTTGCTTCAACTTTCAATTTTAACTTAAACTTGCTCTAGTAATACGCTTTTGTTACTACATTCCGTATGCTCGTGACTTTGTTTATCTATCAGCTATTTATTTTTATTACCAAAGTAGTAAATATTTATTAAGACCCGATTCGACCAATCTTTATCCGTTCATAAATCCATGGTATAACGTCAGATTTGTATAGTATGACAGCGCTATATCATAGATTTAGTATCGGTATGGTATCGGAATAATATTTGTCGCTTAGTCGCAGACAAAGATGGCGGAATGAACTGCCACTATTGGAGGCCAGGACTCACTTTGGGTCGTAGAGCCAACCTCTCCAGCCATATTTGTTTACATTAATTATCTACCTTTGTTAACTAAATCTTCAAGTAATTTAAAGGAATTAAATAAATAAAACTGGAATTATTTTTATTATTATTTATTTATTAGTAACTTAAATGTGTAAGCATTTAAGTTTACAAGTTTTATTGTATTTCCTTTAATATTTATTTATCATGAATTACACTGGAACCCTGATAGATTAGAGAAACACAGATGTGTCTATAAGATTATAAAAATAACATCTAAAGAAATCTTTGGACTCAGTTTAATGCACAAAAGATTTGATTTTCGGAACCAGTTACAAGTAGGTAGAGCAGATTAGTTAAGTTGCAATTGATATAGAAAGACAAAGTAAATTGCATACAGACAATAAGTGAGAATTAAATACCTATTGATGTAGAAAGATACCGGCAAGACGTAATAAAAGGTCTGATTACAAAGGTATTTGGTAAAGTTCAAAAGCTCAATTACCAGCCAAGGGCAGACAACTGTATCATTTATGGACGGTTAGACCTGATAGTGGCATACCGACACCACGGGCTAACACCGTGGAGGTCGTAGTGGCTGCAACGAATTTGCCTTTTCGTGAAATGCCTAGAGGTAAAATATATTAACCCGACTCCGTCATTTAAACTAGACTACTTCTTTTTTTTATGTGATAGGTGGTAGACGAGCAGACGGATCACCTGATGGTAAGCAAGTGGCACCGCCCTAATGGACACCTGCGACACAGTGGAGTCACAAGTGCGCTGCCAACCTTTTAAACCCCGTGTTCCCCCGGAATGGGCCTTCGATACCCTCACTCACGCAGCGAAACACAGCACAGTGCTGCTTCACGCCGATTTTCTTCGAGTCTTGGTATCATTCATGCCGAAGCGTGGCTCTCCCACTACTATTTAGTGCTTATATCCTCGTTCCGCCTAGGTTTATTACATTTTGGTAAATATGCCCATTGTGATTTTAAAAGGACATTTAAGTCATTACTTCCCAGCAAAATTTCAGTCGTCTCAGACGTGCGGGGCGTCATCTTGGACAAGTGGATTGATATTGGCTAGAGATTTTTTTATGTGTGTTTCCAAATAGATGTTCTCCCATTGCCATATCCACATATCATTCCCAAATCCCAGTCCCAAAGTATTTTTTTGTGGCTTTTCGTCTTGGACACAACCTTGCTAATGTCAAGCGATAAAAGAAACATGACATCTTTTTATAGAAATTGGATAGTGATGCGAGTGCAAAAGTGGCAGATAAATCTAGGCGCGTGATTTGAAATTATGATTTTAAAATGACAGAGGGCATAGTTTTAATCTTTGCTTGTTTTAACTTTTGCAGGCTCAGTGAAGTAACCAGAATGTTTCATGAAATTCAGATTTTACAATCCCACCGCGACATTCATGATAAAATATCTCTAAAACCGAGTGGTTACCTTAATATTTATAAACCTATTTCTAACACAGTAAATATAATCTATAAACGCATACAGTTATTTAATACGACAACAAAACGCCTTACAAAGTATTTTGCATGATAATACCAATATATAAATCATGCATTTTACGAGTTGTTGAATAAAATGAAATTGAATATTTTCCATGAAGCCTTCATGCACGGTAGTACTCCGGGCAAGTTTTGATAACTGGACTAGGCACTCTTATAAGCTGAACAAAGTTTATCGTGTAATTTAATTATTGTTTAAATATAACATTTTAGCAATAATTTAAAATTATTATTATTCCAGAAAAGGTTTAGGTATTTGCAATAATTATACAAAAACATTTAATGATATGCCCACCTATATAAAACCTAAACGTTTTAATAAACGAGATACCTAATAAATGTACATATTTACAAAAAGAAATTGTCTGCCCCACTCACGTTGTCCAATGATTACTAATTTAAAAGGTATTTCTATGAATTTAATTACATTCTAATTTTTTTATCACCAACAATTTCCAACAATGTATAAAATGGAACTATATTAACAGCCGACATTTTCTAAGTTTGCTATTATAGCTTCTCAAACGCTAAGTGCTCAACATCAACCTACCTCTTTCTCATCATACTCTCATAATGGCTTAATTAAAAATAATTTTGTTGTAACATGGCAGCTTGTCATTATTATGTACAACTTCACTTGTAAAGAAGTCGGTTAAATAGTTGGAATCCACAAACTAGAGGGCAAGTGTCGCGAGAACCGTGCCACTTGTGATGTTGTATACGATCGTTCGATAAAACACTCCACATATTTAATATACGTTTTGTTACAACAATGCTTTGATTTCATCATTTTTTTTTATTTGATAGAAATGGGGTGAGCCCTGCGTCTCATAGCCACTGCGACCAGTAGATGATCTATTGTGGCAGCCCCGTAACCTATTACAGCACCTCATGTAGCTCCAGTTCCAGGATAAACCCGAGAATGGAGCTGATGGGGGAGCTCTTGATCTCGTCAGCTGAGATCATGTGTGCTCCCAGGTGCCGGCTTCTGCAGCGGTGCAGCGCTATGCACTCGCCGAGGACGTGGATAATCGTTTCCTCGTCCTCGCGACAGAACCTGCAGATTTTGGTATCTGTAAGGCCCATGTTGTGCAGGTGCTTATTTAATTTGCAGTGCCCTGTGAGGGTCTGAGTGAGTGCCCTAACATGTCCTCTACTCAGTTTCGTTATTTCTACAGCTCGTTTCTGATCGAACGCCTGTATCAACGCCTTAGACTGTTCTAGTCGAGGTAGTCTTTTCCAGAATTCAGTGCTTTGTTTTTTCTCCCACTCTTTTAACTCGAACCTGACCATGCATGCTGGAACGCCACTTATTGGTTCCGGTCCGAGTAGTGGGCTCTCTGCCCCGGCCTTTGCTAGCACGTCAGCGACTTCGTTGCCTCTGATATTGCAGTGTCCCGGTACCCAAATCAGATTTACAATGTTGGCATTGCCAAGCTGGTTTAGGAGCAGGACACACTCGCTAGTGAGTTTGGAGTCAAGTTCACAGGATGTTAACGCCTTGAGGGCAGCTTGACTATCTGAGAAGATGAATATCTTCTTATTCTGGAGATTCATTTGTAGACTCTCTTGGACACAGCCAATTATTGCGAAGACTTCCGCTTGGTACACTGTGGTATAGCGATCCAGGTTGGCGAATTTGCGTATTCCGCAGCGATCATTACAAAATCCCGCCCCGGATATGCCCTGCTTCCTGGAGCCATCTGTATACCAAACGATGTCATTCTGCTTAACATTTCCGGGAGTTCCAGCCTCCCAGTCTTGTCTACTTGGTAACAAGACTGTAAACCGCTTATCGAAGCGGTGTTCACGGACCATGGAGTCAGAGGGCATATCCATGACCGGAACTTTCATTAGTTCATTGTAGAGGTTTCTCATGACCCTAGAATGCCATCTCGTCCTCCCTCTGATTTTCGCTCTCATGATAGCCATCCTCGCTTCCATCTGCACGTGAATGTGCAGAGGTGGAATGTTCAGGAGGGCATCCAGTGCTGCAGAGGGAGAGGACGAAAGCGCGCCAGTGGCTATAAGGCAGGCAGTTCTTTGAACTTTGCTGAGGTTCTCTACGCAGTTAAGTTGGTGCGTCTTCTTATACCACACACAGCAGCCATAAGTGACGATTGGCCTCACTATGGTTTTATAAATCCAGAGTGCGGCCATGGGCCGTAGCCCCCATTTTAGCCCCACCAACCTACTGCTTGCCCCCATCGCAATTTTTGCCTTTCTAGTGATGTAGTCGAGATGCTTGTTCCATGTTAGTTTTTGGTCTAAAAAGACTCCGAGATATTTGACCTCGTTGGACAAGCATAGCTTCGTACCAAGAAGTGTTGGGGTGTGTAGCGCCTCTAGTTTCCTTCTTTTGGTAAACGGGATTAAGACCGTCTTACGTGCATTGACTGTTAGCACGTGTCTCGTGCACCAGTTTTCTACTATTCGTAGGGCCCTTTGCATAAGATTGGAAATGGTGCTAGGGCATTTTCCTATGACCATTATTACTATGTCATCTGCGTAACCCTGAGTCAGAAATCTGGCTTCATTGAGCTCGCAGATGAGACTGTCAACAACCAATGACCATTGAAGGGGTGATAGGACTCCGCCCTGTGGACATCCTCTGGTCACTCTATAATGTAGGGTTTTATTCATCAACGTTGTTGTTGCAGTCCGATTTTGTAGCATGGATCCCATCCATCTGGTGGTGGTGTCGTCGATTCCACGATTCACCATGCTACGTGTTATAACATCGAAGTTGGTGTTGTCAAACGCCCCTTCGATGTCGAGAAAGGCACAGAGTGCAATTTCTTTGTCTTCTATGGCTTTCTCAATTCTGTCCACCAGGTCAATAAGTGCCGTTTCCGTGGACTTGCCTGTTTGGTAGGCATGTTGTCTTGCACTCAGGGGTTTTTCAACGAGGTATGTTGCCCTGATGTGACTGTTCAACACCTTTTCCATCGTTTTTAGTAGGAATGAGGTGAGACTTATCGGTCTGTAGGACTTGGGCTGCGATTTATCTTTGTCCCCTCCCTTGGGAATGTAAGTGACCCTCGCCCGAGTCCACGCTGATGGCAGATAGCTCCAAGCAAAGCTTGCACGGTATAGTTTTATCAGCGTAGAGATGATGATATCTTCGCCCCGCTGCAACAAAGCCGGGAAGATACCATCGACCCCACCAGATTTATAAGGCTTGAAACTCCTAATGGCCCAAATTATCTGCTGGGGACGAAAAATAACGGAAGCTCTCCTCCAGTCTTCATTCCTCGGTCTCCTGTCCGGAGACTTACTGACCTGGAGTTCTCTTTCGTTATTAATGTACACGGATTCCGGAAAGTGCGTTTGAGCAAGCAGTCTCAGTGTTTCCTCCGGAGATTCTGTGAAAGATCCATCCGCTTTCCTTAGCAGGCCTAGATGGGATTCAGGTGTCTTGGATAGTATTTTGTGGATCCTGGCAGCTTGGGCAGTGTCCTTGATTGACCCGCAGAATTTTTGCCAGGATCTTCTTTTTGCTTTCCTGAGCTCCCTATTGAAACGTGTTAACGCCTTCCTGTAAGCATCCCAGTTCTTGTCTTTTTTTGCCTTGTTAAATAAGGCACGGGCCTTTTGCCTCAGATGCTCCAGGTTTTTGTTCCACCAAGGCGTGTTTCTGTTGCTCTTAGTGGTCTTAAGAGGACAATTTTCTAGATACGCATTCATTAGGCTCTTGCCTAAGTCCTCTGCTGCGGCTTCCACTTGGTCCACAGTTTTAATGTATTTAAAATCTCCAAGGTATAACCTAAGGGAGTTCCTAAAGCCCTCCCAGTCTGTTCCCTTGGGGTCACGGTAGGTGTTCGGTTCCTTTGTTCCCGAGCATAGTATGTCGTACCTAATGTGGGTGTGGTCGGACATGGACGGCTCATCTGAGACGTGCCAATTGGTCACTCGGTGTGCGAGATTACCTGAACACCAAGTTATGTCTAGTACTTCCTGCCTAGAACGTGTGGTAAAGGTTGGTTTGCTACCCACGTTAAGAACTAATTGATTATTAGTGAGCAAGTAGTCAAACAGTAACTCACCTCTAGCGTTCGTGTTGGAGCTGCCCCATGATGTGTGGTGGGAGTTGCAGTCGGTACCCACCAGCAGCTGGGTTTCTCTCTCCAGACAGTATTCCACTACCGGCGTCACCTTGTTCACCGGATCCTGGTCCTCACCGGGTAGGTACATGGAGCTGACTATGAATGTCTCCCCACCTTTCCCCCCGGGTAGGTCTATATACGCTGCAACAGCATCATCTGTACACAGAGAAGGGATCGGGAGGTAATTTATGCCTCTCTTGAAGAGCATGCATGCTCTTGGCCTCACTCCGCAGGTGTTACTTAATATCTTACCTGCCGAGTTTAGCCCCATTACTGTGGTTTTATTCACCCACGGTTCTTGGATCAAGGCGATGTCCAGGTCCCCAGAGAGGAATCTTTGGCAAAGGGCAGCTGAGGCTGCCTTTGAGTGCTGGAGGTTTACTTGTATCACCTTGATCATTATGTAGTTGGGTTTGGGGATTGGGAAGGGAAGGGTTGGGAAAAAGTTTCTTAATTCGGAGGGAAGGGATAGATGATTTCATCATAATCACACTAAAAACTCAAAGTGAGTCTTTAATGCTCTAGAACATTAACATAGTATGAAATTTATTATTGCAAATTTTTTATCACCAAAAAGGTCTCACAAAAATCTCAATAAAATGTATCTTTATTCAGCCAGTCGATATCGATACTTTTTTGTTATTTTATGTACATTTTATTCGTGTCTATCTTAAACCTGTTCCAAGTTTAAATAAATATTACCAACACCTGATTTAAAAATGTAAGAAAATTCTAAGATGCAGGCACTCGGTGTAGTAATAAATTAATTTTCACTCGTTGCAATAATTTACTAATGTATCGCGTGACTTTTGTCTCTGATAAAATTAGCTAACTTTATTTTCAGAAATATGAGTTCGTTGTTAAACCTAAAGATTTTATTTGATTAATTTTGACACAAATTTAGTATTGGCCTGTACTTTATGATATAATTCTGTAGCCATATTTTTGTTGTTATTCGGAAGGTCGTTTAAGTTACAATATGAACCATCGTATGTATTATTATTTTATGCTGGAGGCGACAATTTATTATAAATTGGTTTAGGTACAATAGTGTAATGGTATCATATTATCGTTGACATTATATTTTCCATAAATTGTTAGAAATCCACATTTATCCGATTTCTAACTCCCTCGCTATTAGAACTTGGCTCTAATTTACCCGTTTATCATTAGTCTAATTATAAATAAGACATTATTACTCGAGTTTTCGTGAGGACAGAAACTGCCTGATTTTACTCATTGAGTTGTCTGCGTAACAAGACTGAAGTTACAATGGCCGACATTGTAATATTATCCGCTTAGAAATTACTTAAATACCTAACGGTTATTAATTCGAATTTAGTTGTCACGAATGTAATTGAGGTGTTATATCATATCTGTCGAAGGGTAGGTCGCTAAGTAGGAACAAACACGTTTTAGTTATAATAATAACTAGCTTCCTGCCCCAGCTTCGCGCGGGTGCAATATTATCTAACCTACCATTTATAAAAAAAATGTAAAAGCAACGACAAGGCTTATAGGTAATCTGAAAAAGCTTGCGCGATGTTGTCTACGCCCAGAGCATAACTAATGTCCCAAAAGGAAGTGAGTCTTGAACTTATTTTTTTGATGAAATATAATAAAAATTAAATAATAAAAAAAAAATCAAGAGCAAGGCTTATATGCATATAAAACTTGTTCTTGATTTATTTTTTTATTTCGTTAAATAAGCAGACGAGCTTGCGGCCCATCTGATGGTAAACGGTAACCGCCTGGTTAACGGTAACCGCTGTGTTCCGACATTGTTGATGTCTATGAATATAGACATCAACAATGTCGGAACACAGCCATACCGCTGCCTACCGCGAAAGAAGAACTCTTTTCAAAGCTCATTTAAAACAGGACATGTCATACCGATCAGGGAACACCGCGGCTGAAAACTCATTCCAGATTTTGCACGAGCGTGGAAAAAAAAGCGCTGGAAATGAAGCAGTCTGGTAGGAATTGGTTCCAGATAGTATTGATGTAGTTTACCGTACCGTGTAGTTTACTCCAATCTGTCCGTGAGATCGGGATCCCCGACAAACCGGACCTCAGGCAGCTCGTCTCTGGAAGACGTCAAATGGGTCTAGCTGATATTTAGGGGCGCCTGCCCAAATATGGACATATTCTGTTAAAAAGCGCATCATAATCTGTTATGTAGTTAGAAAAATCTAAGCATGCATAGGGACAGACATGAATGCGACTTTGTTTTATTATATTATGCAGTAATAAGAACGTATCATACTAGGATCTAGGTGGTCTGATTCCCGCACTGGCGGGCATCCGCCTGGGGAATATCTTGGAGAGAGGCTTCGGCTGTATCACCATGATATTCCCCAATATGGGCGATGAGGGAGGAAGGAGGGTTTAGTGGGCATGCCTTTTCCTGGCCTCTCTTTAGGAGAAGTCCTCGCCAAAGGAGAGCCCCGCATAACCCGGCCGCCCCCCGGGGGCCTAGTATGCATAAAGTCGGCTCATCTCTTGAGCCGGCGGCATTCCTACTGCGAAACCAAAAAATAAATGGTGGTCTGGTTCTAACAGCTGCGAAGGTCAGACGACTGTCGCTTCATTGGAATTACCAGACTTTGCCCCATTCATTAGTACGTTGCGCTGTTTTATACATGACGCGCGTCAACGCAACGCAACGCAATATAGCGCATCCTGCTTACCCAACCCTAGATCATGAGCCAAGCGGACCCCAGGCTCTAAAGCGATGGCTTTGGACGGAGATTATGTAGATGAGAGTTGTATCACAGAATAAAAAAAAAATATTAAGTAGCATGACCTAGGTTCTTATCAAGGAGCGCCTTGGCCTTTTGGATTAATATTTGTTTTTTTTTTATGCGATAGGTGGCACACGAGCGATACGGATCGCCTGATGGTAAGCGATTGTCGCCGCCCATAGACACCCGCGAGAAGTGCGCTGAAAACCTTTCCCCTGGATTTGGCCTCCGGTACCCTCACTCACGCAACGAAACATAGCACAGTGCTGTTTTACTCTGGTTTTCTGTTAGGCCGTGGTATCACTTTGGTCGAGCCGGCCCATTCATGCCGAAGCGTGGCTCTCCCACGGACAAATGTTGACACACTATAAACGTACCTACCTGCGACTAATCTTTACGTAGTTATAAAGCTTAGATTTTAATCTCGTGTAATCATAATCAAGTTACTTAACTTACTCATAAATAAACCTAGACATTTAATGTAGACCTCGTTAATATCAGGTAAATAAGATACTTGATGGTAGGTATGTTTGATTAATAAAGCCTTATAATCACGGTAGGCAGCGGCATGACTGTGCTCCAGCATTGTTGATGTCTATAAGCGGCGGTTACCATTTACCATCAGGGGGCAATTCTCATTTACTCGACATTCAAGTCAAATTTTGAGATTTCATACATTTGTCCATAGAAATCTTAAACTTCAAAGTCGACTGCTGGAGAATAGGCCCTTAAATGGGCCACATTCTCGCATAAAGCATATTTAATATTTAATCAAAAAAGAAAACTTAAGGATTGACCACACACCGTGATTTTTAACCGTCGTGCACCCTTATCGAGGGCATTATACTAATGACAACAAACATTTTCCCCCAAGGAACATATCAAGGTCTAATCTAAAAAAAAAATCACCTGCCCATACAAAAGTAATCAGCTGATTGGTGCAAATTGTATGGGGAGGCAAAATTTTTTTTGTTGTCATCAATATAATGCCTTCAATAAGGGTGCACGACGGTTAAAAAAGCACGGTGTACATATTTTTAACTTAAGCCACACCAAGTGAGATGTATCACTCTTAATTCCATTATGTATCACATTACGAATACCATAATAAGAATGCCGCCAATTTGCCTCCAATTACTTAAACAATATGCCCTATTAATCATCCATTATCTGATTTTTCTTCAAGTGAGTGTCAAACAATTTTATATTTTTTATAATGATACCGTGAGTACTAGAATGTATCACCTTTACCACAGATATTTCTTTACGTGACTTTTGGTCAAAGTTTTTTGTTTACGACAGGGATCTGTAGGATTGATGCTGGTAAAAAGGAAGAAAGGATTTCTGTATGGAAACTTGTACCGCACCAAGTATAAAACTGAATGGACAACATTCCAAAATTGCTAAGCTCTGAAATAAAAAATACCATTTCTTTATTTACTGTTCCGCTGCGCGAATATATATTTTTTAATTTTTTATATTGCTTATTTACTGAGAAAAAAATTAAAAACTAAAAAACGTAAGATGACGTCATCGGACGGCAGAATGTAAAATATTTCTTTGCCTAGCACATTATAGTTTTAAATTTACGAAATGCCAAACCCATGACATGCAACTGTCAAAAAAAAGACAGCTTGTCAACGTTGAATGAATGAATGACGTTGACAATGTTGACACTAGTATTATTTACCTTTGACAGTAGTACCTTTTTTTTATTAAAACAATGATAAGCAAAGGAATATCGCTGTATTCAGCCGTCCGATGACGTCATTTGGCGCTTACGTCCAATTAGAATATAAAGAATTTTAATAATTATTTTATGCATGAAAATGGACAAATATTGAAAAAAGAAAAAATATGGGTCTGTTCATTTTATGTCTATTTTCATATAAAAAAACAATATGGACATGTTAAAAATATGAAATGTTGTCCATTGGTTTCGCTAGAGCGCACACTGCACAAGACAATTAATAAATTGACTGTACTTTTATTTTGTAAAAATCTATAATAGTGTGTGAGTGTTTACAGTTGGCGTAATAATAAGTCGTACTAATTTTGAGTGTCACCAACTGATATTTTTTTTATGTGATAAGTGGCAGACGAACAGAAGGATCACGTTATGGTAAGCGATTGCCGCTGCCCATGGACATTCGCGATACAATTGGAGTTACAAGTGCGCTGCCAACCTTTAAACCCCCCTTTCCCCCGGATTGAGCTTCGGTACCCTGACTCACGCAGCGAAACACAGCACAGTGTTACTTCACGCCGGTTTTGTGTGAGGCCGTGGTATCACTCTGGTCGAGCCAGCCCATTCACGTGATGATGATGATGATGATGAGATAAAGAAGTATATAATCCTCACTATATTAAATTGCGAACGAATTCTACATTTTCCATTCAATTGGTGATAATAAATATCTTAATCTTCTATACTTCTTTATTTACAGTATACATGGATATGTATACTGTAAAAAAAGCGGATTATCGATGCTTATAGGCAAACCGAAAAAAAAACGAAATGCTTGTGCGATGCAATCGACCCCCAGCGCCATCTTTTGGTACCGATCTAAGTTGAGTCTCCAAAGTGCGGGCGGGCCACTAGTAAATAAATATCCTTCTCTCGCAGTGTATGTAAATACCTACATAATATAGTTTGCAACAACTTATAGGTGAGTACTTTCGAATCTTACATACACGAGAGCCGCAAAAGTCCATTCTTGGGTTTATCGATCAGTAAGTAGAACAATCACGCGTGTAAGGGCACTCCTTGTACGAAAGGCCAGGGCTAGACTCGGAAATAATGCTCATGGGCTGGACCAAACGATTAATCTCGAAGCTTATACAGTACGTTATACCTAGAAGTATAGTAGACGACCCGTTTGGAACAATGGTAGTGTACGCTGCCTTTGGTCCAAAGGTTGCGGGTTCGATCCCCGCACAGTACAAACATTTGTGTACATGAACATGTCTGTTTGTATTGATCTGGGTGTTGTATGTATTATAAGTATGTATTTACAAAAGAAAAGTATTATATGTATATATTTATATATTTGACTGACCGGATGGCGCAATTGGTATTGACCCTGCCTCTTACGCCAAAGGTCGTGGGTTCGATCCCCACCCTGGACAAACATTCGTGCGATGAACACTTGTGTTTGTTCGGTGTCTGGGTGTAATATATGTATTTAAGTATATATTTGTGTTCCTCTGTTGTCTGATATCTGTAACACAAGTGCTTAAGCTACTTAGTACGGAATCAGGTCAACCTATGAGATGTTGTGAGAATTATTAAAATATATTTGTAATTTCGCTGTTGGTTCTGATATCCGTAACACAGGTGCTTGAGCTACCTATCTCGGCGTCAGATCAATGTATGTGATGTTGTGAAATAGTTATTATTTTATTATTATTATTATATATATTTTTAAGCCTTGGCTTTCTCCAGCCTTTGAAAAAGGCGGGTAAGTATTCCTACGACACGGACCTCAGTCAAGCGTCATAGGATTGAGTGTAGTGGATCCGGATGACAAAAACTTTCGGGCGATTCGACATGTGTTAAGTATGCTAGCTTTTTGAAGTAAATAGGTAATTTTTGTGGGGATGTTTAATAATTCAAGGCTCTTTTTTATACTATTGGGGATAACTCCTGTTGATGAAATAACTATTGGAATTATATGTACAGTTTCGGCATGCCACTGTTGTTTTAGCTCTATTGCCAGGTCTATTATTATAGTTATAGGATCTACATCATTGAAATATGAGTCAACAATTTTATTTTTTGTATTTAATAGGTGGCCATGTTATCATTATGTAATGACGACCCGTTTGAATCAGTGGTAGTGAAAGGTGCCTCTGGTGCAAGGGTTGCGGGTTCGATCTCCGCAGTACAAACATTTGTGTGCATGAACATGTCTGTTTGTATTAGTTTGGGTGTTTTCTATGTTTTATAAGTATGCACAATTATAAAAGAAAAGTATTAAATGTATATATTTGTAATAACGCTGTTGGTTGTGAAATTTCTCAAAACCAGTTTGGTTTTATGCCTGGTCGAGGTACAACAGACGCCATTTTTGCCATTCGCACATTGGGTGAAAAATACAGAAGTGCACATAAAAATCTGCATATGGTATTCGTTGATCTCGAAAAGGCATATGACCGAGTACCTCGTGAGGTTTTGTGGTGGGCCCTACAGATGAAAGGTGTGCCAGGTAAATACCAAATGTTAATACGAGCAATGTATAGCAGATGCAGTACACAAGTCCGGTCCACAGTAGGCACTACACCTAGCTTCAATGTGGCTGTAGGCTTACACCAAGGGTCGGCTCTTAGCCCTTATCTCTTCCTATTGATAATGGACGCTTTGACGTCGGACATACAGGAGGAGGCGCCCTGGTGTATGTTGTTCGCCGACGACATTGTGCTAGTTGCGGAAGATGCACTCAAGGTCCAGAACAAACTGGAGGAATGGCGGCAAAGACTGGAGAACGTTGGCCTGAAAGTCAGCAGAACCAAAACAGAGTATCTGTTCTGTGACTTCGGCAGTCTCTCTAGTCCGATACCCATAACCCTTGCTGGAATGTCCTTACCGGTTTGTTCCAACTTTCGGTACCTTGGGTCTCTTGTACAGGGCGACGGTGAAATCGACAGGGAAGTCAAGCATCGAATCAACTCAGCATGGATGAAATGGCGACAGGTCACGGCAACAACATGCGATCCACGGATGCCTCTAAAATTGAAGGGCAAATTTACAAATCCGTCATTAGACCTGTTGCTATGTATGGATCAGAATGCTGGGCCGTTAAGAAGACGGATGAAAGTCGATTGCATGCAACAGAGATGAGAATATTAAGATGGATGTGTGGAGTGACGAGAATGGACAAGATAAGGAATGAATTTATTAGAGGAAGTATGAAAGTTGCCCCCATCATTGATAAATTGAAGGCAAATCGTCTTTCCTGGTATGGCCATGTAAGGAGAAGAGGGGAAGAACATGTTGCCAAAAAAGTGATGAGTTTAAACGTAAGTGGGTGGAGGAACAGAGGACGGCCGAAAAAGAGATGGATGGATTGTGTGAAGAATGACATGATGGAAAAAGAGGTGGATGATTCGATGACGAATGACAGGGACGTATGGAAAAGAAAAACATACTGCGCCGACCCCAGATAACCTGGGAAAAGGGCAGGAGGATGATGAGCTGTTGGTTCTGACATCCGTAACACAGGTGTGTTACGGATTACTATTGTAACAGCGTAGCTTGAGCTACCTATCTCGGAATCAATGTATGCGAAGTGGTGAAATAAGTGTGTTTAAAAAAAGTATTTTAAAAGAAATTATCCGGAGAGGTGGACCCGGATCAGGATAACTTATATCGTTGACTAAGAGGCAGGCCCGAATAGAAAAAGCGTTACGATTTGGGGAAACTGTGGGGATGAATAGATAGTTGGAAGAAGTTAGGGGAGGCCTTTGCCCACCAGTGAGACAAGATCGACTAACAAAAAAAGGTGGCAGATGGAACACCTTTTGGTATGTGTTTGCTGCCGCCCATGAGCACACGCAAAAGCACTGGAATTACAAGAGCACTGCCGAACTTTTCCCCTTCTCCCCGAAATTGGCCTACCGGACCCTCACTCACACGGCGAAACACATGGCAGGCGTTGCTTCACGCTAGTTTTCTGCGAGACCGTGGTATCGCTCGGATCGAGCCGGCCCAGTCATGCCGACGTCCAGATAAAAGGTCAAGGAAAAAGCCTAAGGTATATCAGGTATCACAGGTCGGCCCGCCCAAACAACAGTTGAAAAAATTCTACGAACGGCAGGGGAGAAAAACAATATATTAAAAGAATACAGCATAATTTAAAAATGACAATTGTTATTAACATATTATTTGAAAAGAGCGTCTACTGAGTTTCTTGCTGACTCTTCTCAATATAAATTGGTAATCGAAATCAGCGCTAGATTATATAATATTTGACATTCTTTATGTAAATTGACAAAATAAAGTTTGAAAACTAATATGGTTGTTCATCTGTTCCCTCATAACTTCTAAACTAGTTATCATATTTGAACAAATAAGGTGTCGTAAGAAGCGTCTTGATTGTCTTCTGGTTATAGGCAACCTGACGTCACGTTAAATTGACTACAACGCCCTCTAGGGGACTTAGAGTAAGGAACTAAAACTGTTGCAAAACCGATTCATTATAATAATAAAATAAAATCTATGTGGCATACGACCACGGCAATAAGACATAATCATTTCAGCAGAGACAATTTTCTAGTATCGTACTTTTTAGAGCGTGATTTTTTAGTAGTCGGGTTTTAGTTTTCAAACTTTATTTTTATTTAACACATTTTAGTTATGTAAATAAAATAAAATATTTGAAATGTGATAAAAAAGCTCTTTCATTTTATACACCACACGGTACCGTCAAGCAAAGTTCCTTTTTTAGTTCCTTACTCTAAGTCCCCTAGGTGCTGTAGTTAATTTAACGTGACGTCATGTCGCCTATAGTCAGAAGACAATCAAGACGCTTCTTACGATACCTCATTTGTTCAAATATGATAACTAGTTTAGAAGTTATGAGGGAACAGATGAACAATCATACCTACATACAGGTCAAAATCATAACCCTCCTTTTTGCTTCGCCGTAGTCGGGTAAAAAAGAAGATGTGTTTTTTAATAATTTTGATTTTAATAAAAGGTCGGTATTTTTAGGACGATTATGAATAAAGTGAAAGTCCAAACAAGGTTCATGACTGCAATAATAAGTTTCAATAAAAATTCACTGCAAAACTATAATCGAGCAAGGTGTTAACCTGTGGTGTTAACCACTACTTACCTCAGCTAATAACCAAGTGGTCTCAAATTATCTTCGTAAGGAACCTTAAAATAATCTCTTGAATGAAGGTCAAAAGACTCATTTATGCGAAATAATTACGTTTCCCTTATTCGTTGTCACTTCGTTGTTATCACGTAAAAGTCGCATCATGGTGATTAATGGAACATTAAACACAACGAGTGAGTTATGGTACCAGAAATTACTCAGGTTTTCAGAGAATATCCCCGTATCTTTATCTAAAGGTACTTGAGGGTCTTCTTCTGTCAGCTTAATCTTACCTATTTTTTACCTTATATGATGGAAGATGTGTAATGCCTCCTTGTCGAATGGAACCGCTATCAGAAAATAGAAGAATAAGAAATTATTTTTATAAGTACCAAAAAAAACATCTTATTCATATTAACACACTGTATACAGTGTGTTAACGTCTACATCTACTAATCGTACATGTAGGCACTTATAAAAATGTCTTCACTCAGCATTTGCCACGGACCATTCTTCTATCAGGTTGTTCAGCTTTATCTCTCGGAAATTGATGAGGTATTGCTGCCTAGATTTACTACGCTGAAAGCTGCTTCTTGTCTCATAACTAGTAACAGGTGAAGTGTTATAAGTTGAGTGAGCTCTCTAATACGCCTCTCGGAGTGGTTCTCATACATCCTGTTATGGCACATTAAGCCTGGCTCTGGAACCTATTTAGTTTGCCTTCATAGGCTTCCAAGATGTATACTAGAAACTGAAGATGTACGTATATTTTTAAAGTTTTATTAAAACTAAACAATTACTGCTGTCAAAGGGCTACTAATCTGTGAATAAATATCTCTTAGATAAATTCAGATTTTTAGTTTTACATTATATAACATTGACATGAACGAATCATTTTATGAATTCAATATTATGACATTTAATTTCTTTCAATTTTATCTATAGTTTGTATTTAATAATAATTGATTTCTAATTACATGTTAAATAATTATTATTCTTATTTTTTTATGCCAAACGACTGAATTTGAAGGAGCAATGTAAGTATATCTTTAAGATCTATGTATTACTCATATTCTGCAATAAATGACTGATTTATTGATTGACTTTAGCATTCCGGATCAACAGGACCAAAGCCGTCGCTTTGGAATCAAGGGTCCGCTATTTCCTAAACTTCATACTGAAGAAAACTACTTATGTTGTAAGAAAATCAGCAACCCAATAATCGCACTTTTTCGGTATTAATTTTCTACCTATCTACGACGAATATAGGCATTTACAAAAGTGGCTGCAGTACTAAAATCATAACACTTTATCTAATAAAACCCACAAAGCATACTACTTACTACCTATGTTTCAAACAAACCGATAAACAGAATAACGGCTACTTGTTGCCAAGTCAAGTGCGTAATTTTTATGCGCATTTTACTTCGGCCAAACACTTGGCCAAGGTTGATGACCAATCAGTGATAGCAAAAAAATCGGTCAGTTCTTGCACTCTACTTGTCAAAGTGCTGTTGAAAAGCCCAAATTCCCTAGGCTGCTGTGAAAATAACGGTAAATAATCAACTGTGGGAGAGTCACGTTTTGGTATGAATGGGCCGGCTCGACTGAAATGATACCACAACCGGCGCGAAGCAGCACCTGCGCTGAATTTCACCGAGTGCGGCTACCGGAGGCCCAATCGGGGGAAAGAGGGTTTAAATGTAAAAAAGCAGCGCACTTGTAACTTTACCATAAGAAACTTCATCCAAAGTCCACACATTGATGGCGAATACATGATAGTTCCAATTTTTTCATGTACCAACTGCATTTATTTTAAAGCACCCATTTTTTATACAAAAAAAAATTGACTTAAAATATCAGGCATTCCACACCTCGCCCCGTTCCGTATTCGCAGCCAAAGTACTCACCGCATAGATGCGCCGTTGCATACTTTCTTACATGCACTTTGCCAACAGAGGATTGCACCGCCAATTTACCAAGACAATACCATCACAATACCCTAAAATCACCCTTGCGTCTTACGTGTTAAGGTGCCTAGTCAGTGCAAGTGAACGCATGTCAATCGCGTGTGGGGACTCTTTGATTTTCCGCTCTATTAATTATGGAGCTATTAATCAGTTTTCGGCGTTACAAAAGATTTATTACACAGTCTATAAATACATACTGTGGTTAAACTTGTGGTTAGTAAGTTCAAGTTCGGCTGTGCATGCGCATGTTTCTGGATTTTGGAACAACTAACTCAATGTTGGTAGGAACAAGTTGATAGTTCCCAAACGATATAACGAAGCGTGAAGAAGCATCTCGCGGGCCAGAGGGGCAGTGCCAACGGAAGTGATGCCTTGACATCGCGTCCGTTGAAACTGCAACCTGGTCTCTCCTCTTGCTTATCATCGGTTAGAGGAGAGCTAGTATAACTATGAAAAAAAAACAAAAAGATTTTTTGATTTCCCAGAGGGAATACCGTCAGGGCGTGTAATGGGCCAATTACAAACGACTGGGCAGATAGAGGGTGTTTTGCAAACACCATTTATCTGCCCAGTCGTCGCATCTTGTTCTTTCAATTAAAAATACACATAAAAGTATCAGCCTATCCTATAAAGCTCTCTTACTGCAGGGCAAAGGCCTCCATCATAGAAATGAAGCCATCGCTACTATGATAGGATTAGGCTTAATTACCACGTTTGTGATCACAGACATTCGATTCGAAAAATTCGAATCATACATTTCGTTTGACCCGAGAATCGCACCCAGGACCCCGAATTCACAGCCTGGTACTTAAACCACTAGACCAACAGGAAGTTTGTGTGTAAAAGTACGCATACTTTTGTCTAAAATAACACAATGTTAGTAAATAGTTTCCTTCAGAGGAAGTGACCCCAAAATATTAAAATGAAGCCAACTACGAAACAAGACACAATTCATCATTTATTACCCAGCGACTTTCTTACCCAATACAAACAATACAAGTCCATAAAGTGATAATTAACATACATTACATGGATATTACCATAGCTTAAAAATAGCAAAACTTCCCATTAATTAAACATTTTAACACAAGCTTGGCGAACCTACCTATTAATATTGATACTATCTAATTCTATTATGACCGGAATCTTGGTAATGACACTATATTATTCTGTGGTAATGAATGATACAAAAATACATTACTGAGAGTTACTTAATCAGGTCTTTCACACAATAGTTACGTGCGTAATAAGCACAAAAATTCGGTAAAAGCTTATCATTGTACAAGCAATAAAGCCAAGCACCGTATCATTGTTTAATTTTTATGGCCATAATTTCACGATCCGATGGGTTTTAATATAAGTACGCGAAAAGTGTAAGTTGTAACGGCATATAGGTAACTATGTAAAGATATACAGTAGTAGCATGGTAATGAAAGATTTACATGGATTTCCATACCATTCCGCATACCATCCAGACAATGGCGGCGCGCACCAAGAGGTTTTGCTCCTCGTTCCTGCCCCGAGCCATCAAGGCATGGAATGCCCAGCTCATGTGTTTCCTCCTTCATACAATCCGGGGTCTTTTAGGCGGGGCGTGAAACGGCATCTCAGCAGGCCATTAGGGTGAGGATGGCAGACACAATGGGTACTTTGTTAGTTCTTCTGTGCCTGTCAGCCTCATTTTTGGATTTCACGGCCGCTTACCATCAAGCGGAGTGAGGTCATCCTGATTGGCCTTTCTATAAAAAAAAAAAGAGATAAACCTTTGTATAGCATACGAGATATGCATGGATAAGGAGAATAAAGGAATTTTATAAAATGTATGAGACGAATCCAAGTCTAGCAAATACAATACAAAAGACTCGTGTAGGTATTCTAGATATTAAAAAATTCGCCAAGACTCATTATTAGGATTCCGTAGCCAAATGGCAAAAACGGAAACCTTATGGATTTGTCATGTCTGTTTGTCCGTCCGTATGTCATAGCCATTTTATTCCGAACACTGTTGAAACTTGGTACATACCAAGGTACATCTACATAGATGTACCTATCCTGTCAACCGCATTTTTATACAAAGATGGAAAAAAAAAACAATATATTTTTGGGGTTCTGCATGCTATGATATAATCTGGGGGAAAGAGGGGTTAAAGATTGCCAGCGCACTTGTGACTCGGCGACGGCATTTGCTTACCAACAGGCGATCCGTCTGCTTGTCTGCCACCTATCACATAAAAAAATAAGAACTGAAAAGAAATATTTTTCATCAAACCCGTGTGGTGTATCTAAAGGATAGGTCTTGAAAAATCATATTGAGGTTTTTAAAATCTCGACACTAAGTGACAGTCATATAGACTACGACAACAACACATAATTTCCTGCTTGTAATATCTACACGTGATATCTTGTTTGATTGAACTGGGCTGCCTATTGTGAATTATTTTGCCCAGGTTAAATTAGGTTACTTATATTATATTTCGAAAAAGTAATCAGTTATTTACTGTGGAGAGTTTGTACATATTCCGTGCCAAGAAATGCAATTTGTATTTGCGAACAAGTTACCATTTTTTGTCATACGAGTATTATATGCAAATCTACTTGAACGTGATTTAAGAAAGGGTTTTCACAAAAAAAATACCCGTTAGGTAGTTCATCCAACATATATTTCCGGGAAAACACTAATTGCAAATTACTTAAGGTATAATATCCTATTATATATGTATATTATGTATATTATAGGCCGTGTGGTCCCCGGCAGAGCAGAATAGGCCACCCTCACTCTTACCGAGGTGTCGTAAAAGGCGACTAAGGTAAAGCTGCTGGCATGATCATCAGCACCCAGAGAAGGAAAACTCTGCATTTATATCAAAACCCTCGCCAACCCGTCTGCCAAGCGTGGTGAGTATGGCAACTACCCCTCAAGTGATTGAGGGAGGCCCGTGCCCCAGCAGTGGGGACTTAAATGGGCTGATGATGATGATGTATATTATAATTATATTATATGATAGGTATAGGATAGGATAGGTACCTATCTCGGAGTCAGATCAATGTACCTATGTGATGTTCACACATATCAACCGTTTACGGCTTCGGTGGACAATCTCAACGATCGGCCACGTACGCAGGATATATTATAGTGCTCAAGTGTATGCGCAAACACAAGTGCACTCTCTATTCCCTTACCCTCATATTCAGATGGGACAAAAGCGAGATACGACCGGAGAGGGATTGGGCGCAGGACCAATGGCCTAACATGCTATCCGAGGCACGGGGGTACAAGATCGCCAACTTCCAGACTTCGGGCTGACACTAAGAATTTCGTACTGAAAACTTTGCTACACATTTTTGGCCCGACCCGGGGATCGAACCCGGAACCTCTTGCGCAGCGGTCGCTTTATAGTGCGACCCACTAACTACTACTAGGTATAGGAAGTTCAAACTCATAAGTATTTTCATCGAGGTGTAGAATCTAACATTAACCACAAGCGGTTGCAATCATACCGCTTATAAACATTTAGGTGCGGATATCTTTACAAAACATCTTATCGGACACGGAGAATAGTTCGCCTGATGAAACACCTCACACAAATAGGGGAGAGTAAGGTTAGATGGCACAAGTATACACTCGCAAGCAACCAAATTTGACTCAGGACCTAATTTTCATACATACATACTCACTTCAGAGGCCTATAAATATGAAAATAAATGCGCTTTAGTGATAATTTTAATGTAAGTAATTAGATCAAAAAAAATCTTCTTGTTCTCAGTAGAAATCGACATTCCGAATCAGCGGTAGGTGATAATATGTGTACTTATTTTGAAGTTCATAAGTGATCTGTATGGACCTAAATTGAATAAAGATTTTCTTTTTATCTCAACAAGCCTCCAGAAACATGCCAATTTTCTTAAAATTAGGATTTAGCAAGTTGTCTGTCTTCCTCTATGCAAATTATTATGGGATGCGAAAATCAGTCACAATTCCCTTAATTTCAAGAACTCGGCACGTTTCTGTAATATGTTAAAATAATTAATTGAAATTTGAACACTTCTGAAATCGATTAACAATAAATTTATCACTAAAGCACAGATACTTTCGTATTTATAGGCCTCTGAAATTAGTATGTATTATAGTGCTCAAGTGTCTGCGCAAACACAAGTGCTCTCTCTATTCCCTTCCCCTCATATTCCGATGGGACACTACTGTGCCACGACCAGAGAGGGATTGGGCGCAGGACCAACGGCTTAACGTGCTTTCCGAGGCACGAGGGAACAAGACCGCCAACTTCCAGATTCCGGGCTGTCACTAAGAATTTCTTACCGAAAACTTAGGTACAAAGGTTAGGTTAGGTACGCCACCGAGGCAGTCACAACACAAGACACACAGACAACAACACTACAGTCGTTAACAACAACACGTACATTGACCTGACCTCAAAATACCCAAGTATCTTAAGCACTTGTAAAATAAATATCAGAATCAACGAAGGGAGTCGAATCCGCGATCTTTGGTGTATGTGGGTGGCATATGGCAATGCACCGTCAAGCTAGAAGATGCCGATCATCCACTCGATGGTCTTTATGACATTATTCATTTCTGTTGATTCATATCGCGGTGCATCACCGCATTTTTTAATAGTGACACCAGTATATTTGCTTCTCAGCCTGACGGTAAGCAAGAGGAGAGTCCACGTTGTAATTACAACGAACGCGATGTCAAGGCACTTCGATTCTTACACATCATTTCCGTTGGAACTGATATACGGGCCCGCGAGATGCTTCTTAAACTAAAAAACAATATTTTTTTGGTATTACTCCCTGCGCGCGGCTGTCCCCGAAGCCATAGTATCTAGTTAAATAGTAGTCGCGGGTGGTCAATCTCTTGCTTTGGTTTAGCAGTTTTAACTCTGTTCAATCTTACCTATGTCTCCCCGAAACTGTCTAACTAAAAACATGGTTTTCAAAATTCCGTAATACCTTCGGTACGTGAAACATTTTTAGACACAAGCGACACAGATTTCACAAATGTGTTAGCCTCGTGTTTGGTGGGATGTCTTGATGTTGCTATGAACTACAAGTTCTGGTTATCATTATGTACAACCTGTGGGGTGCGAGTATAGACGCAAATAGTGAGCGAGCGAGAAATGAATAGATGCGCCGCCATTTCTGATCCCATTCTTTATCCGCACAGGTTTTAGAGTACGGTGGATAATATCTGAAAATCTGCCATTTCACTAATTCACCAACCATGCAAAAATGTTGGGTCCAACGCGTACGCGAAAATTGATTCACGCCAAAAGTGGCCGCTTTTAGCGTGAATCAATCAATTTTTCGCGTACAAAAACTGACCCAACATTTGTGCATGGTTATTTAATAAATAGTGTAAGTGTTTGCCGAGAATTTGTAGCCCCGAAATTGTTTAAAATAGATCCGGTTTAGTAGCTAAAAATTAAAATCAATTGGCGTCGGCACACTAGGTGCCCTACCCGTCACCTAAACAGCGCGTATACCACGGGCGTATTCGTAACTTACAACACGCTAATCAATTGATTTACTAGGCTTAGTCCCCTAACGCGAGCCAGTCCCATAAACAAACGCTAAGAACATGCCATCGTATTAACAGATGCTAATCTAGTCAAATTACTCTAAAATTATACCGGTTAATCAGGTTGTAAAACACTGCAATGGCATGCAGTGTTAACAAAACGTAGGCATTTCGGACTGATTATTTCATAAAGTGTATTTTAAGTTGCGCAGGAGTGTTGTGTATGAATTTGAGGGACAGTGCTACGGTGACTGCGCACATAAATTGATTGCTTACAAAATAACTGTTTCTGTTGCATATTGGTTATCACTAAAGGTTCTCAATGTTTTTTTTTCTGTGACTGTATCCCTAAATCTAGCTGTAAGTTTTCAAAATACTTGTAAAATAAAATAAGGTGGCGGGTAGGGCACAACAGCGACGTCAATCGATTTTAATTTTTAATTACTAAACCGGATCTATTTTAAACAATTTCGTGGTTACAACCTCTAGGCAAACACTTATACTATTTATTAAATAACCCTACTTAAAATCAAATTCAACTTTTTTATTTGTGAAACAGGTTAAATGGATGTTTACAATAATTTCTTATGTACAGCCGTGATCTGCCTCGGGGCATACAAATATAAATGAAGAATATAAAAAAACCGGTCTAAGACGCGTCGGGTCTTTTTTTACATTATATCGGACAAACGAACAGACGGCACACCTGATGGTGCCTGACCTGACGGGCTTGGCCAAATAAAGTTTCTTGACACACAGACGGATGGATGGACAACAAAGTAATGATAAGGATTCCACGTTCTTTTCCATTTGAGGTTTTTGAAAGTATTTACACTTGTAATTCGATGGCATCGATTGACGTTGAACGGAGTTAATCGATTTGTGTTGGCAGCTTTGATTGATCGACAGACACTCCATGAAACTTTGACTTTACGAATCGATCGATGCGTTGATTCTTCAAAAATTGACGCTGTTGTCAGTTTCAATGGACATTTATCGACCATTTGACATTCAAATTAATTAGATAAAATACCACCTGCAGCTGACGTCATAAATTAAATTTTTATTGTAACTTGTCCGACTTAATCTATTAATCATAGTATAGGTAAACAGGTAACTGGAGCTTGTCCTATACACCTAAATCATCCAGCTATGTGGGCATTAATTACCTACAAGGTTGCTTAAATGTAATGTTATTTATTCTATATTCTGGTATGTATTATTGTCTGGTGAGTACCGACAAACACATGTTAAAATATCCAAGTCTGACTGATTTCCTCAATCAACTCTTACCTTTCAATAAAACATATTTGGTTCAATTTTAATTGAAGAAGCTAATTGTAGTAACCCGGTGAGCGGTTATCTTTGTACCTCGGACCAAACTAAGAAAGAAGTGGAGTGGAGTCTAACCAGAACCAATTTTGCGCTTCTTATATGCCGCATAATATGATGAAAAAAATCGGGGAACAATGCGCGGACTTCTACGCGAGAATTAAGTGTGCACCAAATGCTATGTATGCTTCGGTGTATAAATGCGAAGGTCATTGATAAATGGCATTTTTTCAGTGCACAAATATATAATATAATATGTATATAATATATATAATATGTAAGTAGTATTTTTGTTGCACCAGATATTTTAACCGGAAAACACTAAACAAAGCTCGTTTTAAAGCTACTACAAAAGCTTCTAGATCTTCTAGACAAAACGAATCTAGGTGTGTTTGTTACTGACATAACCTCTGATCTGACAAGATCTAATATGAATTAACCCGTTATACACCTCGTTAGTAATTTAGACAGGTGCCATTCGATCGAGAGATAAGCAAATTGATCACCAACCTATACTTTTGACAAACCTGGTCCTTGCTACTAGACAGGGATGGTAAACATTTGTAGATTTTTAAATTTACATACTAGTTAGTATACATACGGCGACAAATACAATTATAATGGTAATATAAATAGAACTATAATGGTTATGTACTTTTTTTTCAAAGCCACATCATTATTAACGCTTGATCGTAAATTCTTAATATTTACAAGTTTAAGGATGTTCTTTTCAATACACATTTAGGCTGTTATTTATTAGACGGGTTGAGATGGGGGGGGGGGGGGGGGGTGTAGAGGTAGTCATTTTTTTACTATTATTGTGGGTAGAAAATATAGATATCAAAGTGTTTGGTTAACAAAATCCCCCTATTTCACTTACCTATTCAATAGGTTAAGGTCATACAATAAACTTCTGCAAGCAAAGGTTGTTTGGGTAGCTTAAAGAAAATAATGTTTACTCTTTACAAGATTCTTTTCAATGTAAGTATACTATTTAATATTTATTTTTATTTATGTTTGCTGTGGTTTTTTATTATTTCTTAAGTTTAGGTTAGTTTTTTTTGCTATGACATAGTTTAAATTTGAATATTTACTTTTAGTTGTGTATGTAAAACTTTACTGAAGCATGCCAAGTTAGGAAAAATTTGTGAACTACTTACAACTTTTTTCATCACATAGGTTGGTGAAAAAAGTTATGTAGCACATATACAATTACTCTTTTACTTAGTAGTAATGCAAATAGATTACTACATGCTACAAAAGGTTCATTACCACTGTACTTAACAATTGTTGATCGATTACTATGATCTATGGAGTAATGGCTTGTTATTACAGAGAGATATGCATCGGCAGATATTTATGGCATTTTTAACAGACTATCAATTAAGCCTAATGTGTTTCGTTAGTACAGTCATTTTTCGACATAATTCTTAACTTGTAATTGTTCAGTTTATCCCGGAAAAGGAAGCATTGGTAAGTAGTTACGTTAGTCATTTAATAACATTCCATTTATAATTATAGGTAACTTAAATGAAGTGTAATCTTTTTGTGCATTGAACTGCGCCTTTATTTTGTTGAAATGAACTTTATAGACTCTTAATAGTTTTTATTTAATCAAAATAAAAAACAGCTTTTAGATAATAGTTATTTTAATAGTTATTTAAGGAACAACATTATTTTTTTTATAATTCTCACAACATCTCATACGTTGACCTGATTCCGTACTAAGTAGCCTTAAGCACTTGTGTTACGGATATCAGACAACAGAGGAACACAAATATATACTTAAATACATATATTACACCCAGACTCTGAACAAACACAAGTGTTCATCGCACGAATGTTTGTCCAGGGTGGGGATTGAACCCACGACCTTTGGCGTAAGAGGCAGGGTCACTACCAATTGCGCCATCCTGTCAGTCAATTGTAAACCTAATTGTTAAACAATTGTTAACTTACAGCCAATTTAAGTTACAAACATTGTAACTTAAATTGGCTGTTTGTGGGTGATGAGTGAAGCACTTATTATGCAGGCTATATTCTGATGGTAAATGCATAGACATGCACTCTAAACAGGCTGTGCCTTTTCATAGAAAGCCATACATGAAAAACTGCGCGAAGCCGTTAGTGTTGGGTTGACGTGCTGGGCGAAGTTCTTTCTCTACCGCATCCGTATAGAATCTGCGTCAGTGCCGGTCGAATCTCTCACAGTCAGTGACCACAGATCACTATATATGTAGCAAGCTAGTCAGTGACGTTTTTTCCGAAAATGGCACATTACATTTAAAGCGCGCGTTTTCTCGTTCCATGGGTAAATGGTAGACATAGACAAAAAAGACAATGCCCGGGCCACAGTGGACTAAGAACTCTTTTCAAAAAGATCTATCATAGCGAGGGTCTACAACGTTAATCTTCATCCCCGTCGCTTTCACATGCGCTGTGATTCACTTTTGTTTGGATGCGACAGATATAATCTCATTCGAGACGGTTTCGTTGTAAGGGCTCATTGCTCGAAATAACTAAAATATAGAGTGGGCGGCGGGCCCTATTCAATCGGATAATTACATTCTTCCATACTACTGGGCTGTGACCATTAATTATAGACTGATAATATCATTGGATACAATTTTGCAATGGTATTATAAAGGTGTCCTTTATTAATTAATGTAATTATTTTACGTCCTAGTACAATGTTAAAAAGCCAGCGGCTTGAGAGATGTGATATGACCCTAAAGGGTCATAGATTTTGCTTTTATCCTTTTTATGTAATTAAAAATTGTTAATTAATGTAAGCAATTAGTTCATTTTGTTGTCTATCTCGAAGTCAGATAAATTTGATGTTGTGAAATATTTATATTTATTTTGTGTGTTTTTTTGTTTGCCTGAAGCACAGATTCATCCTAGTTCAGGCAAAGAATAACCTAGGTGTAGTGTTTTATTAAGTTTTTATGTAATCTTATGTTATCTGACGCCCTGTTGGTCTAGTGGTTTAAGTACCGGGCCGTGATCTCGGGGTCCTGGGTTCGATTCCCGGGTCGAGCGAAAATTATGTTGCGAATTTTTCGAACATAGCTCGGGTTTGTGATCACCAATCCGCATTTGGCTAACGTGGTGATTAAGCCTAATCCCATCATAGTAGCGATAACTTGAATTCTATGATGGAGGCCTTTGCCCTGCAGTGGGAAAGTTTATAGGCTGACACTAGCTACTAGCTATGTTATCTGCCCTTATTTTTACTGAATAAACCATTTTATTTTCTATTATAAATAGGACTGCAGGGCGCGGGCGCTTCGTCGGTACTTTCGCTGAACTCGAATTGGGAGAGCTATCTCAATAACACGTCACGTCAACTAGTGAGTGAGTAACTACTGAGTTTGTTGCTGATGTCTTCTCAGTAGAAATCAACATTCCAAACCACTATAACACTTCGCAAGGAGCGAGCGTCCAACCATTTATACAGAATGTTTCATTTCATGTCAAGCCGAAGACCAGGATAGAGAAAAAATATGCGAAAATTGTGACCTGGTGTATTGTGAACACATTTTTTGTAAATATTGACCTTAGACAATCAACAATGGTACCGAAAAAGGATATAGTCTAATAGTAGAGAATGATTCAAGGTAAATGTTAAGTAAATAATTAAAATTGATTTGGACATATTTGACATGCGTAGCATGTGTTACGTTGATGAATGATAGTAAATACCTTTTGACATGTTATAGTTTGGCTTTGAAGGACTGTGCCTAATTACGGTAATGGTATATATTGGTATTTGGTCATAGATAATGCTTTGTTTATTCACTCAGACAGTGACACATTTAACTGGTCTCAGCGTTGTTTTCAAACAAACTCACATCACTGTTTTCGAATTAAAAACTGTAACGTTTAATCGCAATCATCATCAGCAACCCACACTCGTCCACTGCTGGACATAAGTCTCAATAATCGCAATATTTGTACGTAACATGGCGTGTATTAAAATTCTTTTTTTTCGTAGACTTGTACGTACATACATAGCTCTTACAAATCGTCATAAATGAAAAAATATAATTTTCATGTATGACGATTTGTAAGAGCTGTGTACGAACGATGCTCGCATTACCAACTGAATCATGGTTACACGTTGCAGAAACTATCCGATAAGTGCAGGTTTCCTCACACTTTTTTCCCTCACCACCGGATCAATGGTAGAAATACGCACATAGATTTGAAAAATCCATGCATGGATTCGAACCTCGACCCTCGCAAGGAAGGCGCGTTCTTATGCTCAGTGGGAGCTACCATCACTCTGGTAGTTTCTTTAATAAGCTGGTTTATCAAAAACAGACTATAATTAATCAAGACGGGAATTAACACGATATTTATTATATGATACAACATTGTGTACTCACATATTTTGCCCGACGTTTCGGCTACGTTACAGCAGCCGTGGTCACGAGCGTCAGTCCGCTCGTTATATCACATAATAAATATCGTGTTAAGTAAATTATAGTTATGCAACGCGATTATCTAAAAAATTATAAAAACAGACTAATTAGAAAATTAAATAAATCCGCACCTGTACGTAGGTAATTCATCATTCCATTCCGTTGAAACCAATGACAAATAGTCAATTAGCCTTATTCAAAAGTAGGTGTGGAAATTCACAAAATGGACGCAAAATCACAGAAATTCCATTAAGTATTTCTGAGTGTCCAACAGATTACTATCTAATGGCAAGTTCATAAATCAACATGTCTCGTTGGGACCCCTCGGCCCTACATTACGGACGGGTAATAAAGATCAGTTCGGCTATCGCACCTGTCAGCGATCACCTGGAGTGACATGAACACTTGCTGTCTGTGTAGGTCGGCGTGTAATTGCAGATATCGTTTGCTTAGTTAGGATTTGGGTACATTAGATACTTTTATACTATTCATTTTTAATTTATTTTTTAATATTTATTTTTACTTCGATCCCTCGATTTTATTAAAACGGCGAAAAGATATTGCCTATCCTACCTCGCACACAAATCTAGCGTTCTCCTCACGGTTCTTTGTACATAACTAACAGTTATGTACGCAAGATATGGTGCACAAGTGTGTGCAAGAACCCAAATGCACTGTCTATAACCTACCCTCATATTCCCATGGGAATCCGCGATTGGACCGTTGTTGGTGTATGCGCCTTATCTTATTTGTATAACCCCCAGACTAGTATTATAATATCTGTGCCCCAGCATACTTCCGGAACTAGCTACCTTCCCATAATATGTTATCTAAGAAGAAGAACCAACTGCCTAAGTAGTTGGTTCTTCATATTATATATATAATATCGTATTAAATAGTATCGTATTATATAGTATAGTAAGTCTTTGGTATGGCGTTGTCATTCTATACAAATCTGACGTTATACCATAGATTTATCCACGGACAAAGGTTGGTCGAATCGGGCCTTAGTATGGGTGATTCTCCGATTTTTGTCCTTCCGGTTTCTTCACGTGTAATTTCCATAGGCTCAAAAATATTGTTCAAATTTGAAGTTTATATTGAAATCAGAAGAAGGTTAAATTGAAAGAAGGGTATCTTTACGTGTTCTTATTTCAACTTAAAATTCTAAATTTAACAATACTTTTAAGCCCATGGAAATTAGACGCGAAGAAACCGGAAGGTCAAATTTCGGAGAATCACATATTCTTATTCATTTATTCACATAAAATTCATAACATCACTGTACATAATGCAATAAGCATAGTAGAAAAAAAGGCAGATTACAGAGCCATGTTACAAATTACCTTTACCGGGCACTTGTGAAAAAGGTTCGATTACATTGATTGAAATAGATAAAATACCTAGCCATTATACTTGTCTACTTCTCTGGTTAAAAGTAAATTAAAGTTTGAGACCAAATCATATTATTTTTTTAATTTTGATTAAGTGTCGCAGGAACAAATCGCTGACACTAAAATTAGTCAGTGTGCTTACACCTTATCAAGGTACGCAGTAAATTATTTTATTACCAATCAATACTGGGACGTATCATTTGAGAATTTCCTAGAATTTCATTTATCAATAAGTAAATTGAGCTCGGTCAATCATTGCCTAAATGAGATTCACTTCTGACTTGCTTAATAGTTTGGCGTTTTAGAACAATTAACTTCTTTTATTGCACGCCTACACATTGCCTTTATAACCGTTCAGTTTTTTTGTGCTATTAGCGTCATATTCTAGAATTTTTTACCACCACCAACGCCCACATCCCCGAACTCCACGAAGTATAACAAACTTGTACACCTGTGCGGATAAAGAATGGGATCAGAAATGGCGGCGCATGTATTCACTTCTCGCTCGCACACTATTTGCGTCTATACTCGCACTCGTGGGGTGTGAGTATAGACGCAAATAGTGTGCGAGCGAGAAGTGAATAGATGCGCCGCCATTTCTGATCCCATTATTTATCCGCACAGGTTGTATAAGTTAGTATAATTAAGAACAAATTAATGTTTTGCAATACCCTAACAGGGTGCAATAGCATAATAATGTTAAGGCGACGGGTAGGGCACACTAGCGACGCCAATCGATTTTAATTTTTAGCTACTAAACTGGATCTATTTTAAACAATTTCGGGGTTACAACCTCTCAGCAAACACTCATACCATTTATTAAATAACTATGCACAAATGTTGGGTCCGTTTTTGTACGCGTAAAATTAATTTACGCCATAAGTGGCTGCTTTTGGCGTGAATCAATTTTTCGCGTACGCGTTGCACCCAACATTTGTGCATGGTTATTAAATAAATAGTATAAGTGTTTGCCGAGAGATTGTAACCCCGAAATTGTTTAAAATAGATCTGGTTTAGTAGCTAAAAATTAAAATCGATTGGCGTCGCTAGTGTGTCCTACTAGTCGCCTTTAAAGGCACGGATTGTATTGTATATAGTTGTTAAAATAAATACTTAGATGTGTGCGATAAAAACCGCGCCCTGAAAACTTAGCTCTTATTAATTCTTTAGAAATCCAAGCGATACATACAATTTTGATACAATTTAAAATAAATGGTTGTATTTCAAAAACACTTCTTCAAGTGGTCATAAAATTACTTAATTTATTTAACGTAGCGAGTAAATTACTATAAACGGCCCCGGCGGCATTTGCGATTATAATTAAATCAGCTTAAAATTCAAGTACCCAAAATTATGTGTTAAATGTCGACCTGTTTTTCCTTAGCAGCTCATACAATATTCCATTTTATACAGGGTGTACCTACGAACATTTACATCCCTTTAAACACGTATTCTACAAACGATTCTGAACTATGACTTTTCGAAAATCGCATAAAAAATCGGTCACATGAACTCTAGAACAATAAATAGAAATAAATTTAAATAACCACTAAGCCGCATGGAAATGTATACCTACATCTAGTTCATACTGTACAGCTATAAAAATAATTAATCACCTACCTTTAGAATTACAATTGGAAGTTAACAAAAATATTTTTAACGAAACTTAAAAGAAATATTAGTTATAATATTATATTATAGCGTAAGCGGATTCTATAATGATAAACATATACTAGAAATTTAACTTAACTTTTTTTTAACCGCTCACTAGAAATTTAAGTTAACTTTTTTTTTTCCTTGTTTTTATGACTGCTGTGGCAAGATGTATTGTGTCTGTTTCAACCCTTTAATGCTTACAATGTAGGTTAGCCGGTATTCGTCGCTTCTGTTTTTTTTTGTTTTTTTTATGAGTTAATTGTAGTATAAGTAGGTTTATTGTATTGTATGGTTATGTATGTTTATTTAGTCATATTATATATTACTCACATGTATGTTTATGGATATAAATTTAGTTAGCCGTCATACATATTTCTGCATCGCCTAATGGTTGACTGGTAGAGAATGCTGTATAGCATTAAGTCCGCCAATTGTACTTTACTTTCTTGTGCAATAAAGAATAAATATAATAAAATAAAATATAATTACTGATGTGTAATTGCTATGCCTAAACAAGTAACATAATGTACTGTACCTAATTATACTTCATCTTCATTCATTAATTTTTATTCATGAAATGCAATAAACACACATAGGTATATGGTTGGTATAAGGGAAGCCATTTCTCACATTCCTAACATGACTTGGTCATTTTGTGTGGGGACTCAAAAAAAAATCGAAAAGATCATAGATCAAAATTTGTTCATAATGATTGGTAGAACAAGTGATTATAGGGATACAAATGTTCACAGATACACCCTGTAAGCCATTCAAAAAAAATATTACCAAAGAAGTGAGCCGATAAACGCTCAGATGTAAGCAGAAAACTGGGCCCAAACCTCTTGTGCCTAAGCCCGGTTATGCTGTAAGCCGACTCTGGCCATTTGTCTATCACACTATGTCCATCCAGAAAACTTCAAGAGACGTGCGTACACCTTTCTGTATCCTCTCGACTCTCGTTTTTACGTAACTCGCTTCAAAATTTGAAAAGTATTAAGTATCGCGTCTCGGCGAACAGAATATAAGGAAAGGATGGGACCCTAACTCTCTAGTGAGCTTAGCGCCTCTTAGTCTAAGACACTAAGTCCCTAGAGCCCTAGCCCTGCCCTAGCATAATTTGAAGAGAGTTTGCTCCCGGGTATTAAGCGGGAAGAGTCGACGTTCGACGACCCAATTGGAACAGTGGTAGTGAACGCTGCCTCTGATACAAGGGTTGCGGGTTCGATCCCCGCACAGTCTAAACATTTGTGTGCATGAACATGTCTGTTTGTATTGGTCTGGGTGTTGTGTACTATTCATTATAAGTATGTATTTACAAAAGAAAAGTATTATATGTATATATTTGTAATCCCACTGTTGATTCTGATATCCGTAACACAGATGATTGAGCTACCTATCTCGGAGTCAGATCAATGTATGTGATGTTGTGAAATATTATTTATTTAAGAGTCAGGACGGTATGTAGGAGGGGAACTGCTGACAGTCGATCAGGCTCACTCGACTGATCATAGTAACGGCTAAAGGTGTCTTGCCCGCAGCGGGAGAAATGAGTTGAAATCTGTTTATTGTTGTTAATAACATAGTTTATATAGAACGTTAATCTTATGAACAATAAAAAGGTAGTTGCTAGTGTGCCGTCGGTGTAGAGTGCCGACGGTGCACAAAGACGGTCCATCGGTCAGGCGCGTTGCATGTAGGTCGTTGCTGAGTTGGTTTGTGCGACGTAGCTCGTACAAATGAGAAATAAAGAAAAGTTCTCAAAGCGAGGCGATTGACGTAAAGAACTATTTTTCATTAACTCCAAGTTAGTGTGGTTCATTAGGGGTATCGCTCTGATCTCTAAGATGTTCATGGGCGGCTGTGATCACTTACTGTGACTGGACGCTCGTTTGTCTTACGAAATCAGATCAATATTAAGATGTTGTATGAATTTACATTCACAAATTACCTAATTCCAAGCAGAAACTGAACAGATAAGACGATTAGAGACATACAAACCGCGCCCAGCTATCAAAATCATATTTAAACTTAACATTTCCTTATTCTAGGCGATTAATTGGCCCGGAGTACGAGTTAGGGTGACCAGCTGCTACTATTTGTTATTATTACTATTTGATTATCAACTAGAATTGCAAAGCTATCGATAGTATTTCTATCGATTTTACATCCTAATACTCGGTAATACAAACCTCAACCACCTTGTGTCGGAATTAATAAGATGAAGTGAGTGAAGATAAATGTGTATGTGTTAATGCGTGTTTGCGTGTGTGTATCGGCTAATTGTCTCCAGTAGTCTACATGTTTAATAATGCTAGCAGTTAATTTTTATTTTCTAAAAAGAATATCCATGGGAGCTCTGCCTACAAACTGTGTCACAGTTTGGCAGATGTGGAGTTCGTAATTTATGGATTATTTTAATAAAATTAAAAAAAAACTTATACTATTGAAAGAGAGAGTGATTTTATCTAATCTTAGTTTGTAATTAACAATATATTGTATAGATGATATGTTTTCCCTATTCAATAACATTGCAGTCCACTAAAGACCATTCATTATCATCTATCATCATTCAGTTGGTCTGGTTTATCTGTTAAGAGGCTGCGAATGTCAGACGCCAGACGACGCTTTATTGCAAGACCGAGGCCAGAATTTTGAATGCTATGTTTATTCTTTCGAAAATATAGGCCAATAGATAGATATATTGCTCTTTGTTGCACAAAACACAAAACTAAAACGCAAGGTATACATAGATACAATGTACAATTTAGGCGGTCTTATCGCTGGGAGCGATCTCTACCAGACAACCTTCAGCTAAAAGACATTAGATAGAAGAGGGGAGGGTGGTGCAATCCTTCTGATATTCAAATTGATTAAAAATGCCAATGTAAGTTACTAATTTGAATATTTTATTTTTTGGTTCAATATTTTATTATCAATGTTTTTTTTAATTTTACCGGAAGTGACGCATTTGCTGGCCTACTTTTAAGGTTACGTGCTGAAAGGGTAACAAACGGGACCCTATTACTTAGACTCTAGTATTGGTCTGTCGCGGGTTTTAAGACTCTATTAGGTCCAAGCAAGTTGTCCCGAGACAACGCACTCGACACACAATAGCAGTGTTAAAAACGATACAATCCAACGATTCTTATTATTAGGATCACTTTGCGGCACTTCACTGCACAAATAAACACCAAACTTGCAATTTTAAAAGGTTTTAAATATTGGGCTGTGTGGTCCCCGGCAGAGTAGAATAGGCCACCCTCACTCTTACCGAGGTGTCGTAAAAGGCGACTAAGGTAAAGCTGCTGGCATGATCATCAGCACCCAGAGAAGGAAAACTCTGCATTTATATCAAAACCCTCGCCAACCCGTCTGCCAAGCGTGGTGAGTATGGCAATTACCCCTCATGTGATTGAGGGAGGCCCGTGCCCCAGCAGTGGGGACTTAAATGGGCTGATGATGATGATGAAATTATTAAAACCTTTGAATTGCATCAGCCCACGCCGCTTGTTTTAGCCCTACCCGCAGAATCTCGAGTCTGTATCTCATTTATCCGTCGTGGCCAGACAGTTGATTTTTTTAAATGGGCCTCGCCCTAATTGGCGATAATAGATTGTTCTGATAATTCAGAACATAGACTAAGATCTGTAAATTTTGTGCAATAATGTGTAAGTGGCTCTACCTTACAGGAGCTATAACACAATCCTGTGAGATTTGACCTGGTTCCCCGAAAAATACGAAGTATGGTCAGCCTACTCGTACGAGTGGTCCGACTCATTATGTACTCACATTAAAGTGTATTCAAATAGTTACCCACTAAATGATTATAATATAAACATATCGCTGAATGAACAAGGACTTTTGTCCAATGTATACAAAGCTGAAGGAGTGATTGGACTGACAATGTTGGCAGTAAAATATGGTGAATACTAGGTAACTAGCACCTTTATTTATTAATTGCGGGAATGATTGAAGGTAGTGATCGTTCATATCCTATTTAATGCATATAAAGTAGTTAATTTAGGACGTAAATTTGACTGACCGGATGGCGCAATTGGTAGTGACCTTGCCTCTTACGCCAAAGGTCGTGGGTTGGATCCTCACCCTGGACAAACTATGAGCGTATTTCTACCATTAGCTAGCTAGCACGTTTCGGATACTTTCTTCTCCAATCATTTAAAAATAGTTTCATCAACTGATGGAAAGCGATTGCCGCCGCCTTTAGACACCTGCATCAACAGTGCAGTCTCAATTTCGCTGCCAATTTTAATATATTTTAATAATAATAATTAAATCCCCCTCTCTCCCGGAATGGGCCTTTTGTACTCTCACTCACGCAGCGAAACACAGCACAGACGCTGCCTCACTAAGGTTTTCTGTGAGGCTGTGGTATGATGCCGAAGCGTGACTCTCCCATAGTCAAAGGTTGTTGTTGAGTAATAAATGGCGTAACTAAATCGACTTTTTCTTCAAAATTTTCGATGTCACAGCTGTCGCTAAGATGAAGATGTTGACTTCCTTTCTTTCTGAAACATGATTCAGTTGGTCTGGTTCCCCTGTTTGGGTTGCGAAGGTCAGACGGTAATCGCTTGATTGTAATGACCAGACTTAATTACCAAATCGTCATGATGGCGTGGTATCTATACCACGCCATCATGACGTACCCCATGACGTGACCGTGGGATAGCCATGCTTCGGCATGAATAGGCCGGCTCGACAGGAGTTATACCACGGCCTCACAGAAAACCGACGTGAAGCAGCACTGTGTACCGGAGGCCCAATCCAGGCGAAAGGGGGGCTTAAAGGTAGGCAGCGCAATTGTGTCTCCACTGGTGTCGCTGGAGTCCATGTAAGTTTTATTTATGTGAAAGGTGGCAGACGAGCAGACTGATCGCCTGTTGGTAAGCAATTGCCGCCGCCCATAGACACCCGCGACACCAGTGGAGTAACAAGTGAGCTGCGTGAGTGAAGGTACCAGAGGCCCAATCCGGGGGAAAGGGGGGCTTAAAGGTTGGCAGCGCAATTTTGTCTCCACTGGTGTCGCGGGAGTCCATGGGCGGTGGCAATCGCTTGCCATCAGGTGATCCGTCTGCTCGTCTGCCATCATCCGCCCATTTAAGTCCCCACTGCTGGGGCACGGGCCTCCCTCAATCACATGAGGGGTAATTGCCATACTCACCACGCTTGGCAGACGGGTTGGCGAGGGTTTTGATATAAATGCAGAGTTTTCCTTCTCTGGGTGCTGATGATCATGCCAGCAGCTTTACCTTAGTCGCCTTTTACGACACCTCGGTAAGAGTGAGGGTGGCCTATTCTACTCTGCCGGGGACCACACGGCCGTCTGCCATATATCCCATAAAAAATCCGGGCTTTAAAGCAAGAGTTTTGGTCGCAACCGGGAATTACACGCTAACATGAAGAAATAAGAAGTATTCTTTGTGAAATTGAGTCCAATTTGACAACCCTAAAACGCCGTATAACTAATCTTACAATTTTCCTTACAATTCTAAGAATGTCTACTATTTAGCAATACCATTTAAGATACACATCTGGAGGTTAAGTTAATTTGCCCAATCGGCTTTTAATTAAGAGCGAGCATTATAGATAGAAGCAGATAGAATCGCTACGAAATTATTTGTAATGCGTACCGGTTCCTCTGACGCGTTGATATCTTTTCAAGATCGTAGCAGTGTTCTGTGCTACGAAGTAATACGTAAACTTTGAATACAAAAAGTGTATTTTACGCCATAATTGCGTTAGTATTTTGATGAATATTGAAAGGGAGGCAAACGAACAAGCGAGTTACCTGATGGTAAGTGATCACCGCCGCCCATGGACATCAGCCACGCCAGAGGGAGTGTAGATGCGTTGCCGGCCTTTTAGGAAGGTATAGGCTCGTTTCTTGAAGATCTTTATGTCGTACCGGTTCGAAAATACTGGACTGTATATCAGCTGGGTAGTTTCGGCAGAATCTTGGAACATACAAACATATTTACATACTTACCGTGGGAGAGCCACACTTCGGCATGAATTGGCCGGCTCGATTGGAGTGATACCACGGCCTCACAGAAAACCGGCGTGAAGCAGCACTGTACTGTGTTTCGTTGCGTGAGTGAGAGTACCAGAGGCCCAAATCGGGGGAAAGGGGGTTTAAAGGTTGGGTGTCCATGGGCGACGGCAATTGATTACCATCAGGTGATCCGTCTCCTCGTCTGCCACCACTTAAAAATAGAAGATTTTTTATTTGATAGGAGGCAGACGAGCAGACGGATCATCTAATGGTAAGCGATTGACGGCGCCCATAGACACCCGCGACACCAGTGGAGTCACAAGTGCGCTGCCAACCTTTAAACCCCCCTTTCGGGGGAAAGGGGGGATTGGGCCTCTGGTACCTTCACTCACGCAGCTCACTTGTTACTCCACTGGTGTCGCGGGTGTCTATGGGCGGCGGCAATTGCTTACCAACATTCATTATTTATTTATTTATTTTTTCACAATTACATTAGTACTTTCCAACACATATATATATACACACTAGGTACACAAGGCTGACGTCCGTGGCACTCACTCAGCTGGCCCTACTGAAAATCAGCGTCATGACCTTTTTCAGGGTCATGACATAGGCTGAGTGGGGGCCATTTATGTTGGAGGTCACAACACACAATATATTATTTGCACTGCCTGGTTATTAGTACTCATTATTTTGTTTTTCCTTTGTTTTGTTTTGTTTTTATTTTCTGTATCTATTTTGTTTTTCTTTTTGTTTGTTTGTTCTTTTGTAACTAATGTTGTACTCGTATGTAGTGTTGTGATGTCCAAAATAATAAATTGTTCTTTCTTTCTTTCTTTCTTTCAACAGGCAATCAGTCTGCTCGTCTGCCACCTATCACATAAGTAAAACTCACATGCATAGACTGCTAAAATCATTCCTTCCTTTATTGTAAAAAACCGTCACATTGGTCAAAAGAACTATACAATTGTTTTACTCGTTTTAATTTTCAAAACACATTAATGTTGCATTCTGTAGTTCCTGTTGAATGTTCTCATAAGCGCAGACCTTGTGTTATTATCACTTATGTTAATACAGTTACTAGTACAACACATTGTGTGAACATCCCGGAATCGAGGGCGCGACCTTGCCAAGCCTCACCCATAAGCAATTTTACTGTAATCCGATCACCAACCAGTATTTTCCAAAGTGGGCGGTACAGCCCCCTAGTGGGTGCTGCTGGCCTAATTAGGGGGGCGGTAGGAGACCCAGAAAATGTTTATTTCAATTGAAGTTCTGGTGTACTATATGCGGAGCGCTAGAGTTATTTGTTTCAACTAGCGGCTTGGTGTAATATTATGCATGTATTTTATTATTACATATAAACATCCTGAATTTGCTTTATCTATCAAAAAAAACGCCTCAGTTGCACAGTTATGAGATCTAAGCATACATGGGTTCTGTTGCGAGGACGAGGAAACGATTACCACGTCCTCGGCGAGTGCATAGCGCTGCACCGGCAAGGCGGCACCTAGGAGCACACATGATCTCAGCAGACGCGATCAAAAGCTCCCCCATCAGCTTAATGGACAACATTTCATATTTTTAACATGTCCATATTGTTTTTTTATATGAAAATAGACATAAAATGAACAGACCCATATTTTTTCTTTTTTCAAAATTTGGCCATTTTCATGCATAAAATAATTATTGAAATTCTTTATATTCTAAATAGACGTAAGCGCCAAATGACGTCATCGGACGGCTGAATACAGCGATATTCCTTTGCTTATTATTGTTTTAATAAAAAAAAGGTACTACTGTCAAAGGTAAATAATACTAGTGTCAACATTGTCAACGTCATTCATACATTCAACGTTGACAAGTTGTCATTTTTTTTGACAGTTACATGTCATGGGTTTGGCATTTCGTAAATTTAAAACTATAATGTGCTAAGCAAAGAAATATTTTACATTCTGCCGTCCGATGACGTCATCTTACGTTTTTTAGTTTTTATTTTTTTTCTCAGTAAATAAGCAATATAAAAAATTTATAAATATATATTCGAGCAGCGGAAAAGTAAACAAAGAATTGGTATTTTTTGTTTCAGAGCTTAGCAATTTTGAAATGTTGTCCATTCTCGGGTTTATTCTGGAACTGGAGCTACATGAGGTGCTGTAATAGGTTATGGGGCTGCCACAATAGATCTTCTACTGGTCGCAGTGGCTATGAGACGCAGGGCTCACCCCATTTCTAACAAATAATAATAATAAGCATACATGGGGAGAAATAGCCAACACGACTTTGTTTTATAATAACCACCAGACGACTACGGCTACGGCGGCCAGTCTCAACGATCAGCCACGTACGCAGGATATAGTATAGTGCTCAAGTATGTTCCGACCGGAGAGGAATTGGGCGCAGTACCAACGGCTTAACGTGCTTTCCGAGGCACGAGGGTACAAGACCGCCAACTTGCAGACTTCGGGCTGTCACCAGGAATTTCTTACCGAAACTTAGGTACAAATGTTTGACCCAACCTGGAGATCGAACTCGGGACCTCTTGCGCAGCCGTCGCTTTAATGTGTGACTCACTAACCACTGCGCCACCGAGGCAGTCGAGTTCTATACTTAACCTTCATAGATAAGATACATATTCCTGTGTCAGAGAGTAGACCTGGCAAAAACTCTTTCAAAAAAAATTATTTCAAAAGATTAGAAAATTTGCATCTGGATCAGTGCAGAGATGCGGAACAGTGAAATGCTCTATCGACTATCAGATATATCCGTGATTCATTCACACTGACACTAAGAATTTCTTACCGAAAACGTAGGTACAAATGTTTGGGAACCACTGACTCACTACGTGCTAAACGTATCTACTTATTCGTAATAAGAGCAGGATTATCATAAATAAGAAAACAAGATAATTTTTGTAACGTGGTTCTCGACGCTTCGGCATGAATGGGCCGACTCGACTGAAACCACTGCCTCACAGAAAACCGGCTTGAATCAGTAACTTCACTTAGTTTGGCCGAGTGAGAGAGATACCTACCGGAGACCAGGAGGAAAAGAAGTTCATAGGTCGACAGAGCACTTGTTACTCGGTCGGATGTCGATGGACGGCGGCTATCGCTTACCGTCAGGTGATCTGCCTACTAATCTGCCACCTATGGCATAAAAAATCATCATCTCAGTGTGTCATTTCCTGTTTACGTTCAAAGCCTGGTGAAGAAGGTAGTTCTGGAGCAAAGACAATATAACCTCCTTGCTTTGGAGCCCCAGGTACGCTTGATATACCAAGTACAATGGAGTGAAGCGAAACATTCAGGTTTCCTCACGGTGATTTTCCTCACCGCCGAGCGAATGATAGAAATATGCACATAGATTTGAAAAATGGAGAGGTGCATGCTCGGATTTGAACCTACGACCCGTTCAGAAGGTGCACGTTCATATCCACTGTCCACTGAGCTACCATAGCTAAATTTCGACGACCCGTTTGGATCAGTGGTAGTGAACGCTGCCTTTAGTCCAAGAATTGCAGGTTCGATCCCCGCACAGTACAATCATCTGTGTGCATGAATATGTCTGTTTGTATTGGTCTCGATGTTTTCTATGTATTATAAGTACGTATTTACAATAAAAAGTATTATATGTAAATATTTGTAATCCCACTGTGGATTCTGATATCCGTAACACAAGTGCTTGAGCTACCTATCTCGGAGTCAGATCAATGTATGTGATGTTGTGAAATATTTATATTTATAGCTGATCTTACTGATGTAACTTCCTTTTGTATATGATACGGATATGACAACTTCTCGTTGGGTTATACAACCTGTACTAATTCATCCTATTCTCACTTTAGTCGTTTTTGATATTAAGCTGATAATTGAATGACGGAATTGAATAACGGAAAACCGGATTTCCCATACATCCCAGTTTTTGCCGGAAGCTAAAACACGACATGTTCCTAAGCTACTATACCTACCACGTTGGCGCTGTGAGTAGCGCATCGCACTTTAAAGCGACGGTCTCGGGCTCAATCCCCGGGTCGAGTCATTACCTAAATCTGAGTTTTTTTGTTACGCTAAAAAATTATTACCGCCAAAAGCGGGCACGAGCATGAATCAATTTTTCGCGTACAAAAACGGACCCAACATTTGTGCATGTTTTTTTAATAGATAGTATAAGTGGTTGACGAGGGGTTGTAACCCCAAAATTGTTCAAAATAGATCCGGTTTAGTAGCTAAAAATTAAAGCATCGCTAGTGTGCCCTACCCGTCGCCTTAAAAAAAAATCTCAGTGTCAGCCCGAAATCTGGAAGTTCGCGATCTTGTGCACTATATGTCCTGCGTCGATGGTTAATCATTAGAACGAGGTCATTATTAATCATAATATCCTTTTTTTATGATGTAGTTGGCAGACGAGCCCACGAATCACCTGATGGTTAGCGATTACCGCCGCCCATGGACACCTGCAACACCAGTGGTGTCACAAGTTTGCTGCTTACCTTTTAACCCCCCTTCCCCTGGATTGGGCCTCCGGTACCCTCACTCACGCAGCAAAACAGCACATGCACTGCTTCACACTGGTTTTCTGTGAGGACGTGGTATTACTCCGGTCGAGCCGGCCCATTCATGACGAAGCTTGGCTCTCTCACTGTTAAATATACTTTCTCACTGCTAACCGATTACGACTACAGCAGGCAATCTCACCGATCACCCACGTACGCAGAATATTTAGAGTGCTCAAATGTGTGCGCAAAAACAAGTGCTGTCTCTATTCCCTTACCCTCATATACCGATGAGACATCAGGTGACACGACCGGAGAGGGATCGAGCACAGGTTGGTCCTGTGCTCGGTCCTGAAATCGATCGTCGTGCTTCATAACGTGCTTTCCGAGGCACGGGGGTACAAGACCGCTAACTTCCAGGCTTTGGGCTAACACTAAGAATTTGTAACCGAAAACTTAGGTACACATTTTCGGCCCGACTTTAAGGTGTCGCTTTAAGGTGACGGGTAGAGCACAATAGCGACGCGAATTGATTAAAATTGTTAGCAACTATACTGGATATATTTTTAACAATTTTGAAGCTGCAGCCTCTCGAAAAACACATTATTTATTTAATGCTTATACTTAACTTTGCGTCTGCTTTTGTACTCGAAATTTGAATTACCGCCCAAAACGGCCACTTATGGGGTCAATACAAATTTCGAGTGCAGAAACAGGTCAAAAAGTAGTGCACAATTATTGAATAAATTGTGTTTGCTTAGAGACTCCCCCTCTGAAATAGTTTAAAATAGATTCGGTTTAGTAGCTAACAATTTAAATCGATGTGTGTGGTTAGTTAGGGCTACCCGCTACGCCATCGAGGACATTGTTATATCTACCACTGACACAGCTGACGATCAGAGGCCTTACCATGTTTGAAATACTATCCTCGCTATCCAAAACTATTGCTCTGTCCCTTTCACATGCACCACAAAAAAAGGGACAAAGCGATAGTTTTCGATAGCAAGAACAGTTTTTCAAACTTATGGTATGTATTTGTAATTTTGTAATTATAATTCTCACAACATCTCATACGTTGACTTGATTCCGTACTAAGTAGCTTAAGCACTTGTGTTACAGATATCAGACACCAGAGGAACACAAATATATACTTAAATACATATATTACACCCAGACACCGAACAAACACAAGTATTCATCGCACGAGTGTTTGTCCAGGGTGGGGATCGAACCCACGACCTTTGGCGTAAGACCTTTGGTCACTACCAATTGCGCCATCCGGTCAGTCAAATGGTCAGTGAAATGGTAAGGGTACAAGATCTATGGGTTACGCATTGTAGTACAATCAGCTGTCGAACAATAGTTTGTTGACTGCAATAGTCATTGTGAGCTCATAGCGAGCAAACCCGCGGGCGGTGCCATTAGTTAATTTCCCCACAAGATAGATCTCCTATATAGATAAGCTTACTTTGTGAAACGGCTATTGCCTTCAGTAATAATATTTTTGTTGCATGTAACTAAGTATATTATATACGTACCAATATACAGGAAGTGTTGTGGTTGCATCTTCACAACCACTTATGGTGGGGTTCATTGACTTCTAAAACAGCATTTTAACATTTAATGATATGACAATATAATATTATTTTTGATGAAAAACTGACAAATTTGTTGAACAACGGTTTTTACGGCTAAGGCTGGATTCGACAAATCTTTATTCGTGGAAAATCTAAGAATAACGTCAGATTTGTTCAGAATGACAGCGCTATAGCATAGATTTGGTATCGGAATTAGATTGATTGAATCCGTCATTTATATGACACTAGCTTTTGCCCGCGACTTCGTCTGCGTTCACACAATATCTTTATAAATTATAGCCTATGTGTTATTCTGATCTATAAGCTACATTACTGTAAAGTTTCATTAAAATCCGTTAAGTAGTTTTTGCGTGAAAGAGGAACAAACATCCATCCATACATCCATCCAAACAAACTTTCGCCTTTATAATATTAGTAAGGATAAAAGACATTTTAGGAAAAATAAAATTAATGAATGAAGACGTAGCCCAAAGGATTGCAAGCCTCAAGTGGCAATGGGCAGGGCACATAGCGAGGAGAACAAACGGCCGTTGGGGCGGAAGAGTCCTCGAGTGGGGGCCACGTACAGGAAGTCGCAGCCGTGGCAGGCCCCCCACAAGGTGGACCGACGATCTGGTGAAGATCGCGGGAATCCATTGGATGCGGGCGGCGCAGGACCGATCTGTGTGGAGAACATTGGGGGAGGCTCATGTCCAGCGGTGGACGTCTATTGGCTGAAATGATGATGATGAAAGTGAATGAAACGCACAATAACTCACTACTACAAACTTAACTTAATGTTAAAATAAAAAATACGATAGCTGAAATAATACTCGCTCATAGGGATCAGGCCGCCTTCATTTTATATCTCTTGTGCCTGTTATACTTACCTACGTAGTTTTCACACTTTCCTTTAAGCGCAATATATGTACATTCATTTATTCATGTTTTAAAACAAATCAGGCCCTGTAGTAGTCCCTACAGTGCGGATATTCGCAGGGCGAAGGTACAGGTCTCTTGTAGCTTAAGTGGGTCCAGAATTTAAACATTTCGTGCTAGAAATGTTTCGTACTGAATAAATACAAAAACAAAATTTGTTTATTTGTTAAGGGTAGGTCGCACTAGCGAAGCCTATTTCTAGATCTATTTTTAACCATTTCGGGGTTACAATCTCTCGGCAAACACTTATACTATTTGTTATATATCAATGCACAAATGTTGGGTCCGTACAAAAACGCAAAAATAATATTCACGCCAAAAGTGGATCAATTTTGATCAATTGAGACGGAGACTGACTTGACAGTTGACTTTTTCGGAAAAAAGTCACAAAGTGTGAAAGAGATAAAACCGGCCCTGACGCAGTTTTAATGTATCTCTACACGAGTGTGGTAGAGAAAGAACGTCGCCAGGCACGTCACCCAGTAGATAGATAGATATTCTTTATTGCACAACATACAAAACTGACTGACGGCTTCGCACGGTTTAAATATGTCTTTCTATTAAAAGGCTCATTCTGGTTAGGGTAATACATCTGTGGGAAAACCTATTCATATTTAAAAACAACAAATTGCTAACCAGTGAATCAGTACAGGCTGAAAGCTCGTAGGATTATCGAATCTTCTAGTGTTATAATTATATCATTTAGATGGGTACTCCAATATTCAGTAGAGCGATGGTATCCCAGTGGATAAGAAAGCGCCTTCCATGCAGGGGAGCGTGGTTCGAATCCGACCATGCACCTCTGAATTTTTCAATTCTATGTGCGTTCTTTCTACCATTAGCTCGGTACAACTTGCGTGTTTCTCATAGTTTTTGGATCATGTAATCATGATTCAGTTGGTCTGGTTCCCCTGTCAAAATGGTTGCAAAGGTAAGGCAGTTGCCTCTCAGCGTACCCTAAGGGATATGAGGAGTAAGCTAAGGGATATGACGAGAATGACCCGTAACTTTATGAATACAATCAAAAAGCGGATAATCGAATACCTAGGTCACGTACTTAGGCATGAGAGGTACAAGTTGCTTCAAATCATCATAATGAGTAAAATAGAGGGGAGGCGACGCGTTGGAAGAAGGAAAAAATCGTGGCTGCGCAATATAAGGGAGTAGACTGGCATCGCGTCTGTGGAACGGCGGTTTCGTCTCGCAATGAACAGAGAGGATTTTGGAAAGCTGACGGCCAACCTTCAGAACTGAAGAGACACTCAAAGAAGAAAATGAGAGGAATAACGAATGAATAAAGGAGGCACTCCAATAGTTATTTCGATAATAAACGATTCGAGTTCTATAATATCCACCAACTGATCACGGCTACGCCGGCCAATCTCAACGATCAGCCACGTACGCAGGATATATTATAGTGCTCAATTGTGTGCGCAAACACAAGTGCACTTTACTCCTTTACCCTCATGTTCCGATGGGACACAACTGTGACACGACCGGAGAGGGATCGAGCGCAGGACCAACAGCTTAACGTGCTTTCCGAGGCACGGAAGTACAAGACCGCCAACTTCCTGACTTCGGGATGTCACCAGGAATTCGTTACCGAAAACTTAGGTACAAATGTTTGACCTGACCTGGAGATCGAACTCGGGACCTCTTGCGCAGCCGTCGCTTTAATGTGCGACTCACTAACCACTGCGCCACCGAGGCAGTCGAGTTCTATACTTAACCTTCATAGATAAGATACATATTCCTGTGTCAGAGAGTAGACCTGGCAAAAACTCTTTCAAAAAGAAAATCTTTCAAAAGATTGGAAAAATTGCATCTGGATCAGTGCAGATATGCGGAACAGTGAAACGCTTTATCGACTCTTAGATAAATCCGTCATTCATTCCGCTCATATGGATAATTCGGCTATCGGATCATTCCGCTCGTTCGAATCATTCGGATCATTCGGTTCACTCGAACTCGAGATCCATTTGAGTCGAATGATACATTCGGAGCGAACAATAGAGATTCGGATCAGTGTATCATTTGGCTGAGTCGTATCAGTGCGTAGTTTCAGTAAATGGTTACACACTTCTATCAGGGAAGTGACATTTAGGTTGAATTTTTTATTACAAATAAATATATATTAGTAGGTTAAGTTCTGGTGTCCAACTTTGATACGTACTAACGACGCTGTACACTCGGCGAAGCATTCCGGCTACCACGCCCAAAATAACAAAATTACAGCTATTGCTTGAAAAGCGCTATTTATAACTAATGCCCCTATTAAAATTGCTCGAAATTAAGTACTGTTCTACTAGTTTTAAGTGGATTAGTAATTTAGTGTGAAAATAATAAAACTATGATACCAATAGAGTAAAATTGTAAATTGCAATTGGAAGTAACCAGGTACCAACTGTTTATTTTGATATTACTGCAATCAAATAATCTTATATGTAGGTACTTAAGGTAGGTATGCTTAATATTATAGTAATATTTATCTACATTTAAGAAAGCCATATATAAATTTTTTATCATAAAATATTCTTCCACAGACTCTTGGTCCGTGCCTTTTTTGGGTTAGATTTAATTTGATGAAAGTCAAATTCGTAGTAAAAATTAAAGTATTATAAATTATTATTTAAACTGCATGATTAAGGTAGGTAAATAAGGCAACTAGGTAATTTAGAAATACTTACTTAATTGTTTTTGTATTTTCGTACTTAAAAGTATTAAAACCCAAGAAATGGTATTTTAAGAATATCGAATTTCGAATTATCGAGTTTAGAATTTTTTGGAACATAGCTCGGGTTTGTGATCACCAATCCGCATTTGGCAAGCGAGGTGATTAAGCCTAATCCCATCATAGTAGCGATAACTTGATTTCTATGATGGAGGCCTTTGCCCTGCAGTGGGACAGTTTATAGGCTGATACTATACAAAATATTATTTTTTCCATTTAAACTTGTTATATCCGGTTTACTTAATTAGGCAGTTATTGACATATAAATTAGTTACCAAAAGTTCAAATAACTCTGATTTGTATGATCATAATGTACCTGAAATTATTCATACAACCTCTCATACATTTACCTGATTCTGAAGGTACTTAGAAGCTTTTAAGCACTTGTGTTACGGATATTAGACAACAGAGGAATTACAAATATAATACTCTTTTAAATACATACATTACACCCAGACACTGAATGAACACAAGTGTTCATCACACAAATGTTTGTCTATAAGGTGGGAATCGAACCCACAACCTTTGGCGTACGAGGCAGGGTGAGGTACCAAATGCGCCATCGGGCCAGTCGTCGGAAATTAAAGAAATTATGCAAATAAACTATTCTGATTAGACGGATTCCCTGATGGTAAGGGATTGGACCCCATGGAAAACCGCAGCACCAATGGAGTTACAAGTGTGCTGCCAACCTTAGAACCCCCCTTACCCAGGACCCCTTACCTTGCCTTCGGTACCTTCACTCACAGCATAGGCGCTGCTTCACGCCAGTTTTCTGTGAGGCCGTGGTATCACTACGATCGAGCTGGCCCATTCATACCTAAGCATGGATCTCCCACTTATTTGTCACTGATGTAAATTAAGATTCGTTTAGGATAACAGAAATTATGGTAAAACCACCGGATCTTATTGATGTTAATGCATTGTAAATTATACAGGATCTAATCCATTTACATCAATAAGAATGCACAAGATATATGAGACGACAAATTGCCTTTGCTTGACCTAAATAATATGCATAGAGACAGCGGCATTCTCGATTTTAAATCTTAAATATTTAGAATAAGAGCCACTAAATCAATATCTAACTTTTCAATATAATTTATTAATAACTTAATAAATACTGATTCTTATGACAATATTTATTCAACTTAAGTATTTATGTGAATATTTAAGGATTTAGGACTATTTTATCAGCAAAATTAATTTCAATTAATTATTTGCGAAATAACGGGCTTGGTTAAAAACAATTTAGTAAAATTCTATCACTACTTCTGACTATTTTTCAAGACATTATCTTTCAATATACATACTTGATCGCTTACTTTCTTTTGGATATTATCAATTACTGTAGCGTTCGCGTAAAAATAACCTTTTACACACACATTATACACATACACTCAAACACGTATAAACACGTAAAATACGCACACACACGCGTAACCACGCACACACACACACACACACACACACACACATATACCATACAAACATTCTTTCGATGGACACCCGCAACTAGGGAATGCAATCCCGCAACAAAATTTCAATCCTGATTTTGCGGGATTCGAAGATCTGAATCCAGCGGGATCCTGGTATTTGTGGGATCCTGCATCTTTCTGAACATCATTTAAGATTATGCAAATAAACTATCCTGAATCCTGAATTTAAGTTTTTTTCTATTAAGAAATGAGTAATTAATAAAAACATATAAGTACTAAATAAAATAATAAAATTTACAATAAAGAGACAATAGGTAGTTTATTCTGAAAGTAATTGCGAATTAACCCTTTACCAGGCAACTAGACATCATTTATTTCATTGGTTTTCAACCTTATCTCAACTGCACAAAGTTCAAAATCTGGTAGTCTCGTATGATCCATTGCCTAGTTAAATAACATCACACATCGATAACATGTCGATAGTCTTGTCTGCCAAATGACTCCAGACTTTACATGCCAGATAGCCAGCCGCAGAAAACGGTCGTTCTGCTTCCACGCTTAAGGGGACAACTGTCAGCAAAGCGTTGTAGGCGAACTTACGCCCCCTTATTAGAAATCGCGAATTAAGGAAAGTCCCGAAACAAAACTCGTGTCAGCCCCTTTTAACATTGCGTTAACAACGGGATGACATGAGCCTAAGTATGGTAATAAAATTTAGATCGGAATTTATAATAAGGTGGAAGATGTTTGCCCTTAAGCACGCCTTAAACCCACCAAATTCAAACAAATTAATTTATTTCTTTATTAAAATCTCTAGAGAAAGGACTCAAGAATTAAAGCGACTAGCATTCTTACAACTTGATAAAGTTATAGTTCAAGTTCATTTGATGGCGATAACCACATGAACGGTGAACACATGAACCAAAAATTGATCGACTTTTGGCGTGAATATTTTTTTGCGTTTTTGTACGGACCCAACATTTGTGCATTGATATATAACAAATAGTATAAGTGTTTGCCGAGAGATTGTAACCCCGAAATGGTTAAAAATAGATCTAGAAATAGGCTTCGCTAGTGCGACCTACCCTTAACAAATAAATACAAAAACAAAATTTGTTTATTTGTTAAAGGTAGGTCGCACTAGCGAAGCCTATTTATAGATCTATTTTTAACTCATGTGTTCATCGTTCATGTGTTTATCGCCATCAAATGAACTTGAACTAACTTTATTAAGTTGTAAGAATGCTAGTCGCTTTAATTCTTTCTTCTTCTTCTTTCTTCTTGAGTCCTTTCTCTAGAGATTTTAATAAAGAAATAAATTAATTTGTTTGAATTTAGTGGGTTCAAGGCGTGCTTAAGGGCAACCATCTTCCACCTTATTATAAATTCCGATCTAAATTTATTACCATACTTAGGCTCATGTCATCCCGTTGTTAACGCAATGTTAAAAGGGGCTGACACGAGTTTTGTTTCGGGACTTTCCTTAATTCGCGATTTGTGATAAGGGGGCTTAAGTTCGCCTACAACGCTTTGATGACAGTTGTGCCCTCAAGCGTGGAAGCAGAACGACCGTTTTCTGCGGCTGGCTATCTGGCATGTAAAGTCAGGAGTCATTTGGCAGACAAGACTATCGACATGTTATCGATGTGTGATGTTATTTAACTAGGCAATGGATCATACGAGACCACCAGATTTTGAACTTTGTGCAGTTGAGATAAGGTTGAAAACCAATGAAATAAATAATGTCTAGTTACCTGGTAAAGGGTTAATGCGCAGTTACTTTCAGAATAAACTACCTATTGTCTCTTTATTATAATTTTTATTTGGTACTAATATGTTTTTATTAATTACTCATTTCTTAATAGAAAAAAACTTTAATTCAGGATTCAGGATAGTTTATTTGCATAATTTTAAATGATGTTCAGAAAGATGCATGATCCCACAAATACCAGGGTCCCGCTGGATTCAGATCTCCGAATCCCGCAAAATGAGGATTGAAATTTTGTTGCGGGATTGCATTCCTTAGTTGCGCGTGTCCATCGAAATACTGTTTGTGTGGTATGTGCTGTGGGTATGTGCGTGGTTACGCGTGTGTGTGCGTGTTTGTGTGTACGTATTTAACATGTTTATACGTGTTTGAGTGTATGTGTATAGTTATGTGTGTCTACGTGGATGCGTTAATGTGTGTGCAATGTGCATGGGTACTGAAAAATATGTAATGTACGTAAAAGGTTATTTTTACGCGAACGCTACAGTAATTGATAATATCCAAAAGAAAGTAAGCGATCAAGTATGTATATTGAAAGATAATGTCTATAAAAATAGTCAGAAGTAGTGATAGAATTTTACTAAATTGTTTTTAACCAAGCACGTTATTTCGCAAATAATTAATTGAAATTAATTTTGCTGATAAAATAGTCCTAAATCCTTAAATATTCACATAAATGCTTAAGTTGAATAAATATTGTCATAAGAATCAGTATTTATTAAGTTATTTATAAATTATATTGAAAAGTTAGATATTGATTAAGTGGCTCTTATTCTAAATATTTAAGGTTTAAAATCGAATGCCGCTGTCTCTATGCATATTATTTAGGCCAAGCAAAGGCAATTTGTCGTCTCATTTATCTTGTGCATTCTTATTGATGTAAATGGATTAGATCCTGTATAATTTACAATGCATTAACATCAATAAGATCCGGTGGTTTTACCATAATTTCTGTTATCTTAAACGAATCTTAATTTACATCAGTGACAAATAAGTGGGAGATCCATGCTTAGGCATGAATAGGGCCAGCTCGATCGAAGTGATACCACGGCCTCACAGAAAACTGGCGTGAAGAAGGGGCCAATGCTGTGAGTGAAGGTACCGAAAGCTCAGTCCTGGGTAAGGGGGGTTCTAAGGTTGGCAGCACACTTGTAACTCCATTGGTGTTGCGGGTTACCATGGGGTCCAATCCCCTTACCATCAGGGAATCCGTCTAATCAGAATAGTTTATTTGCATAATTTCTTTAATTTCCGACGACTGGCCCGATGGCGCATTTGGTACTTAATCACCCTGCCTCGTACGCCAAAGGTTGTGGGTTCGATTCCCACCTTATAGACAAACAATTGTGTGATGAACACTTGTGTTCATTCAGTGTCTGGGTGTAATATATGTATTTAAGTATTATATTTGTAATTCCTCTGTTGTCTAATATCCGTAACACAATCCGTAACAAAGCTTCTAAGTACTTACAGAATCTGGTAAATGTATGAGAGGTTGTATGAATAATTTCAGGTACATTATGATCATACAAATCAGAGTTATTTGAACTTTTGGTGGCTAATTTATATGTCAATAACTGCCTACTTAAGTAACCCGGATATAACAAGTTTTTATAAATGGAAAAAAAAAATTCGTATAGTATCAGCCTATAAACTGTCCCACTGCAGGGCAAAGGCCTCCATCATAGAAATCAAGTTATCGCTACTATGATGGGATTAGGCTTAATCACCTCGCTTGCCAAATGCGGATTGGTGATCACAAACCCGAGCTATGTTCGAAAAATTCTAAACTCGATAATTCGTGATTCGAAATTCGATATTTTGTATATAATTCTTTAAATACAATTTCTTGGGTTTTAATACTTTTAAGTACGAAAATACAAAAACAATTAAGTAAGTATTTCTAAATTACCTAGTTGCCTTATTTACCTTAATCATGCAGTTTAAATAATAATTTATAATACTTTAATTTTTACTACGAATTTGACTTTCATCAAATTAAATCTAACCCAAAAAAGGCACGGACCAAGAGTCTGTGGAAGAATATTTTATGATAAAAAAATATATATGGCTTTCTTAAATATAGATAAATATGACTATAATTTTAAGCATACCTACCTTAAGTACCTACATATAAGATTATTTGATTGCAGTAACATCAAAATAAACAGTTGGTACCTGGTTACTTCCAATTGCAATTTACAATTTTACTCAATTGGTTTCATAGTTTTATTATTTTCACACTAAATTACTAATCCACTTAAAACTAGTAGAACAGTACTTAATTTCGAGCAATTTTAATAGGGGCATTAGTTATAAATAGCGCTTTTCAAGCAATAGCTGTAATTTTGTTATTTTGGGCGTGGTAGCCGGAATGCTTCGCCGAGTGTACAGCGTCGTTAGTACGTATCAAAGTTGGACACCAGAACTTAACCTACTAATATATATTTATTTGTAATAAAAAATTCAAACTTCCCTGATAGAAGTGTGTAACTCTTTAGTGAAACTACTCACTGATACGACTCAGCCAAATGATACACTGATCCGAATCTCTAATGTTCGTTCCGAATGTATCATTCGACTCAAATGGATCTCGAGCTCGAGTGCACCGAATGATCCAAATGAGCTGAATGATCCGAGTGAGCCAAATGATTCGAACGAGCGGAATGATCCGATGAGCCGAATTATCCATATGAGCGAAATGAATCACGGATTTATCTGAGAGTCGATAAAGCGTTTCACTGTTCCGCATCTGTGCACTGATCCAGATGCAAATTTTCCAATCTTTTGAAAGATTTTTTTTTTGAAAGTGTTTGCCAGGTCTACTCTCTGACACAGGAATATGTATCTTATCTATGAAGGTTAAGTATAGAACTCGACTGCTCGGTGGCGCAGTGGTTAGTGAGTCGCACATTAAAGCGACAGCTGCGCAAGAGGTCCCGAGTTCGATCTCCAGGTCGGGTCAAATATTTGTACCTAAGTTTTCGGTAACAATTTCCTGGTGACATCCCGAAGTCAGGAAGTTGGCGGTCTTGTACTTCCGTGCCTCGGAAAGCACGTTAAGCTGTAGGTCCTGCGCTCGATCCCTCTCCGGTCGTGTCACAGTTGTATCCCATCGGAATATGAGGGTAATGGAGTAAAGTGCACTTGTGTTTGCGCACACAATTGAGCACTATAATATATCCTGCGTACGTGGCTGATCGTTGAGATTGGCCGGCGTAGCCGTGATCGGTTGGTGGATATTATAAAACTCGAATTGTTTATTATCCAAATAACTATTGGAGTACCTCCTTCATTCATTCTTTATTCTCCTCATCTTCTTCTTTGAGTGTCTCTTCAGTTCTGAAGGTTGGCCGTCAGCTTTCCAAAATCCTCTCTGTTCATTGCGAGACGAAACAGCCGTTCCACAGACGCGATGCCAGTCTACTCCCTTGTATTGCGCAGCCACGATTATTTCCTTCTTCCAACGCGTCGCATCCCCTCTATTTTACCCATCATGATGATTTGAAGCAACTTGTACCTCTCATGCCTAAGTACGTGACCTAGGGATTCAATTATCAGCTTTCTGGTTGTATTCATAAAGTTACGGGTCATCCGCCTCATATCCCTTAGCTTACTCCTCATATCCCTTAGGGTACGCTGAGAGACAACTGCCTTACCTTTGCAACCGTTTTGACAGGGGAACCAGACCAACTGAATCATGATTACATGATTCAAAAACTATGAGAAACGCGCAAGTTTTACCGAGCTAATGGTAGAAATGAAAAATTCAGAGGTGCATGCTCGGATTCGAACCACGCCCCCCTGCATGGAAGGCGCTTTCTTATCCACTGGGATACCATCGCTCTACTGAATATTGGAGTACCTATCTAAATGATAATTATAACACTAGAAGATTCGATAACCCTACGAGCCTTCAGCCTATACTGATTCACTGGTTAACAATTTGTTGTTTTCAAATATGAATAGGTTTTCCCACAGATGTATACCCTAACCAGACTGAGCCTTTTAATAGAAAGACATATTTAAACCGTATGAAGCCGTCAGTCATTTTTCTATGTTGTGCAATAAAGAGTATCTATCTATCTACTGGGTGACGTGCCTGGCGACGTTCTTTCTCTATCACACTCGTGTAGAGATACATTAAAACTGCGTCAGGGCCGGTTTTATCTCTTTCACACTTTGTGACTTTTTTCCGAAAAAGGCACATGTTATGTCCATTCCTAAAAGAAATCCATCAAGTCACCCGTCTGCTCGTCTGGCAGCTATCACATAAAAAACCTTACTGAAATCCTATGCTGAGTTTATAGAAAACCTAATGATTATTAGGATTATAATTACGTTACTTTACTCAAAGTTGCCGTTGAATTCTAATAGATTAATTACCGTGGTTAAATTATTTAATCCTAAATTACTATTAGTATTTACGGAATAGAATGAAACAATTAATTTAAATTGTAATACTCGTAAGTACCTACCTAGCATTTATTAGGCATTATACTATTGATATCAATATATCCTTTCTGTAATTAAATTTTATAGCCGTCTAACCTAAGTTTGCATATTTGTCTAAATTCTTATCTTTATGAGAACATAAACCATAATATTATTAGCTAATCAATAGGACTCGAATTTTTATCGCCCGCACGGATGGATGAAAGAAAACTATAGAGTCGGATAAAATATTAAAAACTTAATAAAACCAAGTAAAACGAAAGGGGAGAAGAGGAATGAAATTATACAAGTGGGTGATATTTCTTACATAATACTTTTATTATACTATCCGCAAAGACTTGCATGAACCCAAGATTGACTGGTGGAGAATGCCTCTAGGCATTTACAAAAAAATATTTGGCAAAAAGGAAGAGTGCCAATCAAAATTAAAACCAATATCAATGTAAGTTTTTTGTCCTATTCTCATTTTTTTTGTTATCATTTGGATATTTGTACTGTGAAATGTAAAATGTATGTTTGAGAGCAATTAATCTTTTATTTTTTATTTAGTGCGCCTCTTCTAAGATTTCTTAGAGGTATAGGTATCTTCTAGGTAATCGTGCTACATCTTAGACCATATTATCACTTACCATCTGGTGAAATATGGTCAAACGCTTACCTATCTACAGTAAAAAAAAATCTTTTTGCAATAAAGTTTTAAATAAATAAAATAAATTATGGTAAGAAATATTTCATTAATTAATTAATGAAATATGACTCCGACTGCCACAATTCTTTGTCACGAGAGTAACAATTACTTCTCTTTAAACTTACTGACGTAATGTCATATATCATTAACTCATTATTAATAAATGAAATACTCTACGTAGACAGTAGAGTATTTCATTTATTAATAATGAGTGACGAGTCTGTATTTATTAGTACTTAAGTACTTACTAAGTTTTTTGCACTGATAGTGTTGCATCCATCCATACTTCACAAAGGAATTATTTAAAAAGATGTTTCATATGTACAATGTAGATTAAATATTCTATGTATGTACATTTTGAAGTGTTCGACATACAGGGTGTATCTGTGGACATTTACATCCTTTCTACCAACCATTCTGAACAACATTTGTTCTACGACTTTTCGAAATTAGTCGAAAAGACTCCCCATACAAAATGACCAAGTCACGTGACCGACTTTGTATGAGAAGTAGATTTTTTTTATGCGAATTTCCAAAAGTCATAGAACAAATGTTGTTCAGAATAGTTAATACCTTTAACTTGACGGATACGAAAGTGTGATAAACACCTAGAACATATATATTTGAATCTATTGTACCTAATTAGTAATTTTGACAACGAAAATTCAATAATCCCAATTATTTTTAATGATTGAAATATTTACAATGAATTTAAAATGTACCTAATCCAATTACTCCCTATGACACTATACTTATTTTAAAGATTTGACAGTTTATACCCAGAGAACATAATATTTGCATGAAACAATTGTTAATGTATTAATGTTATTAATTGCGTAATCACTGTTATCTATTAAGCTAATCACTAATGACGAAACTAGTATACTGTTAATCTTGCTACACCCTAACAGGGTACATGTATCTACTTACCATTACATTTAAAGGTTTGTTGACATTGTACATGATGCATTACTCAATAAATAAATAATAGAACACGTGGTTAATGGGATGTAAATGTTCACAGATATACCCTGTATTTGCATCAACTGCAGTTACAGCAACGCGAGTTCGTCCCACATGTAACTTAATGTGGAACAAGTGTGTGAATAGATGAAACAATGTTTCTCTGTTACAATTTTAACATTGGGATGTACGAGTATCTAGGGTTGTCAATTCTTCTTCTTTCTTCTTGTAGAGTTTTTTTTATGATATAGGTGGCAGACGAGCCGACGAATCACCAGATGGTAAGCGATTACCGCCGCCCATGGACACCTGCAACACCAGTGGTGTCACAAGTGCGCTGCTTCCCTTTTAACCCCCCTTCCCCTGGATCGGGCCTCCGGTACCCTCACTCACGCAGCGAAACACAGCGCATGCCCTGCTTCACGCCGGTTTTCTGGGAGGACGTGGTATTACTCCGCTGGAGCCGGCCCATTCATGCCGAAGCGGGGCTCAGTACTTCTGTATTCGGTTAATAATATCATATGACATAACCGACCACAACTTGAGTAGGTGCAAAATGTATCTACACTAATATTATAAAGAGGAAATATTTGTATTTTTGTATGTTTGTAATGAATAAACTCAAAAACTACTGGACCGATTGCAATAATTTTTACACCATTAGAAAGCTGCATTATTCAGAAGTAACGTAGGCTACATTTTATCCCGGTACGGGAAGTAGTTCCCTCGGGACGCGGGTGAAACCGCGTGAAACAGCTAGTTTATAATAATTTATTTTCAATCCTTCTTTCTATTTATCCTAATCTTGAAATTTTGTAAACCGGTTATTGTCTTATTGGTTATTTGTATTTGCCTAGTACTTAATCGGTAAAAATATGTTAAGGAAGAGAAATTAGGTACTTCTGATGGACTTCTTCTTTTGAGCGCGGAATGCACCCGGCTTTCTGCTCTCAAAAGAAGAAGTCCAACGTTATTATTATTGTAAAATTGGTTTATCACTTTCAAAATTAGGTTTAAAGACAAATAAAAAAACAAGCATAAAATTTGACAACCCTACAATGCCACCCACACAAGGTGTACAAGAAACATCATTACATCTCTAAAGTTTGCGTAAATATTTCCGCATTTTTCAATTACTTCTGGTTTCTGGTATAATATAGGCCTAATTTACTTGAGTCAAGTGTTACCTACAAATACCAAGGGTTCATTAAAATTTATCTGTCGCTATGTAATTTAACATTGAATAAAAATAGCGAAGAACAGTGACGCACTATTGGTCTTGTATGTAGGCGATAAGACTGAGTTTAAATAAAAAAACATTTAACAAGTTTTCAAATCAACATTTATTATCAGAATTAAAAGTATTGACCTATACTTTGCGTATCAGAATTAAAAGTATTGACCTATACTAACCTAACCTAACCTAACCTTTTTTTTTTTTTTTTTGTTGACCCGGTGGAAATGCCGCCGGCCCACTGATAGGAGCCGACGTCGGCGCCGGGTGGCCGGCGCCGCCTTATGCACACCCGGCCGCTGGGAGTCGGCCGGGTAGTGTGGGGCTCTCCCCTGGATTAGGCCTCTGCTAATCAGAGGCCGTCCAAGGGCATACCCACTAAAACCACCGGGGCTTTTTCCATTCCACACCCGCTAAGTCGGGACGGAACGCGGGATTACCACCAGGCTGCCACCGCGAACCGTCCTGGGCGAAGAGGCTCGCCAGCACGGCCTCCTTCCAAAACGCTGGTCCATTGGACCCAGGGCCTCTCCCACGGCCCACCAACTCCGCCCCCCGAGTGGCATCCACACTGCTGGTTGCAGTGCAGAATACCACCGGGAGGAGGACTGCAGGTACCCCTCCCCACCCGTACACTGCTGGCTGCAGTGCAGAGTGGGTTGGGGAAACAAAACCTGCAGGCTTCACAAACGAAGCCGCCGCAAGTCCCAACTCCGCTGGATGCGGAGCCAGGAAGATTGGCAAAACCGGACTGCCGCCGAGCCGCTCTGGCTGAGAAACCCGACGCAGAACCTCCAAAACACACGGCCCTACGGCCACCGAGCCCGTGGGCTCTCCACCCAGGAAGGGGTGGCACAAGACAAAGCGTGACCAGAGTGGGAGGGCTGGACTGGGCACTGAAGCCCTCAGTCGTCCGACATCCCCCCAACTGCCACTGGTCCTGCACCGCCTTAAGTGCGCGGACGAATTGGGGACAATCACTTTCGTGGCGAGTGCCGTGGGCCTCCACCGGTCAGAGACGGCATGCCGGATAACCGCCGGTGAGAGACCCAGGTCCGCGCACAACCAACCAAAACTCCAGGGTGTCAGAACACCCCCCACCAAACGCCTCGCTCCAGAACAGAGCGGTCCACTCAAAGACCCAGACCGAGACCGGCCTAGGTCCGTAGGGGGGGTTATGAACCATAACCCCCCCTCCCTGTGTGCAGCCGTCGGCCGTCGGGTAGCAATATGGCGAGCGCGCCAAATTACTATCCGCCGTTGCCCAGGGACGCCAGGACCCCTTCGGTGGCAGCTCCAAACAGAGCAAAAATACTACCGAAGGGGCCACACGAGGAGGCCGCCGCACCGTAGTCCCCAACCTAACCTTTTTTTTTTTTTTTTTTTTTTTTTTTTTTTTTTTTTTTGTTGGCCCGGTGGAAAATGCCGCCTTAAGCACACCCGACCGCTGGGAGACGGCCGGGTAGTGTGGGGCTCTCCCTTGGGGTGCTCCCAGGGGCCTACCCACTAAAAACCACCGGGGCATTTCCTGCTACGTCCGTGTGGGGTAGGCTACGGTAACGGGTACGAAACCAAGTCCGCGGCCCACCCTCGAAGGACGAGAGGCTCGCCAGCACGGCCTCTTCAAAAACGGGCCTCGCCGAAAAACGAGGCCTAGGGCCACTCCCATGGCCCACCATTCCCCCCTTTCCGGAATCGCCCACGTTGCTGGATTGCAACGCAGACGCTCCGGAAGGGACGACTGCAGACCCCTCCCCCAACCCATACCCTGCTGGTTGCAGGGCAGAGAGAGGAGAGAGCACCCACAGAATTTTAAAGTTATACCCGAAAACCCTCCCGTTCGAGCATCCCCGCTGGGTTGCGGAGACAATCGACAGGACGGGAAAAGCGGGGGTGGCGAGTCGTAGCTGCATCCCACTGGCTGCGGGACTCAACACAGACCCACCAACAAAGCCCCCACCATAAAGGCTGGGAGAGCGCTCCCGAGAATCGGGGCGCAACAGACTGTTGGCAGGAATTCCACCACCGTGGAACTCCCCAACATTCGAACGCGCCCGAAGGCGCGACAGTTCAAGGCCCGAGAACAAATAGGCCCCCATACAGCACCATCACACCAGGAACACCGGCCCACCGCACGCCAAAGCGCCCGACAGTGGGTGCCACCACACCCCAACGCCAACCTACGGCAGAAGGGGGGGCTGGATAAAGAAGGCAGCCTCCGTGCCCGGCCCTATTGTGTTCAGGTCCGTAAAGAGAGGCCGGTCCTCTAAGCCCTCAGCGGACAATGAAAGCCCCCGAGTGGTGTGCGCTGCACGCGATCCACTGCGTCGGGGCTGGTCCGCCGGAAATTCTGTGCATCCTTTGGCCGTCGGGTAGCAATCCACGAATGAATTACTACCCGCCGTTGCCCGGGGAAAACCGTGCCCCACGGTAACCGTTTCTGCCTAATACCAACCGAAGCTGGAATCAGGACAGAACTCATTACCAGCGGGGCCACTCTAGGAGGTAGATACACCTGAGTCCCCAGTCCCCAACCTAACCTAACCTAACCTCACCTAACCTAACCGTGTCTCGAATAGTTTCTCAAAATTGTGGATACCTGCAATATTTGAGCTAATGATCCTAAACGTGTAACCGTGATCCAGTTGCTCTGGTTCCCCTGTCTAAGGGTTGCAAAGGTCAGACGGCAGTCGCTTCATTGTAATTACCAGACTCCCCCAAATCCTGAAACAGGTCTAAGCGAACCCCGGGCGCCAAAGTGACATCTTTGGACGCAATCGGGATCTACACGCTAAGATAAAGAAGAAAGCCGCTCATGGACATCTATGAGATGACAGGAAGTGCTGATGCATTGCTGGCCTTTTAGGAAGGAGTCCACTTACCTTCCTTAAGTCGTGGCTTTAGCTGAGTGAGCTCCTTTTTGTTACGCACCGCGACACACCTGGACGCAATGTAAATATTGCCCGGCGAATGATTCAAATTTGTAGTTACTTTTGTTTTTTTTTTTTTTTGTGTGTTATTCCTACTTTTGTTTTCATTTCGGCAGTTTGACTTTTTATTTGTAATGTTGTGTGCCGTGTGCTTAAACAAATAAATGTTTCTATCTATCTATCTATCACTTGCCTATACAAGGTCTTAATTTCATCACTCTTAAATTTTCGGCCGATAAGTAAATCTAAACGTGCTGACTATTAATTGATTAACGTAACTTTGTTCGCGTGTGTCCCGCGCCGATGCACTCCGCTGCAGTAATTGCAGCCAGGGGCGGACCGTGGTATAATTCTACTTAACTGTGGCCCACCCTCACTTCGTTTCATAACTTAATTTGGTTTTTAGTTCCAATTTTTACTTAATAGATGGCGATGGGTGTCGATTACATCGCGCGGGATTGCCGCACACGAGACACGACACAAACTAAATAAAGCGTTTTCTAACCGTAAGCCGTTGTTCTGGAGCCCGAGGTTAGGATTTAGGAAGTCTGGTAATGAATAATTAAGTGACTACCGTCCGGCCTTTGCTGAATCCTAGTTACACGATTCAGAAACTATCAGAAGCGTGTAGGTTTCCTCACAATGTTTTTCCTCACCGCCAATCTAATGGTAGGAATACGGACATACATTTGAAAAATCCGGAGGTGCATGCTCGGATTCGAAAGTACGACCTTCCGTATGTTATAACATGGTTATAATAATATACCTTTTGTTGGCGATAGATCTGGTAACCCTGTTGCTAGGTGTCTGTTGGCTGTCGTGTGCGTAGCAACGGGGTCTAAGCTGATCCGAATAATTATTTTCTTGTATTTTTTGTATATTTTCTGTGATTTTTAATAAATAGGTATTTGGCAAAATTATATTTTGATTCCGTACTCAATATCGTGGTCCTTCAAGTTAAAAAAAAAGTAACCAGCTAAATTGTTTTCATAATTTTCAAAATTTCCCTTTGTTGTTTGTGCTAAGATTTTTACTTTGATTATATATACTCAAAGGATTTTGCTTTGTACCTATTATGATCACAAGGTCACAGAAAAAAGCCATGGGTAGTAGGGCAAACTCGACATCGTCCGCATCGAGCGCTTCAACGGTCGCTCGCTTCAAGGCGGCAGAGGCGGCGCGCAAGCAACAGCTCGTTGCGATCGCGAAGAAGGAAGCCGCAGCCACAGCAGCCGCAGCCGCTGCCGCAGCGGAAGCAACGATCGCCGCAGCTGAGCGTGAGGCCGCAGAAGCCACCTACGAAGCCGAGGTCGCCGCGCTCGAGGCGGAGGATGTTATGAGCACCAGAAGCAGAGATACTGCGGACTGGGTTGCTCAGAGTACTTCCCCAGGAACAGCACCGGTTACAGTTGGTTTGGCAGCTCACTCAACGAGTTTTCCGGATGAACGGAGTGTAGCTACACACTTAGTGCACGCAGCCCCGACAGTGGAGCGTTTGCGCGAGGCCACGCCGTGTTCGCCGGGGACTGTCGCTGCAGAAGCGCCAGTCATCTTGCCACGCCAGCCGTACAAGGGTGAACAGCATCCTCAAGCCCCAGGTTTTGGTAATATAGCCGCGCCCCAAGTAAGTGACATTGAGAAACTTGCTTATGCTATTACTTCCCTAGCTAAGCCTAGTAAAAAGTCGGAATGTAATGTTCAATTATCTTCCTTCAGTGGAAATATGTCGGAGTGGCTCTTATTCAAGCGTACCTTTGACGAAACCAAGGCTTATTTTACTGCAAGCGAGAACATAGCTAGGCTACGCAACGCTTTGAGCGGAGAGGCGAAAGAAGCCGTCCTTTCGCTCTTGCTATGTTCAACCGACCCAGAGCCTGTTATGCGCTCGTTGGAGTCACGCTTTGCACGGCCGAAACAGATTGTTCTTAACGAACTCGCTTCCATAAGAAGCTTGCCCAAAGTTGGGAAGGAACCCAATGCATTGGCTGTGTTCGCAAGTAAAGTGAAAAACTGTGTAAGCATAGTCAATTTATTAGGCGAATCAACTTTCATACATTCACCGGAACTTATTTACATTTTAGTTTCAAAATTGAACCCGTTGCTGCAAAACAAGTGGTGCGACTACGCTGCGGAACGCTGCGCCCCTGGACAGCCGCAGGTTGAAGTCTTCGCGCGTTTCCTCGAGGTGGAGGCGGACAAGCAGGCCAACTTCGGCGTATGCGAAGTCTTCAACGCTCCCGTACACTTCGAGAAGCCCAGGCCGCCGGCGCCGCACCCGCCCGGACATTTCCAGCGTAATTCGTATCGTTCCGCACAGACTCATCACACCGTCATTCCATCCAACGATATCCAAAACGCTACCACGCCACATGTTAGCACGTCATCGTCGTGTTTGTATTGCGCTGCTAGCGATCACAGCATTAAAAATTGTCCTAAGTTTGCAGAGCTGCAAGTCTGTGATCGTATAGCTTGGGTTCGCGAGAAAAAGCTTTGTGTCCGGTGCCTACGAAAAGGCAAACATAATTATAAATTCTGCAAAGCGAAACCGTGTGGCATTGGTGGCTGTACAGAATTACATAATAAAATCATCCATTCTGTAGAAACTAAGCAATTTTCATTTCGCCCAAATGTAAATAGTGTCATGTCATCTGTCGTTCCCATGTCATCGACATCTCATGTCAATAGTGTCAGCAATAAAAAAGAATTTCAACCGGGTAGTACTAAACAAGGTTCTAATGATTCAAATGAGTTTTTAACGCACTCTAAAAATATTTTGATTAATAATAACACTTCATATTCGTGCGCGTCTAAAAGCGATAATTCTGTGCTTTTGAAAGTGTTACCTGTTACACTTTCTGGCCCTAAGGGCGAAGTCGAAACTTTTGCGCTTTTAGACGACGGGTCTACAGTAACCCTCCTCGATGAGGAGTTAGCAGATGAGCTAGGTGTTTCTGGGGCTAGAGAGAATATGAGTATTGAAACCATAACGGGTACGAGTAGTAATATTTCTGTTAGGTTTGTAGACTTTGAAATACGCGGTAAGCACTGCGATAAGAGTTACACTGTCCGTAAAGCGCGCGCTATTCCTCATCTAAAACTTAGACCTCAAGAGGTCACGGTGAGGGACACTAGCTTTCCGCACCTCCTGGATATATCGGCCGAGTTAGTATTCAGTATGGCATCGCCGAAGGTTTTAATAGGGACATCCGATTGGCATTTAATGCTCTCGAGTGAGAACAGAGTAGGCACCGCGCCACAACCGGCTGCGATACGTACCGCCTTAGGTTGGGTTTTATTTGGTAGCCTTCCTCTAAATTCCCTTTATACCCATTCTGTAAACCACCTTAGTTCAGGGAAATCCTCAGATTACGAACTCGATACCTTGATCAAGGATTACTACAGGCTTGATTCCATCGGCATTGAGAAAAAACCTTTCAGCAGCCCCAGTGATAAGCGTGCTCTTGAGATCTTAGAGAAAACAACGGTGCGATTGCCATCCGGCCGCTTTCAAACTGGACTGTTGTGGCGGAATGATGCCCAAGACGTTCCGGAAAGTAGGCGTCTCGCGTTATCCAGGTTTTCGACGTTAGAAAAAAAGATGGCCAAAGACGAAACTTATGCAATCGCTTATAGGTTGAACGTACAAGGTATGATAGAGAAGGGCTACGCGGAGCTATGCACCAGTCCCCCTACTGGTGATGTTAATTGGTATTTGCCTCATTTTGGCGTAGTCCACCCGCAAAAAAAGAAGCTTCGCGTGGTGCATGATGCGGCCGCTATGTGCAATGGGGTCAGCCTTAATTCAATGTTACTACCTGGCCCAGATCTCCTTCAACCTTTAATCGCCATTCTGATGAGGTTCAGGGAAGGCGCCGTGGCGCTCTCGGGAGACATTAGGGAAATGTTTCCCCAAGTAAAGATAAGGCCTGAAGATAGGGATGCACAGAGGTTTTTCTGGAGGGACAGTGTTAGCGAGCCCCTCCGGGAATACCGAATGTCATCCTTGATCTTCGGCGCAACTTCGAGCCCGTGTACGGCTCTTTTTCTAAAGAACAAAAACGCTGCCGAGTTTAGCGATACGCACCCCGAAGCTGCGCGATGCATTATAAAAGACCATTACATGGATGACTTCCTCGGCAGCTTCGGTGATGTTGAAGAAGCAGCTCGTATTGCTTTGGAAGTTCTTTCAATTCACAAACGTGCCGGATTCGAAATGCGCTCTTGGGTGTCTAACGTTCCTGAGTCGCTTAAGCGCATCCCTGCTCATCTTCACAAAGAGGATATGGGTAATATCGATCTCAATCTAGGTGGAATTCAAGCTAAGCCTGATGTTCGTGTCTTGGGGATGCATTGGAACCCTCAAGATGACACTTTTAATTTTAAAATTGATGTCGATATTCCCTTACCTTCTAAATGTACTAAGCGCCAAGTTCTTAGAGATCTTATGAGGATTTATGATCCATTAGGACTTTTGTTACCCAAAATTACAAAGGGTAAGATTCTATTTCAAAGAACATGGCGGCTAGTTGACTCTTGGGATGTTCCACTACCATCCTCAGAACGTGAAGAGTGGGATGAATGGTATCGAGACGTTAAATCAGTCAATAACTATAAAATACCTCGCGCCTATAAAGCTTTATCTATTTTCTTCACTCAGGAGTTACATGTCTTTACAGACGCTAGTGAAGAAGCTTACGCATGCGTTGCGTATTGGCGTTTTGCGTTCCAAGACGGTACCATTCATCTCGCTCTCATAGCAGGTAAATCCAGAGTCGCCCCATTAAAACCTGTCAGTATACCTCGTCTTGAGCTCCAGGCTGCGTTGCTTGGAGTAAGACTGGCTCAGACAATATGTGATGAGCATCGCGGCCAAGCCTCCCGCAGGTTTTTTTGGTCTGATTCCAAAACTGTTTTAGCTTGGATAAGAAGCGATTCTCGTAAATACAGGGCTTTCGTTAGTCATCGGTTAGGAGAAATCGCGGAGCTGACGCGTATCAATGAGTGGCGTTGGGTCCCTACAGAATTGAATGTTGCCGACGACTCCACTCGTGTAAATTCAGCTCATTTAGATAGATGGTGGCAAGGCCCATCCTTTTTAAAAGATAAGGAGCAGACTTGGCCGCAATCTGATGCAGTTTCGCATAATACTTTTGAGGTTGACGACGAGCTGCGACCTCGTGAGAGAATCCAGAATGTTAATTGTACTTATTTGTCGGCAGAACGGTTTTCTCATTGGCGTCGGTTACTACGTGTAGCCGCAAGAGTTTTTCAATTCACTCGGCTTTTAAGAAGTAGGGAGGCGCGCTCCGCGGACTCATTATGCAGAGATAGTTTGCGGCCGCTGCTCGCATGTGACGTCAGGAACGCTGAAGAGTTCCTGCTCAAACAAGCTCAGCGAGACACTTTCGCAGAGGAGCTAACCTGCGTACAACTTGGAAAGGCTGTCCCGAAGAAAAGCCGCATAAGGAACCTTGATCCTCGATTATCCGATGACGGTTTGCTGAGGGCATGTGGCAGGATAAACTCAGTCTATGCAGCACCTGAGGTCAAAAATCCAATAATTTTGGATGGACGACACCCGACAGTGCGGCTTTTGGTCGCAGATTATCATGTGCGGGCTATGCACGGACACAACGAGATGGTAGTAAACCAGCTGCGACAGAAATATGTGATTCTTCACCTGCGGCCAACTGTCCGATTCATCGCAGCCAAGTGTCAGTTCTGCCGCATCAGGAAAGCGCAACCTGCGCCCCCCCGTACCGGAGACCTCCCAGAAGAGCGACTTCAGCATCATTACCAGCCATTTGCATTTGTTGGTCTCGACTATTTTGGCCCATTGGAGGTCGCGGTGAAGAGGTCCCGTGAGAAGAGGTATGTGGCACTCTTTACGTGCCTGGTAACAAGAGCCATACACTTAGAAGTCGTGGGGAGCTTAACAGCAGACAGCGCTATTATGGCTATTCGGAGGCTGATAGCCCGTCGAGGATGCCCCATCAAAATCCTATCCGACAACGGAACCGCTTTTGTCGGTGCGAACAGGCTCCTTAGAGAGGCATGGGCTGCAATGGAGCATGCTTCAATTATAGAATTTGCAGCAGGCAATAATATTGAGTGGCAGTTCATCCCGCCTGCCGCTCCGTCTATGGGAGGAGTCTGGGAGCGCCTGGTTAGAAGTGTGAAAAGGTGCCTCTCTGTAGTTCTCCGGGAGAAGGCACCGAAAGAGGAGATTTTAGTCACGCTGCTGGCAGAAGTCGAGAGTGTGGTCAACTCCAGGCCGCTGACGCACGTTCCGGTCGCTTATGAAGATGAGCCGGCATTAACTCCAAACCATTTCCTTTTGAGAGCAAATGCCACACTGCCCACGCCTGATTCTTCTAATTCGGATCTCACTGGCAGACTTGCCTGGAGAAAGGCTGTTCGTCTCGCTGACCAATTTTGGGCTCGCTGGGTTAAAGAATACCTGCCCGACCTGTTGCCGCGAGGCCCATCATCCCATTCAGATAATTTAAAGATTGGAGATGTAGTTGTAGTCTGTGATGGAAATTTGCCACGTGGAGTTTGGCCTCGCGGTAGAGTCGTGCAGGTATTCCCCGGCAAAGACGACGTTGTGCGAGTAGCGGACGTAAGGACCAGCGCAGGGGTCCTACGGCGACCTGCGCGTAAGTTAGCAAAGCTGGACCTATCGCCATAGCTTCGTTGGTAAGACCTTCGGTTCTTACCAGGGGGGAGAGATGTTGGCGATAGATCTGGTAACCCTGTTGCTAGGTGTCTGTTGGCTGTCGTGTGCGTAGCAACGGGGTTTAAGCTGATCCGAATAATTATTTTCTTGTATTTTTTGTATATTTTCTGTGATTTTTAATAAATAGGTATTTGGCAAAATTATATTTTGATTCCGTACTCAATACCTTTGCTCTGATAGCTTAAAAGCTGTTGTTAGGAAGATGACCATTTCACTTATCCACAGAGTAACAGTCCCAATAGCATCCTGAAAACATTGGCGGATCGCTTCACGTCCCCGATATGGAGGTGTTTTGTGCGTAGAGTGACGATCACGGGAACTTATCCTTTCTCGTGAAGGTCACTAATATCAAAATATCGCCCCAATTTTATGTTTTTTTTTAGATATTTTAATCTTATTTTAAATAATTATTACTAATAATAGTTTCCCCCCGCCCCGTTGGTCTAGTGGTTTAAGTATCGGGCAAAGGTATGTTTTGAATTTTTCGAACATAGCTCGGGTTTGTGATTACCAATCCGCATTAGGCAAGCGTGGTGATTAAGCCTATTCCCATCATAGTAGCGATTTCTATGATGGAGGTCTTCGCCCTGCAGTGGGACAGTATATAGGCTGATACTATACTATATAATAGTTTTAAAGGCTGCTGTTCTAACATATTATGGAAATCTTTCTGAAATAAATCCTTTTTTTTCTAATGAATTGCACCGTATATGGGGCCCACTAAGGGCCCTTTGCTACAGCCCTGGCTTGATCCAAAGCGTGGCGCTATCAACATGTGTCCATCGTCATTATTTCCTTCAGGTTAACGAAGTTTTTGTGTCTTCACCAATTAGGAATTTGGGCGCTTTCAATCAATTAATTTATAACTATGATTAAGAACCTGAATTCATGAAATATGATTTAATAATTCAGTAAAAACTATCCGCATTGCAGTTCTAAAACATTGTAAATACATCAAAATTGTGCATGCTTTGGCTTGAAATTTACAACCTCCAGTTCGAGAGGCGCGCTTTCTTAATCACTGAGCTGTCGTGGGAGAACCACGCTTTGGTATGAATGGGCCACCTCGACCAGATTGATACCGTCCTCGTGAAAACAGGCCCAAATCGGAGAAAAGGTCAGTTTGAAAATTGGCAGAGCACTTGGAAATCTACTGATGTTACGAGCGATCCGTCTGCTCGTCTGGCATCTATCACATATTGTTATACCATGATCCAGGATTACAATGAAGCGACTGCCGCCTGTCTTCGCTACCCTTTAACAGGGGAACCAGATCAAGTGGATCACGATTACACGTTTAGAATCGTTATCAAATGTTGTAAGTATCCACAAGTTTTGAGGAACTATCCGAGACATGCAGGTTCCCTCACCAAGTTTCCGAAGTTTTGAGCTAATGGTAGAAATATGCAGACAGATTTGAATAATCCAGAGGTACATGCTCGGTTTAAATAGAAGCCGCGTTCTTATCCACTGTGCCTCTATTGCCAGCTATCTGTACAATAGGTAAACATATGCCATAAATGTGAATTTAAAGTCACAGAAATGCACCTTCACATTACCGTAATCCTGATCGATTGAACATTGTAATGTGGCAATGCCGACCACTGAATATTAACCTAGTCTAGGGACGGAGACAATCGTTTAAAGTGACTTATCTGTCGTGGTCACGCGACAACTGTCACCCAAATACCAATTGTATAATAATATAATGTAAAAGTATAATAATCCTTCAACCGATTACGACTACGGCGGCCTATCTCAACGATCCCACGTACACAGGATATAATAGTGCTCACGAGGGTGCGCAAACACAAGTGCACGCTATTCCCTCCGATGGGACACCAGCGTGACATGACCGGAGAGAGATCGGGCGCTGGACCAACGGCTTTCCGAGGCACGGGTGTACATGACTGCCTACTACCAAGAATCCTAAGAATTTCTTACCGAAGACTTAGGTACAAATTTTTGGGCCGACCCAGGGATCTAACCTGGGACCGGTACACAGCCATCGCTTTATGGTGCTACCCACTAACCACTACGCCACCGAGGCAGTCGCCTAGTCACTCTACCTATTGTATAATAATATATATAAATGTAAAGTGACCGTGGGTCAACATAAATAATCTTATTAGCTAATTGAAGCTTGTGAAGCCTCGCACTCAAAATTGAACAAGCAAAACTCTTAAATAGGTAAAGTCCGATAGCGCATTAGGCAGTGACCCTGTTGTTCGTGGGATAGATTCCTACTCATAGACAGACATTCGTGTGATGAACTCTTGTATTTGTTCATTCAAATCGGGATGTAACCTTAGCGTTAAATCCCGCTACATCTCCTCCATTTCGCGTGGTCTTTCTCATCCATCGTGGCGTTGTTCTTGTATCTGTTCAGTATCTAGGTGTAATTTAAATTTTGAGATGTTTGCTTCGTTCTGTGATCTCTCTCTAGTCAGTCCATCATTACTGAGGATCGTGGTCACTGGAACTCATCAACCAAACAAACTTTCTCTATTGATTCCAATTGGAAGCAACCTTCACCACGTCGTAGAACTTTGGTAGGGATGTAGCTCCTTTTATTTGGTGAGACCATAGTGTTGGTGATCGGCCTCGTGATCTTTTGCCTTCAGTGTTGCTTACAATGACCAGTTTTTTCAAGGCTATCATCCCCTCTTCGCATTATGTGGCCGAAATAAGAGAGTATGCGTTGTAGACATAGGCTCAACAGACAGGTTCTTATACTAAGTTGGGTCTTACACAGAAATGTTCTCTACATTTCTGTGATATAATCGATTTATTATGAACAAACATATTCTGAGGGTAGTCCTCAGCTATGGTCAGACCAGATAACGAAACTACTCGAGCTGCCCTTTTTTTTTTTTTTTTTGGTTTCGCAGGGGGAATGCCGCCGGCTCAAGAGATGAGCCGACTACCTTATGCATACCAGACCACCGGGGGGTGGCCGGGTTATGTGGGGCTCTCCTTTGGCGGGGGCTTCTCGTAAGGAGAAGCCAGGCAAAGGCATACCCACTAAACCCCCTGCGGTTGTCTCTCATCGCCCATATTGGGGAGTATCATGGTGATACAGTCAAAGCCTCCCACCACGATATTCCACGGGCGGATGTCCGCCTATACGGCGGACTAGACGGTTTCTCCCCCGGACGTGCCGGGAGAGGGGATAGGGACAGCCGGGAGAACTGAGCCGTCCCTATCGGGCAGCAAAGGGAGCCTGTGCAATGCTGGTGCTGGTGCCCCCGTACCACGACTCGAGCTGCCCTACACCAAGCAACGGAACGCAACCGATGAAGACAGCTGGTTGCAAGAGTATGAAGGAGTCACGATCCTCAGCAGTAAGGGAATCGACTGAAGAAATAGATTCTGATAAACATTATTTCACAGGGCACGGTAAACTGATATGTGCTTACTAATTTTATTTATTTATTTATTTACTGAACTTAATCTATTATTACAGGCTGAGACCCAATGCAATAGACAAGCAACCCATTAAACCTTTGACAACCTTGAGTTTCCAAATTACTCGATATTAAGAATATTTATACTGTGGCTATGTGTAGGTTCCACTAATTTGAATTCCGATGATTTAGTTCTGGGTGTAAATTATTTAGTTAATAGGCCCCAGGTTTAGTGTCTCTTAGTATTTATGGATTATTCTAACAGTTGATTTTTATTGTTATTATAATTTATTAAACTGGATAGTTTTATTAGAATTATATCTAAAGGTAGGTATAGTTAGTTTGGTACGTCCCTTTGGAGTGTTTGATGGCGACCGCGCCTATCTAGGTGGAACTTGTTCCATTGCCGGCATTAGTATTTTAGGACATATATTTTGTTTATTTAGTCCCCGCAGCGATCTCGAAAAGATGTCCGGTTGAGTTTAAATACTGATAATGATATTACTTAAGAATGTAAACGATCTGACATCAATTGGAGTGGGCCCTGCAATAGTTCGGTCGGAGCCACCGCGCCCACCTGCCTCCAAGTAAGCTTAGGGACAGAAGTATTTTAGAAAGTATAATAAGACTTGTCCTAACGATTAAAATACAATCGTTAAATTATAAGGGTTGGTACCTACCTTAATATATTTAACTTATAATTAGTATGCAAATATCGCGGCAGACCGAGGCGACGGTGGCGATATGAAATCGACGCGTTATTTAAAGACTAGTTCCCAGCAGCCCAGGACCGAAAGAGGTGGAAAAAGGGTGAGGCCTTTGCCCTGCAGTGGGACACTATGGGCTCATAATAATAACAATAACATGTATGCAAGGATGTTTGTCGCACTTGCACGCAAATATTACTAAACGGATATTAATGAAACTTCACACTAATGTAGCTTTCATATCAGAATAATAACATGGGCAATTCATAAAGATATGTTGGTAATGTTTAATATCAAAAATATAACAATAATTCCTACTCTTACTTCGCGGGCGCCGGCGCCGCGGGGCGCAGCTGGTAGAAAATATGTCGATCTCTATTTATATTGATAAAAGTGAACTTGCAATATTTTTTTTCTAGCGCAAATGGTCCCACTGCTGGGCAAAGGCCTCCCCTAATAGCCTCCACTGCTCTCTATTAATTGCCAGCGTTTGCCTAGTTACGGGAGTATTCGTCCAGGTCGTCACGCCATCTCTTTTTCGGCCTACCTCGTGGGCGACGGCCATCTGCAGGCTGCCATTTCGTGACAACATGGGTCCATCTCTCCGGGTGCATCTCCGGATGGGCAGGTTATAGACTACGTCAATGAGTATATCTACTTGGGCCAGATAGTCTTCTTCGAAAACAGGCAGGAAAAAGAAATCGAGCGCCGTACCGATAATGCCTGGAAGAGCTACTGGTCCATGAAGGCTTATATGAAGGGCGACCTTCCTCTATCACTGAAGCGAAAACTTATTGACGTCTGTATTCTGCCCATCCTCACCTATGGCGCTCAGACATGGTCACTAACTGAAAGCCAGAAGTCCAAGCTCAAGATTGCTCAAAGAGCTATGGAGCGGAGCATCCTAAGGTATTAAACTCGCGGATAGAGTGCGAAATACCGTAGTCCGCTCACAAACCGGCATTATCGACGTGAGTGAAAAATCCGCAAAGCTGAAATGGAACTGGTTAGGCCATACTGTGAGAATGCAATAAAATAGAATGATAAAAAATCAGCACTATTATTATTCGTAGTTCTGGGGAGCGTTCGCGGCCGAGTTCGCGGTGACTGCGACCAAATTTGATCTATTGTGACCACTTATAGATCGTCTCCGAGGCCCACGGTCCGTATAAACCGTATAATGGCCTTGGAAGCGATAGCCTTAACATCCTCCGGGCAGATGTGGTAGCTGCCTAGGGTGCGGCTTCTTCGGTGCCCGAAGGCATCCCATTGACAGAGGACGTGCATCGGTGTCTCGTCCTCTGCCTTGCAGAATCTTCAGGTGGGGTCTCCGGCCACCCGGTTCTGGTGCCGTGTTTGTTCAGCCCGCAGTGACCAGTGATGGTTCTTGTGAGGACGCTCAGCTGTCCGCGAGATAACGCTAAGGCCTCTAACGTGTACTTGCTGGAGAATCCTGTCATTATAGTCGATCTCTAACATAAATAGATATACTATTTTAACCGATGGTGTAAGTTGTTGCGAACCTAGTTAAAATTCTCGTAGTTATATCCCTGCCAACATTTTGTCTCCGCATTTCTTATTAGATACTATTAACAAATACGAATATTTTTCCATTAGTGTCCTCGTAAAATAATAATAATATATGTGGTATCCTGAATTTTGGGAGATTAAATCGTTATAAAGTAGTTAAGACCGTGGGAGAGTCACGCTTCGGCATGAATGAACCTGCTCGACCGGAGTGATACCACGGCCTCACAGAAAACCGGCGTGAAGCAGCACTGTGCTGTTTCGCTGCGTGAGTACCGGAGGCGCAATCCGGGGGAAAGGAGAGTTTAAAGGTTGGTAGCGCACTTGTGACTCCACTGGTGTCTATGGGCGGCGGCAATCCTCTTACCAAGAGGTTAAGAATCATATTTTATTTAAATTTAAAGAAAATCGATGGGAAATTAGAATACCTTTGCAAGAATACAATCTTCGCTTACACTTTTCGCATTGGCTGTACTTCAATCGCTATCAACAAGGCATTGTTGTAGTCGGCTAACGAACGATAACATGATTGCGACAAACACACAGGACTACTTTCATTCTAAACGGCTGATCTAGATACCAAATAACTCAGTAGAAATTTATCAGATCACAGAAGTCCTGACTCGTCTGGGCTAAGCTTATCACAGAGCCCTGTGACATGAGACCAGACTTATCGATAGTCGATCGTGAGCATCGATTAAAAGTGTTTTATCGCGGTGGAATATTTTGTGATGATATCTAATAAATAAGCCGTAGTACCCGAAAAGTAAAAATATCCAAGAAAACTAATCCCATTTATAATTCGAAGAAAATCTGTATTCTTTTTCTTTTTCATAATTTTTGCAATTTTTTTACATTACATTAATCACTAATTTTATTTGATTGAAATTTGTTAAAGATTATACATTATTTATGCAGAAAAATACTTTTGTTTTAATCATCCTCCAGCTCTAACTGACTTGACTGCATTTTTAAACGCTGATTTAAGAAGTTGTATTTAAATAATAGACGTGCAATTTTTACTTTTAGAAAGCCATGTTAAATAAGCTAAAATAAAAAAAAGTAGGACCAATAGCATGATTTTAGGAAAAATTGTAAAACAAATGCAAAAATTAAAAAAAAAACAGATTTTTGTCAAGTTTCACTTAATTTATAAAAATAGGGTTAGTTTTCTTGGATATTTTTACTTCATGGGCACGGCTTATTGTTAGATATCATTGCAAAATTCATTCCACTGATATAACACACATTGTCATAATTTTTAAACTAAGCTCACATTTTAAATTATTCAGACTAAACTGACATTTTGGCATTTTGCATCTGTCAAAATGAGTGATAAGGTATGAGAATGACACACTGACATCTGTCAGTTTAGTCTGCATAATTAAAAATCAGAATTTAGTTTAAAACTTATTACGATTTATCTAAATAGCTAAATAGGGTCAAAAGGTGCAACTCGTCATAACTTTTAAACTAAACTCAAATTTTTAATCATGCAGATTAAACTGACAGATGCAAATATCAAGTTTCGATACATTATGACATTTTGCATCTGTCAAAATGAGTGATCATTATCACTCATTTTGACTCAGTGTGTCATTCCCATACATCTATGGGAATGACACACTGACATCTGTCAGTTTAGTCTGCATAACTTAAAATCAGATTTTATTTTAAAACTTATGACGATCTATCTAAATAGCTAAATAGGGTCAAAAGGTGCAACTCAATTGAAATATTTTTTGATTAATTTTGATATGTGCACTTTATGAAGACTCACACTATATATATAGGGCCCAAATAATACTTATTTCATAATTTTTATGATGTTTTTTTAAATACTGATCTTATTTTTTTTAACCACTTAGATACATTAAAATTAAAAGTGTAGAGCTAAAAATTTTACATTTGTAGATACCGGTGACGTTGATAACTATTTACCTCAATGACCGGTAACCCGATTTATTTGCAGCCCAATGTATATTATTTGTCTTCAAAAAATACAAACAAACTGTATTAGGTAATCATGATTACTGCAAAATCTGCAGTTTTTTGTAAACCTATTAGGCAAATCATTTTCAAAAGTAATATTCCTAAACTACTAGCAATATAGGCTCGCTTATAATTTGTTCCTTATTTTGTGATGTGCAATAAAGGATATCTGACTATACATTATCGAATACATTCAAATAGTATTTCCCTATTTAACATAAACTTCTCAATTCAAACTCCCTCGCATTTCGCTAAGCACCCGTTGTTAAAATATTATTAAAGATTTACTAAAACGATGTTCTATTTTACGAGACCAAAATTAAATGCCAACTAAACAATGACCCATCATCCACTGAAATTATCGCTTTCCTTGATATCTGATTGTGTATGTTCTCTTTAGTCTATACTTGACATGACAGCCTCGGTGGCGCAGTGGTTACACACACAGTGGGCACGTTAGCGACGCCAATCGATTTTAATTCTTAGCTACTGAACCGGATCTATTTTACACAACTTCCGGGTCACAACCTCTCGGCAAACACTTGTATTAAATAACCATACACAAATGTTGGGTCCAACGCGTACGCGAAAAATTGATTCACGCCAAAAGCGGCCACTTTTGGCAGTAATCAATTTTTCGTGTACAAAAACGGACCCAACATTTGTACATGATTATTTAATACATAGTATAAGTGTTTGCCAAGAGGTTGTAATCCCGAAATTGTCTAAAATAGATCCGGTTTAGTAGCTCACAATTAAAAACGAATGGTGTCGCTAGTTAGGGCTACCCGTCGCCTTAAGCCACGGCTGCGCAAGAGGTCCCGGGTTCGATCACCGCGTCGGGTCAAAAATTTGTGCCTAGACATTCTTAGTGTCAGCCCGGAGTCTGCAAGTTGGCCGTCTTGTATCAGGTCACGTGACTTGGTCATTTTGTATGGGGAGTCGAAAAAAAAATCGATGAATTTCGAAAAGTCCTTGAGCAAATGTTTAGAATGGTTGGTAGAACACGTGGTTCGTAAAAAGCAATTGGTAGTGACCCTGCCTCTTACGCCAAAGGTCGTGGGTTCGATCCCGACCCAGGAAAAACATTCGTGCGATGAACACTTGTGTTTGTTCAGTGTTTGGGTGTAATGTATGTATTTAAGTATGTATATATTTGTGTTCCTCTGTTGTCTGATATCTGTAACACAAGTGCTTAAGCTACTTAGTATGGAATCAGGTCAACGTATGAGATGTTGTGAGAATTATTATTATTATTACAGATACACCCTGTATTTTGCGTACGTGGCTGATCGTTGAAGTTGGCCGCCATAGCCGTAATCTACAGGAGGATATTATACTTGACACAGTTATTGCAATCAGCCATAGACATCCTAATTAATGCGATGCGATGAGAGCGATGGTAGCTCAATGGATAAATCTCCTTCCATGCGGGGGTCGTGGTTCGAATCGGAGCATGCACTTCTGGATTTTTCAAATCTATGTGCCTAGTATTTCTACCGTTACCTTTTTACATTATGATGGATAAACGAGCAAACGTTATAATCAAATTCCTTTAAAATCTCAAAGTGCCCAGCTTTTAATGGAAATTGAAATGATAGACTTCCGCATTGATCAGACACCTAAACACTGAACCCAAAGATTTAATTTATTTGATACCATTCAGTTTGTAGTGTCCGTACATAATCAATCGATTGCGAATTGATATAATTTAGAGCAAACCTGACTCTTTTAGGTATTACAAGAAGGCTTGAGCGTTTTAAGTGGACCACTTACGATGAAATATTTTTGATTGACTTAAATCTGCATTCACCGGGCAGTTAGTCAACAGGATCATCATTCTTGACAAAAAGAATATATTTTTCATCACACCTTTTCAAAAAGGACGACTTGGTTCGCTTTATGTCTACCTACCCAAAGATGGTGTTACCCAAACTAGATATTATGTAAAGCCCTCGCTTTTGTCAATTTTTATCGTCGCTTATCATGGAAGTATGGAACAAGAAAACGCGTTTAGCAAGAATTTATCAGAATCTGTTATTGGCCTAATATTACATAATCTTCCATATAAATTTAATTGAAATTAGTTTAAGTTTTATTAAATAAAAATATTACATTATAATAATGAGGCGCCTTTAATATTCTCATATTGGGTGATGAAAATTAGAGTGTGTGACTCGGATGCAAAATATATTTTTGGCTCGGGCGCCGTACTTTGAATCCCTCTCTGCATTCGGGATTCTACTATACATATAATCCCTCGCTTCGCTCAGGATTCAAAAAACGCCCTCGCCGTAAAAATATTATTTTGCTCTTATATCATAACAATCCACAATAGATGGCAGAAGAGGGCATGGGCAGCAGCTATTGCTAACCATTCTCGGGGTATACTGGTCCGAGATTTTCACGAACCTAGATCTGTCGCTGCGTTGAGACTCCAATCAACCAGCAGATCAAACGCCGCAAATGGAACTGGATCGGCCACACGCTCCGAAGGGAACCAGACCATACCGAAGCAAACCCTAGACTGAAACCCCCAAGGAAAACGGAAACGTGGCCGCCCCAAACAATCCTGGCAGCGGACTATCACTGCAGAAGCAATGATCTTAGGACTAACTTGGAGCGAAGTAAAGCGCGAAGCTCATTCATGACCGTTCGAGATGGCGGAGCACTGTGGACGCCCTTTGCTGGGGAAAACTAAAAGGCCGCTAAGCGACGGCTCCCTGTGGCTTAGCGACCTTCCAGTTTTTTTTTCTATTTATTATCACATAAAAATCATACATATTACATAAATCAGATTTATACTTAGCACTGCAAACCACTTGGGTTAGTACTAAGTATTATGTTTACTCCATTCCACATATACACAAAGGACCCATACTAGACTTGGACCGATACATTTTTATATTCCTACCTATGACTAGATTTTTTTATCATTTCAATCTTAAATATTAATGAGGGAGTTAAGGAAGTGTAATTTAAGCTTATATTTGATGTTTTCTGTAGTGGATTCATCTCGTAATTCCGTAGGTAGTTTATTTATTAGTCGAGGAACAATATAATCCGATGTTCGCCTACCGTACTCTTTGCTCGCGCGGAACGAGTTGCAGCTCAGTTGACGTCGAGCTACCGAAACGTGTGTATACCGGGTGTTCAATTGGTGGCTGATTATTCGTCGCAAAGAAAAGTTTTTTCAGCAATACAAGTTTAACCTGGATGTCGACAGGCAGTACCTTGCAATGCTTAAAAAGGCCAGTATGATCATCGCTATATTCAATTCGGATTCTATTTGTTACAATATTTTTTTATATTCTTACCTGGAGATGATAAATTTTATTTAAATAAGTATTACAGGCGCGACCATAACTGCACAACCCGTACTGAATATAATATGATTCAGCTAGTCAAGTTAGCGGACGGCAGCACATGCGGTTAATACTTTGAAATCGTCGCAGGGACTTTATTGGCTGTTACTTATTGGGAGGGGTTGGTCGTTACACCCCGGTGCCATTTGACGCTTGCTGCTGCTTCAAGACCGAACTTGACCTGTTTTACTCAATCATTACCTACTTAGTAGTTTCTACGGCCTAAACAAAAAAACTCGAAGAGCCATCTTAAATAGCCAAATGTAACGCAATTAAGGTCGCTATGCGTAGAATTCAGAGTTAAGTCCTTGCCTTAAGGTGACGGGTAGGGCACACTAGCGACGCCAATCGATTTTAATTTTTAGCTACTAAATCGAATTTATTTTAATCAATTCCGGGGTTACAGTCTCTCGGCAAACACTTATACTATTTATTAAATAATAATGCACAAATGTTGGGTCCGTTTTTATACGCGAAAAACGATTCATGCCATAAGCGGCCACTTTTGGCGGTAATCCAAAATTCGAGTGCAAAAGCAGACAGAAACAGTTAACTATAATTATTAAATAAATAGTATAGGTGTTTGCCGAGAGATTGTAACACCGAAATCGTTTAAAATAGATCCGGTTTAGTAGCTAAGAATTAAAATCGATTGGCATTGCTAGTGTTCCCTACTCGTCCCCTTAATGTTTACATTAAGTCAAGTCAAGACCCCAGTTTTCTGTAAGTCAAATCTGTAAATATAAAACTCTTACCGCTGTGATACTGTGCGTGTTGCCTCACAATAAATTACTAAATCGCCCCTGCAGTGTATAGTATGTATACTATAGTATAGTATGCACTCGAATAGATAGGGATACTGGGCCAAGCACGCAGGGGAGGGCGTGGCACCTCTCACCACGGTCCTCACTCGATAGTAGAATTGCATTTTCAATTACATTGAAATATTTAAGGTAATATTTCGATTCGTGTTGTGGTTTATTGCCTTGTGAAAATCGTTAAATTCTAGAGGAAGCCATCTTTTTTTAAATTTTATGTAATAGGTGGCAAACGAGCAGACGGATCGCCTGATGGTATGCGATTGCCGCCACCCATGGTCACCCGCAACACCAGTGGAGTCACAAGTGCGCTGCCAACCTTTAAACCTCCCCCTTTCATGCCGAAGCGTGGCTCTCCCACGGTCTTTCCTCGGTTATTGATGTCGCTTATCTTTTTCAACCTAATGACTGGCCCCATAGCGTATTTGGTAGGGTGGGTTCGATTCCCAATCTGGACCAACTTTAAGACATGTAACTTTGTACAATAAAGGCTACAACATCATAACCACTACAACACATGCATAAGTTAATCTTTAGCAATAGTATGACTGATGAAGACAAATAGGCACCCATTGTTTAGCTGAACGAATCGTTAAAGTATCTGTTACTCAAATATTCATGATATGGGTAAGTAAGTAGATAATTTCAACCTTAAAGCTAACACATGTCCCTTTATTTGTATCGTTCTAAAGCCGAAGCCGTATTAATAGGTACTATAAATAAAGCACCTTAAGCAAATACCACACTTAAAAATGTCATCTCGTGTTCAGGCGTAACGTTGGTAGAACATTCACCCGGATTGTGGAAGGTGTGGGTTCGAGTCCCGTAAATAAATTGCAAAAGATTGCTATAAAAATATCTACTAAGCACCTTAAGCATTTAGATCTAAAATGAAGCGAAAAAAATGTATTCTTCTGCATTAAAACGATAAAAATAGCAGTGTATAACATAATAATGCATCGCTAAAATATCTATGGTCTAAATTATTTCACCTAATTTGTAAAAAAAAAGACTGTCTAACTATGCTGACCATTACACCACCAACGCTCCTAAAAAAAAAAAAGACTGTCAGGAGGAGACAAAATTCGATATTTAATCAAATGGCAATCGTGCAAAAGAAGTAAATAAGCGAGCGCACAACCCCATACATAGTTTGTACTAAGAAGAAGATACTGCGTTTCAACCAGAATCTTGAATATGTTTAAATATCTTTACTAAAACTTGCTGATCTAGTTAGCGGCAAACTCGGAAAACAAAATAAATATTCGTTTGAACCATAGAGTAAGGTAATAATAGCCCAGGTTGGAGCTCGTAACCGACAGGTAAGGTCCAAGAAGATTTCTACACCAACACGCCAGCATTGGTTATTAATAACCCTAAGTAATAACGTACGCTTTTCTTTATTTAAATATTATTTTTGTTTATGTTTTATTTTTTAAAATAATTACGTAAGTATTTTAAATCTATATTTATAAAAAAAAAGTCATGTTAGTTACTGTTTGTAACTCAATAACGGCTGGAACATTTTGACGAGAACGGAAGAGGTAGCTCAGAAACAAGGGAAGGACATAGGATACTTTCTGTCCCTTTCCTGTGGGATAGACAAAAACGAATAGTACGCGGGCAACGCAGCGTACGAAGGCTAGTAGAACAAAAGCAAAGGATACGCTTGATATAAGCAAGTCTTATAATACAATGAAGTCAAGCGAAACGTTCAGGTCTCCTAACGGTGTTTTCCCTCACGGTCATGCGAATGATAGAGATATGCACATAGATTTGAAAAATGGAGAGGTGCATGCTCGGATTTGAATCTACGACCCGTTTAGAAGGTGCACGTTCATATCTACTGAGCTACCATAGCTAACTTTCGACGACCCGTTTGGAACAGTGGTAGTGAACGCTGCCTTTGGGCCAAGGGTTGCGGGTTCGGTACCCGCACAGTACAAACATTTGTGTGCATGAACATGTCTGTTTGTATTGGTCTGGGTGTTTCTATGTATTATAAGTATGTATTTACAAAAGAAAAGTATTATATGTATATATTTGTAATCCCACTGTTGATTCTGATATCCGTAACACAGGTGTTTGAGCTACCTATCTCGGAGTCAGATCAATGTATGTGATGTTGTGAAATATTTATTTATAAAGGATTCCTCATAGAAACAAACGCAGAGCGAAGCTGTACAGTAGACAATCCGAGACGAGACCTGTTCATTACTGATTCACTACGGCGACGATGATAAAGAAAGGCAATGTACCACATTTTGTAACAGGGCAATCAGTACAATAAGCATTTTATAACTGTGACGCGAAATAACCCTATTATAGTGAGATCTGGGCTAGTAGGAAACGGTTTAAAAGTTAATAGAGGCGATGTAGGCTACATCATCTTTTAGCAACCTCTGAGGGATCATATTATATTACCTAAAGGGGGCACCTTTACACACAGCATTTATATAACTGTTTGTAACGTAATACTATAATATGTGTGTCGAACAATGTCAATGTCATGTCAACTAAAAATGTCAACAATGACAAGACTTACTTATCATTTTTAAAAGCTCTCACATATTATGATTGAACTCGTCGTGTACCATAGGATAACGCGGTGAGGGCTTTTAGCCATATATTTTAGACATCACCCTCTCCCTTTCTTTTTTGTGTTCTCTCTCTCCATCAGATGAGATTGTGTTGAAGATTGAAAAACGCTAGACTATACCTAGTTATTAAAAAAAGTTAAGTCTCATACCAATATTTTACAGTATTTGTATAAGTAATATAAAAAATAGGGTTTCGTGACGCTAAAAGTGAGGTAAATAAACTTAAGGTCTGATACGTATGCAAATTATCTCGTAATTATCAACAAATTCTGCGTTAACAGAAACGTTGACAAAATAATTGGACCGGGCAATCCAATAAATCAATCAACTGAATTCTTTGATTTATATTTCTTAATTAACGTCGCAATAACGTACTTATCAAGAGATACCGATACTCTAATATACCTTCTTACTTGTACTTAACGAATTAACTAGATTAGTAGTTACTGTACCTAAATATGAATAACATGTGATGTCCTACATATTTCCAGCACTGATATTCGGAATCTTTATCGGTGTCATCAGAGTTGCATCCAAAACCGTTGCTTAGGGAGCGCGGGGTGCACTCAGATCATGATGACCCAGCATTTGGAAAGTCTAGTATTACAATGCGACTGGTATGGCGAGGATTCTCATCATCCCTTCCGCCAACATAAGATCATGATTATGTGATCCAGAGACATATGACTTTAACTATAAAACTGCGGTACGTACATAAGCACGCCACTTTTTCTTGCTCGGAGAAACCGAGTGCTTATCTGTAAAACTGCGGTACGTACATTAGCACGTCACCTTTGCTTGCTCGGAGAAACCGAGTGCTTATCTGTAAAACTGCGGTACGTACATTAGCATGTCACCTTTGCTTGCTCGGAGAAACCGAGTGCTTATCTGTAAAACTGCAGTACGTACATTAGCACGCCACCTTTGCTTGCTCGGAGAAACCGAGTGCTTATCTGCAAAACTGCGGTACGTACATTAGCACGCCACCTTTGCTTGCTCGGAGAAACCGAGTGCTTATCTGTAAAACTGCGGTACGTAAATTAAGCACGCCACCTTTGCTCAAAGTAATCTGTCTACTTTACTTGTGAGAGAATTCTCATTCTCCTTTAAAAACTTTATCTATAACATTATGTCATTGTCTCTAGTTCACAACTTTAACATTTCATACATATTTATTGTCAATGCTTGTCTGTCCGTCCACCGACCTGGAATGAAGCCGATTCTATTGGGGGGTGGGAGACGAGTAGGTAAATTGGCGGTGCCCCGTGTTAAAACTAGTTTTGCCAAAAGATTCCCTCGTTATTGTCATGTCTGGGTTTACAATAGTGTTGCAAAGAGCTGCTGTTTTAGTGATGCCTCTGTGAGGGAAGTGAGATTAAAATTAGTACAGTTTCTATCTTGTCTTGACTATGATCAAACCGAAGTTCTCATCCCAAACTGATAGATACTCGTATACATATATACACACACAAACTCTCCTACTACTCATTAATGTGGAATAAGATCAATATTATATTATTGCTACATAATAAATATAACTCTGTAATACAATGGCAATTGGTTTCCCATGATACAAGCTTTCCTTAGTTTGGGTACCCCTGGAAATGAAGTGATTTTGAATATAACTATAATATATAGTATGCATTTGTAAACATATTTCTAAGTTAGTTTTTAAGTCAGTTCTGTTCCAATAAATATTTTTATTTTCATATGTACCTACACTGTCTCACACATTAACTTTACTCTCCATCCACAGCCTAGGCTGTGGCATGGTCATGAGACAGTAATAGAATAAATTGTTTGTGGTTCTTAACACTGTAAGATATGAAAGAATAACGACTCACCGGGTTGCTGTTTAGTGGATTAACTTACACATGTTTGCCATTATGTCTGCTCAATTCTTTCTTACAAATCTCGCATATAATCCCCTCCATCCGAGTCGGCTATCATAACTTTTTCACTCCTCTTCTTTCGCAGGGAACGAAATCTAACTGTTTTTGTCAACCGACCGGTTGACCAACATTGACATTCTAACTTTAAAGAAAAGTGTTACCAATATAGAGTAGGCAAATAGTGTTGCCAAAAGTGAGATATGTAATCTATTGCAAAGATAACTCACCATAAAGTATAGATTCGCGAACTCCGCGACAACTGGTGTCTGTCCTTCGCAACCCAGACCGAACTGGACCATGATTATGGTACGCGTTCTGATATGTTCATGGGAAATTCGGTTTGTCCCTAAAAATATTTTTTTAATTTTTACGCTCGGGTCTGCTGACATTTGGATGTTCTTTTTTTAGTATTGTTTGTTATTATAATTAAAACATACCTAGTTGATATGGTCCTTTTTATATAGTGTTTGTTTGAATATCCCAGTGTTTTTTTTGTCAGTAATAAATGCGTAAAATCTTTTGGCCAATATGTTGTGGAGTCCTGATCCTCCTACCTGACACCTGATTATCCTTTTCTATGAAAGGCCAACTACCTTGACTTACCTAATAAAAGAACAAACGGCAATGGAAATCGTATTGTACTTAATATCGGCAACTTGCATTCACCTCCGATCGGAGTAAGGGAGCATTCTGAGCGTTGCAGTAATTTGTCCGTCCACATCATTGCGAACTGCATGAAATTGAGCCGTAACAAATGCATGAATTGCATACATGCATACTACAGTGTTTACTTAAAGACCGATTAGATAAGGTAGACCCTCGCTTTATTGACTGGCTCAATGGCGTTTTGATAATGATTCAGGTTCATACGTCAAAGGTGTGTTTCCAACCCTAGACAAACATTCGTGTGATAATCACTTGTGGTTGTTGCATGCCTGGGTGTAAATATACGAGTACCTACTTAAATATTATACATATTTGTAATTCCTCTGTTATTACGGTTGAATAAGTACTTAATACAGAATAAAAGTAATATCTGTCTGTTTTTCCACTATAAGTGAACAAGCAGACATCTTCTAGGCGATCATCATCAATCATCAGGCGTGATTGTGGTCAACCGTAATAAAAAAGTGTGAGATGTTTGAATCCATTTATTTAGAAATTAATCCCTCAATGAGTTAGCGATAAAATTGAATGAACATTACCTACCAGGAGGAGAAGTAAGGTCACAGACATAGCCCAAAGGATTGCAAGCCTCAAGTGGAAATGGGCAGGGCACATAGCGAGGAGAACAAACGGCCGTTGTGGCGGAATCCTCGAGTGAAGGCCACGTACAGGAGGTCGCAGCCGTGGCAGGCCCTCCACAAGGTGGACCGACGATCTGGTGAAGATCGCGGGAAACCATTGGATGCGGGCGGCACAGGACCGATCTGTGTGGAGAACATTGGGGGAGGCCATGTCCAGCCGTGGACGTCTATTGGCTGTTCCAAATCAATTAGAAGTCTCGCCGACGCCCGCGTTGATGGCTATTATTACAAGTTATTGTATAAATTACTTCGTTATTTGATATTCAAACACGCGGATGCAGTTGGCCGAGTAAATTACTCAGAATGGCAGCTGTCGGATCAGTTCAAATCAGTGGGACGATATTTCACTTATTTGTTGCACCTACCAGATAAGCGGGCGAACTGAGTAATTACTTAACTCGGTACTTGACTAGAGTTGTTCCTGAATTTAAATTCAAAATGGAAGTAGTTCATTGAACTCTTTCACGACACGTTTAGCACAGTGGTTTAGAGCGCTGGTTGAGACGCAAGGGTCGCGGTTTCAATTCCCGCACCAGCACAATTTTTTGTTGATGAAACAGATAGGTATTTGTGTTGGGTCCGGGTGTTTGTGGTACCGTCGTTGTTTCTGGTTTCCCATAATACAAGGTAAAACTTTAGTTTGGGACCAGAAGAATGTGTGTGATGTTGTCTCAATTTATTTATTATTAATATTTATTCATTTTTATATCGCACGAGTATGAACATACTTTTAATTGTTAGTTACGATTCCATTTTCGCATCTAATGGATTTTTGTTGGTGGTTTCATATGCTTCACTTTATGAAGTTTCTATGAAAGCATTAGTTCCGAGTTTAGTCATCGGCTTAAATAGACTTTTCGCATTGTACATCCTAATGTAATGTAGGTTTAAACATTGCATGTTACAGTTCACATAGGTATAACAAATCAGTAAAAAAGTGAGCACGGCTAATATATGGGTACTTTCTAGTACTTAAACTAAAAATGAATGAATGAATAAACTAAGAATGAGAATAAATTTTTTCACTTGAGGGAATGGCTCTAATAATTAAGACTCTACCTACTACTTAGGCAGCATAATAGAGTAAGGTAATAATAATAGTCCGGTAGTAAATTGCGCACTGGGCGCAATTCTAAGCAGATAATATTATTGCTACTAGTTCATTAGAAATTATAGGTACTTCCTGTATTTTTGTCGTAGGTATGACTAGTACGCCGTGTGGTCCCCGGCAGAGTAGAATAGGCCACCCTCACTCTTACCGAGGTGTCGTAAAAGGCGACTAAGGCATAGCTGCTGGCATGATCATCAGCACCCAGAGAAGGAAAACTCTGCATTTATATCAAAACCCTCGCCAACCCGTCTGCCAAGCGTGGCGAGTATGGCAATTACCCCTCATGTGATTGAGGGAGGCCCGTGCCCCAGCAGTGGGGACTTAATTGGGCTGACGATGATGACTAGTCCATAGCAACACTAGGAGGGACACTAGTGCTGCCACAAAACCGATTGTTTTCATCTTATTATAAGTCATCTAACGCTTTGAGCGTGATTTTTATTGAGACTTTGACCACCTTATTACAAATCGCAAACTAAAGTTTTTCCCGTACTAAAGCTCATGTCATCCCGTTCCATCAAGCAGGCACGAATATTATTCCGGATTCTTAGTTCGCAATTTGTAATAAGGGGGTACCCACCCTGTTCGTTGTTCCTAGTTTCTAAAGTAATAAGGGAGAAAATCAAGGGAAGTTTGGGACCATGACAATGTATGTGAATGCGACATATTTTCAATATAAAATGCATATATCTAGTATCCACATGCATGCATGGTATATGCATGGTATCTAGTATCCACAGTAGACTATCGATAGTCTCAATCAATCGACATTTTCGATGTACAGAGCTATTTGGACAACATCGTTAAACTTTAATCGTTAATCTATTTGAGTATGTTCTAAATTAGTAAAACTAGGACGATGAGCCACAAAATAAAAAGGACACAAACCCTCTTATTACAAATCTCAAACTAAGGAGAGTCCGGGAACAATACTCGTGCCAGCCCCTTTTAAAGTTAGAACGGGATGACATGAGCTTTAGTACGGTATTAACTTTAGTTTGCGATTTGTAATAAGGTGGGAAGTCACTTACGTAAGTATAAGTAGTAAAGTAATTTTAATGAAATATTGATGTATACATACTGTTAAGTTTATTTAAAATATAGATGTTACGTCGACACAAGGAGGGAGTCTGCGATTCTGATGGCTGACACATACGTCATACTTGTGAACAGGTGCCACCTTTGGGGACTGGTCCGCTTCGGTTTACCTCATATTTAGCTTTTAATTTGCTTCATTCTATTTTGTGTTGCATTAGACTGTATGACTTAGTATGAGGATAATAAACCATTGTAAAAAAGTTGGCGATTAAAAAGAGTAACTGTTTCTTGCCGGATCTTCTCGACCAGAAACAACTTTCCGAGCCGGTGGTAGAATCGCATTATGTTTATTTACTTTTTTTAAGTATATTTTATGTATCAACATATATATGTATTAATATGTAAATTATTACATAAGTACTTATAAATAGTTTTAAATCATTCAAATGTATGACGATTTGTAAGTGCTGTATACGAGCCTATGCAAATAAAGAATTATTTGATTTGATTTGATTCGGTTTCTACTGAAAATCATCGCTATGGCCCAGGCCATAGCTAAATGTTTTGGCACTTAGGTACAATCCGGGGGAAAGGGGGGGTTTAAAGGTTGGCAGCGCACTTGTGGCTCCATTGGTATCGCGGGTGTCCATGGGCGGTGGCAATCGCTTACGATCAAGTGATCCGTCTTCTCGTCTGCCACCTATCACATACCTACAAAAAAGACAAAGAAACATCAATTGTTTTATGCGATAAGGTGACAGACGAGCAGACGGATCACCGACCAGTGACCAGTCGTGTCACAAGTGCGCTGCCAACCTTTAAACTCTCCTTTCCCCCGGATTGGGCCTCCGGTACCCTCATTCACGCAGCGAAACACAGCACAGTGCTACATCACGCCGGTTTTCTGTGAGGCCGTGGAATTACTCCGGTCGGGCTGGCTCGTTCATACCAATGTACAATATCGGCGGTCTTATCGCTGGAAGCGATTTCTACCAAATAACCTTTTTAAGCAAAGGACATTTGCTAGTAGAGGAGGGGTAGGATAAGCGAGATCCGGCCGAGCCCGCATATCTGAATAGCAAATATAAGCGCTCATTAGCCGCCATTGCCGCAGTAAGCCGTAACCTTTCAATAAGATTGACCCATATTTTGACCTATTGCACCACACCCAAAAGCCATAGATAGCGAAGCTTTAGAGCTGGGTTACATGCCAGTATTTTCGACGAAAATACGGAGAAGGTCATAGATAGCGAAGCTTTGAAGCTGGGTTACATGCCAGTCTTTTCGACGAAAATACAGAGAAGGTCATAGATAGCGAAGCTTTATAGCTGGGTTACATGCCAGTCTTTTCGACGAAAATACCGAGAAGGTCATAGATAGCGAAGCTTTGAAGCTGGGTTACATGCCAGTCTTTTCGACGAAAATACAGAGAAGGTCATAGATAGCGAAGCTTTGAAGCTGGGTTACATGCCAGTCTTTTCGACGAAAATACGGAAGAGGTTCGCAATACGACTATAACATACTTATTTGTTGTTTTTTACCCGACAACGGCAAAGCTAAAAAGGAAGGGTTCTGATTTTAGCAGTCTATGTATGTAAATATGTTTGTATGTTCCAAGATTCTGCCTAAACTAACTAACCGATTTTGATGAATAAGGTATTAATCGTTTCCTTATTACTGTCCAGATGACCTAGGCTTAAATTTTATTTGAAAGTAATAACACAGTAAGCGCTATACGAAAATAGCCGAAATATTATTTGACATTTTTTATATTCTATCGTGACCGTCTTACTTTACTCCGAGTAGATCGATTTCGATTATTCTTTTTTTATTAGAAATGGTTTGGGTTGGGACGCCTCAGATGGTAAATTAGTGGGGACTCAGGTGCATCTACCTCCTCGAGTGGCCCGTATTCAGTTCTGTCCTGAGTCCAACTTCGGTTGGTATTAGGCAGAAACGGTTACCGCGGGGCACGATTTTTCCTGGGCGGGCAGTAATTCATTCGTGGATTGCTACCTGTTAGCCGAAGGATGCACACCCGACTTACCGGCCCTGGCATGCGACCGCGCCGAAGCGCACTTCGCTACAGGGCCTATATTGTCGCGCCGTGGGTCTGAGGACCGGCGTCTTCGCGTCGTTCCCTGACGGTGCACTAGGGCCCGTGAAAGCGGGTTAAACCATCGCACAGCGGGGTTGCAGGCGCCATTTTTGTCTTCGGACCTGAGGATGCTGTGTCCGGCTCCGCCCGCGCGGGTTGCGCGGCGGTTTTCCCGCGGAGCACTTTGACGTCGGCATCCCCCCCTAGAGTGGAACGCCTTCAGGCGTAGTGGCCGCAAGACCCACGTTTTGGGACCTATGCTGCAAGTTCGCAGCCAGCGGATTGCGGTGGCAGGTCGGAGTGTCTCTGCGTCGCGGATTTTCCCGTATCCGCAGCCAGCGGAGTCGGTTTCTGCGACGCGTTGTTGTGTTGGAAGCCTGCGGGTTCATCCCTGACTCCCACTGCGTTGCAGCCAGCAGTGTATGTGCGGGGAGGGGTGCCCGCATTCCTCCTCTCGGTGGTGCTTGCACTGCAGCCAGCAGTGTGGGTGCTACCCGGGAGGTTGAGCGGGAGAGAGGCCGAGCTAGCGAGCCTCTTCGCCCTGACCGGGCGACGGATGAAGCCTCCGTGGCAGTCGTCACCCCGCTCTGACTGTTTCCTGGGCGGGGGATGGAAACGCCCCAGTGTTTTTATTGGGTATGCCTCCGGACGATCTCTTATTAGCAGAGACCCAACCCGGAGGAGAGCCCCTCTCTGTGTGCATAAGGTGCATTTTCACTGGGTCATCAAAAAAAAAGATGGTAAATTAGTACCATTATGGGATGTAAGCCGCTGCGTTGCCGGCCTTTGTATTGGGCTGGGTGTTTTCTATGTATTATAATAAGTATGTATGTATTCACAAAAGAAAAGTATATTAATATATTAAGTATACGTCATATTTGTAATTCCTCTTTTGATTCTGATATCCGTAACACAGGAGCTTGAGCTACCTATCTCGAAGTCAGATCAATGTATGTGATGTTGTGAATTATAATTCATAATTTAAAAAAAAACCGCATTAAAACCTGTTTTAAATAGATCTAAGCACACGCACACGAAAGCGACTTTGTTTTATACTAAGTAGGCAAGTAAGAAGACTGGAGAGAAGACCAGTGACGCCTGGCGATACACTACGTGGAAGCGCAACTAGTGTCACAGTGTACACTACAAAATAAATGTTTGTATTTCCCGCCATTTGCTCATTCGATCATTCTGAATTCATGGAACTACATAACAAGCTCATTCATCTAGAGAAGTGCTTAGAATAACTAGGTGTTTTCTATGTTATAATAAGTATGTATTTACAAAAGTTTTATTCTTCAAAGTAAGATATCATAGGGAAACTATTTTGACAAGCTTTTTGATAATAATTAAGTACCTAAGTATACATACTTACCAGAATAATGATAATCTAGGAGCGTATTTTTTTATTACAATAACAAGCTATTTGTAGTATAAAGCCTGTCAAGATGTGTTGTTTAATTTTGATTTCTTAATTAGGAGATTATGACATGAGTTTAGATTGAGATAACATCACATACATTGCCCTGGTCTCAAACTAAGGTTTCTCTTGTACGAATGGAATCCAGGAACAAATAAGGTACAACAAACACCCAGACCCAACACAAATATCTGTTTCATCAACAAACATTTGTGTTGGTGCGACTTTTGCGTCTCAACCCGCGCACAAACCTCTACGCTAAACGGGTTGTCATATAAAAAATAAAAGCTATTATTAGAAATTAATTAATTTTTTCGTCAACTCATCCCATTAAGGCACCTCTTGCTCGGCAGAAGGTATACTACTAATATTATAATATATGTGACTCTGTCAATTAAGTCGTGAAAATAATTGATGGCGCTACTGCCGCTTACGACATAAGACATATCAGGAGCCCAATTCTCAGATTTTCGTTATGAAAAAACATGGCGGATATCACCCGAAAACCCTACAAAAAAACTACGTTTTAGTGATATATGTCGTATGATAATACATGTCACGAGCACGAGAATTGGGCTCCTTATGTCGTAAGCGGCAGTAGCGCCATGTAACCCCATGGGGTTACCATAGTAACCCCATTAGTTATAAAACATGGTGACTACGTTAGTTCCTCAATAATCCATTTTGTCACGATTTCTTGATGCGGTACCTACTTATATAATAATACTTAATTATTTTTGAGCCTAATATCAAATAATACAAAGGTTCAAACCATAGTATAAAGACTTAATCCTTAACCAGGCAACTAGACATAATATTATTAATAATTGGTTTTCAACCTTATCTCATATGCACAAAGTTCAAAACCTGTTGGTCTCGTATGATTACTTACCTGGTTAAACGTTAAGGCAGTATAATAATATGTATGCTGGAGGGAAATTACAACAAATCGTTGTCACGTTCTACTTAAACAAAACATTCCTTTATTTTTTTGAAGAAACTAACCTGTCTGCAATCGAAAATCGAATCGGGAAAAAATAGGATCTGGTACAATTCCGTACAGTCAGTCGTCAAGTTATTTTTAATATTTGTGTGTGTGAGTATTCTGCAAAACACGGTGCCACAGAGAACATAAAAATGATCGGTGCCACTCTATTATTGTGCTTGAACATTCATTCAATCATTCACTCAGGTATTGTAGAAGAATTTAGCGCATGCTATGGTAATAGGGATACATACAATAAATAACCGTAGCGCTTACTAAATAAGATTGCTTTTTCCATTTAGTTTTTTTTCTATCAGCAAGCATAAAAGTACATACTAAAGATAGTAAGCATATTAGAGAAAAATAAAATTATATCGACACAAACATAGGTAAGTCCGTGTATTATCCATTGCTGTTTTTTGTCTTTTGTGTGCCTATTTCCACCAAAAACCTTGACATCACCAAGGTCATACCTACTTCGAACGGTAATAAAAAACCTGTGAGTCATGCTCACTAGAGTTTTTGATTTGTTACACAATCTCCTATTAGGTAGTACTAAGTAACTAAGGTGAAGTAAGTACTTATTGTATCTTTATACGGTCTCGAGGAGAAGGGTAAAATTGTATTTTGTCTTTTATTTATTAAAATATGTGGTGCAATCAAGAAGGTTTATACTATAACCTTCTTGGGTGCAATATCCGCCCCGATAGAATAAAAAAAATTAAGATAATTTTCAAATATTCGCTGTCTTGTATCTCTTTAAAAGTTGTTGCTATATCGTGGCTGCAATGCAAGTGATGAGTCCTTAGGTACCATAATATTGCGTAACATAGGCTAATATAGGTACAATTCACCGGAATCTTCATGAATGAATTTAAACTATATAACTAATAATCGCTCTTATTGTATTGTAATAGGTTTCTATTTGTATTGTGTACTGTCTTTGTTTTGATTAGTCACCATTCATTCTTTGAATGAATGGTGCTGCGATGCCGGGTCTAATAAATCAAAACTCATTCATATTTCAAGTCTACCGCGGACCGACTGTGGGACGGACTGCGGAGCTGAGGAAAACTGCGGAGTTTGAAGCGAACTTTGTTGGTCGAGGGAAAAATAGTTGGTGTTTTAATACGAAATATTCCAGATTTTCCTTGAAAAATAGACTACACAGGTACGTGCTGGCAATCTTTTTTTTCGATGCAGGTAGTAAGGAAATGTTTTATTTTTTCGAAGGTCAAACACCATACACAAGGTCACAACAGCAGCTCGGTGGGAACATGGGTAATTTTAGAGGGGCGAAGTTAGTTGCTGTACTTTACAATAAGTGCGGGCCAGTCAAGAGTTACTTACCCTCACTTGATACAAGGATTCTATTTAATTTTTGGAGATATTGTATCGAGGTAATCGTTCGTTAAATGTACTTACTTTACAATACTTACTTGAAACATTATAAAAGTAGGTAAAAAGTTTTACGATTTACGATATCAGATAATATTATGATAGATAACGAATGCTACTTTTAACACGAAATAATACCTAACCCCGATTTCCTAGGTAGTTGATCAACTTTCGGAAAATAACAAAGTGCAATTAATGTTAAAATTGATTATTTAAACGGTGTTAGGTTTACTTTTAGAAAAAGGTTAGGTTAGAACTAGTGACCCACATGTGCCCTGTGGCTAGGGGCGTTTAGAATACTGCCAAGGTATTCTCGGTCTGTCTAAGAGGGGACTAATAGGGCCTTTGAAGTACGCGAGCGTAACCTCTCTTGGGGAGTAGCTTGCTCAGCATAACTCTCCGGGTGACGATGTTATTGGATGTCTTGGTACGTCATACTTGAGACGTCTAGAGCATTGAGCGCGATTAGCGGTACTGTCCAGTCCCAGCTGTGGGGTTTCCGACCGTGATTGCGTGGATGGACACCCCAGGGTTTTTGGTTAGTGTTAAAGTCCCATACGCGATCTTGTTCCCTACCTGTGACAAGGTGAAAGCCATGATGGTTTCCCCAGAAAAAAATAATACGCAAGATAATATCAAAATGCCGTCCTTTACAATACGGAGGGTGACGGGTAGGGCTCACTAGAAACACCAAATGATTTAAATTAGATATCAAATTCGTGAATATTGTTAAAAGCAACTACTTAATTGTTGTTAATAATAGATACCTAGTAATAATAGTAACCACTAGTAACTTTAACCATATGTAGCTAGGTATAATGTCTATTCTAATTTTAAAATTTGTTTATTTCCAGAGTACCTATATTACCATGGCTCCACTAGTCCTAGAAGGAGAAACCCTGGGACAAAAACAGCACAGCTTCAATAAACTCGTGAAGGCAGCTGTGTCCGAGGAGACTACTGTCCTTCTGCCTCTCGATTATGCCGCCCCCGACGTAGACAATCTGCTGAAGATCGACGTGGCCTGCCACCGAAGAAATGTGGACTATGTCCTCGACGTGCTGCAGTGCGAGGACATGCTGTATGTCTCCCGAGCGATCAAGCAGAGCACATGGCTCATAACCGACGACCAGTATGCCCACATCATCAACCCCCCACATCTGCACGACGAACTTTTCCCAAAGATGATGGGAAAAGCCAAGAACAAATTGCTTGCTGCAATAAGGCTAAACTTAAAAAGCGAAGCCCGCGTCGACGAATTCTTCAAGTACTACGAGTATGATCTGAAGATAGCTCAACAGTGGCTACCTTTCTGCTCTGTGGCTCTCATAGAAAAAGTTTATCACGATAGAGCAGAAGAAATAACCGTCAAAATATTTAAACGTCTTTGTGAAAGGACTATTAATGTTCTAAAATTTTACATCAAATATAAACTAAATAACTATGATAGAGAATGTCATTACGCTACAAAAGAAGTAAAAGCTTCCAAAATTCTTTTGAACAGATACCCTGAAGAGTATCTAAAGATTTTGAAGTCATATGTAATGGAAATACCTTACTTTGGTCGCAGAGCTACACGGTACATGATGAAAAATGCTCAAGACATAGTTGTAAATAATTTCGGAAAATTTCATCATCATATCCATATTCTTACTTTCGTGAAATGCCTCAAGAAAGAAGATATTCCAGGTTTTTTGATGTTATTAGCAGAAGGTAATTTGAGACACTTTATTAGATATCATTACATTAAAAACTTTGTGGAGAAGTTACCTATGGAAACGTTCGAATCGAAACTTCAATTCTTAAATAAACTATTCAAGGCAGGTATTGATCCTGAACCATGGTTTACCGGGTCAATCAATCCAAAAATGTATCGTTGGTATAAATTTGCTCCTTTCGATACGGCATTTATCGACTTGAAAAAGTTGATTCGCGAAGAATCGTCACCTGAAGACCGGGTGAACATACTAAAAATATTAGTAAGCTGCGCCCGATGCAATCCACAAAAATTACAAGCTCTCGTTCAATATTACCGGGACAAACACATGAACGAAGCCTTCAAGTTCAAAGTACAGTTTATTGATTCTCTACTTTCCTCGCTCGTCACTCATAGATTTGATGAGCACACCTGGGGAATTCTTAATGACATATTCACAAGTATGGAAGTTTACATAGAATCAAACAGTGTTCCTCATGGTATAAAAGACAACAACCTGTTTGAGCCGGAGCCATCGAATCATCCACTTAATTGTATAAAAGCTATTATTGTCTATAAACTCCTTCGCAATGAGGATATTCCAGAAACCGTAAAAAATAAACACACTTTTGACACTTTCAAGGACTATCGTAAGAAACTCGAGGAAAAAGAGCGGGACGTGCTTTTCAAATATTTGTATAGATTGGAAATGGACAAATTACAGATACAAACTGTTATTGAAAATGAATCTGAAATGTCCAAGGCAATGGAAAACCTAGATAACATTTTGTTACTGTTAAAGGAATGGGAAATGAAACTTTCTGATTTCCCCGAGGTACTTGATATAGTCAGAAACATAATCAGAAGCAAGAGAAAACACTCTATAAAGCGCAGTCTAGTGTCCATATATAACGTAGATAAGAAATGGAGAAAGGATTTGTTTGAAGATTCTCTAACCTTACAAGAGAATGATGCAGCTTGTGTCCACGCTTTAAAACATGACCCAGATTTGCTGTTGCGCCACAGCGCTGAAGTAGCAGCGATGTGTTCCAACGATGCAATTTCCCTCAAAGGTACACTAAGCAAACTGAGAATCTATTGGGCGGAATCGTTGTCACAGGAATGGGTTTCTCAATATCTCGGAGCGCTCGAAAAACCAACGGGCCATAAAGCGACCGTAGAAGGAATCTGCATCCTTTTACCGCGTAAAGAGTTTCTTAGACTGCTATCAAAGTACACCCCTACAAAGACAAGAATTGACTGGAACAATTCTGACACAATCACTATAAGTGTGCAGAAGAATATTAGCAAACGTATGAAGTTAGTAAGACCATCTTTGACATTAGACACAATTCTGCCATACGCCAAAGATGACTATCTACAATTCGCATTGCCTTCTCTTAATGCTATATTATATAACATGAGTGCCACACAGGTTCCAGAATATATCACGATAATATTAGATGGGCCAGTTACTTTAAAAAAACATGGTGTCCGTCTTGCGTTCTCTAAACTCAAGTTTTCTGAAATTAAACATCTAGTTGGAAATATATGGAAAAATACGAAGAATTTTTCAATCAAAAGATTGTTATTCAAAGAAACTTTTAACCTCCTCAAGAAACAGAAGAATACTTCTGCTATTATGGATCTTTGGGAGGTACAGAGTATGTTTATGGAAAATTTGAGTCCCGGTGAAAATAAACTTATAAATAATACACTTGTTAATGGCGATTATGTGAAACTGCCTCTTCTAGTGAGACATCATTTTTTCATGAAAGCGTATAAGTACTTAAAATCTCTTCCCACAAACGCTGACTGCGAAAATATTTTGACTAACCGTCACACTTATGAGATCATAAACCTTTTAGAGCCAAACTTTGTTGAACAGGTTCTGTTGAAGCCTGTTGACGAACTTGTAAATATTGTGACTAAAAACGAAGACACTAAAAAAAGAGGTGACACGAGTGAATTTGATGTCAATATACCCCTAATGACAACATACATAGCTAATTCCGATAATGAGAAATCGCAATATACTAGATATGAAAAATATTTGATACCAATTCTGGACGAATGCTTTAAGTCCTGGAAAATATATAAAAATGGAGAGTACATAGTGATGAACAACTGTTTTAATCTACTAAAGAACCTTGTAAACAGTATTCAATCAAGTGCTACAAATAATTATGTACTTAACGCTAAAGTCTTCAAGGATATTGAAACTAGGTACCGTATCGCATTGCCACTTGAAGAAAACTACAGCTACTTAACTTTTTGGACAATCGCAACTTTATTCGTGGAATCATATAATCGTTACATGATGGAACCAGTAGAATTGATTGGAGAAGCAGGAGATATACAGATGAGTGACCGCAGGACCGATATAGAAACAGAAAAACGGAATGCGTTACATACAGCTTTGGCTCCCTTGTTCGGCAATTCCTGTTCGAACTTTATAAAGCAGGATATTTCATCTAAGCTGCCTTCGCTGAAAAATTATTTCGCAAGAAGTCTAACAGATGCGTTTGAGTGTCTGGGATACAAGAATTTGGCAATACTTCAAACTTTAAAATGTATGCTCGACTATGAGGTACCCGTTAGCTACTTGGTTGTTCTAGAAGCAACATGTTTTATATATTGCGATAATGAAAAGTTTATAACCTTGAGACGAGAGATATACAATACTATAAAGTCGCATCCTTCTCCAGACGTAAAAATATTATATCATGTATATGCAGCGCGTAATGGAATAGAAGAATTTGAAGGTGCCGGTCTTTAAATATTACTACTTATACATATACGGCATAATTATGCACATTAAATAACTTATCTATCACCCATCAAGTTATTTTCATCAATTAAATTAATATTGAGTACATCGAATAAATTATTTGACTGCAAATGGACTGTAAGTTCTACCCCCTACATACAGGGCGGGGAAAAACATTAGACTCTGGACAGAAGCTGCCTTATATCTCACACACGTTCGCATTTTAATGAAACATTATTTTATTAGGGTTTGGGTTCCGAATCTCTACCGGAAAAAACGGAACCCTTGCTGAACGGACTACGGACGGTGTTTCTGTCTGTCCGTATGTCAAGACCCTTTACTTAAGAAAAAATATTGACACTTATTTCGATACGCATAAAGACTACCAATACTAAAGTTAATTAAAATTACCTTAAATGACGTCTCTGAGTGCGGCCTTTTGTAATTAATAATTAAAAATATGGGATGGAATCGAAATTTCAAATTGATGCTACGTGTGACGGTGAGAACATCTTGTCGGATAGTTTCTTAAACCTGTTAACATTCAGTTGTCTGATTCCCCGTCATCCCCGCGAAGGTCAGACGGCGGTTTCGTCATTGCTATTACCAGACTCCCCGAACCCTGAATTGTCTAAACCAAAAACTAAAAAGGAAGTACGTCTTAACGTTACCCGCCCGTGCTCCTAAGGGGTGGCTTTGAGACCCAAATATAATATTAATAAATTGAGACAAAATCACATACATTCCAAACTAAGCTTGCCCTCAGGGACAATGAAGGTACCACAAACACCTAGACCCAACACAAATATCTGTTTCATCAACAAACATTTGTGTTGGTGCTCGAATCGAACTCGCGACGAGTCATCGACACGATGAGATTAAGAAAAATAAAATGGCGGCGCCACTGGACCGAATCAAACTCCAATGAGACCGATATTGGAAATAAAAAAAACACTTATTGGCAATTTTCCTTTTATTGCCTGTACACTTATATCTAGGACAGAACTATTGATACATTATATTAATGTGTGTGGAATTCATTGCAACCAAATACAGTAAGTTTTCATGGTAATTGATTAACTGGAATGATTTCGCCCTTTCATAAACATAGTTTAGCCTCAAAAATATCTTAGCGTTCAAACCAAGCATAAATATCTGAGCATTTGACAATAGTCACTTTTAGCACAATACCTTGAGGTGTTCTTTTATTTGTTGTCATTCGTTCTGGAACAACAAATGAAAAAGCACCTTGGCGTATTCTAACATACAATTGTCTTTTGTCAAATGTCCAGATATATTTAGTAGGTTTGAATGCTAAGATATTTTTGTAATGCCGAGTGTACATTTTATGGTCTATAAAATTCCGTGTTTAAAAAAGCAACAATAAGTTTGGAACTACAAAGTCACCTAATGTGAATAGTCCCTGAGCTTAATCATAGCAATATCTTAAGAATTTGATATGAAATCATTTTAAAACCAAATATTGCTATAAATAAGACTTGAACAGTCGATTCACAATTATTAAAACAAATACGGGCCCAATAGCCACGTTGGTTAATAAATATGTTAAAATTCTTCATAGAGTTCTCACCCTCATCATGGTTGACATTAAGGGGAGATAGAGATGAAAAACTTTGACAGATTGTATAACCCGTGTTGCTGTCTGTAATATCTATACTACTTATTATTACGAAAGTATTGTTATTCTGCGCGTTTTCTTTGTTTTGTTAAATTTCATAACATTTTACTCTGAACATCACTATTAGAGAATTCAAATCAGGTGGCTTACACCTAACCCGTCCCGTAACGAACGATAATGTACGTCTCGCATCCAAAAAAGGAAACACACAACGCGTGTGAAAGAGAGGGAAACTCTGATTCAGTCGTAACGACAGGTTCGTCGTAGGCCATCAGATTACCTTAAGAATAAAATTATCATTTGACTTGCAAGTCACATTCGTCTGTTCGTTTCTACACTGACATTTACTGATTTTAACGTTTATTTCGTTCAATCAGGGTTTGTGTTTACATTGTTTTTATACACATCAAAGCAAAGTTTTCAGAGCAAGTATTTGTAACCCTATCTTATTATCATTCATTATCATTTTATCATCACTTTTGCCACCCACTTTTCTCTAAATCTAATTACAAAATTTATTAATTTAATTACAACAACCATGTAATCATTACTTGCCTGCTTTTTTACAAAAGTAAAAGGTCTTTTATTCATACTTATGAACGAAATTGACAGATGCAAATGTCAAGTTTCCATACATTTTGACATTTCGCTTCTGTCAAGAGGTCAAATGAATGGGATGGACACATTGAAATCTGTCAGTTTAGTTATCATAGTTAAAAGTGTATGTATGACATTCATCATTCAATTATTTGGTAGTAACATTTTGTGTTCGTATTTAGTTCGAGATGGAACTTTTAGTAATATTTTAAAATATGTCGGTATTGTTAAATGCACAAGAAATAATGCTTAAATGTATATTAATATAATATTATTATATTTTTTTCCAAGCTCTAAGATCCACACACGGAAATCTTACAGGTGACATTCAATTTCCAAAAATGCTCAGTTTCTTAAAATTACAAGTTTAATCAAGTAATATTTTTACTCTTTTGTAATTTTCCATATCAATGGAAGGTACAACCGTCCATTCTTCTAATTAACGATGATCACAAATTTCCTTTATATTATAGTTAGTATTTAGTAACAAAGCAAGAGACTGCCAAATTCTGGAATGGCCCAATAGTAAGTCCATTTTAAAATAAAATGTATGTATTATTGAGCCAAATTAGGTCCAATCGGTTTTAGAATACCAATCAGAATACTTTAATTTAGAATTTTAATTAACTTATATAAGCTAGACTTCAAGTAATGTCACTAAAAGAAAGAATGGTATTCTGTGGAATCTTGTAACACTTATTAACATAATTGCTACAACAGAAAACGTCCAAAAGTACTAAGGAATTCTACTTAACTCAAAAAATATTCATACGAATTCGATTGTTATGATTATACACATTATAATCCGTATTTGAAGATCCTCATTTATGAATGTACCAGGTTTACTCCTGCAACCTTGAAGACTGGGTGACGATGTCATATTACCTGAAATATTGCAAATTTTATATCAGTATACATACAACACCAGTAAAGTGCAATCAACTGCTATGATTCAGTTCCATAAACCAGATTGCCAATGCACTCTTGTATGAAAAAAACTGAGATGTTTTGTTGTCAATTTTAAGTAACTCCAAAGTTATAGGGCAATGTTTGCTACTGAGAATTTTTACGTCATATTTACGTCTTGTTAGTTCATCATAAGTATTTCTACCATTAGCTCGGCGGTGTGAGGGAAAATCGTGAGGAAACCTGCATGTTTTAGATAGTTTCTGAAAAGGATTGATTCAGTTGGTCTGGTTCCCCCGCTGGGTTATGAAGGTGAGACGGCAGTCGCTTCATTGTAATTACCAGACTGCCCAAATCAATCCGGCCTCCAGAACGACAGCTTTGGACGCAACTGGAAATTAGATAGATAGATAAATCATCCAATTACGCGCTAAGATGAGGAGGATGAGGGGTTCATCATAAGTTCGGCCACTTTAGGGTGGGACAAGATCAAGTAACGCTAATGTAAGTACAAGATAATGTTGCAAGCAAGGTTGAAAAGGTTTCAGAATTATGGCGGATGAGAGGTAGTGCAGGACCGACATAGATGCAGACTCTTATAACCGTTGCTGTGCAAACATAGTTAGCTTCTAGACCTTGGGGTTCTTTTTTATTATTTGAAGCCATCCAAGCCGAAGGAGAGGGTTCTTAAAGTGACACAAGAGTACTCCCATACGTTAAATCCAATAAAATTTATCAACAACAACAAACAACTGTATTAAAAAAAATGAAATTATGTCATCATTACGCTGACCTAGTTAAATTACTCTGCATTATTTCCCTCGTCCGGCGCAGGCGTGTGCCACGTGAGCCGCTCCTCGTAGAACTGGATGACGACCTGCGGACAGCGCACGTTGGCCTGGCTGGCCGGAACCAGGTCTGCTTCGTCTGTGCCCTGCCACTTCATTAGGAACATCAAGTCACCGCTGCTGTCTGTCGCACCTGGAATCAAAATTTTGCCATTAGCTCAAGTTTTCGTGAAATCTCTCTGTGGAATAACAAGTTCTATTCAGACATTTTTTTTCTATATGATGGGGGTAGAGCAGATGGGGGTAGAGCCCATGATCACACGCAACACTAGTGAAGTTGCACACAATTCAGAAAAATCACATTTATATATTTTTTTCTAAATACCTAAAAAAATATTACCAAATGAGGGGAAAAAACTGATGGACTAACACAAAACTCAAAAACTAGAACAACTTTTGGGGCAGAATAAATATCACCACAGATTTATATACCATAGATTTATCCACGGATAAAGATTGGTGTAATCGGCCCTTAGACAAGTAAGATTCTAATGTTTCGTAATACATACCGATAATTTTTTCAGGAGCCAAACCACGGTCAAAACCTGAGGCTTTTTTGTCATCGGACTTGATCTTTTTGGCGCCCTTCAAATCAGGCGTAGCCGCAGTTGACTTGCGCTTCTTAGGATCCTTATCGACCTTGTTTACTTTGCCCTCTGAAAATAAGTTAACCTTGTTAACACTGTCCTCTGAAAATAGAAAGAAGAAATTTATAGATCATAGGCATTTATTTCATTGGATCATAATTATACATGCATGAAATTGCATGCATAAAGTTTGATTTCACAAAATGAAAATATTGCAATGATTTTTAAGTGCATAATTTACTTAAAAATAAAAAGATTTTTTTTATATCTTCAAGAATAACAGACCGTACTTTTATTAAAAATTATATACTTTAGGCTCCTGCCTTAGTCCTCTTAAACTTTGCTGCGAATTTAGAATATTGCATTTTCGATGTATAAACAGCCACACAACAGGAGCCCAATTCTCGGGCTCGTGACATTTATTACCATATGACATATTATTATAAGATTTTTTGTATGGTTTTCAGGTGATATCTGCCATGTTGTCAAAATATCACGAGCACGAGAATTGGGCTCCAGGTTACTAAAAATCTGGCAAAATTCCTCAATTGATATTGAACCCAACATGTTTGACTTTAAGGTCAGAATCAACTGAAGAAATTTACAGTTTTGTATACTTTGATGTGTGGTTGTACATAATTATGTTAGTACAAATAAGGTAGATTACTGCATAGTTACCAATAAGAAAGTATGAGGTTGCGAAATATGAAATTCTGACATATAATGATATTATCAAGTATGAGAGTGCAATATTTACAATAATTCATGTGAAATGCGAAATTGCGAAGTATTCGTTTCAAATAGTGAATTAGTATTTTGAGTATTTTGGAGTAACTAAGTACCAAGAATGTTACAGTAATGTAACAAATTGAAAAAAGTTCAATCAGAATGGCGATGCCTAGAGGGCGCAGGCTGTAAATAAACCGAGAGAAATGAGCTTATATATGTCCAAGCAAGTTGACTGACCGGATGGCGCAATTGGTAGTGACCCTGCCTCTTACGCCAAAGGTCTTGGGTTCGATCCCCACCCTGGACAAACATTCGTGCGATGAACACTTGTGTTTGTTCAGTGTCTGGGTGTAATATATGTATTTAAGTATATATTTGTGTTCCTCTGTTGTCTGATATCTGTAACACAAGTGCTTAAGCTACTTAGTACGGAATCAGGTCAACGTATGAGATGTTGTGAGAATTATAATTATTATTATAAATGTCCACCCATACGACTGTCCGCCGTGAGCAAGAAGCACAGTTAATAATCAAAATAATGGTGATTTTGAGTTACAACTTAACTTATAATTTTTTTAAAATTACACTTACAATAATTAGAGATGTATATTTCAAGTAGAAAAAATTATATCAATAAATACTTACGGCTGAATGAATCCAACCCAATGTCTTTATTGAAAAGAAAAAAAAGATTTTATAAATAGGTTCATCAGTAAACATTTACTTCCTTCTATTACTAATTTCTACTTGTACTGACTTTTGGCTAACTTAATAAATTCTTGAAAAATTTAAAACTGTTCTAGAACGCTGGGTTATAGAATAAGCCCATGTTCACTAAAAATGATGACAAATACATACCAGCTTCCTTCTTTTTCCTTGCATCTTCAAAGGCCTGGATGAGATCTGGGCAGTCAAGATTCTCTTCTGGTTCCCAGGTGTTGTCTGCATCACTATACCCTTTCCATTTGAGGAAGTATTCAACCTGCAATGTCAATGAATATGATAAAGTAAATTATTTGATGTTTTCAAACTTTTGTGAACATACAAAATCAAAGACAATTTTTTTTATGTGAATTTTACAGTCATCTCAACAATTTTTTTTTCTAGATGTCTGAATTATTCCGTGAGTTTTTGGTTAAATGACTTGGTATATTGATTAAATATGTTTACAAACCTTTCCATTTCTCATACGTCTGTCCAAGACTTTCTCCACCGAGAATTCCTCTTCGACTTCTGGCTCACTTCCATCCTTCTTCTTTTCAGCCATTCTACCAACAAGCATAACAATTATTTAACAGTTGTTTCTATATAGTAAATAAAAAAAAGTGAAATTCTGTAATGATAGTTGATGGACATGCAGCAGATATCAGTGTTATTTATTTCTAAAAAAATATTTAAATACATATGTTATAAAGTTAAAAGTTTTTTTGGTTGTTAATACTGTTTTCTCATACATAGTAATATTTAATTTGACACCTAAAATGTTTTGTTCTCCAAAACCATCAACTTCAGGATCTAGGATTTTTTACTTTAGGCATAATTTGTATGACAACCGCGATGACAAAGTTATCGTGGCTGTATAGTTTTTTAACCTTAATCAGTTATCTAGATAAAAGTTAAAAGCTTAAAATAACAAAGCTTCTGGTTCAAGGTCTACTCATCGCATCCCGGCAAAAACATATTTCTGCCTTTCTGGTTCCTACCGCCATGGTACTGACTGCATGATGCACCAACAAAATGCACTAGGAAACTACATTCTAACCTAAATGTGGTCAACAAGAGATATGTATGTTGAGATTGACTACGGCAATTCTTTGGATAAAATTAGTAATTATCTACCAGACTATAAAACGAAAACGCAACAAAAAAAATAAACACCCAAGCGCCTTATCCCGCCATTTTGATTATCGTATTGTTGCAGCACTCACATAACACTATATTTACCGAATTTAAACTAACACTAGATCCCAAATGAGTTTTTTCAGGGCGGTAAATGCATGCTGATATTTGTTACTATGCTTTAAAGCTATTTATACCTGTTTCTTATTTAGAAATTACACAAAAACTCAACCGGCGTCCAAAACGAGGCACATAAACTCATAGACTAATTTTGTTTTTTTGAATGAATGGAATGAATCAGAATGAATGGTCCTTTTCATTCATCGCAAGCGACTATACATTTTAGCCTAATATGACTTTTTGTAGCTTTTTATACTTAAACGCGAATCTAGCCGAAGTATTAAATTATAAATATATAGTAAATAAATGGCAACACTAAAAAAATAAACTTCTATTTTCACTGTAGAGGGCGCTTTTATTTCAGAAAGTTGAAGTTGTCTATGTCCTCCTGTGCGAGAAAGTTGTAAATAATTTTACGTGAAATTTTGACGACTTTCTTTTTTATAAGTGTTTGTTAATTACAAAGTGAATTAATGATTGTTAAGTGAGGTCCAAAAGTGATGGGTAACCTTAAAAGGTGTGCCTTATGAAACAAAAAACTATCATTGCGCACGATACCCCAACGCCATTTTGAGGCGAAATTTTATATGTAAGTGCCAAGTATTTCGCAATATTTTCGTATAACACCCTTCGTAAAGGGTTGTAATGAGTATTTCCTTAATGTTATATCATACATAAGGCGCCCGCAAAGTCCCCAGGTGATAATCGTATGATATGACGGAGGTGGAGACTGGTTGCACCGAGATGGGTTGCGGCGCCGTACAACCAAAGCTCGCATTAATTAAATTATTAGTGGTGCCTTGAGAAGTGCCAATTGTTTAATTTCCAAATTCGTGTAGGTAGTGTTGTGGTGGCAGGACGCGCGGAGACGTTTGGCACAGCGGGAGTGGCCTGTAAATTCGGCGTGGCCCGTTATCGGTAGCGCTTCCGACTGTTGCAGATATCGGGTGGCGCAGAGGATGGCCTGGGGTGACGGGAGAGCTCTAATTAACTGACGGACGTCGCCGGCGTACAGCTGGCGCAAGCAGTACGTTATTTCATTTTTTGATTGCACACTTTTTATTTAAGTATATTGGATTCGATGTATGACAAATTATCAATACCTAATTACTGTATTGAAAACCAATATTCAATGTAAATATCTTTTCAATAAATTTTTCTCTATTACTTGGAGCTATTCTAAAAACCTTATTATTATCAGCTGTTTAATTGATTTCAGAAGGGTTTTTTTATATGTAATCTATTTTAGATTATCATATAATAAATTTAAGAATTACCTAGGCAAATTTTGTTGTTTCTGTTATAATGATGAAAAAATCTTTGTTTTATAAAAAATGTGTGAACAAATTATTCAAATGTATCTTCTGTAAAGAAAAAAAATCATTAAGAAAATAGTCTGAAAACTCATCTACTCATGGATATGCATTCTGTAATGGGTAATATTTTTTTATTATTACATGTCATTGTATTAGTCCTTTTAAAACTTTGGTGGTGTTTGACCGCTTCTCTTGTTCATAAGGGCTTAAATGTATTCCTATTCAAATCATAATTAAAATAAATCAACAATTATAACATGTGCATTTCAATGTTGGTTTCTGGAATACATTACTTATATTATTATTTTATAGTTGTTTTCTTATTATTATTATTATTAATGGAAGAGGATCTGCCATAAATAATCTTGATGCTATTTTGAGCAAATCAAAATGTTAACTTTGTTGAGCATTATGGACACTAAGATTAACAATGTGTCCATATCAGTTAATTAAGTAAGTGTTTGCATTTTTTATTATCTCTCATTGAAAATAAACAATTAACAAATTGAGCAGTACATACTGAGTCAGGACGATAAAGCTATTGTCTAAGATCATTCATATCCAATCAGTATTATGATCAAGAGAGCATAATTGACATGTGGTGCAAGGTCAAAAGCTAACACCACTATTATTGTTTGAGAGAACAATGCAATCTTGCCTACAAACTGTCCACAAATAGCTTTTATCTCCTTGTAATAGAGTTCAATGAGAATGATTTCTTTTTGCATAAAAATATTGTGATTCAATTGTGTTTCTTTGGAAAGATGAAAACAGGAAAACAGTTTAGTGAAGATTATTTATCTCTAACAATGAAATTATAAAAGCACTTGCCACCTTTCTTATGTAAATTTGATAATTTCTTTTGATAAGTTCCGTTGTTTTTATATAATGGTGTACTATATACATTAAAATATAATTTATACTACTTAAAAATTAAAACATCAACTGGGCTGGGCTTTGCTTAAAGGGCTGATTCAATCTAGGGATAACATTTTTATTTATTTAAGGGCCAATTCAACTAATCTTAATTTCATACTAAATCTATGGTATAGTGCTGTGATTCTATACAAATCATGTATTTTATTAGAAGTATGCTTAAAAAGACATCTTCCTACAAATTCTTATTATCAGCATTAGTCTCTGAAATTATTTGTTTCCAAAATTTTAGTTTAAAACTTTAATATTAGGATGATGGTTAACTTATACCCCGCTTATAACTTAGTACTTATAGAAGTATTTTACAAAAGCAACTGTCTACAGATTAAAATGCCACGACCTGGCAGTCTCAAGGACCCAGATATAGCGGAACTGTTCAGCAAACATGATCCGGAGAAGATATTTGAGGACCTCCGCGAGATTGGCCATGGGTCTTTCGGGGCAGTGTACTATGCCCGCTGCAATCTCACCAAGGAGATTGTGGCTATCAAGAAGATGTCTTACCTGGGGAAGCAGAGTGAAGAGAAGTGGCAGGACATCTTGAAGGAAATAAAGTTAGTAATTTATTGATTTTCAATAGTTTTTGATTGGTTTACGCGGAGGCCTATACCTTACAGTGGAATCAAAACACAGGCTAATGATGATGTTGAATGTGTGTTATTACAATGTACCTATGGCTTAGATTTGTTGAAATTTTGATCAGGTTTTGAATAAACATTTTTTGGGTTAAATACTTATTACTGGGCTGTGTTTCGCTGCGTGAGTGAGGGCACCGGAGGCCCAATCCAAAGTACTTGTGACTTCGCTGGTGTTGCGGGTGTCCATGGGCGGCGGCAATTGTTTACCATCAGGTAATCCGTTTGCTCGTCTGCCAGCTATCACATAAAAAAAAAAACTTTTAAAGAGGAGGCTTGGAGGCTAATATGTTGAAAAACTACCAAAATATCAATATTTCGTTTTTGTAAATTGCATTTCCGTTTTTCTGAGGCGGCTTGCAAGACAAGGAAAGTCTGGATTAGTTAGTTCTAACCAATTCCCTCTTCACAGGTTCCTTAAGCAACTGGAGCATCCAAACACCATAGAATACAAAGGATGCTACAAAAGGGAGCACACAGCATGGCTTGTCATGGAGTATTGTGTGGGCTCTGCATCAGACATCATAGAGGTGAGTTTGGAAATGACTGAGCTGAGAAAGTTTATTTATTATAAAATATGTTTGTAATAATAGACCCCCTGTTGGTCTAATGGTTTAAGTACCGGGCCCTGATCTCGGGGTCCTGGGTTCGATTCCCGGGTCGAACAAACTTATGTTTCGAGTTTTTCGAACATAGCTCGGGTTTGTGATCACCAGTCCGCATTAGGCAAACGTGGTGATTAAGCCAAACCCCATCATAGTAGTGATGACTTGAATTCTATGATGGAGGCCTTTGCCTTGCAGTGGGAAAGTTTATAGCCTTTACTTTACTTTTATGTTTGCAATATGGTTGATCATTCTCCAGTAGTTAGTCGTGGACGACGTGAGTCCTCGGCTCACAGCTTCCGGCTTGCGAAGGGCCGTAAACTAAGAGAGAGAAAGAGAAGAGTTAAGACAGAAATCATGGAATGTGGTAAATAGACACACAAGTGATTCTGTTTTCCTCGCGAAAAATTCTTATCAAGAATTTTTCCAGTGTCTACTTGACGGACTCTTCCCTTTAAGTCCAGGGACAGCCCATAGTAGGACTACGCCTTTTCACTCATAAAGTTCTTAGTATCCCAAATAGTTTAGACAAAGATATATGTTCATATTTAAATATAAAATTAAATCCATACCTATTGCTATCTCGTCCGATTTGATATCTCAAAAATCTGTATCCATTTAAATAGATTTAATATCTGTAAAAAATATTTCTTTATCAATTGTGCGTCCTTTTTTCTCCACATTCATCCGACACGCCATCATCATCCCCATATGAGAGTAAGGGCATAGAGAGTGGACAAACACTTGTGCACTATAATATATCCTGCCTGCGTACGTAGCCACGTTGCCGTAGCTTTAATTCGTCGTAGGATATTATCTAAGAGAAATGCGTTATAAATATATAGGAATGGATCATTAGATGATGCATTAAAGGAACGTCAGACCGTAAGATTGTATGTGTTTGTAGGGTAAGCGAGTGGGGAGACGAATGGCCGAAGTAGGTTAGAAACAAATAAGTGAGAAAAACTGTTACTGATTAAAGTATTCTTATTATTAATTGCAACACCGTACGAAGTAAAAATGATGCTTTAAAACACCATCTAAAATGTATGATTGGACCAGAACTGATAATATTTTACATTTCAGTTCTATCAGTCTTTTTCAGTTATCTTTATAAACAACACATTTGTGTAAAAGGACTATTAATGTCTACATAATTTAATAATATTTTTTTCCTTTGCTTTTAATTAAAATAGAGTGAAAGTAAGTACAAATCGAATAAGGTCACCACGCCAAAAATATCATCATTGAGGAAACCACGTTAGCCTTTGGCTGAACTGGTGTAGGTAGTAGGCATGAAGATTGAATCATGATACACAGGCTCTGAACTCTGCCCTTTTTGCACAAATAGTATTTGCGAAAAATATTTTTTCATCATAACTTCGTGCCAGCATTTATTATTCAACGCGGGCCAATTTTCCTAGGTAGCCGAAGGTTTTCTTATATTTTACCTTCTCATACCTTTATTCTGATTCCCTGATAGGTGAAATGTGTCTTATATTATTCAGATAGAACTTATTTACGACAGAGGGCGGGTCTATTCTCGAACACTCGACAAATCAACTTAGAGATTTGTATGGACGAATGTATGAAATCTCTACATTCGACATCAATGTCGAGTGCACGAGAATTGCCTCTCAGAGGGCCTATTCTCGAGCACTCGACTTAATAGTCTAGCTTAAGATTTGTATGGACAAATATACGAAATCTCTTAATTCAACTTGAATGTCGAGTGCTCGAGAATAGGCTCTCAGAGGACCTATATAAATGATTAAAACTTAGACGTGATAATTTTTCTCACATAAAATAATTTCATTGTTAGTCTACGTATGTTGTTTACGAATTAAGTGGGGCAAATCATTTATTTATCACCTTGTGACGTTACGAGTCATTGATCCTTTATTCGCATCGCTAAAATGTTGTGACTAACTTACATCCGAAAACGCAACCGATTCCCACTTGAAACTATGACGTCATTATCATGTTAATTCCGAGAAGCAATACTGAATAAATCTATGCTATTATAACTTGGGGGCTTTGAGTCATCCTCGTGTAATCTAATATATAATATCCTGCGAGTTCCGATTCGCGATGGTTGAGATAACGTTTTGGGAACTAGTAATCGTACTACGAAGATTTCTTGTACCTACCCTTATATGTATATCGTTATGTATTAGCGACATTGCAATATGTAGTTTATGTGACTCGCCGTATCACATCTGTATGCTATAAAGGCGCTAGTAATAAAAGTTATTTCACAAACCATTCAAACATAACTTGTCTTTAGGTCTGGGGTTTCCAATTCTTTGCGCTAGACTTGACTTAAATCAAAACATTATCTGTTATTTGGTCAATATATCTGTCTGTTCAGGATTAGGGTTTTTTTTATTAATTCGCCTGGCAACATTTTAGTAATAAAAAAAAAGGGTCTTCCTTCCTCGTTTTCGTGTCGTTTTGTCGTACGCGTGCTTTGCCGCGTAATTTAGAATAATTATAGTTAATGAAACTCGGTCGTATATGAAACTTATTCTTGTAAAATATGGCTCTTGCCGTATTTTAGGATTCAATGAACTAAAATTATGATGGTTGTACAGCGGCAGTACTATCTGGTCACGCAAAGTTAGACAACAATAAGAGCATAGATGAGATACTTTCTTAGTTTTAGTCTAAGAATAAAATAATATTAACAAATAATCGATTCAAACATAAGAGCAACTTAATTCATTTGTCCTACTTTTCCTTCATACCTGAAGGCATAATCAATAACAAAACATAGTCGTGTTTTGTTTCCTTTGTCTGTTGAATAATGTTTATCAGCATCTATCTTATAACAGAGATAAAGATTTTGGCATGGATTTATTATTTTTACGAAGAAATATGGCAAAATCTACCTTCGCGGAGTCATCTCTTTTTAGTATAGTGTATATGACAAAATGAAGTAGTTTATGAAAGTAAACACAATAAAGGTCATGTTCCGTCCTCTTCACTTAATGAATTCGGTGCGCATGCGAGCGCACGCGAACGGTACACACTATGCAAATTCGTATTAAGTATTATAATGCCTGCTTTGTGTTACATAAGTACAGCATTAGATAAAATTTAAATTGACATGATTTTTATTTCATTCCATGAACACGTCTTCAATTTTAAAATTAGTATATCCCAATTCTTCAATATAGAAGAGTCCTGAATGCCATTTGAAATACGATTGAGATTCGATTCTTAATTATAGTCGAGAATAAAGATGTTGACGAAAAAGTACAACTAAATAAAACAGATACCCAGACCATATCTCATCCTAATACATGTAGACTCCTGCCGTGATACAGCCTGCGGACAACAGGGCAACAGAATCTTGTTAGGGTTGTCCAAAAGATGTTAACTCCCAATAAACACCTTTGAGTGTAAAAGTCTAGACGTGCCATTTTTATCTTGGCCATTTTCATTCAACCTTTCTTTTGTCGTTCCTAAGTGATGGATGATGTATAAAAAGGCACTGTTTTTCCTTCATACGTTTCAATATTACTACGTATACTATTGATATTGTATCTGAGTAAAAATATGCTAACTTAGTGACGTTTTTCAAGAGCGGTTTTAAATGACGGGGGTCTTAACAACAAGCGCTACCACTTACAATGAATAGCAGAAAAACGCGTGTTATTTCGAGCATTTTATACCTACCACAGATTGAGCATCACTTATTAGTTATTATTATAAATGATAAGCATATGTATAGTATACATTGTATACTACGTTTGTGTATAATAATAATAAATAATTCTCACAACATCTCATACGTTGACCTGATTCCATACTAAGTAGCTTAAGCACTTGTGTTACAGATATCAAACAACAGAGGAAGACAAATATATACTTAAATACATATATTACACCCAGACACTGAACAAACACAAGTGGTCATCGCACGAATGTTTGTCCAGGGGGTATTTAGCAATGTATCATCGAGTGATATTATATTTGGTATGAAACTATTTCCTGCTTTTTAGGGTTCCGTATCCAAATATCCAAATTGCAAAAAACGGAACCCTTATAGATTCCTCCCTTATAGATGTCTGTCCATCTGTCCGTCGGTCCGTATGTCACAGCCACTTTTCTCCGAAACTATAAGAACTATACTATTGAAACTTGGTAAATAGATGTATTTTGTTAACCGCATTACGATTTTTACACAAAAATTTAAAAAAATCAATATGGGGGGTCTCCATACTTGAAACTGAAACTCAAAATATATATATTTTTTTCAATTTTGAGAGTGGGGGTGGACCTATCTATGGATAGGTCTTTAAAAATGATGTTGAGGTTTTTAACATATTTTTTTTCTAAACACAATACTTTGCGCAAGAGACGCTCCCAAAAGGGTAAATTGTGTGTAAAAACTAACAACGAAAATTGATTTGAACTAGATATAGTGAGTAGTTTTTTTTAATACGTTATAAACCGTGCTGCTACGGAACCCTTCATGGGCGAGTCCGACTCGCACTTGGCCGGTTTTTGTTATTCGATTCGCAGAAGTGGCCTATATGTAAATGAACTTCTTTTTTTGTCCTTGAATTAATACTTAAAGCAAACTCTTCTACAAGAGATCGCGTTTTGCTATTACAGTCGACTGCTACACAAATTAGTTAAAAGCTGAAATAAGTCATACTTATTATCATCGACTGTTTCTGCCAAAGGGTTCGCAGGTGGTTTTACCTTCTATAAATGTTTTGTCGTCAGACAAACGTGTAGGTAATGTACATACATATAAAAATGTATATTTATGTGGCTGCTAAGCGCTTTCTTTGCGTGATCGTGTCAGAAATGATGAGATCCGCAGGAGAGCTAAGGTCACAGACATAGCCCAAAGGATTGCATGTCTCAAGTGGCAATGGACAGGGCACATAGCAAAGAGAACCGACGGCCGTTGGGGCGGAAAGGTGCTCGAGTGGAGGCCACGTACAGGAAGTCGCAGCCGTGGCAGGCCCCCCACAAGGTGGACAGGCGATCTGGTGAAGGTTGCGGGAATCCATTGGATGCTGGCGGCACAGGACCGATCTGTGTGGAGAACATTGGGTGAGGCCTATGTCCAGCAGTGGAAGTCTATTGGCGGAAATAATGAAGCGTTTTGACTTTTATGTGTATCACTAAATATTGTCAATCAATGATGATATGATGACAGTGGCGTAGCGAGGCGTGAGGCCTCATTGACCACGACCATGCTAGGGTCGTGGTCAATGAGGCCTCACGCGGTGCCCTAGAAATTGGCGACGCCTTGTCCACGTCTGAACAATATATTTTGAACAACTTTGCTGGGACACCTATAAAAAAGTAAAGTATCAGCCTATAACTGTCCCACTGCAAGGCAAAGGCCTCCATCATAGAAATCAAGTCATCGCTACTATGATGGGATTAGGCTTAATCACCACGCTTGCCAAATGCGAGTGATCACAAACTCGAGCAATATTCGAAAAATTCGGAACACACTTTTTGGTCGACGCAGCAATCGAACCCAGGACCCCGAGATCACTCCTATAGGACACCTATATTTACATAAAATTAACAAATAAAATAACAAATTGCATAAAATTAACTTCAAAACTGCGTATTGGAATGTTATAAATTTTAGCGCTTTTGAAAAATTTAGGTTACAAAGAAAAATGTTTGACGAAGTTGTGACCTTGATTACGTATGTATCTAGTATTAACGAGATTAGTTACCGATAATAATGATATGGCAGTAAGTAATCCTGCTTCATATTCGCTGTAACATTTCTTAGAATTATTTTGTTGAATTGTCATATTTTTTCGTATTAATGATATGACATTGTTAGTGTCCTAGTAACGCCCTGTTGGTCTAGTGGTTTAAGTACCGGGCCGTGGTCTCTGGGTCCTGGGTCGAGCAAAAAGTGTTTCGAATTTTTCGAACATAGCTCGGGTTTGACGATTGAGCCTAATGCCATCATAGTAGCGATGACTTGATTTCTATGATGGAGGCCTTTGCCCTGCAGTGGGACAGCTATAGGCTGATACTTTACTTTTTTTGTCAGTGTACTGGAACTGAATTATTTTAGGTTTAGTAGCATTAGTTACTGTTAGCAAGTTAAAGTAAATACAAGATATAGTGCAGGGAAAGCAAAAGGGGTGACACTAAATCAAAAATTAAATCAACTATTTTTTTTTTTCGATAGCTTAATTTATCCCCTTCCCGAAATTTATTTCATCCAGGCTAGAACTGCATTATAATTAAAATTCTAATTACTAACGACTAGTTTGTGGTGTAACCAAACGCAGAAAGCGGCTGCCGCGCGCAGAAGGCAAATGTGCGTCTCGCAAATGCTGCACGCACGGGGCTGCCGCGCGTTGGTTTTGGACAAACCTTAGTAAAAAAAATGTTAGTTAGTCGCTCCATACTGGGTGTGCCCTATCCTATTAAATCTAGAATTCGGATTTGTATTTACACATTTAACAATGATTTAATTTTGTCTCACAAAAAGATAGGAAATCTCAACCCTAGATCATATCTTAAAGGGCCTATACTCATTGACCTTTCATACTAGGTCCACAAGCGTCCGCTACGCGAGGAAGAGATAGCCGCAATATGCGAGGGCGTGGTCTGCGGCCTGTCGTACCTGCACAGCCTGGGCCGCATCCACCGCGACATCAAGGCTGGCAACATTCTCCTCACGGAGAACGGCACCGTCAAGCTGGCGGACTTCGGCAGCGCCAGCATTAAGTGTCCCGCGAACAGCTTCGTGGGGACCCCTTACTGGATGGCCCCGGAGGTGATACTGGCTATGGACGAGGGGCAGTATGATGGAAAGGTTAGTAACATTCAACTTACATACTTTGCTGGTTGGACTTAGTGTGAAAGTCTGACGAAGAGCTTACTATAGAAATGATCCTACGAAGTAAGGTCGGTCCGCTGGCTCAGCTACCGAGTCTTGACCTCTGAAACAAGAGATCGCCAATTTGATCAATCCTGCGCTACTTCTCGCCGATCATTGACAGCTCTGTGAATGGAGGCAGACGAGCAGCTGATGGTAAGCAATTGCCGCCGCCTACAACGCCAGTGGAGTTACAAGTGCGCTCCTCATCTTAACTTGTAATTTCCGGTTGCGTCCAAAGTTGTCGCTGATGATGACCATGGACCGTGATTCAGCATTTGGGGAGTCTGGTGATTACAATGAAGCAACTGCCATATGACCTTCGCAACCCAAACAAGGGAACCAGAGCTCAATCAAGGTTACATATTCGCTATCCGAAACGTCACGATATTGTCATTCACTGCCGAGCTAATAGTAGATATATGCACATGAGTTACAAGTGCCCTGCCGGCCTTTTAAAAGGAGTAAACTCTTTCCTTAACGGATTTGGATCGTCGTAAATGTTATATAATCATATGATTGACTTTGTATTCTTTTGATAGGTGGATGTATGGTCCCTGGGCATCACTTGCATCGAGCTCGCAGAACGCAAGCCTCCGTACTTCAACATGAACGCGATGTCGGCGCTGTACCACATCGCGCAGAATGATTCGCCTACATTGCAAGTAAGTATCTATCTAAAATGTTTCTCAAACAACATAAAAAAACTACATAAGGTAAACAATTAAAAAGAAATAGAAGATATAATTTAATTAATGCGAACAACGTTGCGAGCGGAAGCTAGTTAGAAATAATGTGGGTACTTATATCAACAATGTAAGACTTTCATTGATTGTTATTGGGGTCAAATAATACTGTGACTATATCTATACAATATATTGTTCTGAAGAACAGATCATTGTAAAGCAGCTGGGTGGCAAAAAAGTAATCTTGGTTACTTACTAGGATGGCTCAGCGACCCAAAATCAGTCCTGACTTCCGTATGAGTTGTCTCTATTTATCTCTGTCTTCTGTAGCTTGCCCCCTTTCTTCTGCCTCTAGTTCTTGCAGGTCCGCGTTGGCTATATCTCACCAGCTATAGCGTGCACGCCTAACTCGCTGTCGCCCAGTGATTTGTCCGAGATATGCCTTCCTGGTGACCCGATCTGTTACCATTCTCTCAATGCGTCCGAGCCATCTGAGTCTAGAATAAAATAATATATCGTCCAACCGTTTCCACTACGGCTTCTACGGCGGCCAATCTTAAGGATCATCAACGTACGCAGGATTTATAACATTGTGTCACACTGGTTCCGTTTTATAAGTTACACCAATGTACCTGCGCGAAAGTCTTAGTTTCGAAAACTGCGGTAAAATCTTAACCAATCACAACGCTCCATTTACGCGCGCCATCAATTACAATATCTTATTGGTTGATGCGTCTGCGCCATATTCGGTGCGAGTTAAGAGAGAGATAGCATTCTTCGCTGGATTTATTGTATTTAACGTAACGCAATAAAGTCTGTATTTCAACTGCTTTCACAATCGTAATCAATCTGATTTAACTTGCTCTTCTGCGTAACTTATAAACGTGTTACAGCTGTAAGGGAATAGTGAGTGCACTTGTGCTTGCGCACACACTTGAGCACTATAATATATCCTGCGTACGTGGCTGATCGTTGAGATTGGCCGCCGTAGCCGCCAGAGGTGAGAGTCCTGCAGCCCCTGCTGGGGTCCACCCCAGCCGGCCAATGAAGGCAAGCCGGGGGAGGGGCCTGATCGACTCTCGGGGATATGGGACCCAAAGGACGTCACTTTCCATTCAGCGCGCCACAACGCTGCCTTGGGGAGACTGACTGCACTGATGAGAGTTGTTGCTCTTAAGCAAGAGCACCAGGGGGCGATGGGGTCGTCACTTCCCTACGCACTTTGTTATTATTATATCATATTAAAGTAATGATGTATTTTTCCCAGGCGCCAGAATGGACAGACACGTTCCGCTACTTCGTGGAGGAGTGCCTGCAGAAGAACCCACAGGAGCGACCGTCGTCCACCATGCTGCTGGGGCACCACTTCATCACGCGCCTGCGCTCGCCCAACGTGCTCGTGGACCTCATCCAGCGGACCAAGGCCGCGGTGCGGGACCTCGATAATCTCAACTACAGGAAGATGAAGAAGATTCTCATGGTGGACGCAGATAATGAGAGTGCGATCGGTAAGTGTACTTGACACCGGAGTTTTGAGGAACTAACAGAGTTCTCATTGTTTATAACCAATGGGGATACCATAAGCCGCCTACGATGGTTCAGTTACGTCATGAGACGGCCTGAAGACCATGTCGTGTAACAAGCTCTCTCAAGAAAAAGAGGACGCCCACCTGGTGGTCCCATGTGGCCAAGGTTTTAAAGCTTTCCCAAGCAACCATTTCGACAACCCAGGACAGACTGTCCTGGCGCCTTAGAAAGAGAAGAGCCGATCCCAAATAATGGGAAATGGCTAGGACAACGAAGACACTGTGTCTTAAGCGGCGATGGTGCCGTCGATTATTTTTCACCACTTTATTGTTACATTATGCGCATGTACTCCGGTTGCCAACGCAATACTGCTGAGCCACCAATTCCAATACCCATCAGTAGCTAGGGTATCACTGTCTTACGCTCTTTCCGATAATAAATAAATATTTCAAAACATCACATACTGATATTGACCTGACTCCGAGATAGGTAGCTCAAGCACCTGCGTTACGGATATCAGAACCAACAGCGGAATTACAAATAGGTATATGCATTTAATATTTTGTAACTAGATATTTATAATACGTAGAAAACACCGATTATTGTTTGATGCTTCGGGTGTTGCAGATGTCGATGGGCATCTCTTACCATCCGGTTTGTTCGCTAACTAGGTGGGCGCAGCGACCCATAGTAAGTCTTGGTCTCCGATGATAGGAACCTCCACCGGCGCGCAAATCTTTATCGACCTCATCTTTCCAGCGGTTTGTCCTCAAAAATGTAAAAAATAAGTGAACGATTGATTGTTTGTCAGGCGACAGCGAGGAGACCACGGAGGAGCGCTCGGGCGGCGACAGCTCCAAGTCGAACTCGGCAACGTCGGAGCACAGCGCGGCCGGCGCCTCCAGCCAGAGCTCCTCCTCCGGCAGCCTGCGCCGCCGCCCCCATCCTGTTAGTCCGGTACACTTTAGCGATCACTACATTTTATTTATTTACCTACACTACCTACCTTCAAGACAGCAGCTCTGTGCATTCATCGCAGCCGCTGCGCCTGCAAGCGTGGCCGGGTTTCACTTTATGTGATAGGTGGCAGACGAGCAGACAGATCACTTGATCCGCCCATGGACACCCGCGAAACCAGTGAAGTCGCAAGTGCGCTGCCAACCTTTAATACTCAATACTTTAAACCCCATCTTCCCCCAGATTGTACTTCCGGTACCCTCACCTTCAACCGGCGTGAAGCAGCACTGTGCTGTGTTTCACTACGTGAGAAACACAGCACAGTGCTGCTTCACGCCGGTTTTCTGTGGGGCGGTGTCATTCATGACGAGGCGTGGCCTGGAGTGAAAAAATTTAAGTAACTTTTTACTAGTTTTAATTATTTTCACTTTTTACTAGTTGATCTAGTACGTTAAGTACTGGGCCGTGATCTCGGGGTCCTGGTTTACTATTCCTGGGTCAAGCAAAAAATATGTTTCGAATTCTTCAAACATACTTCTTATTTGTCATCAAGGGGCCTAATCCCATCATAGTAGCAATGACTTCATTTTTATGATTGAGGCTTATGTCCTGTAGTGGGACATATAGGCATTCTTATGGTATAAATAACAAAAAATTAGAAGGTAAATAAAAAAAATAATTGAAAATCAACAAACCACCGCTATGACATTTATGTAAAATAAGTCAGTGACAGAAAAAGACAATAAAAATTGTTTCTAAATAGGCTTCCCAGCTAAACTATTAGTTTGAATTATGTTTGGATTAGGATGATGTGCGAGAGTGTGATAGAAAATGAAAGGCGAATGTCTTAGCATATAGATAGTTTTTCTTACCAATATTAGAGAGCGTTTTGTAAAGAATAATCATGTGTTGTTGCAGTTGAACGCCAACCATCACAGCCAACACCAGCCGCAGCAGCAGTACCAGCATCATAACCACCAACACTCCACGCACTCGGCGAGGTCAGTCCGCATCCATTTACACCAGTGTAGTCAGTGTTTTAAGGCCTCCTCACACTCATGCGGATAGTCGCGATCCATAAATGTAAACTCGAGTTGCACAATCTTCGCGTGTACGCGTAACGGTTGCAGTATTTTCTAATTTTTTTGTTGTTAACATAGACAAGAAAAGAGAGACTTTCGCAAACTTATGCTTTGCTTAATCGATCGATCGATTATACATTGCCTAAAGTCAAGTTGTAGCAAACGATTGTTTTTCCATCCCCATCATCTCGATGGATGGCGGTCTAATACTGTGCGTTCCTCGCGGAACTTTCTACCACCAAACTCAATTCTGTGGAACGGTTTGCCTGCGGGAGTATTTTCCGACGGCTATGACTTAGGGAACTTCAAGAGAAGAGCGTACTCCTTTTTAAAAAAGCCGGCAACTGACGGCGACTTTCCATCAGGTGACTTGCTTGCTCGTTTGTCGCCTTTAACATACAATAAAGAAAAAAGTTTCGATGCGCTACCTAAAGCGAACTACTCTGGCGGACTTAACAGGGTTCGTCATTTCCGAATGGTTCAGTTTTGCGCCGTCATTTTGATTTACCGTGATTGGCACCTGAGTGTGGGGAGGTGTTTAGCTGATGCATTCAATATCTAATATATAGCAGAGCGAGCATGTTGCTCTGAACTTTAGCGCGCGTGGATGCATCGTGTATGCAGAGTTCATGTCGTATTTTTGACGTTTTAAATTTTTTGCGAGTAAAAATTTGTTAAGACACAAAACAGAGTAAATGTTATTTCACTTAATAATCATGTAGATAGAAAAACTTATGGTGGTGGTGATCTAAATCATCTGCTTAGTAGACACATTATTATATAACTAAAATGTATCAATACGGGGATTAACACGATATTTATTATGTGAAACAACATTGTGTACTCACATATTTGGCTCGACGTTTCGGCTACGTTACAGCAGCCGTGCTCACGAGCGGACTGCTAATCGTATGCTATCGTATCGTATTGTATGACGTGCTATCGTGTTAATCCCCCTATTGATACATTATAGTTATAATGCAACGCGAAAATCTAAAAAACATTATTATGTAGTTTTGAGTCTGCATTGTAAAATTAGTAACAATTTATGTAGTGTAATGCTATTTTTGACTATATGCATGGTTAAAGGTAAATCTATGATATTAGTTATAAAATATGTATTTTTATGCAGCGTGTTTTTGTTGAATAGAAAAAAATATATAAGATAGAGTTGTTTATAGAGAATAAAGATCAGCTTCTTAAAATATAGTTCAATCAAATCAAAAATTAAATCTTTCAGTCGACTCATACAAAAATACGTTGTACATTTTATGTATGTATCGTAGCACCCGAACTGTGTCCGCTTGTAGCACGCACGCACTAGATCGCACCCTTCCTTTCAGAGTTGGCAACCGCAAGCGGTGGCTTTACTCATGTTGGTGTTTCGTACGCAGAGAGAGCGAGAGCCCTCTGCCGCCGGCGCACGACGACTACGTGAACCGCGACGTGTTGCGCGACTACGCCAACCGCGACTCGCTCTGCGACGACTACGGCGACGACTACGCCAACCGCGACGCCATCCGCGAGGCGCAGCGCGAACGCGAACGCGAGCGCGAGCGGCACGCCGGCGACTACCGCGAGTACGTCAACGCGCCCGCCGCCTGGCAGCAGGACAGCGGCGATGACAACCGCAACACGCAGCGGCGGCAGACCAATAGGAGTGAGTCCATCACTTTTGATCGGGGCATGAAGCATGAGAACTCCCTCATAATGGGGGCTATCGCGTGCGAAAAATCCGCAAGATGGCGTACTATAGGCCTGAGGTCCATCTACAAGGTGATTAGGTAATTTTAGACGTGATATGTCAAATTGACAATTAACGAATAAATCGGTCAATGATGTTGAAGTTGGGCCTCGGTTCACAGGCACGCTATCTAGCGGATATTTCACACGCGATGCAGTCCATTTACAATATTCGATCACACAATTAGGGGCGGCATATGTCCAGTCGTATATTGGCTGAAATGATGATAATGATAGTGCAATACTTTTCCATTACCCTGAGGTTGTCTAGAAGAGATCTCTATTAGCGATAAGACCGCCTTCATTGTAAACACTATACTCCTTTCGCTTTATCATTATATCAGAAAGAGACTAACGTGAAAAATGTATAGATTTTGGCACTTGTCACCCATGTCATAAAGCGAAAGGAGTATAGTATAATACCATAGACTAAGATCAGTAAATTTTTTGCAATATAGTGTATCTATCTATCTAAAAGAGCGTACACCTTATCAACAGGCCGGCAACACACTTGACTCTTCTGGTGTTGCATTTGTCTTTGGGCGACGGTCATTATTTACCATCAGCTGAACCGTCTTCTCTGCCCCTGCATCTCATAAAAAGACTACAAAATAATATTCGATTTTTAATAATTTAATTTCGTCTCAGGTGTAAGCAACAACGTTTCCGCGGCGATGTCCCTGGTGTCCGAACACGGCGCCAACAACTTCGCCACTATCCGGACGACCAGCATCGTAACCAAACAGCAGAAGGAACACAACCAGGTACAATACTCACTCTTTTTTTTTATAGTGTAACATTATATTGGCTCTCCTCAGCCTGATGGTAAGCAAGAGAAGAGCGCACGTTGAAGGCTATGGCGTGCGAAAAATCTGCAAAATGGCGTACTATAAGGCCTGAGGTCCATCTACAAGGTGATTGGGTATTTTTAGACATGATATGTCAAATTGACAATTGACGAATAAATAAGTCAATGATGTTGAAGTCGGACCTCGGTTCACAGGCACGCCATCTAGCGGATGTTTCACACGCGATAGCCCCCATTACAATGCGATGTCAGGGCATCACCTCTGTTGAGACTGCCATACTGGCCCGCGAGATGCTTCTTCACGCTTCGTTTGAAGGAATCCATATTGTAGGAAGGTCACTTGTACATTTTCAAGATAAATCTATAGTAATATTATAAATATGAAAGTGTGTGGGTCTGTCTGTCCATCTGTCTGTTTGTCCGTCTTTCACGACAAAAAAGGGGATATATAGACGTGATTTTTTAAAGTGGATATAGTTGAAGGGATAGAGAGTGACTATAAATCGAGACAACATCACATACATTGTCCTAGTCCCAAACTAAGGTTTTCCCTTAAACTATGGAAACCAGAAACAAGGACAGACCCAACACAAATATCTGTTTCATAAACAAACATTTGTGCTAGTGCGGAAATCGAACCCGCGACCCTTGCGTATCGACGGCTGCACAAATCAATTCCACGCGAACAAAGCTGTGGGCGACCGCTAATGATAAATAAATATACAACAACATAAACATAGATGTTTTTAAATAGTCTGCTGCCTATGTAAACGTTTTATATGGCCTATGAGATGAATATTCAAATATTTCTATACGATCTCCATACTTTGAGCTCGATTCGGCAGTCATAATATGCTGCTTACAGTACCATTTATTTATTGAACTGTAACTATTGAGAAGAGATTGTATTGTTAGCACGTCATAAATTCTAGACCCGCCGGCATGTTGTTGCCCTGGCCAACATGCCGGCGTGTCTTGCCTACCTTCCGTCATCCTAGCGTGCTATTCTCAGTTGCGTCCAAAGCTGTCGTTTCGGGGTCCCAGGTACGCTTAAACTATGATCCGGGGTACACTTAGACAATAATCTGTCCCGTAACGAACAAGAATATACCTGTCGCATGTAAACAAAGTAGACATAGTGCGTGTGAAAGGGATGAAAACTCTGATTCGCTCGTATCGTCAGGTTCGATGTATGCCACCTGATATTAAAGTATCATCGTCAGCCCATTTAAGTCCCCACTGCTGGGGCACGGGCCTCCCTCACAAGAGGGGTAATTGCCATACTCACCACGCTTGGCAGACGGGTTGGCGAGGGTTTGATATAAATGCAGAGTTTTCCTTCTCTGGGTGCTGATGATCATACCAGCAGCTGTACCTTAGTCGCCTTTTACGACACCTCGGTAAGAGTGAGGGTGGCCTATTCCACTCTGCCGGGGACCACACGGCTGAGTATTAAAGTATCAATAACAATCAAACAAAATAACACTTTATTTTACTATTGGTTTCCAGGAGATGCACGAGCAAATGTCGGGCTACAAGCGGATGCGGCGTGAGCACCAGGCGGCGCTATTGAAGCTGGAGGAGCGCTGCAAGTGTGACGTAGACGCCCACAAGGCGCAGTTGGATCGTGAATATGATGCGCTGCTGCAACAACTCTCCAGGGAACTCGAGCGACTGCAGGTATAGCACCTCTTTTAATTTCTTTATTAAATTTGGGGATATCTGTCAAGGGAGGAATACCGCGTTAATGGTTTGTCAATGGGTGGATTGGATTTCTACAGCTATGCTGAAAAAATACAAAAAAAAATTAACAATTTTTTTTATAATACCACAGCTATCTTTAACTCCTTACCTGTGTTGGAGGTATGCACTGAGAAACTTTCAGTTTCTTTAATCATTCATTCATCATCATTTCGAAATAAATCAACATTGCTATATTGAGTGTGCCTCGGCTGGGATGTGGACCGAAGCCCCACGTGTTCAATCAATGCTTGTATTGCCGGCCGCTGCAGTAAATACTTAAATACTGCCTCGATGGCGCAGTGGGTAGTGGGTCCCACTTTAAAGCGACGGCTGCGCAAGAAGTCCCGTGTTCGATTTAAATTTGTAGGTACACATTTTTGACAAGTTATACAAGTTTTCGGTAAGAACTACTTAGCGTCAGCCTGGAGTCTGGAAGTTGGCGGTCATGTACCCCCGTGCCTCGTAAAGCACGTTAAGCCGTTGGTCCTGCGCCCGATCCCTCTCCGGTAGTGTCACACTGGTGTTCCATCGGATTATGAGCTAAGGGAATAGAGAGTGCACCTTTGTTTGCGCACTTGTGTTTAATATATCATGCGTACGTGGCCGTTCATTGTGATTGGCCGCCGTAACCGTAATCGATTGGAGGATTTTTTTTTTGCTAGCCTAAACTGTCTGATGAATAAAACGCAAGGATAACTGAAATACATATTAGAGATTGACTAAATACATTGCATTATGTAGATACGAGCTCGTGAAGGAGGACAGTATTTGACAGACAGAAAAATGTGACAGCACGTTTTAGGCGTGAGGTTTATCGATACAATATGGTTGCGTTCATATCCATCTCAACACTGTCCCACTGCTGGGCAATGGCATCTCCCAAACTCCTCCAATGGTCTCTAATTTCGGATTATTATTCTCTGTAAATTGTTTCGTTTCAGACGAAACACGCGCAGGAACTGGAGCGCAAGCAGAAACAGAACGCGGCGGCGGAGAAGAAGCTGATGAAGGACATCAGCGCGCGGCAGGAGCAGGAGCGCAAGGCGTTCGAGTCGCAGCGCAAGCGCGAGTACAAGGCCAACAAGGAGCGGTGGAAAAAGGAGCTCAGCATGGACGACGCCACGCCCAAGCGGCAGCGGGATGCCACGCTGCAGTGAGTAGATTTTTATTAGCATAGCTCTATGTGTCAGGTTGATTTCGGTCATAGAAGCTAACGTCCATGCCAAATAATTTTCAAAAGGTCATTCATATCATGCACCAATGCACATCAAAAAATAGATAACGATACGAATAAAACGTATGAGTTGTGCCGCTAAGGCCGTCTCGTGTTATGAGGCGTCAAAGACGCACATTGTCAGACCTGAGACTAGAGGTCTCAGACGTATTCAAAGCACTGCCTTCGTCTTCGCCGTATATAATGTCGATTTTTGCATTTGTATACATTCAAACACGTGTAATGTACGTGTAAAATGCGTATGTATTTGATGTATAATCTTGCAAGCTAAGCAAGGTAGTGCTTAAATAAATTAGAGGATATTTCTTTCTTCTTTGGGATAGGGTACTTCCGGTTCTAAAGACATGCACTCTGATCCAGTGTTAAAGTTATTTCTTGAAATAGTCTTTGGCAAGTTGCCGTCTGAGTGATGTGGTACTGGTGCAGAATAAATCGAAATCAGATGGAAGGAGATTGAATGCTGAGCTAGCACACTTAGTGGTCAGTACAACGTGTTGTCAGTCCACATAGACGGTGGTGCCACACAGTTACCCTGCACATCTTCTATACTCACTGCGCGTCGATTGCGCGTTTAAAATACGGTGACAGGGTTTGAAGTGATAATTATCATTGATAATTATCAAGATAAATATTGGTTGATAAATATCTTGATAAGTATAATCGAAAATATTTGCCATTTGTTATTCAGATACAGAAAACCCCCATCCAGTTAACGCAGTTGAGGTTGATGAAGATGATATTCCACTCATCAATTTATTTTAATTAAATAAGTACAAGTATTATCGTTGTAAAAGTATTATATAATTAGTTGATTAACTGCTCGTATTTTGGTTTGCAAGTTATTATACACGAAATTATAAAAATAAAAAAATAAAAGTTGACCTTGATTGTAAAATGTCTCTAATTTATTTAAATCACTTGATTCTAACGTAAAATATTGATATGTAATATCAGCTAAAAAAGGATTACTAGGCTTATATCTGTTTGATAATTATCTGATAATTATCTTGATAATTATCTCGATAATTATCAAAGGACATATTTATCTTGATAATTTCAAACCGTGACTGACTACTAGGGATCTAGTAAAGAGTAGAGTCGTATTTGCTGTTGTCTGATGTTAATTGATGTTGTGCAGGTCCCAGAAGGACAACATGAAGCAGGCGGAGGCGGCGGAGGAGGCGCGGCTGGTGCGCTCGCAGCGCGAGTACCTGGAGCTGGAGCTGCGCCGCTTCCGCCGCCGCCGCATGCTCGCCGCGCACCACAAGGAGCAGGAGCTGCTGCGCGAGGTACGCGTCACAGGCAGACCCTTAGCACGCCCTGCACGCGGGGGACCCTCACGCGACAGACCCTCCGAAGTATCGGTCAGTCAGCACTGCCGCTCTTCCGCTGCTAGCCGGAGTTTTACCCGCAGACTTGGACGGAGGTGGCACGCCAGTCCGCGACCAAGGAAGAGATGAGCAGGCACAAACGAGAAATTTCGTAGGACGTGCTGGGTACTTGGCAGGATCGGTGGGAGTCAGAGACGAAGACGTGTCTGGGAGACTAAGTGCGCGCTGGGTCGCACCAGATTATGTAACGTCCCAGATACTTGGGTGGGCTTGGGTGCTTTAACAAGCACCTGTGTGATAGGCGTCTTAGGGATGACAGTATGTGTATTTGTGGCAAACTCGAGGAGGACATACATCATGTATTGTGGTGCTGGCCGGTATACGAGGACCTTCGTGGGGAGCTGTTAAAAGGGATTGTAGCTTACCATCAGGTGACCCGTCTGCTCGTCTGCCACCAATGACATAATAAAAACATGTATGGGCAGGTGAGCATGTCAGACACCGATTTATCTTGCCCTGCACCTTTGTTCAGAGAGGTATTTGAAGTAAGAGGAAGGGTAATCTCAACATCCCGCTACACTATAACCAGCCTCCCAATCCGCTAATCACCTTCGCATTCCGTGGACATTTAGTTCTGACCTCGGGAAACCGGATATAAATATTCCTAGAAAGGTAATTTAGTAAAAGAAAGGGCTTAGAACTCACTTGATCGCATCCTGCGTGCGTCCGTGACCCGTTAGCTGATAAAGTGCGGATTCACCCGTTGCCGTTGCCCAGAAAACACCAGACCCCAAACTGGCATCATATCCTCTGATTCAGCCGAGACTTAAATAGAATTGATTTTTTTAAGCAGGCGGCTATGCTGGTCCTATTGAAACCAGTATCACTGCGACCAGTTTGATCTATTGTGATCGCCACTACATATCAGTCCCAACATTTCAGAAAGTATATTAATTGTTTGGGACTGAGATCCCTTCATTCATTGAGGCTCAAAAAGTGCTTTCCCATATGGAAGCTACGTTTGCGCATCAGTGGTCCGCATTCAGTGATTATGTGTTTAAGGATTTCATCCGCCTCGTTACACATTCTGCAGATTCTAGAGTCGCTCAGTCCCATAGTGGCCATATGCTTATTAAGGCAACAGTGACCGGTTAAAGCTTTTACTAGGATGCGTATATTGTTCCTACTTAGCCCAAAAAGCGTGACGGTGGATCTGCGGTCAAAGGGCTTTATGAGTAGCTTGGAATGGTTTAATCCCGGCAGTTTGAGCCATGATTCGCGTGATTTGTGTGTATAGATTCTTTCCAGTGTCAGACGGGCAAGACTTTTGGGTATGCCGCAGAAGGGATCTGGGCCGTATCATGTCCAATCCTACCCTCGCGAGCTCATCAATAATCTCGTTTCCTCCAATCAGAACTGATACCAGCAGAGCCACATGTGGAGTCCCCCATACAATTTCATGCTTCATCTATCCATATCCTTACGAATAGTAAAGGTCAGCTAAAAGATGTAAAGCTTCGTAACATAGATTTGAGTATTTTTTTATATTTCAGGAGCTGAACAAGCGGCAGCAGCAGCTGGAGCAGGCGCACGCGATGCTGCTGCGCCACCACGAGAAGACGCAGGAGCTCGAGTACAAACAGCAGAAGGGCGTGCACGCGCTCAGGTGGGACACACACTGTTTGCGGAGCCTTTTGGTCTAGCTTGGTCTGGCTCCTGTCTAAAGGTTGCTAAGGTTAAACGGCGAACATGACAAATCTTGGAGCATGGTCTAGGCATACTTTTGACTCCGAAGTGCAGGGGCGTCTTTAACTATAGTGCGGGGACGTCTTTAGCTATAGTGCAGGGGCGTCTTTAGCTATAGTGCAGGGGCGTCTTTAGCTATAGTGCAGGGGCGTCTTTAGCTATAGTGCAGGGACGTCTTTAGCTATAGTGCAAGGACGTCTTTAGCTATAGTGCAGGGGCGTCTTTAGCTATAGTGCAGGGGCGTCTTTAGCTATAGTGCAAGGACGTCTTTAGCTATAGTGCAGGGGCGTCTTTAGCTATAGTGCAGGGGCGTCTTTAGCTATAGTGCAGGGGCGTCTTTAGCTATAGTGCAGGGACGTCTTTAGCTATAGTGCAAGGACGTCTTTAGCTATAGTGCAGGGGCGTCTTTAGCTATAGTGCAGGGGCGTCTTTAGCTATAGTGCAGGGGCGTCTTTAGCTATAGTGCAGGGGCGTCTTTAGCTATAGTGCAGGGGCGTCTTTAGCTATAGTGCAGGGGGGGCCGAGAGCCCCTCGCTACACATAAAGCCTCCACTGTAACGCGGCGGGCGCGAGTACTGATAGTTTTCCTCATATAAGCGTATGATTCCCAGATGCGTCCAATGCTGTCGCATCGAAGCCCGGGGTACGTGTGGACCATCATGACACAGGATTTGGGATTTCTGATAATTACAATGAAGCAGCTGCCCATAGGTAGTCGAGCATGTTGTATTTCATTTTGTTCGCGCACTTTGAAACGAGAGGGCGCCAGGTTATTGATTGCGCCCGGGCGCTTCTTGGGCTAGAGCCACCCCTGCCGAAGTGACTTTGTTTCCAACCGGGAGTGCTACGCTTAAATGATCACTGAAAATGTTTCATATCGACTTTTGAAATGCATTTTAAACGTGAATCTACTTGATGTTACAGGGAGGAGCAACTGTCAAACCAACACCTGACGGAGCTGGCCAACCAGCGCGAGTACATGCAGCGCGCCGAGCACGAGCTGCGCAAGAAGCACGCGCTGCAGCTCAAGCAGCAGCCCAAGAGCCTCAAGGTAACTGCGCTGGACATCACACTAAACCTCTTGTTAGCTTCCTACACGCTATGTTGAAGGTAATAGGAGAGTAAGATATCGCACACTAAGTGGAAAATAAACATAAGTGATCTTACTTCGAACCATCGATTTTATCATATTTGGAAAGTATGTTTAAAGATACGTTATGGTGAATTTCTTCCATGAATTCGCCAATTAAAGAAGAGAAATATGAAAAAATTCCACATATGTATAATGGACAACATTTCAAAATTGCTAAGCTCTGAAACAAAAAATACGAATTCTTTATTTACTTTTCCGCTGCTCGAATATATATTTATTCATTTTTTATATTGCTTATTTACTGAGAAAAAAATTAAAAACTAAAAAACGTAAGGTGACGTCATCGGACGGCAGAATGTAAAATATTTCTTTGCTTAGCACATTATAGTTTTAAATTTACGAAATGCCAAACCCATGACATGCAACTGTCAAAAAAAAGACAACTTGTCAACGTTGAATGAATGAATGACGTTGACAATGTTGACACTAGTATTATTTACAAAGTAATAAAAAAAAGGTACTACTGTCAAAGGACAGTAGTACCTTTTTTTTATTAAAACAATGATAAGCAAAGGAATATCGCTGTATTCAGCCGTCCGATGACGTCATTTGGCGCTTACGTCTATTTAGAATATAAAGAATTTCAATAATTATTTTATGCATGAAAATGGACAAATTTTGAAAAAAGAAAAAATATGGGTCTGTTAATTTTATGTCTATTTTCATATAAAAAAACAATATGGACATGTTAAAAATATGAAATGTTGTCCATTCAACGTTCTTTTCAAATATGATAGTTCGAAGTAAGATCACTTATGCTTATTTTCCACTGGGAGAGCGATATAAATAATTGAATCGTCATACTGTCACTTTACAGTGATTAGATTACTCTAATTATATTAATATAATATTGCATTGTCATCAAAATTGGGGCCCCCATTGTAAGTATCAGCCTATAAACTGTCCCTCTGGCTTCCATCACAGAATTTAAGTCATCACTACTATCATGGGATCAGGCTTAATCACCACGCTTTCATAATGCGGATCGGTGATCACAAACCTGAGCTATGTTCGAAGAAATCGCACCATACTTTTCGCTCGACCCGGGGATCAAACCTGAGATCATGGCCCGGTACTTAAACCATCAAACAAACGGGGCGTCTGCCCTCTACTAAATATCCGCTGGCCAGATAGCTGTTGTAAATAAGTAGTAAGCAGACTAAAGCGACGGCTCTTCCAGCAACGATTACCTTGAAACAGTGTTTGCTCAAAATAAATGATGGAAGTCGATAAAAAATTCCGTATTCTCAGAATATGCCGATCTCACTGTTGTAATTTATTTTCTATGTATGTTTAACTTACATTTTATTTTTTGTCCACAGCAAAAAGAAATGCAGATTCGCAAGCAGTTCCGAGAGACGTGCAAGATACAGACGCGCCAGTACAAGGCTTTGAAAGCGCAGATATTGCAAATGACAGCCAAGGTTATTATTTGCCTAATAATAATGATAAAAGTAGTATAGACAACCGTGGGAGAGCCTCGCTTCATGAATGGAGCTGGCCCATACATGTGTGATACCACGGCCTCACAGACTGGCGTGAAGCAGCACAGTGCTGTGTTTTGCTACGTGAGTGAGGGTACTGGAGGCCCAATCCGAGGGAAAGGGGTATGTAAAGGTTGGCAACGCACTTGTGACTCCACTGGTGTCGCAGGTGTCTATGGGCGACAATCGCTTATCATCAGGCGATCCGTCTGCTCATCTGCCACCTATCACATAAAAAAAATACTGCCACTATAGTTGAGTTTTACTGACTAATCCGTCTTTAATGTGTCCTCATGCAATATCGAACGGGGGCTATCACATGCCCTGTGAAAAATCCGTTTTAATGGAAACTCAGTCCAATGGTACTATGGTATGGACTAAGGTTTAACTTCAACAGCATTGGTGATTTCTTTCATTAAATACAGATCGACCACGACCAGAAGGCACTTCAGTGACATTGACAAGAGGGTGTTGTACAACGTCTTTTCTATGTGAAAATGTCAAAACAGCATTAGTTCCAACTTTTGCCACGTGCCAAATAACCGTGATCGGACTGTATCATTTTGACACACTGTCACGATAAAAAATAACCAATCACCTTGCAGATAGATGACCCTCAGTCCAATAAACCCCTTGAGCAGATTTTTTACACGTGACAGCCATTCGCGTAAACGTGCAAAATTTAAGAGGTTTACCAATTAAAATTGTTAACAATGCTTCTCAGATTATCGCCCCGTTGGTCTAGTGGTTTAAGTCCCAGGCCGTGATCTCGGGGTCCTGGGTTCGATTCCTGGGTCGTGCAAAGGTATGTTTCAATCGCCCCGTTGGTCTATTGGTTTAAGTACCAGGCCGTGATCTCGGGATCCTGGGTTCGATTCCCGGGTCGAGCAAAGGTATGTTTCGAATTTTTCGAACATAGATTGGGATTGTGATCACCAATCCGCATTAGGCAAGCGTGGTGATTAAGCCTAATACCATCATTGTAGCGATGACTTGATTTCTATGATGGAGGCCTTTGCCCTGCAGTGGGACAGTATACAGGATGTTTCATGTTGGGTGTCAAGAAAATTTTCCACGTTATTTTCTTTGAAGGGCGATTGCAGCCATAACAGCTCCAAATTTTTACCCGACTGCCAAAGAAGGAGGGTAATGTTTTTCGAGTGTATGTAAGTATGTATGTATGTCTTTTCCTTTGTGACCTCCTGTAGCCTAAACGGCTTGATGGATTTTGATGTATGAGGTATCGTTAGATTTGTCTTGATTACGGGAGTGTCATAGGATACATTTTATCCTAAAAGTCCCACGGGATAAAGACATAATAATATTTTTTCTAAATTTCTCTTTAAAAAAATATGTATGCGGTATCATTAGATTCATTTCAATCACGGGAGTAATTAATATAGGATACGTTTTTTCTCAAAATTCCCACGGGAACATGTTAATTCTGCGTCAACGCAAAGCAACTCATGCGTTAGCAAGCAAAAAGATAGGGCGTGGCCTGGCATGCGGCGCGCGGCGCGGTGCGGAGGGGGATATGCTCGAGTATACAGCCCGAATGCGGGCACACGCATAAGGGCACACGTCGTTGACGGTCGTCTCTAAATAGCGATTTTTTCGATACTTCGTCGTCTGACGCGAAACTTACCAGATTGGCGGTAAATTTATGTTGCGGAGTAACATCACTCGTAATCTAAAGCCAAATGTGGTCGAAATAATTTAAAATGGTACTTACATATACATAGTCTTCTACATCTACAACATTTTCGTTGAATAAAAACAGCTAAAAAGTTATAAATAAAAAAAAATATTATTAAAAAAACAAAATACCCGACTGCACACTAAAAAAAGAGTAAAACAAGCCCCACAATAATATTGATCAATCAAATGCTAAAAACTAATTAATGTAATACCGTTTAAACAATACCTATATTAAAATACACTACAATATGTGTTCGTAATCGATAGTTAAATAAACAGAAACTTATTTTGAATACAAATTTACTGAATATAATTTATAAATGTTGATGGAAAGCATCGCAGGCGGGGACCACCTTGACCGCCACCAACGAAAATTCTGCTAAATGGTGCACAACCGAAATGACTATAAATAAGCCTCTGTTGGTAAGCCTCTGTTGGTCCCCGCCTGCGATGCTTTCCATCAACATTTATAAATTATATTCAGTAAATTTGTATTCAAAATAAGTTTCTGTTTATTTAACTATCGATTACGAACACATATTGTAGTGTATTTTAATATAGGTATTGTTTAAACGGTATTACATAATTAGTTTTTAGCATTTGATTGATCAATATTATTGTGGGGCTTGTTTTACTCTTTTTTTAGTGTGCAGTCGGGTATTTTTTGTGATTATGAAAGCTGACAGAACAGAGAAGTTTTTAGTTTTGGTTAGAAATCATGGAATGTGCTTATTAAATTTAGAACTGCCAGTAAAAATTTAAGTCGTAAGTTTAACAACGTTAATTGTTCACTTTAGACTAAGATTCTCATGATTGCTATTAAAGCACCTAATCTGATTATTTTATACATAAAAGGTACACTAATGTAGATTTATATGCAAAAAAGATAATTTGAAAAAGTCTTTTACGTGTTTTTTTTCTAGATAGTTTTTAAGCTGTAATTCTCCAAAATTCTAAAATATGTTGACAACTCCTGAACTATTAAAAATCGTAGAACATACATGGGGGTGTTTCGGGTACCCCAAAGGGGTACGGGTGCTCTATCCATGACCTTTCGCTTGACAACCTACATGAAACACCCTGTATAGGCTGATACTTTACTTCTAAGATTATGTATAAGAGAGATGGAAGTATCAAAATAAATGTTTGAATGTTACAGGAACAACAGAAGGAGGTGATAAAGTCGCTAAAAGACGAGAAGCGACGCAAGCTGGTGCTGCTGGGTGAGCAGTACGACCAGAGCATCACCGAGATGCTGCAGAAGCAAACCGTCAGGCTGGATGAGAGCCAGATGGTGAGCATTCTACGTACATTTCGATAGGTTAAGAACTCATGGAGCGGTTTCGTTTCTAAACCCACGAGACAGCAGTTCTGTGCAACTCTGTAAATTGCTTTACACAGTGTTGCCACTGTGCTGTGTTTCGCTGCGTGAGTGGGGATACCGGAGGCCCAATCCGGGGGTAGGGGTTTAAAGATTGGCAGCGCACTTGAGACTCCACTGTTGTCGCGGGTGTCCATGGGCGTTTGCGTTTCCAATCTCTCTTCACGCTGCCCCAGTTTGAGCCTTGACGTATGACCATCTGACAGTTTGTATGCCAACAACTACTACTTTCGTCTTTTGGATTTGTATAATTCATTCATTTCCCCTTCTGTTCACTTTGTCGGTTTACGCCCACTTTAGTTTCGCGACTCTATACCCTATATTTATCACTTTCTGCGTTTCCGGGTGATGGTGTTGTGCACTTAGTCTCGCAAAAGGATATATCTAGCATGATACGTCCCGTGGCTTTCTGTGCAACTTTGAGTTTAGGTACTAGTGAAGCCGTGTGGTCCCCGGCAGACTAGAATAGGCCACCCTCACTCTTACCGAGGTGTCGTAAAAGGAGACTAAGGTAAAGCTGTTGGCATGATCATCAGCACCCAGAGAATGAAAACTCTGCATTTATATCAAAACCCTCGCCAACCCGTCTGCCAAGCGTGGTGAGTATGGCAATTACCCCTCATGTGATTGAGGGAGGCCCGTGCCCCAGCAGTGGGGACTTAAATGGGCTGACGATGACGATGACTAGTGTAGCTGTGACCAACCGACCTTAGGATTCCTTTCTACTAAAGATGCGCTACGTTTCATTGCTATGGGTGCATTTGATATCCACCAATCATTACGCTACGTTGCTATGGATGTCACTGATATTCACCAATCATGTATCTTAGCTTTCACATCTTCGCATCAAACTGTGCCTTTGACCAGAAGATGTGCTAACATCTTCAGTGGAAAGGCACCTTACATGTTTGAATGTGTATGTCTGCAGCCTTAGCGCGAAGACGGCCCGTAACGAACTAGATATACCTCTCGCATTCAAACAAAAAAGACACACAGCGCGTGTGAACTCCGATTCGGTCATATCGGCCGGTTCGCGCTTAGGCCCCTGTAGTTATCCATTAACAATAATATCACTTCAACCAATTACACAGGATATATTATAGTGCTCAAATGTGTGCGAAAACACAAAAGCACTCGCTATTCCCTTAACCTCATAATCCGATGGGATTCCAGTGTGACACGATCGGAGAGGGATAGGGACCAATAAGGGACCAAAAGAGGCACGGCGGGGGAACAAGACCGCCAGGTTTCGGGCTGAGACTAAGAATTTCTTACCGAAAACTACTACTACCTTCCCCTATTAAGAATATCTTTCCTCTACGCAAAGGTTGTCTGGAAGAAATCGCTACAAGGGATAAGACCACCTTATTGTACTGTCTGTTGTTGTTGTATCATACTTGTATTTTGGTTTTGTGCAATAATGAATATAAATATCTATCTAATTTTTTGGTGTGTCCAACTCACTACCCACTGCGCCATCGAGGCAGTCAAGCAATACATATTTAACGAATACAATGTGTGTGTGTGTGTCTGTGTATGCGCGCGCAGATGGAGTGCCAGCAGTTGAAGATGCAGCTGGAGCACGAGCTGGACATGCTGACGGCGTACCAGAGCAAGAGCAAGATGCAGGCCGAGGCGCAGCGCAACCGCGAGCGCCGCGAGCTGGAGGAGCGCGTGGCCGTGCGCCGCGCGCTGCTCGAGCAGAAGGTACATTCATTCATTTCATTTATTTCAAATAACTTATGTCTAATACCGGTAGGCCGGCCTAGGTATCGCTGGAAGGACGTCGTCGAGAATGATCTAGCGAGAACTTCAGGCCGGTGACTGGCGACAAGTAGTGCAGGATCGATCAAAGTGGCGTTCTTTTGTTTCGGAGGCCAAGACTCGCTTCGGGTCGCTGAGCCATTGGAGTAAATAAGTAAGTATGTCTAATACCACTGTGATCAATGAATAAATCTTCTATATTAGTACATATATTTAACATTTTGCTTGAACTAGGGTCACCTAGAGTTGTGTTTCAGGCTAAAAATAGGTCCTAGAAACTTTAATAATATAAGCAATAAATTACAACTTAAATTTAATCTCATTCTACGCTAACAATCAAATTATAATTATTTGGGGACAATGAGTAATTTCTCTATATCATCGTAGGACAACTTCAGGACCACCTCCTGAAGGTGTTGTTAGCGTAGGTATAGGTTAGTGGACATGTAGCTTTTATGGCGTTGAGTCTATTATAGAGAATTGGGCCCGAGAGTATGTAAAAACGGCAAGAAATGGGACGATTCATTAGAGGATTATGACAGCAACATTTACTTTTTTCGTGCGTGTGAACCGCGGTCCAACTTCAACATCTTTGGCTGATTTATTCGTTAAATTGACAATTTGACAATTAAAAAATACCCTAATTACCTTGTAGATGGATCTCAGGTCTATAGTACGCCATCTTTCGCATTTTTCGCATGCGATAGCCCCCATATATGTTTCGCTGCGTGCGTGCGTGAGGGTACCGGAGGCCCAATCCGGGGGAAAGCGGGGTTGAAAGGTTGACAGTGCACTTGTGACACCACTGGTGTCGCGAGTGTCTATGGGCGGCGGTAATATCTTACCATCAGGTGATCTGTCTGCTTGTCTGCCACCTTTGATATAAAAAAAAAACAAAAGAAGTTCGAGGATCAGCCCTCGAACTTCTTTTGTTTGAAGTTGAAGTTTGAGGGCTGATATTAAGCATATTTAAGTGATTTTTAGGGCTTGCCACTACTGCACCTCATTTATCTTAGAACTAAAAGAAACTTTTCTGCCGAAAAGGTGACCCTCAGCATAATGCCAAGACATAATAATGCCGAGGCGCTGGTTTAACGCTGGTTACAACCAAATCCCTTTGCGTGGGCCAATCTTCTTAGGTTAGCCTGCTGGACCCTTTACAGAACAGATCAAAAGTGGAGCTCATTTTAGTTTTCAATGTTGAAATGTACAACCTGAGCGGGTAAAGAATGGGATCAGAAATGGCGGCGCATCTATTCACTTCTCGCTCGCACACTATTTGCGTCTATACTCACATCCCTTTTTCAATATTGCACCACCTACCCCTCCTCTACTATCAAATGTCCTTTGCCTGAAGGTTGTCTGGTAGAAATCGCTTCCAGCGATAAGACCGCCGAAATTGTACAATTAAGTTTCTGTAATGCCTTTTAAAGTTGTGTTTTTTTTTGTGCAATAAAGTATATCTATCTATCTATCCCACGAGTGCGAGTATAGACGCAAATAGTGTGCGAGCGAGAAGTGAATAGATGCGCCGCCATTTCTGATCCCATAAAGATAAAGATCCGCACGAGTAGTAATGTATGTAAGAGAGTGTGTACGTGATGGGCGTCGCTCTGGTCCCGGCAGATGGAGTCGGAGTGCGCGGCGTTCGCATTCTTTATCCGCACAGGTAGTAATGTATGTAAGAGAATGTGTACGTGATGGGCATCGCTCTGTCCCGGCAGATGGAGTCGGAGTGCGCGGCGTTCGTGGCGGACCGCGCGGAGCGCACGCGGCAGCTGCACGAGCGGCACGAGCGGGAACTCGACCACTTCGACAACGAGAGCGCGCGCCTCGGCTTCAGGTACACCACACCACACCACACCACACCACACCTACACTGCAAACGTACCACCTACACGTTTACCTATTTGATAAGTTACACCAATGTACCTGCGCACAAGTCTTATTTTCGAAATCACACACGACAGCCCCCTTTCGGTTGATGTGAATGTCAGCAAAAAGAAACAAATTCCGTAGAGGTTCGAATTAAAATTCAGTTTTTCTCTCTGTGAAAATAAACCCTGTAAAGCTCTGACATGCTCCTATAACCTAGTAAGTAACTACACTGCAAACGTACCACCTACACTTTTACCTATTTTTTAAAGTTACACCAATGTACCATCTAAGTCTAGAATAAAAGAAAATATCGTCCAACCGATTCCACTACGGCTTCTACGGCGGCCAATCTTAACGATCATCAACGTACGCAGGATTTATAAAATTGTGTCACACTGGTTCCGTTTTATAAGTTACACCAATGTACTTGCGCACAAGTCTTATTTTCGAAAACTGCGCCAAAATCTTAAGGTGACGGGTGGGGCACACTAACGACGACAATCGATTTTAACAACATCGTTACAATCTCTCGGCAAACACTTATACTATTTATTTATTAAATAACCATGTTAAAATGTTGGGTCCGTTTTTGTACGCGAAAAATTGATTGACGCTAAAAGTAGCCGCTTTTAGCGGTAGCTAAAAATTAAAATCAATTGGCGTCGCTAGTGAGCCCTAACTAGCGACACCATTCGTTTTTGATTGTTAGCTACTAAACTGGATCTGTTTTAAACAATTTCGGGGTTACAACCTCTCGGCAAACAAATGTTGGGTCCGTTTTTGTACGCGAAAAATTGATTACCGCCAAAAGCTGCCACTTTTAGCGTGAATCCATTTTTCGCGTACAAATGTTGGGTTCGCAGTTGTGCATAGTTATTTAATAAATAGTATAAGTGTTTGCCGAGAGGTTGTAACCCCGAAATTGTTTAAAATAGATCGGGTTTAGTAGCTAAAAATTAAAATCGATTGGCGTCGCTAGTGTGACCTACCCGTCACCTTAACCAATCACAACGCTCCATTTACGCGCGCCAGAATCTCAATGTCTTATTGGTTGATGCGTCAGCGCCATCTTTGGTGCGAGTGCAGTTAAAAGAGAGATAATCTTAATTTAACGCAATAAAGTCTGTATTTCAGCTGCTTTCGCAATCGTAATCAATCTGATTTAACTTGCACTTCTGCGTAGACGAATTTTTACCGATGTAATTTAAACATGGTACAGCTGTACGTAGCTTTTATTGTTTTATGTGGCTGTGACGAGGAAGCGTCGCAGGTGGTTTTGTTGGGTATGCCTCTGGATAGCCTCTTTGGGTACTGGTCTGCTTCGGTTTACCTCATAATACTTGTTTTATTATTTCCTTTATTTTATTATGTGTTACAATAAAATTAAACTGTATGGCTTGGTATGATGATGCCACAAATTTGTATGAAAGTTTGGCGATTAAAAAGAGTAACTGGCGAGTTTTGTGCCGGATCTTCTCGATCAGAAACTACTTTCCGATCCGGGGTGGTAGAATCGCATTGTGTTTATTTATTTTTCTAGTATACTTTATGTATCAACACATAAGTGTATAAACATGTTAATTTATTTATTTATTTTATACACATTACAGATTACAATTATTGCGAATCTTAAACGTACAATTAAATGTTTTAATCTAGATTATAATTAAAAAATATGTGTATTAAGAATTATACATATGTATTTATAAATAGTTTTAAAATACTCAAATGACGGTTTGAATAGAATAGAATAGATTGCGTGAAGAATGGTACAACACAGATGATACAAAATATAAATGAACTCATAATTCACCAGAATCTGGCATGCAAACATATTAACAAATAAAAGATAATTATTTGATTATTATATAAATATGAATTACAACATGAACATTTATTTAAAAAATAAAATAACTGGGTTACAACACTCGTTTGAATGAGTCAAAATATTCATTAATTGAGTAAAAACTATTTTCAGTTAACCATTTTTTTAAATGTTTCTTAAATTTATGTAAAGGTAATGATTTAAGGTCATCTCTTAATCTGTTATAAATTTTTATCGCCATGCAATATGTATTTCGGCTGTACAAACTTGTCGTCACAGTAGGCAAAACAAGTCTATTAGGAAACCTCGTATTGAATGAACAGACATCTTTGTGTGACTTGAAAAGGTGAGAATTACCTTTCACAAAAATGCACACTTCAAAAATGTATAGGCTTGGGACAGTCAGCAAATTTAGACTCTTGAAAAATGGTCTGCAGGATGTCATAACGTCAATGTTTGTGAGTGCCCTTACACATTGTTTTTGGGCTATAAGTACTCTATTCACATGGACTGAGTTTCCCCAAAGTAATATACCATATCGCAAAAGAGAACCTATATAGCCATGATATGCCTGTATTGAAGTCTTTAAGTTACTGACTTTTGTTAGACGCCATAGCGCGTAGGCAAATGAATTTATTTTGTTACACAGTGTGTCGATATGACCACTCCAAGAAAATCGATGATCTATATTGATTCCAAGGAACAATGATTGATTGGACTCTTTAATAGATTGATTTGCAAAATGTACATCAAGAGGAAGCTTTTTGCCGTTCCTATTTATAAACTGGATGTATGTTGTCTTTCCTAAATTGACTTTCAAATTGTTATTACTTAGCCATTCTATTACTTTACATATAGTGTCATTTATATTTTTATTATATACCTGAGAATCGTTACAGGGTATGATAACAGATACATCGTCAGCAAAAAGAGTGCATTTATAATTTAAGATATTCGGAAGGTCGTTGATATAAAGCAAAAATAGCAACGGGCCAAGGATGCTTCCTTGTGGCACACCGACACGATTTGATTTAATATCTGATTTATATTCTTTCATTTCCATATTTGAGTCAATCTTTTTTATTTCTACATATTGCATTCTATCACACAAGTAACTGCGGAGCCAATCATTTGCCATGCCTCGTATTCCATACAGATTACATTTGTCTAATAAAATTTTGTGAGACACAAAATCAAAGGCTTTACTCATATCAAAGAAGATAGCCGTGACAGGCAGTCTCTTGTCCATATTCACCATTATGTCATTTACCAGGGAAAAAGCAGCCAAACTTGTAGACTTGCCCTTCTGAAATCCAAACTGTTTAGAATTGATTATTTTATACTTGTCTAAAAATTTACTTATACGATTGTGCATTGCCCTCTCAAATATTTTTGACATGATCGGTAAAAGAGATACTGGTCGATAGTTATCAATTTCATACTTTTTTCCTTTCTTGTATAATGGTTTTACCGCAGCAATTTTCAAAGGTTCTGGAAACATTCCAGAAGAAAAAGACAGATCAATCAAATAACTTAAGATTGGTGCAATTTCCGATTTACATCGCTTTAGTATTTTAGTTTGAATGCCATCGTAGCCGGAAGAGTTTGTATTTTTAAGGGAATTTATAATTTGAACTACTTCCCGTTCCTCAGTTGGTGATAAAAAAATACTTTCTGGATTTGAATGGATGTAATTTATGTAAGATGTCTTATTTTCAGGTAATGTAGTATTAGAAAAATTTATAAAATTATTATTAAAAAGATTAGCAATGTCCGTTGGATTATTAATTAATTTATCATTCACTTTTAGAATGTCAACGCTTTCATCAATACTATTTCTCTCCGACTTATTTTTAATAACTTCCCATGTAGCCTTACATGTTTTGTTTCCAGATTGTTCTATATGTCTATTATTTGATAATTTTTGAGCGGAGTTTATACACCTTTTGAGACATTTACTATATCTTTGATATGTAGTTTTTGTCATATTATTTGAGTTTTTATAATGGTTACATCGCAGTTGTCTCTTAGTGACTGCAGATATTCTTATGCCCTTTGTGAGCCAATGAGATTTTCTATATGATTTAACTCTAATTCTAAGCAAGGGAAAACATAAATTGTAAAACAGTTTAAAATCGTCAAAGAAGCTATTAAATGCAGTTGTCGAATTTGTTTCTTCATAAACGTCAGCCCATGATAGGCTACTCAAACAACTAACGAATTTTACAATATTGTTTGAATTGTAGTCACGCTTTTTATGGTACAAAACTTTAGGTAATTTGCTTTTATTTTCTGTTGGAAAACCAATTGACTGTGCTGTATCATGGTCAGATAGAAACAGTTTATGAATTTCTCCGTTGGCTTCTGGGATATTGCTAAATATCTGATCGAGGCAGGATGTTTTACGGGTAGGAGAGAGAATATGAAGTTTCATATTATTATTAGCTGCAATCTGGTTAAGTTCTTCTGCATCTTTAGATTTTTTCAAAATGTTTACATTGAAATCTCCTGTGATAACAATTTTGAACTTCAATTTGTTTTTCAATTTTGTCAATAGCTGTTTAAATTTCCGAAAGAATGTCGTAGTATTAGATGTAGGTGTCCTATAAATACATATCACTATACATTTTATTGATACGATTTCTATGCCGCAACATTCAAAAACAAAATCCTCGGTGAGCTCCTTTACCCATTTTAATTCGTATACTTGAACTTCGCTCGAGTTGAGTATACAGACTCCGCCTCTTTTTTGATGGGATCTAGAGTAAGATGTTGCTAGTTGATAGCCAGCAATTTTAATGTTACCTTCACTACCCGCTTTAACAAAAGTCTCACTAAAACAGAGTACGTTAAATAATTTGTTACTTTCTGATAGTTCGTTTAACGTTATTTCAATCAGATCTTTTTTCCCGAGTATTCCTGCAATATTCTGATGAAAAATGGTGAAAGTATCATTACTAACGAAAAAATTTACTCTCTTCAGAAACCGTTATCGGTTGAATTATATCCTGTTTTGAAAAGTAATCTGTGATCAATTTCTGTTCAAATATTTTTTATAACCTAATTTTATCTTAGTTTGAGTTGTTTTTATCGCAGGACGAAAAAAGTAAGGAATCGTACCTTTTTTTGCTTTATGTATGTCGCATGTAGGTGTGGATAGAGAGTTGTTTTTATTAGGATAAAATTTGAGTCTATTGTAACTCAGATATTTTTTGTCATAGTACTTAAAGTCAATATAGTTATTTATTACATTACATGTTCTAGATAAGAAATCTCTGTCATATTCTATGTTATCTAAATCTAAGAATGTACAGTTCGTATATTGACGGCTTAATAATTTCAGATTTGTATTCAGGTATTTTTCATTCAAGTGTATACTATGTTTTATACCTAATATAATTATACAATGTAGTCGACTATATGATTTCAAAAAGTAGCTTAATTCTGCCATGATTTTCGTTGGATTTTTATCACACTCACCAACGCTAATAATGATAACATCATTGGATTCATTTTCTTTAATGCCTATGGGTTTCAATATTTCCTCACAAAGAGCGTTAGGCTTAATATTAGACATTACACTATATCGTTCGTACTTTGATTTTATCCTGGACAAATGAAGTGCGGATCCCAGTCCACTACACTGTTGTCCCCCTAAGATGTGGATTGTCTTCTTTTTTGTTGCGGGGCTGGTGTTTTTCCTGTGAATCTCCGAGGTATCTTCAATAGTTTTTTTCGTGTTCAGTAATGATTTACCTTCTTTTCCTTTGTCTTCTTGTGAAATACTGTCTTGAAATTCGTGTGTCCTATTTAGCCTCTTATTATTTTTTTCTCGATTTTTAATATTTTTGTTGGCTTTAGGTGAGGATGTAGGCGTAGATCGACATATACTTTGCAGCTGCTTGTTTTGTAGTTTAGAATCGGTTAATTGATTCTTCAGAGTCGTATTTTCTAGTAGTAATTTATCTATTTCATTATTGGCGCTAGATAATTTGTGCAGTAAATTTTGTATTTCCATTTTTAATTCGTCCATTTCATGGTTGTTAACTGAATGAGGCTCTGGACAGCTCCTATTCAAAGTATGGTTAAAACTCTCAAATTCACTTTCATCGCTTAGAGACTCAAAAGAATTTTGGGTGGGTATATTGTATTTTCTTTTTGTAATACGGTCAGGTTCGAATGAGGTCATGGAGGTCACATTGGAAATACTTGTTGCTCCTTCGGTCACTTTGGTGTCTTGAGCAGGAATTTTTGTATCTGGTATAATTTGTTCTAAGGATGAATCATCTGGTAGAATCACCCTTTCGTAAGGGGTGCTAGTCTTTTTTGAGAGTATTTTATTCCGCTTGCAAGTTGTACACGTCCATGTATCTTTTCTATGTTTGTCCATAATATCAAACAGTTTTTCTTTTTTCGCACATCTCAAGTCGTAAGGTTTTTTGCATTGTGAGCATATTAGAAAGTGTTTTTCTTTAATGTGTTTATTGCAATCACCACAAACTTTTTTTGGTGGCATGATCATAGAATTTTTATACTTTTCAATAAATAAAAAATGAAAACAATAAAAATAGAAAACGAATTGAGCGGGGTTTGAACGCTCAACTCTAAAATATTTCCGCGCCGTTCGCACCACTGAGCTACGGTGTACTTAGTTAGAGCGACGAAATTAGTAACCCGGTCCCGTGCGCAACAGCTGTTGTTAGCGTTAGAGTATGCTAAGAATAGGGTCCAAAGGTCAGTTCTTTGTTTCGTAGCGGCGGTCGTTGAATAAATTTTGACACTTTTAACACAATTTGCACTGGTGTCCGTCACAGTTCTGGATTTATTTTGATTTAAAGGTGACTTAGATTAATTTTAAATTGTCAGATTAGTATACCACTCGATGCACTGAATCTTTCCGCGTATTTTGATATAAACCAGGAACTGATTCATTAACTTTTAGCACTAATTTATGTATTTTTCATTGGAGCGACCTGCGGTACGTCTTCGTCGTCGGAATCGATCGACCCGTATATAAATACCCGTATTTGTAAGTGCTGTGTACAAGTCTATGCCAAAGAAATATTTGAATTTGAACAGCTTCTCGTCAGAAGCTTGCCAGATGAAGAAGCCCCCCCTTATCCCGTCCGCCCCCCGGTGGACTGGTATGCGGTAAGATGTACGGCCCATTGCATCTCGGGCCGGCAGCAATTCCCCTGCGCCAACAAAAAGAAAAAAAAAGGTGGTAGACAAACAAACGGGTTACCTGTTTGTAAGCGATTGCCGCCGCCAATAGTCACTTAATCAATGGAGCCACATGTGCGTTGCCAAAGTTTAGCAGTGCCCTTATCCCCTCGGTAACTCCCTTCCCCGGAATTGGGCTCCCGATACCCTTACTTACTCGGCGAAAAACAGTGAAATGCTGATCGCCAGTTTTCTTTGTAAATACATATAAAACATCTAGACCGATACAAACAGACATGTACGCGCACACTAATGTTTCTACTGAGCAGGGATCAAATCCTCGCGACCCTTGGACGAGAGGTAACGTTCACTACCACTGATCCGAACGGGTCGTCTTGTTCCTAACGGGTTGTCTGTTAGGCTGTGATGTTACTCCGGCCTAGTCGGCCCACTCATGACGAAGCTGGGCTCCTCCACGGTATAATAAGTTGTGTGGTATGTTTCCAGCGCGATGGCGATAGCGGAGGGCAGCCGGGAGGGCTACGGCGAGGAGGAGCAGTCGCTGTCGGGCTCCATGCTGTCGCTGGCGCACAGCAACTCCTCCGCCTCCTTCCCCGCCGGCTCGCTCTAGGCCTCCGCCCGCGCCCTGCGTGCTGTTGCCAAAGTTACACTCGCACACACCATGTGCATGATACTGAAAGAGGTCTATCGTCGAAACGAAAATCTGTTAAAAAGTTTAATAACGTCAGACTACCATTATTTATGGCGGTTACTGTTCTCCATAATATGTCCCGGATGCTCGTTTGCCTATTTTAACAATAAAACAAAAATTTAATACTCTTATTCCTTGATCCACTGACAACCTCGAAACGATGAGCATCGCATGTGAAAAGCAATCGCAATCCGCTAGATGGCGTGACTGAGGTCTATCTACAAGGTGATTTTTGGTTATTTCTGAATGTGATAATGTCAAAATGTCAATTTAATGAACAGAAAAACCAATGCTGTAGGAGACCTCGGTGCAAAAATAGTCATCCAGCTAATTTATCACACACGACAGCCCCCTTTCGGTTGATGTGAATGTCAACAAAAAGAAACTAATTCCGTAGAGGTTCGAATTAAAATTCAGTTTTACTCGCTGTGAAAATAAACCCTGTAAAACTCTGACATGCTCCTAGAACCTAGTAAGTAAATGAAACGGTAGTAAAACGAACGTATTATTATGTAATTTGTAATCCATCTTAATGATAATGCTCTCTAACATGCATTTCAACATTAAAAACTAAAACGAGCCACACTTTTGATCTGTTCTGCAAATTTTTTTATGATGGCTTTCGCGTGTGAAATATCCGCTAGATGGCGTGCTTGAGAACCGAGGTCCAACTTTAACATCATTGGCTGATTTATTCGTAAAATGACAATTTGACATATCACGTCTAAAAATACCCAATCAGCTTGTAGATGGACCTCAGTCCTAGTACGCCATCTTGCGGACTTTTCGCACGTGATAGCCCCGATTACGTTGTGAACATTTACAGGTTGACGCAAACCTAAACCGAATGAAAAACCTTTGGAAGTATATGTTCGTAAAGAACTTTGGCAACAGCAAGACTTATTCCACAAACCGTTTGTAATCACTGAGACTGTATCTGCCCTCCCGCGGACGAGACTTGGCTTTAACGTGGCGTCACGAGCTTGAAGCCAAATTTTATTTGTAATTAATGTATTTTATGTTGTCTTCCAAACGAGAGCGCGTCAGTATTCAGTCGTCAGCGGAGGTTCGGGAGGGCATTTCCTATTCTATTACACTATTAAGTTTATTGCACTCCATAATTAATTATCCCAACGCGCAATGGACGTCGATGATTTGTTGAATGATTAGGGCGTGTCGTTAGTACAATATCTCGGAAGATATACCACCAAAGATTTAACTTTATTGGATTTATTTCCGACGCAAGCAATAACGGTGAATTGGAATTGATATATACAAGGTAGCTGTAATCAACAACGAAATTGTCGTTCCCATTGCGTATTCCACCGGTGTGATTCTGGCGAAGTGGCCTCTTTCCGGGAAATGTTAACGCTTGTCTATTTACCGTCGACGCCATTCGTCGTAAATGCCGCTATTTATTACAGGTTGCTATATCCAAAACGTCTTATTTTTTACCAAAAATACTCTACTGATACAGTATTCGATTTATATTTATTGTAATATAGAATCGACACGTACGACGTGTGCGCCGGAGGAGAGTCTGCTATGGCGTGTCAGAAACACATCGTAGTGGGAATAAAAGTATATTTGTATAATGTTAAAGAGGTTATTCGCGAGTTTGTGTGCCGATAGCATGTTTAAATGATAATGCAATCACGTGAGAATGAAACGCTTTTTTATTAGTAATTTTACTCACAAAACGTCTTCGTTCTGTTGCTTCTGGCAAACTAAGGACAAGATTAAAATAACGGATACCTTCGTCCGCAACGAGGGTAGTTTAAAATTCGCTGTCTCACGTATAGTAAATAAAATTACTCCTAGATTCGTCCGAATCACGTCTGATTGAAACGATCTCCTAGACATAAGGAATTTTAATTTCGCTTATTTTAGTATAAAATATAAAATTGTTCAAACAAAAAAATATTAGCATATTAGACCGTCCATCTAAACGCGTTCAAATACCACAGAAACAACAGAACGGAGCACAGTAGAAGGCATGTTTAATAAAAAAATATAAAATCTAGTATTCTTAATCTACTCCTGTATGATATGTAGTTTTATCATAAGTTTCTATAGTGGTTTTAGCAAATTTTTCGTCTTGATACTCCACCAGACCAAGAGAGAAAAATTTGACGTACTGTGAAAACGTCAAACGTTAGGTAACCGCAGCCCCCACCCCCGCGCGCCCCCGCCGCGCCCCGCGACACAATATTTATTATTTTAAACGTTAGATAGTCAAAATTTTACTATTCATATCATTAGTTTTTACTTTAGGAACGATTTTGCATGACGTATAATTTTGTACGTTTAATTCGTTTAAATCTTCGACTGATCGTATTCGTTTACTGGCCTATTATGTTTATCTAGTAAAGTTAAATTGTACCGATACGACAATGAATTTATCGATATGTTTACGTTACGTGGTTAGATCGTGAACGATAACTCGCTTACGCTGACAAACGTGCAGGTGCTGATATCGACTAACATACTGCCAACGTGTTTTGTAAATATATTATGTATGAACTATTATAGTAGCTCGCAAACGAATGCCTTAGACGGCGCGACGCGCGGGGTCCAGCGTTTTGTATATAATGAACAATAATATAATTAACTATTATATATAGTTTGTTACATTTTGTAAGGTGCAAATTCGATTCGTGTACATTTGAAATGCGATGCAAATGGGCCTCGGTGCTGAGGTCTGTCAGTGCTATTTTTTGTCTTTATTTAGTTCCCGATACTCTTGTATTTCGAACTAAGCAACCAGTCATGTCTGTAGATGATTATATTATTTAATTTAACGTCGATTTTAGTCATAAAATCCAAATTTAGTTAATGCTATAATTGAAAAGTAATTTTTTACTTTAATGATTATATTTTTCCTATATCACATTGCTTGTAAGCATCACATGATGTGATCGTAATGTATTATTTTGTGTCTGTTAGCCATGTATATTACATATTTACACACTTCATGTCTTGACACATAGACGGAATAGGTTTAAATGAATATGACGTTGGCCTGAACTTTGCTGTTTTCACACGAGTAGTCCCGGCGCGGCGCCCCGCGGCCGACGGCGCAACCAGGCGAGAGTCCGCAACACCCGATGGCGCTGTGAGTCTAAAGTTTAAACTGATGTAGCTTCTACTATTTACTATTTTCCTCCTGAACTGACCAAGCAAATGACAATAATCTCTAGACACAGCCTATCTCGACTCGTCATCCTGTCACTGTATATAGTTATAGGCCAGTGTGTGGGAGCGGAGCGATGATCATAGTATGTAAGATTATCACAAAACGCATAATTCATTAGTCCTGTTATACGCTTCGGATAAGTAGCAAAATTATAGAAAAAAATACGTTTTTGTATGAAGTCATAATAATAATTAAAATACGTATTGTATTTACAAAAAGTCACAAATTAATGTATGTAAATCAATAAATTACATGGTTGTTCATTGAATTGGGAGACCCTAATGGGAAATACTTTTCATCCGTGTTAAAATATTTGTCATGTAAATAGGTTAAAATATAATTAAATTAATTTATTATCAAAACTGTACATTATAATCGTTTTGAATCTATGTCCATCGCAACGCTCTACCAGTCCATAAAAAATCTGGAACCGAAGCACTAAGGAATTGAATTGTAAGCTGTAACTTCGCTTGCGTGCAATAGACCGTCGGTACTCGACGTAGGCGCCGTAGTCTCGCTGGTAGCCCTCCGCCCCGCCGCGCAGCCCGCCACGGGAATGAGAACGGTACGCCAGTGTTCGCTATCCAAGAGTACACAAAGCTATTTTGTCCACCGCAGACTCATTTCAAACCAGAGACTGAATACAAAACTTGAGCACTAAGCTAGCAATTTGTTGGCAATCTCAACACAAAGGTGTCCGCGGCAGACAAATAATGCGCTTGTTCTTTGCCTAATTCAGTGTGGCTGCGCAGGCGCAGGGTGCGAGTCTAGTGCATAGCGCACATTTCCTTGTTCTAATCTCCCACCACTTAGCTGTTCTAGAGTTAGTTATCAGGTTATCACCCTTGGACGACCCGCCAGATTTTTTTATTATTATTACAATATAGAAGTACCAAACTGTAGCTAGCTCACGTATTATGTAAATTGTAATTAAATAATTTTTATATTTTACCATTGTATAGACGTTTATTATCTCTGATAGGTAGTTAGCGACATTGTGAGAGGTGACAAGGTGCGCGCGGCCGCCGCCCGTTTATATAGTTTGCGATTGTTTGCGGCTCGCTCTGTGCACCGTTGTTGTTTTCTTTTATTATTTTTTTGTTATATATTTAAATAACACAATGGTAGTTTTAATAATTATTATCATTAATTATTATATTGTAATATAATCTTATTAATGAAAAAAATCAAACCGAAATAAATAGAAAAGAAATAAATGGGTATTTTTCTTTTTCTTATTTAAAAGTGCACGAACATAAAACCTATGTACTTTTTTCAAGTCGTTTAATCAAGTAGCCCACACTACATTCCTTCAACTTTCTGTAATGAGGGCTATGGCGTGCGAATAATCCGCAAGATGGCGTACTATAGGCCTGAGGTCATCTACAAGGTGATTTTTTAAGCCATCTAGCGGATATTTCGCACACGATAGCCCCAGTACGAGTGACTTCTCATGCTTCTTTGGGTCAGCTCTAATAAAACAACATTGCAACTGTTAAAAAAAATCTACTTCATCTATTTTATACACAAAAATAAGAAACAAAAAAGCTGTTGAACAACAACAATATAAAATAATTCCAGACGTAAATAAAGAAATCCTTACAATTACATATTGTTGATATTATAAATATTTCACATGACCTTGCTCATAATTACTTATAAATGCTATAAAAATTAAACTGGTTAAACACAATTTGTTTGGTCTCCAGAATACGCTGCAAACTTGTCTTCATAAAACCTTCGAAAGAAGGCTGCATCAAAATAAATTGATATAAAAATATAAGAAATGCGATATAAATTTCATAAACATTGACGCTTACCTATTTGAACATGAAGACAGAGATGATTGTGCATTGTAGCCTAATTTTTGTACAAATACAATGTTGACCAAAATGAAAACTTATTCAAGATATTTGCAGAAGACTTCGTATCTTATAATGTTATCAATGATATTATCAAGCTAAAATCGTTATCGAGAATTCTGTCCTAAAACCATCAGACATTTTCGAGACTAGAGACCACTTACAATGTGAAATGTGTCTTTTCATCTATTCAATACACAACTATATAGGTACATAAAGGTGCATCATCATTATGTATAGTCCGCGCCACCAAAGAGGTCCCTGAACGGCGTGCTTGAGTCGCCAAATCGCCATCATCAACATTCAAATTCGATCTTTATACCTACTATGTTCCGTGAATTTCCGTGGGACTTCTTTCGTGGCACGGACTCTAAGGCAGACCTTTTCATTCATAATGAGAAAGCCCCAGTGATTTTTATCAATACATACAAACTTTGATAACCTTTGTTTTTTACTTCTGAAAATACATAAAGTAGCTTAAGTGGTTTAAACTAAGTTCATTTTAACGATATGCAAAAGACAAGACCTAATCAATATTCTTTTCGCCTCGCCTGTTAACAATATCTCATTACTAAATTCTACATAAAATATTCTTTTGCACGCCAGCAGATGGCATTTTGACTTAGACATTTATGAGACAAAATCGTTTTTACTTTAGAAGTTAAATAACGAGTAATTAGCGGAAAATACATATAAAAGAAGTATTTGTAATAACATCCAACCTCCTATTAAAGAGTATGGTTAGCAATACATCAACCTAACCTGGATAAGTTATGCGGCGCCTAAAAAAATATCAAAATTAAAGAAATTAGACTTACGCATTAGATTTAAACTGTGACATTAACACAACACAATACATAGAGTAGCGTGCGACCCTAATCTCAGCTCTTTCTAGTGTGGTTTCATCGACCATTACTTAACCGTATTTTTATGGTGACGGGTACGGCACACTAGCGACGCCAATCGATTTTAATTTTACTACTAAACCGGATCTATTTTATACAATTTCGGGGTTACAACCTCTCGGCAAACACTTATACTATTTATTAAATAACCATGCACAAATGTTCGGTTTAACGCGTACGCGAAAAATGGATTCACGCCAAAAGCGGCCACTTTTGGCGTAAATACAAAATCGGACCCAACATTTGTACATGGTTATTTAGTAAATAGTATAAGTGTTTGACGAGAGGTTGTGAACCCGAAATTGTTTAAAATAGATCCGGTTTAGTAGCTAAAAATTTAAATCGATTGGCGTCGTTAGTGTGCCCTACCCACCTTAACATCCGCCAAGACTATAAACATTTGAAAGAGTGAATTTTGACTATGTGATGCCCATATACTCCCATGTCTTGTAACTTTTCTAGCTGTAGGTACACACCGCTTCACGTCAAGTTACCCTTGTTGGACTTTGGACTTTGTCTCAGACACAACAGCTACTTTTGCACTGCGGGTGGGTAACTTGGCCTGACGCCTGTACATAGTTCGTGTCCGCCTGCTTGTCTATGCTTAAAACGTAAAAAAGAGCGTCCAGACCCCGCGCACATGCACAGCAGGGAAGTTCACAATCTTTATTCAAGGTAAAAATAGTTATTACCTTCTTTCTTCCACCAAAAAAAAAAATGTAATGTAACAAGGAAGATATGAAAGGAACAAGGGACCTTAGCGCAAAGACGAAGTGTGATAAGGAGGGGGGAACTACGATTCGGTCATAACGCCCGGTTCGCGCTAAGGCGCAAGATTGTTTTGGTCGAAAAATTACATTATCATGAAGCAAGAGATAAAACAGACAGCTTCAAGAGGGTTATATTATATTTTTTTACCAATGGGTCCTATGTGGCCATTTTTAAGAAGCCAGCATTAGGTTTAGTTTTTGTTATCGGCCAAAACAAAAAGTCACACTGTATATCCAATAGAAATTTGTTACTCAAAAGTCGTGTATGCATTTATTTTTCTTCTGCTCCCTGTTAGGGATAGGTGAGCAGAATGCTCCAGTCAGTATTTATTTACACATGACTGTTAAGTTCTGTAACTTTTTTGTCCAGTAAGGGACTATCTTGTCATCAGATTTTAACTCATAAATAACGAATTTCTGTTGGTTGTTTACACACATCTCTCACACTCTCCATTTCAGCGTGTAATTACCGCTTAGACTTTGATTCAGCAGGTAGTCTGGTAGTCTTACACACTTATTACAAAATCCCATCGAAGAATAGAGCAAAATTCGTTCCAGCCCTCTTTAACATTGCATGTTGGAACGGGATAGCATGAGCTAGGGCATAAAGGTGGTAACTGTGCATATCGGTAGGTCTGGTCGTTAACTGTTAGCCTACTGCGTGGGCGAGAACTCTGTGGGCTCCAGGATGCGGCAGTGCATCTCGCGGATGAGCGGCACGGTGTAGGCCACGCACTCGTCCCAGCCGGGGTTGCGCCACGTGCTCTCGCGCGTCTCGCGGCGCGCCTGCAGATCCTTGTAGCCTGCATCATACATAAGCTTAGTTAGAAATAATGGACAACATTTCAAATTTTTGACATGTCCATATTGTTTTTTTATATGAAAGTAGACATAAAATTAACAGACCCATATTTTTTCTTTTTTCAAAATTTGTCCATTTTCATGCATAAAATAATTATTGAAATTCTTTTTAATCTAAATAGACGTAAGCGCCAAATGACGTCATCGGACGGCTGAATACAGCGATATTCCTTTGCTTATCATTGTTTTAATAAAAAAAAGGTACTACTGTCAAAGGTAAATAATACTAGTGTCAACATTGTCAACGTCATTCATACATTCAACGTTGACAAGTTGTCTTTTTTTTTGACAGTTACATGTCATGAGTTTGGCATTACGTAAATTTAAAACTATAATGTGCTAAGCAAAGAAATATTTTACATTCTGCCGTCCGATGACGTCATCTTACGTTTTTTAGTTTTTAATTTTTTTCTCAGTAAATAAGCAATATAAAAAATGAATAAATATATATTCGAGCAGCGGAAAAGTAAACAAAGAATTGGTATTTTTTGTTTCAGAGCTTAGCAATTTTGAAATGTTGTCCATTTTAACTCTTTACTTGTCACCTAAATACATAGGGTTACTAATCCGCTATGGTCGCTTGGCCTGTTATGCATATTCTCAACTCAATGCCGTTATATAAATCTGTGCGAGAATAGGTAGCAAGATCTTCTATGCAGATAGTGTCACTGTAATAAGGTTAAAAGAACCTGAAGATGTTGACCCTACACCTTTGGTGCCACAGTAAAACATACACAGGGAGACAAGTCCTACAGAATACATCAATTATTATTTTTGGGTGGCACTTGGACTAAACAAGAGGATGTCCTTTGTAGTTGTACAACCTGTGCGGATAAAGAATGGGATCAGAAATGGCGGCGCATCTATCCACTTCTCGCTCGCACACTATTTGCGTCTATACTCGCACTCGTGGGGTGCACAGGTTGTAATATTCTGTACTAATAATTCCGAATCTTATTCACTAGTTCTGAAGATAATACACTTACACCAGATGTGATGTACGTTGTACAGCCGTCCGATCTGCGAGAAGTATCCGGCGAAGGCCTCGTTCTGGGACTGGCGGTACGTGAGGCCGCGGGCCCAGTTGTTGCCCCACTCGATCATGGTGCCGGGCTTGAGACTGATCGAACAAAGATAAATAATATACGTTAATGTAATAATTAACGAACCTTTAGAGTATGAGGCAGGGTAATTACCAAATGCGCCATCCGTCCAGTCCGTTGGTACGGCGTTATAGACAAGTGTTGCATTTAGTTTTTTTTATGTGATAGGTATCCATACCATGCTACAACGAAAGGACTATAGTGGAGTCACGAGTGCACTTCCAAACTTTAAACCCCCCTTTCCCACGGATTTTGCCTATAGTACCCTCACAAGTTGACTGAACGAAAAGCACCTTGGATTTTCCGCTGCTTAAAACGTCGGAGGTCGCAGAGGGTTCCAGTATTCGACGAGCGACAGGGAAGATCTGCGCAATATTTTCATCCACGTGCAGATTTCGCTCCGCGCAACGGAAGCCCTTCCGAATGTATTCTGTTAATTGCTCAATGCAAAAAAAAGATCTAACATGCATTTGTGTTAAATATTCAAACACACCTGTATGAACGAATCTCGTAAATGTTGTTGGGAGCTCGCGGTTCGCCATTTGGCCAGAAGCTGAAAGCCAGAAGATACTGAAGATGCCTAGATCGCACGAAGTTGCCTCGTTCTTTCTCCAACGATCTGTAGTCCTAATAAATAAAATAAAATTATACATTGAATCAAATTCATCATATCCAGGTTTTCTGTTTTTGTTTCTATAGTGGTGATTGTGTCACCTTACCCTTAGTGACACCTTAAAATCCTAGACCTATTTTTATACAGAGTAACTAAAATACTAAGTTTTTTTACAGTCTTTAAAGATAAAATAATGTGATCTTAGGACATTATAATACTATTCTTAGCATATCAAATGCTGATTCTGTGAACTGCTGATAATTATTTCTGTGATGTCACTATTTTGACCAAATTTTGAGTGTTTCTGAAATTAATAATTACTTACAGGACTCTCTTTGAATAATATTTTTGCCTTGTCGATCTTTTCGAAGCCTCCAACATAGCGCCACAGGTGTAGTGCCTGATCCATGTCTCCAACAGACACCGTCCATGATCCCACCAGCTCGCAGCCAAGTTCTGCCTTGCGAGAGTGCACAAATTCTACCGAAGTTTTGCTGAAAATGTTTTGAAGCTTAACTTCTATTTTTATTTTTTAATATAACAAAATTATAAAGTATGGACTGCCACACAGCAATGTATACAATTTTGTCAAATTGATTCTTGAATATTGGAAACTCAAAAATAAGTTACATGGTAGAACTCTCGAAAATAACTATTCTAAATTGATTCTCACTCATAAAGTCAACACTTTAGGATGAATATCAATTGAGGAAAAAGAGTTAACCAGATATGTGGCCCTACAATAACCATAATATGATTAGTACTTTTATATGGTGATGGTTAAAATTATGGACCCAGAATAAGATAGCCTAGCAAACGTTAAATACAGTTTACTGTCCTTTAATCATAGAGTTATCAATTAAGACTACGCATATAAAGAACTGATATTTAAAGCTTGTTAAACAACAATGCCTGTAGGTGCTTATTTTCACAAAATATACAGTTTTCACTACATGACCTAAACCAGAGATTCATTACCATTTGGAACAGTGATAGTGAACGCTGCCACTGGTGCAAGGGTTGCAGGTTCTGTACAAACATTTGTGTGCATGAACATGTCTGTTTGTATTGGTGTGTTTTCTATATATTATAAGTATATATTTACAAAAGAAAAGTATTATATGTATATGTTTGTATTCCCACTGTTGATTCTGATATCCGTAACACAGGTGCAGGTTATCTCGGAGTTGGATCAATGTTGTGATGTTATCAAATATTATTATATTAACACATGCTATGACAGATTTATTCACCAGGGTAGAAATTGTTAATGGCACAGATTTATTGTATTATTGAAGTGGCATACACAACACTTATAAAATTAATATAATTATCTATCTATTTTAGGGTCAATTCGACCAATCTTATTCTGATACTAAATCTACCGTATAGTGCTGTCATTCTATACAAATCTGACATTATACCATAGATTTATACACAAATAGAGATTGGTTGAATCGAGCCTTAGTCAATTAGTAATTAGTAATCCCTAAAAACAATTGACTGAACACATTAGCAACACAGGTTCTAGTATTACTGAGGTCATAGTTCAAGTGATAAAGGCAAACATGTAAACATCGGAGGCTGCCACACTAAGCTGCTCGTTAAATTGATCTATTTACAGAATGTTGCATAATAGCTAATAGATTCGCCGGCCGCCTGTCGGCATTAATTATATAAGATGTATTATTACATTATGAAAGTGTAATACATACTAGTTTTGCAAGTATTTATCTACAGAATCTGGCCTGATGTTGTGGGTGTGAAGCGCGTATACAATTTCCTTGTCGCTAAGCATACGGCTGTGGGACTCCTTGGTCGGTTCTATCCTCCGGACCAGGAGTTTCGAAAACCATCCATCGTCGGCATTGAGTTGTGCACTTGTTGTGCTGATCAATCTACAAAAATAACTTTCACGGTAGAATGAAATGTTCCAAATTTAAAATTAAACACTTTGCAAAACAACACTTGTTTGTAGAAATGTAAAAACCTTGCATTCTTCGGTATGTTGGTGCACAAACTGAATGCTCTTTTAAGTGAATTCATTTTCACTGAACTAACAGTACACTCTAATTACGGTTTTCACTATATTACAATTTATAATAGGCTGATAAAGTAGTGATAATTGTTATCAATTGACAAAATCACTTGAAGGTTATCTTGAAAATAGATTTTGGACAGGTGATGACATCTGTTGAGGATGATCCAGACTATTTTTAAACGTCATTTTTTTCTACCACTTGAAATGGAACGGCTTTATGAATGAAAACTGGTGAGTTTTAATAGTTATCAAATATAAAAATTAGAAAATTACAATAAAAATGTTATAGAAAAAATCAAATTACATATGTATTCAGTGTTTATTATTTACAAATAAATATGTATAGCATGTACACAGTAGAGTAACGGAACGTTTGAAAGAAAATAAATTGACATTTGTAGAAGTGTCAAACCAATTTACCGATAAATATACTTTTTTATTTTTCAATAAAAATTGTAAAAAAAACGTTCAAGGTGCCTTTTTTCTAGGATCAGCATCGGCAAAACCTCGTCATGGGTGAGTAGTTTTGATCAAGATCGAGAGTGTAGTGGTGCACGAATAAAATGTTTGTAATGGTGGGCGGTGTTGTCAGTACCGTTGTGTTGTGAAATGTCGTTTTGTGCAGCATCGAGCGAGGTGACGAAGCTTCAGCAGCACCTGGCGCTGCTGAAGGAGGAGTACAGCAAGCTCCAGAGTCACTGTGCGGATGTGGAGCGCAAGTACACGCTGGTTGCAGCGTCAGCTGGAGACCTCAGTGAGACCAGTTTTGTGGCCAGGCTTCTCATGACTGTGGCCACCCTCTACGGTAGAGACACATACTCTGACATCACCATTAAACTGCAGAGCAAGTCTTTGCCTGGTCATAAGTTTGTGCTAAATGCTCGGTCAGATGACTGGAATGAGGAAGCACTGAAAAACTTGGAGGAACTAGGTATGTTTGTTATCACAATACTTTATATCGGGTGAAGTGTAGTACAGGATGTGCAAGGATTTAGAGAATTACATTTATTTAATCTAAAAGTTAGCCTTGTAATTTACTTCATTACCTTCATATGAGTAACAGAAAAATTAAAGCATTTTACTTTTTAATTTTGGCTCCTCTAACATAATTAAGACAAAATTTTATCAAATTCCTGATAATGTAAACTAATCAGACACATTTCCTGCAAAACTTATATCTTAATTAGTCATAAAGTGCAAACTTGCAGCCAAGTTGCGAGGCACTTGTCTGAAAGATCATTCATACATATTGAACATATTGAATTTAATTGATCATATGAATGTATTGAATTTAATTCCAGACTGGTCAAACCTCCCTGATGACATTGGAGCAGCTCTCCTCAAGTGGCTCTACACAGATGTTGTGGATCTTTCTAGAGGAGAGACTTTTGCACTGCAGCTGATGAAGTCTGCTGCAAGTTTCAAACTTCATGGGCTGGTCGGCAAGTGCGAGCAAGCTCTCATAGCCACTGTGGGGGTCAGGTAAATATTGAAACTTTTTATAATACCTTTGAATGTACTTTCTTGCCTTTATCAATATTTTAATAGTGATTCTACTTTATGAGGCCTAGAAAGATTCCAGCCAATCAAAGAACATGCAGATTCAAAATGATTACTGACTGTACATAATATAAGAAAATGTTGACATCAACATACATTATGTATAAGAAAAATAAGATAATATTATGCTTGGTACTAATTCTTTGGTGTTACCAAATGTGTTAACCAGCCATGTTTTGAATTGCATACTCAATACTAAATAGATTATTGCTTTCCATTAGATGGTGCTTATATAATTTATTAGAAAATTGACCCTAATTATAAAAAGTAGTGGCATTACTATAGTAGCGACAATACTGAGGTTGCCGTTATCTTTAAGAAGTCCTGTTAACTATAAAATACAAGAGCTTTATTCATAAATGTGCAAAAAACCTTTGTTAGCTAAAACAGTGTTATAGAGGAGCTTTGACATTTGGAACAAAAATAATGACAACTGGTTTATCATAATACTGTTTTAGTTAACAAAGCTTTAACAAACATTTATGAATAAGACCTGGGTTTTAACTGGGTGAAATATGAGCTTGAATCTTCCTTATCTGAAAGTATTGTTCAATATACCTTATTCCGTGTCTAAATTTATTATTTTCTTTTTATAGATCCTGTGTTAAGTTTTACTCTGCTGCTGACGAAATTGGAGCATCAGCCCTCAAAGAGCACTGTTCAGGGCTAATTTCTGCACACTGGGATGATCTCACTGGTAACAAAGTTAACATACGAGGGCGACACTGAAAGTTTTTAGAACTGGCCACTTATAAGACAATGATTAAAAAAATAAAATTAAATTTTGAAAATGGAACTCTTTGCCAAAATTGTTGTCTTTGCATTTAATTCGATTCTCTTTTTTTCCGATATGGCGGCAAATTGAAAATAATCTTTAATGTAACGAAAATTTTCTTGCTCACTTGCATGAATTTAACGCGAGAAAATTTCCGTGCAATGATTTTCTATGACTTTCGATGTCAAATAAGTCAACAAGAAAGTTATGATAGACTTCGATTGGCCTTTCACGATGAAGCTCCATCTCGTGCCACTGTTTCCAAATGGTTTTAAGAGTTTAAACGTGGTCGCACTAATCTCACCGATGATTTGCGTGAGGGACGGCCATGTACGGCGACTACCGAAGATAACATGAGTGTTGTGCGACTTATGATAGAGGCCGACAAAAGAGTGACCTATCAGCAGATTCGGACAAGTTTAGGCATTGGTATGAGTAAAGTACACAAAATCATTCATGAAGCTTTGTGCCCGGTGGATACCTCATAATTTGACAGAGGCCCAAAAACTACGTCGTGTTGATTGGTGCCGCAAAATGGTTCAAAGATTTAACGGAGGTGACTCTAATGCTGTGTTTGACATACTAACAGCTGACGAAAGCTGGATTTATTGTTATGATCCTGAAACTAAAAGACAATCTGCTGAATGGGTGTTTCCATTCGAGGAGTGGCCAACTAAAGTGAAGAGAGGTCGCTGCGTGGGAAAGAAGATGGTCACCTCGTTCTTCGGAAGGACTGGTCATATCGCAACAGTTTGTTTAGAGGATCGAAAAACAGTTACCGTAGAGTGGTACACTGACAACTGTTTGCCACTTGTCTTGGAAAATGTCCGGGAAAAACAACCTCGCAGTAGGATCCTCCTTCACCACGACAACGCCTCGCCGCACACCGCCAAGCAAACACTCGAGTATTTGGCGACGTCACACGTAGAATTACTGGATCACCCGCCATATAGCCCCGACCCTGCGATTTTTATTTATTTCCAAAAATAAAAGAAAAACTAAAAGGAAAACGTTTCACGGACGCCGAAGAAGCAGTGGCTGCGTATCAAAAGCCCGTCGAAGAGACCCCTAAAGAAGAGTGGGCCTAGTGCTTTTCTCAGTGTTTTCATTTAATGCAGCGATGTATTGATGTGAAGGGACACTATTTTGAAAAGATATAATAAAAGTAACAACTTGCTAAATTGTTCAGTTTTGATTTTCTAAGAACTTTCAGTGTCGCTCTTTTCAGGATAATAATACAAAAGACACTTTCAATTTGAACATAAATACAGTGCTAGGAACTTAACTTTTAATTATTATTTTTTAATAATTATTTATTATTTATTTATTTAATTACTTTGGCATGACTTTTCTCAAAGCGAGCTGCCAAAAATCGAGACACTAAAAAAAGCTTGAAAAAAAATGTACTGCAAAAAAAACCGCCTTCAAAAAACACGAACTAAAAAGTGTAAAATAATATTTTTAACTCTATACCTACACTTCAAATAACATTTTATAACAGTATATTCAAGAAAAGAAAATGAGAAAAGGTTACCAAAGTCCCCTAATCCCTGTTGAATAATTGAATGTTGTATTAAATTACAAGATAGGATTGGGTGCCAACTTCGGTTACACCTTTTCTCGAGTGTACTGTTATAAAATGTTATTTGAAGTGTATAAAGTGTTAAAAATATTATCTTTGACACTTTAGTTTGTGGTTTTTTAAAGGAGGTTTTTTTTTTGCAGATTTTTTTTGTGAAAGTTTATTTGGCAGTTTACTGAACATTTTGTAATTTGTACAGGCGACGACTTCGCGCACATGTCATCGGCGCTCCTGTACCGCATGCTGAAGAGCAAGACGTCGCAGCCGCTGCACGGCGCCGTGCGCCTCATGCGCGAGGACGTCGTCTTCCTCTGCCTCGTCGAGAACCACGCCAATGTGAGTACAATAGTTATCCACCAAAGCATCATCATTTTAGTTCGTGATTTTTGAAGGCGGATCTTTTTCGCAGATTTTTTTTTATACGCGAATTGCGTCACATTTCTTGTATGCGACAGTTATATTCTTGTTCGTTGCGATACGGTTTCGTTTTAGGCCCTCGTGCGTGCTACGTGCACAGTACATGCACGCATACAGTGATGTCGGCGTGGTTCTTTCGGCGTGAGACAGAGATAGACTATACGGAAGCTGTGCGGTAGAGACGATACGATATACTCCTAGCGAAGGGATAGCGAAACAATGGCACGCGTCACAATATACAAAATGTATTTTTTTATGAGAACGGGAGGCCAACAACCAAGCGAGTCACCTGATTGTGTATTATGCAGGTTTGTTTGAAATGCAGCTAATTAAATTCCAGTCTATATCAATATATATTTAAAAAAAAATTGGAAGAAAGGACAAGTAGATAATATAAGTGAAAATGCTAATATAATAAGAAAATATTTTAAATATGGAATGAAATATAGGATCATGAATAAAACATTCTTATTCAAAAGCAGGAATGATTTTAATAGGACAGTAGTTTACACTTAATTTCATCATTTAAAAGTATAAGACTATACAATTATAACGAGTCAGCGTTTTTCGACAGAGTAGGAGTGGAAACCGCATGTTGTGGATTATTTTTATAATCTAACCACGCCAATTTATAAAAATACCACTCATATAACACCCCTCAATAAGTACAATATTTGACAAATTTACTTAAACATATGCTTTAAACAGTCTTACAGACCGCAGTTATGACTAGCAAAAACGCGTTATATTAAAGCACCATACATTAAAAGCTCTTATTCTTTGGAATAGACTATAACTAAATTAAATATACAAAAAGACATTCTAGTTACTTCATTCAAGACGAAAACATTTTGCGATAGTTTTAAAACAGATCACACAATTTCTTGATTTTAAATAGAAATAAATGATTGATTGACTCAATTATTTATTGTGGATAGGTTTTACATCATACTATTTTGAATATCTATCTAATTACCTACCTATTAAACCTTATTTTCTATTGTCAGATCTGAGACTTATATGATAGATGTGAGATATAAGACATATACATTCCTATGAATTCAAAAAACATCGAACTTTATTATTTATTCGGTACAATAATTAACTAATATCTACGGTAGGCAGCGGTATGACTGTGCTCCGGCATTGTTGATGTCTATGAGCGGCGGTTACCATTTACCATCAGATGGGCCAGCATGCTCGTCTGCCTATTATTCGCAATAAAAATAAATCAATTCTTTTTACTCGCCTTATTAAAGCACTTTATTTTAGGCAGTGGCGAAATATCTTGTCGATAGCATAATCATAGATGAAGATAAAAGATGAAGATTTCATACATTCGGCCATACAAATCTCAAACTCGACTTCGAAGTCGAGTGGTTGAGAATAGGCCCTCAGTTGTATTATTGTGGTACTGTTTTGCTATTACATATCTCTTTAAACATATTTATATTTTGATTTCATTCATAAATTATTATGGAAGTACATATAAATCAACTGTTTATTATTTTCAAAACCTGTGGTTTTTAGATCTCAGTTGCTGTTATATAATGTTTATTGTTGTAAACGTGAAAGAAACATAATTATGATGATAAAATACGTAATATATTTGCACGGCACATACAATGTTGTACTTAGACACGGTTATTGAGGACAAAGTATAGACATAGCTATGTAAATAAACATTAATTAAATAAAGAGTTGATTATAAGGTCTATGCGCCTGTCGAACTAGAATGCGTCGATAATAGCATTTCCATTAGTATGGCAATGGCTTGTGCGTGTATGTAATTAATTTCCAACTCCTTTTTTTTCCTATTGATCAAAGGCATTTGTATGACTCCTGCCACATGTATTCCAACAAATGCGTATGAATAAAACAGCGGGCGGATGTAGTTAGTTCAGAATGTGCCTTCCATAGAGGGGTGAGGAGTCCGGGTTTGTTTCCGAGCATGTACCTCTGGATTTCTGAATCACTCAATGAAGTCATTTCATTGTAATTACCAGATACCCAAAATCAAGAATCATGGTCCACGTACCTCGGGCTCCAGAACGATAGCTCTGGGACTGGTAATTCCACTATAAGATGAGGTGGAGGACTTATGACAAAAACACACGTGTCAGAAAAACTAAAGAAAATGATTCACCAGAGTACGTACAATCTTTATAAACCTGTTAAAACAAACTATATAGGTGACATACATTTTATTTATAGGTTTGAGTATTTTGTTTGCTTCTTTTTCTGAAGCTATCTTACAAATTACATACTAATTTAAAATATACATAGTGTCATTATAAGTATAATGAGCTAAAAACTTTTTCCGAAGACTGCCACTATATAGTAAACGCAAGAACTCGCGCCGGATGGTAGAGTATTTCATTCATTAATTATAAATAAAATATGGTGCCAATGAAATTAGGCTCCAGTATAATAGTACTTTTTTCTTAACACATTAACTTCAATCAAACCAGATACAAATAAAAATGTATTGTTTGTCGGTCACCGGTGTCCCCCATGCCGCTCAAAACTTTAAACCTACAGGGTCATTTTGAACCTCATAACTGTCACTGTATCATTAATTATAATAAATGATATAACCGACCGTCTGCCGCGAGTCTTTGCTGGGAGAATAGAACCTTTGGTACTACTATATGCAAAGTGCTGTCTATAGTTCTGATATACATTGTCGATATTTACATGGCTATCATATTTTAAAATCTGGAAAGCCGACATTAACTTACTAAAAGCCAAATGACAATTGTGAATAACGTTCCTAAAGTAAGTTTAAGACTAGAGGCTTTATTACACAAGTCGCCTCTGCAGTAGCAGTGAAGGGTCTTGGTGGCCCGCTGGTAGTCGCTCGGGTGCTCCTTGCAGGTCTCCTCGTACACCTCGTAGACCTCGTGCACGGCTCGCCACTTGCCGTCGATCTTGCGCTGGTCGCCGCTCATGGTTTGCGCTGCGCAGCCACGCTCTTGGCTTGTGGTTACAACTGGAAAGATAAACATTAATGATTAATATTTTGTCAATTACCTAAGTGGACCCTGGGATTCGAAGTGATGATTGAACGCAACGCTAGGCGCAATTATATAGGTTACTCTGTGGGTGCGCTTAAATGATTATGTTGAAACATTTGTTGAACGATCATGTTACTTAACTTAAGGCGGACTATTTAAGTGTAAAGCACTTAGCTTTTCCACTTTCGCCTTATACTCACACCTGCCTGCCTGATGAGGTGGATAAAGTCATTGTGCATTGGAAAAAAAAAACTGTTTGTTATATTATTCGTTACGCGACTTACGTGTCTTTTTTTAGTTGATTCACGTCATTATGCCGAGCTAAAACACTCATTGTGTTATTTTTAGGCAATTTATGTTTCTTTTACGTGTACCAAATATGAATTACATTCATTCATCTAGTCAAGGAGATATTAAAATCTAAATATGTCATCGGAGTAGCATAATTTTGTAACTAAAACAAGAAAAAAAGAAACGCCCCAGGCAGTAGGCGCAACGACAAGCTCTTTCGCCATAGCTGCACATGGTCGAGTCGCGATCCATGCGCTTGCGCACGGCGGCATGCAGCCCTCATTAGCACTGACCGGCTCTGCTAAACGCCGATAACCAATGCGTCATATGTAGTCACACCAATTTTATAATAAAATCAAGACGCTGTATTTTTTAAAATCATGTTTTAGTGCGAGATATTTTCAGTTGGTTTTGCAATTCGATGACATACTTACGAGTGTGAAATTGAAGATTCGGAGATTGAGGTCTTTCCGGAATCAGCATCCGGTCAATTGATAAGAAGTTAACTACAGCTTGTGTTATCCAGAGTATTATTGTGTATGTGTGTTAACCCTAACGATAGATCCATTTGTTGTAAATACTTATACTAGGGTACAGTTACCCAAGTATAAGTATTTAGCCATTAAAAATTTATAGTAAAACCATTTTGCCAGACAAATAATGATGTTAATTCAGTAATTAACATCATTATTTGTCTGGCAAAATGGTTTTGCCACCTTTGGTTTGGACAATATCATTTCAAAAGAAACATAATTATGTTAACTTGTGATTGTTCAGTATCTGGGTGTAGTATATCTAATTAAATAAATATTTCTGTTACCTTCATCGATCTTGATACTTACAATAAACCAAGACTTTGGGTTAGGTCGATGTGAATTGTGATGTGTGACCTCTTGCTAAGAAAAGTAATGAAACTGGGTGTCGCAAAATAAAGTCTTGAAATGAAATGATGGCGGGCCACTAGTTATTTAGTAAATGGGACGATCTCATTGATGACGAGACGTGTGGTGTTTTCATGTGAAAAGTGCGCGTTGCACTTGCCTCGGTATTCTTGTAATGAACACTTTCGTTAGTCGGCGCCGCGGTAATGGGGATTATAGAGTGGTGCAAATTACTTGAGTCTTTTAGCACTTCTATGTTTAATTCAAAACAGTACCGGAAAATGAGCTTTACAGGGTATTAATACAACTTGTTTTTGGGACTGCACAATGTGACTCCACTGGTGTTGCGGGTGTCCATGGGCGGCGGCAATCGCTTACCATCAGGTGATCCGTCTGCTCGTCTGCCACCTTTCTAAAAATGGTAATTCAAATTTCAATACAGAAATTAGTGAAGCATACTCATGTTATCCTCATTGTCCGATAGGTACTTACCTAAATCGTATTGTTATTCAGATGGTATATTGTTTTACAGTTGTTCAGATGACATACTGTTTTACAAAGTAGAAGGCATGTGCAGTCACTAGGTATAGGTCTCACCACTTTGTATTGATGAACAGAGAAAATTAAGTTCAATTTCATCACACCTTGGCAGCACCGTCTGTCTATGTGGCAGTGACTATTGACTAACAGGACAAATTAAATTCAAATAGTAGTAGTAGACAGCACCGTCAATTTGCATGTTCGCTTAAAGAATGTTGACGTCATAAATAAATGACGATCCGAGGGGACGAATGAGGGGAAATTCAAACAAAACTAAACAGGAAGGTGGTTGGAGCCACAGTTTCCGTAACAGAAATATGTTATGATGACTTATTGTTATTAAATTTCAACCTTATAGGAAAATACACTTTGAATAAAATTATGCATTAAATGAATACTTTCCTCATGGCCCTAAGTGCAAATATTCTAGGGATACTCTTAATACTCGTAGGTAGCAGGCCATACGGCAATGTGAATTGACTACAAATCAAAGTTAAGTGTCGAATAAATGATTTCTTTCTTCTTATCTTATCTTAATCCGTCAGCCGCAATAACGATACAATCTAAAGAGATCCTTGCATCTCGATCCTTTATATGTTTTTGATTGAAATATAAAAGTGCCGGTCAAGACAATTTTGTGCTATATTATGTTAGTACCTTTCTTCCTGTTATGCAAATTTCAAGATTAATCAAAACAAAAAAAAATTGTTAGTTAATTCACTGAAAATGTATGAAGACGTTGATTTTTGACCTCAAATAAAACCTTGCATCTTTGGGGCCATAGTAATAATTACTCAGCGGGACAAGTCCTACAGAACACTGAAAAAAAATCTGGCTACCACTTGCAAATTCTGGAATGAGATTCCAGCCGCGGTGCTCCCTGATCGCTACGAAAAGGCGGCGTGACTGTGCTCCGGCATTGTTGATGTCTTATAAGCGGCGGATTACCGTTTACCATCAGATGGAGTCTGCCTATTGTCCGCAATAAAAAATCTTGGACCTAAAAAGAAGATATCCTTTACACGACTAATATAATCTGTGTTGTCATCTCTTTAACATTCGACCTAAAAGGTCGACATTAACACAAATCCAATTCGACGTTGCGTTTACTATATATTGGGGACGCGCCTTGAATCAATTATCCTAATTCTCCTTATAAGACAAGTGGCCATTTGTGGACGCCCGTAAAGTTACCCGCGCGTCTTAAGGCGACACCGCGCCAAACTAGCGCCGCCACTTAGTTTATATTGATGATGGCGATTAAGTCATTTTGTAAAAATGTATTTCAATGAATACTTGAAGGAAAGCCTTACAAATAAATGCGATCCACCTATGTAATAATTTCTTCATAAAAGGCCGGCAACGCATTAGCGATCTCTCTGATTTCGCGGATATTAATGGGCGGCGATGACTCGCTTGCTAGTTTGTCGCCTCTAGCATAAAAAAATAAAAAATAAAAGTAACAATAATTTCTAAAATTGCAATAATTGGCCACTTTAGACACTTTATTATTGTTACTTGAAGGAAGTAATTATAACATAAGTTCGTTCCAAATATTGTTAATACTTTCCTTAAAGTCTTCAATGAAGTACTTATAAGGTCGTAAGGCCCAAAGTTCTTTTTAGTGCTAAAAACAATTCATTTTCTATTATGTCTGCTGTCTGGGCCTTACGAGGTTAAAAAATAGTCTCTTACTCGCCACAATCAATATAAATCACTTGGCGGCGCTAGTAGATACTAGCAGTGACTTTAACATGCAAGACACTGCGAATGGAGACGCGTAAAAGTTGCGTAAAGGTGTTCTCGTAACTCGCTCCTCCTAGAAATTTTAATTACATGCTCTGGGAAAACATCATTCATACGCCTGGAATGAACTATTTAGTACCCATCGACTCGGGTTAATATAACTTACAATGGACATGGTTGAGTAAATGAGTTTCTATTTCTAAATAAATACTGCTAACTGCCGCACTCAGAGTCGTTGATTAACTTAGTTGGCTACTTAAGAAAAAAATATTGACCCTTAATTTATAAAATATAAAAAAATTTCACAACATCACATACATTGATTTGACTCCGAGATAGGTAGCTCAAGCACCTGTGTTACGGATATCAGAATCAACAGCGGGATTACAAATATATACATATAATACTTATCTTTTTGTAAATATGTTGTGATGTCTATAATAATAAATATTTTCTTTCTTTCTTTCAAATACATACTTATAATACATAGAAAACACCCAGACCAATACAAACAGACATGTTCATGCACACAAATATTTGTACTGTGCGGGGATCGAACCCGCAAACCTTGCACCAGAGGCAGCGTTCACTACCGATACTAAAGTTAATGAACATTAGCTTAAATGACGTCTCTGAGTGCGGCCGTATGACAGTTAATTCGCTCTAAACCGCTTAATACCTGGTTTATAAATACTGCATCATATTGGCATTTATTGCCATAGCTATTGTCAGTTTTATGTGTTAGTTTTTTATATTATGGAAAACATACCCACCATTTTGTATGAGCAGCTATTTCTATTTTCTCTTTAAAATCTTTTCATTAGTATCATTAAAGCAGTCCCCTTAATCACCTTTATGTTTCTACTCTTCAAAAAACCGGCTGTATAATATTTTAAAGAAAAGCTCTTTATTTAATTATAAGGAAAGATACTTCTGTTTGTCTGCTCTTAAAAGTAATCACCCTTGTTGCAAACTGTCGATCTAACAAAAGTTCCGGAACTAAAATGTATCCAGCCCTCTTTAAGCATTGCCTGTTGAAACAATATGGCATGAGCTTTAGTATGGTAATAACTTTAGATCGTGATTAGTAATAAAGGCGAATGAGTCGGAAATAGTTCCATAAAGTACCGCAATATGGCCGCGAAGGTCCTTTAAAAGTCAGACTGCGTGAAAGTTCGGCTGGATTGATGGCAGTTCGAGGGATATTTTTATTGCACCTGCTTGCCACGTCCGATGCCTCGCAATGAGCCCGTCCAGTGTATGTAGTCGTAAATAAAACGCAATAAACTTATAACGGTGAATGACCTACAGCAAAGTATGACTTTGTGAAGTGGTTCTACTTCGTTTCTAAAGTCAATATTTGGGCGTACTTATTATTTTTTTATAATAATCAATCATACATTAAAATGAATTTACCCAAATAAATCTAATTTAATAAAATTATATTTCTTACTTTTAATTTATTATATTTTTACAATAACGAATATTCAAATAAGTTCGCAACGTAAGTTTTCATAATACGCCATATCATATTACTATACCATGCCATATTTACGTAGTAGATACGTAAATGTTTATGCGCGCACATAATAAAATGCGCGAATAAAATAAACATTTTTATTGTTTATATATTATATCAGTCGTCGCTTTAAAATTCAGAGCACTTCTATCCTAATAATATATTTGTATTTTAATATCTTTTTATTATTACGATAGATGCTAACAATATCTGTAGTACAATAAAAGTTAGGTCGGTAAGGTCAACCGGTCGTTGCCGCTGTGCCATATGGGCTTCGTACTTGTTATAATAGCTGCCTTATGCCATTTTTAGTCGCTGAAGGTTGGAGTCTGTAAGGCAATCTCTAACTGACATTAGCATTATAGCCTAGCTTAGAGCCATCTTAATTTTACATTTTAGCCTTCATACATTTCGGTCTACATGCAGATATCGTTTGCTTTTAGATAGGACAAGATTCAAACTCAAATTAAGTAGAATGTATGATTATAACAACAACTACAGTTATCGTAGCGAAATCCATACTGGCTAGGCTACAAGTATGTGAATGGACTTCACACCTATTATTAACAGCCAAAAAAATCACCGAAAATCCTCGCTCTTAATCCAAAGTATTGCAGTTTAAATTGTACCACGTTTTTATTCATTCAGATTTATTTTATTTATTTATTTATTCTATATTGCACAAGAAAAAAAAAGCACAATTGGCGGACTTAATGCTATACAGCATCCACTACCAGTCAACCATTGGGCGATGCAGAAATATCTATGACGGCTAAATAAATATATATCCATAAACATATATGTGAGTAATATAATATAATAAACCTACTTATACTATAATAATATAATAAAAAAAAACAAAAAATAATAAACGACGAATACCGGTCTCAGCTAACAATTAATCCAACATACGTATGTCTAATTAGATTCCGTCAGCGTTTTAATAAAACCTATCAATGTAATCATTGATAACCGGGGTTAGGGAACCTTGTAACTGGGAACATTTTTGCCATAATTATTTTAAAATTGGATTAGGTTACGTCACCCGCTGACAGCCGGGGCAAGTTATTAGAATTGCGGTTTTCAATTAAGCTCTAGTGAAACACGCACACTGTTATAAAAAATCAATGCCACTTTTAATTTGCCCTATTGTTTTTGTCTAATTAAATCAAGTCTGTTTGACTCTATTGATTCAAAATATTTGGTTTTGTTATATATCGAAGAACATTTATCGAATAAAATATTGAAAATTTAAAAAACCCCCGACGGCGGCCATTTTGGATTTGAAATTTGTCACAATAAATATATTCTGCTACTCAAGTCTTTTTATATGATACCCATATTGTGACCCCGTCATTTTTCCGTCGGGAGTCAAAAATATATCTCACCTGGTGATTAAGTGACTCAATAAGAATTACTTCATGTTTTCCGTATTTTGTGGGGAGAATCCTGTGTAATCGCGCGAGTGAATCACAAAATTAACGAAACGCATTGATTCTTTTCTTAGAATGATTGATGCATTTTTCAACAATGATGTCTTGTCCAATATCTGTGAGTTTTAATGTTTTAATGACACAAACATCACATCTGGTCTTTATTTTTGTTAATAATGTTTCGGTCCTCAGTATCAGAGAATTTTTACACATTGCTCGTTCTTTAATGAGGTCAAAGTTCATTCTACATTTGCATGTCATCTCCGCGTAAAAAGGGCGAGGTTTGTGAACAATTTATTTTATTATGATGAATCGTAGACATTGTGATGTTTCAAAGAGAAGTAGCCCATAATATTGAGGGCACATCGGTGTTTATTGCATAGTAGGTGAAGGATTTAGTGTGTCATTTGGCGCCAGTCGCCACCCTGTCAATTTGGGAGGTCGTTTATTGACAATTCGTCTTATTGCTACTTCGGCTACTTCGTTTTTACGGCATTTGGTATAAGGTATAGATATCTCTATCTTTTAACAGCATTCGTGAGATCTCTTTACCTTCATGTATGATAACGAATATTCACGATGTCTGATTGACACTGCTCATAATCGGAAATGACAAAAACCAAGTTATGGAATGGCTTATAATGGGTTTATTTTTTATCAGGTAACATTGATAAAATAAAGGCGTTGGAATAGTATCGTACAGGCAGGGTCAATTACACTACTTCATATTGATAAAAGTGTGATAGTAACTCTCGTTCCATACCGTAATCTCAGTATAACATAATAAATTAAAAATAAGTATATGTTTGGTCATCCGCTATCCGTTCATAATGATTTTGATAAAACTTTGATCTCGGAGTTCCGGAACCAAGAAATATAACCCGGCTCTATACCGTGATAACACAGAGTATTTTAGAAACTTCTATAAAAGTAGTCTTTGGCGCAAATTGCCCAACTGCGTTTATGAATTGGAGAGCAAAATTTTGAGTGTGTAATTTTCTATAACTTATGTTTCGGTTGGTATACGATACTTGTTGGAATATAATATAATACTTACGTCCATTGCCCAAGTCGAGCGAAGTGACCCTCTTGAAACACATAGTGGAGGAGTCGCAGTCGACGACGAAGGCCTCGCTGTAGTCGAAGTCGCTGCACGCAAGTGTACCCGTTTCGTACGGTCCCTTCTCATGGGTGCATTTGTAGCATTTTACGCTTTGACACGCTGTAAAAAGTATACCTATTAATTAATTAATACAATTTATAAATATTCACCGTTTTGGTACCTTTATGTTCCTAGCAGTGAATTTTGGTATTATATATCTCCTCAAAAGATTTTGGATAATGAAATTGTATTCAATTGATTAAAATGCATTGGGCAAGAGTTGTAGAGTACTGTCTAATCACTAGATAAAATTAAAAAGGCTGTGTGCCAGCGCAGCAATTTGGGGTTAGTGATGATGATATAAATAACATTTTCAAATCGTAGTGTGAAAAAAATATGTTGATTTTTATTTATTCATCGATTGAATAATTATAATCTGCAATACTGAATTATTTATTACGCTCCATCCTGTTGTTAAAGTTCTTTTATTAAAATACTGTTAACCCTGTCGGGTAAAGCAGTGTAGATAAGACTATTCATTTATTTTACTCTCCCATGATTATTATAACGAAAATTGAATAATAATGTTATGTACTTCGTTGCTCTAAGTTAAGAAGCATAATTTTATATTATTCACGATAGGGTGTGGGTGTAACAATATCTATTTGAGGCCATATACGTATACAAAAGGGGGTACCTTTACAAGTGGTTATGCCACTTTAGGGTCTGGTGGATGTATGTAATAGTCAGATATTGACAACAGTAGTCAGTTTGTTGATACTACAAATCCTTATTGTTATATTTGTACCATCCATTGTAATGTCAATGTTAGTCTTAACATAGGATAAATATTATCCCATCTCTATTTTGATACTCTTAATTATGGTTCATCATCAGCAATCCACACAGGTTTCCTACGTAGTTATTACAATCCCACTGAAAAGATTTTGAGCTGATGCTCAATATTACTTTTATACCTACCGGAAATACTCTATCAAAACACACAATGTAATTAAATATATGAAGTCTAGGATACTCGCTCCTACACATTACATCATCACATCATCCCCTATTGCCCTGCTCTCAAGTTCCTGCATCACACGTCACACACAGTTTCAGTCACGTACGGTCTATTTTGACAACCCGTTTGGATCAGTGGTAGTGAACGCTGCCTCTGGTACAATGGTTGCGGATTCGATCCCCTGACAGTACAAACATACATGAACATTTCTGTTTGTATTGGTCTGGGTGTTTTCTATGTATTATGAGTATGTATTCACAAAAGAAAAGTAGTATGTGTATATATTTGTAATTCCACTGTTGATTCTGATATCCGTAACACAGGTGCTTAGGCTACCTATCTCGGAGTCAGATCAATGTATGTGATGTTGTGAAATATTTATCCAACGACAATGAAAACTTTTCTTAAACAGCCCAAAATGTTTTTGCAGTGTCCAATTCTCATTTTAATGTCTTCAACTTTAGGTTCATTATTAATTGGGGACTTGACAGATTGTAGTAACCTTAATTTACTCGTATAATATGTAGTCTTGGGAATAGCTAAAAGAAAGATAGCTTGCGAAATTTTCGTCACAGAAATAGAAACGTACAGACAACACGACTGCCAGCGTCATTCCAGGATTATGATTGTTGTGGGAAGTGCGTCTTTGTTATTTTGCACGAAACATTCGAATAATCATTTCCGGGGTTAAACCACTAACGAGTTTAAATACTTTAGTAGACATTACAACTTGTAAATAACATTCGATGTATTTTGATTCTTTTAACCGAATCAAAGTACATCGAATGTTATTCGTATTGTTATATTTATTATTTGTATTTACAGAGCTAAATGTCGCTTTTAGGCAAATCGTTTGATGATAGGTGAGATCGATAGAATGGTTGCGCAGACTAACTAATAAAGTACTATATTACTTGATGTCGAGTTATTTTTTATAAAGTTGTGTCTGGTTTTCAATATTTTAAGGAAAAACGATTTTATTTGTTTACTATTATAATGTACGTGATAATGTCCCAATTAATTTTAATTACGATTGTATGTATGTATCGCGTCACTTTTTTTTTCTCTGAAGTCAAAAGAGTGTGTATGTGTTTGAGATGTAGGCATATACAAACATCCAGATTAGACGATCCTGGACGTTCTTTTGAATCTAATATATTCTTGTAGTTACTTTTACATGCCATGTTTGGGAAGGTTAGACATATTAAATAGGTAACTAATTTGCGTTATGCCTAACCACATATTACTACGTAATGTTCGAATAACACATCATCATTCGGTTAACCCCAGCGGATCCTATGACTTTATAATTCCTATACCTATAATACCCAATCAACGATTGACTGTTTGGCAAGACGGGCCTGGAATAATTATATTCAAATTAGCCTTCATTACGCCTACATCACATGTCGTGTGACAAAATAATATGCCCACATATAAAACCTTTAGTTTTAGAACAAGTAATGAATACAATGTAAGTACTGTTTTTATCATTTTTATGTTTTATTAAAAAAAAACAGATAAAACCTCCTTACATTATTTACCTACTATAATAGATATTACTTATCTACCAATACAAAGAAATTAAATTTTTATTTCACAGATAAATAGGTCAGGAGATCCTTTTTCATAATAAAAATAAACATGTATATTATAATTATTTTAGAGATAAACAATTCCCTTGGCCCCATTCGCTAACAATGAGATAACAAACTTTTGCAAAATGTTTCCATCGTAAAAACAGTACACTATAAGACCACTTACATTTCCAAAACACTGTAAACGCCAAGAAAAACAATGTCAAATTCATTTTCATGAATGAAACTCCACTTAAAATTCCACAGTAACCTATTATTAAAAAACTTATTATTAAATAAAAGCGCGCGTATTCTGTAGAATCACATTTATGGAATAATTGTTGCGTATTTACAAAGGCGCGCTTTACGCACCATGTGCTACGACAGACTGAAAATCTTGCACCTCACATTCAAGTCATGATTCACAGGAAGGAAACCCAGTGGCAAAACGGGACATGTCCAAATATCGGAGAATTGAGGCTCTAACGAGCGCGCTATAACGCTGAATCACGCGATCGATGCTGGCGCCGGCGCGGGACTGAACATTTGGCGGTCCACTCCGATCGCGATCGAGACCGTTGATTCATAATTCCGCCACTCGCATCGGCCCCTCTTCACTTTGTTTTGGTTTTTATCAACAGGTTGCTGACGTAGAGCTAAGATGCGGACGGAGAAACCGTGAAAACAAATGATACCTATGTTAACATACCACGCTCTTTTCACACAATTAGCATTTTTAGCGAGAACAGTAAACTATCACTATAAGAATTTATTTTGGTAACACTTGTTGGAGTGGACGCACTTGATATTATTAGGTAGGCGCCGCTACCGGCTAGGTTGCTCGAGTTTATGTGTGCTGTTTTCTTGAATTATTATAAAATCATAAAGAAAACCATCTAAGAATATGAAAACCTATGTAAACCGTGTTTTCCTACGTATTTCAAATTGTTTGTTAGTAACTTTCAAACATTTCATAGTATGTTCCAATTCTGTTGCGTCTGTTTTGTGTACACGTGAAAGTCGAAGTATATATAAATATATGGTTATGTTTAAAATACGAATTGTATTCGATTTCTTATTAAGAAAATAAGTAGTAATTATTGTAAGAAATTAAATTGTATTTATTATTCAACCTGTATATGCTTTCGTATCTATAATTATATTGCCTCTTACGCCAAAGGTCGTGTGTTCGATCCCCACCCTGGACAAACATTCGTGCGATGAACACTTGTGTTTGTTCGGTGTCTGGGTGTAATATATGTATTTAAGTATATATTTGTGTTCCTCTGTTGTCTGATATCTGTAACACAAGTGCTTAAGCTACTTAATACGGAATCAGGTCAACGTATGAGATATTGTGAGAATTATTATATTATTATTATTGAATACATTTAGCTATAGCTGCTACCTACGTACAAACATATATTGGTGTTACTAGCTTTCATTGCGATATAGCCAAACGCTAAATAAAGACATTTTACCAGTGACTAAAGGCTTATATTCAAATATTTACAATGTTTCGGTTCAATTCTATTTAATTCGTAACTGTAATTTTATGACTTACCCGGCTGTTCTTCCACGCATTTATTGTGAAACAATACTGTAATGTAACCCAGTCCTGATATCAACGGCTGACTCCCACATCCTTTGCTGTCACTAGATAAAAAGTACACTTGCAATTTTTTTAGTAAAATCTCTCCACATATCACCCCAGGATGAATCATTGGCAAAATATATTATAAAACGTAGCTGTATTTATTATTCCGATTTATTTTTAGCTAATATAGTTGCTCTTGTATTGCATAGATAAAGTAAAAAAGTATAATATACACTTAGAAATGTTTGTAGATGAAATACTCAGTAGCAATCTGGGTGTTTTTGGTTCTTTTTTTCTAGTTTTTATAGTGCAAGAAAAACCTTTATTATGGGACGATTGTATGTGATGTTGTCTGAATTTAATATTTGGTATGCGCGTAGTCAGATATAAAGAGTTGCTCTCTTCCAGATAAAAATTCTTTTGAATAACAGAAAATACCAAGGGTTTTTCGAAAATAACACGAAAAAGTCCTATTTTTTTTATTTCACGAAAGTTGACTGACCTGACTTTATCTTGGTGTCATTATTAGTTATTAATAATATATATTTTTAATTTACCCTCCACAGAGAACGTCGCCTTAAGGACGTTGAGATAATATGGAGAGTATATGAAATTTAAAGGTTTGAATTTGAATGAACTCTCCATATTATCTCTTCCCAAACCAAACCTTTTACTCTTCGCTAAGCTTCGGTAATATGTATCTTGTAAATGAAATGTTTTAAATGAATAAAGTTTTATCTGGAACTCTTCACTCTGAAAATAATACCTTGTAGATACAGTCAACAGTATTTATCATCCGCACAACTAAGCCGTTTCGTAGGACAAAAACCAAGATCCTGTTGTATTACTCCTTGGTGCGTAGTATCCTGGAATACTGCAGCATCGTCTGGAGACCGCACTTTGCAATACACTCATTAAGAATAGAAAGAATACAAAAAAGATTTCTCCATCACTTGGCATTTTTTGATCGTATTGCTGGGCGGACTTCATACGATTTTAAATTGAAACACTTCAATATGAAGAGCCTTGAGGATCGGAGAGATAAATTAGACCTCACTTTCTTTTTTAAACTAGTACGAAGTCAAATTGACTGCCCCCAATTACTAAGTAGAGTTAAAATCAGAGTGCCCTCCAGATATCCTAGACACCATATTAAGCTTTTCAGTCCTCCTTTCCGTAGATCTAAGCTGGGATCAAACTCACCCATATGTAGACTCATTAACTTGTACAACTCAAATAGTCATAAAATTGATATAAATGCGGATAGCTTAAGATTGTTTTTAAAAAAGAGTCAACAGTAGAAGTAGCTGCACATATTTCAGCAGTTTGTAGTTCTTATTCCGAGGAGCATAAGATTCACTGGCTGCGAAAAGTGTGCATCAAATTTTGCTGTTGACTATACGTTTGCACAGTCTTAGTCATGGTTAGGTAAACCAATATTATTTACTGAAATTCCTGTAACTGATTTTACGGATCTCATTGATTTTTCTTACAGCAAAATTGTTAGTGACATGGTTGGGCCTAGCCTTGAATGATAATCATGTTATCATTACCTCTATTTATTATTTTTAATTAAGTATATTATCTTAGCGACCTTCTCAGGCTTCGCACGGCTGCAATACTATGCATGTACTTATTATATTAATATACATAAAAACCTTCCTCTGAAATTATTCTGCCTATTCAAAAAATCTGCATCAAAATCCGTTGCATAGTTTTAAAGATCTAAGCATACATAGGGACAGACGGCGAAAGCGACTTTGTTTTATACTATGTAGATAGATAGATAGATATACTTTATTGCACAAAATACACAACTTAAATACTACGCATTACAGAAATTTTGTGTACAATTTCGGCGATCTTATCGCTGAAAGCGATTTCTACCAGACAACCTTCGGGTAAAGGACATTTGATAGTAAAGAAGGGGGAGGGGGTGCAATATTCAATAAGTAAAAAAAAAAAGAAACTGTAAATGTAGTGTTTTTTTTTTATTATAAAAGAATCACTACTATTTAAGTACTAGTGAAATGTCACCTATTTACTTGATAAGAAACTTCTGCTTGGGCGTTGGTATAGAATTAATGTTTACTTGAAGGACCTTGACAGTATTTTAATCTTCGCCTTGGCTTCCTTTTGGCTTGATCTTCCTTGCCTTTCTTTTCAGACATAGACATCTGATCGCTGCATTCGTAATATTCGGTTGCCTTCAAACATCAATTTATGCGAGTATATTATGATGGTACTTGTTAGCTAAGTACCAAAAAAATATTTCTAAGAAGCTTATAAAATGTGTCTTAATATCCTTTACTCTCACTGACTCCTAATTTATGACTTACAGCGTATTACGAGGGGAGGTCAAAAAGATGGCGGATCGAAGAGGTTGGAGGGGGTAGCTTTTCTCGTCCAGATAGGTACTAGTTAAGCAACTAATTAACACTATAGGCTATCAGCGCAAATGTGGTGTAACCCACAGTTTTTTTTAATACGGTTTTGGTGTAAAATACATTCATTACATTGAAATCTTCCAATGCAATAGTGACGTAAGCCACCTTTTTATGCCTGTCAACAAATGGCTCTGATAACCTTGTTTTTGCACGGAGCATATTAAAACAAAACCATAGAGTAAGAATGGTGTAAGCTGGATACACCACCTTGATATAGATTGGGGTTACACCACTTTTGCGCTGACAGCCTCATTATACCAAGTTTGAACCTAATCCGGTCATTAACTTTTAAGTTATCGACTTGTAAACAACTAAATCGGGAAGAAATTGCCCAGTATGGAGAAATTTGAATATCGCGCCGTCATTAAATTCCTTACAAAGCAAGGAAAATCCGCTTAGAGAATTTTTCAAAAGCTGTTAGCGGTTTACGCGGACTCGGCCGCTAGTAAGACCATGGTCTACAAGTGGCATGGTCTTTTCAAACACGGAAGAGAGTCAAACATTTTGCAAAAGTTTGTCTTTACCCCTCATTCCGCGAACTTTTTGACCTCCCCTCGTATGATGACAGCCACACATCAGGTCAATTTCCCCAAATATAATGAGCCATAACATCTTTGTCAAGTTACGAAATAGTGGATCTTTAGTGTTACTTTTTTTAAATAATCAACTTGATAGACAAGATAGCGCCTGCTGTAACAATGGTTACAATGTTGTTCGAAACATTGAGTTTGCTTTCTTTATATTGTATGTTTACGATGTCTGTGAGTCTGTGCGCTTTTCTACGCTTTTCGGTGCGAAATGTGACTGTCATCAAGTACATGTAAGTCTAGTAGTATACTAGATAAATAAATGACTGACTAACGACAGTTTCTCACAGACTATATAACGTTGATCTGTGTGGAACTACCTTGGCTGATAAATTCAAATTTAGTTCAACTTTTAGTCTTCACTGTTCTTTGCAGATGTCTACAAAACGTCCTATGAAGTTGTTTGTGTCTTCTTAACATTGTGCATTGTACATAAAACCAACTTTGGTAGTCCACCATAGGTACATACTTACAATTTACACTTTTGATTAAATTTTATCTTAAAGTAAATTTATGTTGCGTAAGTCGTAATGCTGTCCTAGAAATAGAGAATTAAACTTGCCTTGCACATGTTACTACGTAAGCAAGTATCTCGCGCGACCACACCTATCCCGGAGTTGCTGCCTAGCGGACGCCAGCCCACCACAAATATAAATAACTACTTAAAACAGAGCTCCCTTCATAATCTGTTTATAATAATCTATTCAGTTGAGCGTTAGTCAGAATAGTCAGGAAATATAGTAAATAATAAAAACTTCTTTATTCTTTAGTGTACCTACCTATACCATTGCAATGGTAATTTGGCAATGTCAAGTAAGAATACCTTATTATTAAAGTCAATTATTGAAATATCTGCGATTACTCCTCAACTAGTCGTTTTCCTCATTACTGAGAGTCGTGATTCCTCCCGTGGGCGGCCAGTTTGATCTTTATAATAGATCTCCATCTATGTCTGCCTTTTGCAATGTGGAGGGCGTCATACAGCTTGGTATCCAGCGTTGAGCGTATTTGGTCTGACCGTCTGATAGGGCTACGACTTCTGGGTCTCCTTCCATCCACCTTGCCGGTGACCATCAGCTGTTCCAGATTATGTCCCTCTTTCCGGGCTATGTTACCAAAAAACTCCAGGATCTGCGATTAGCTTTGTTTCTATCTACGGAATTGGTAGAGTTCACTCGTATGAGTAATAAACAGGTTAAAAGACTTCTAAGTGTCCACAAGACATCCCACATTACACACAATAATAACACAACAGTAACAGTGTGTAAAATAATAAAATACTAAGATTCCTATATTAATTTCACTTCGCCGAATCTCACAAAACATATAAACTCCGAAAAGTAATACGTTTCTTCAAAAATAAAACAAGAGATGATTTGGTAACACATATGCCAACTAATTCTCTACCTACACCATGGACTAACAATATTTATTACATTTAACATTATTTAATAGACCATCCGTCGCGTGGTTAAATGAAACTCTAAAACTTATAATTTGGTAGATATTTTAATATTTATTTTTCTTACTATTGTGACAGTCCGAAATAATAAATTAATTATCATATTTTTAAAATATGATATAACTATGTAGGAACAAAACAATTAGTAAATTACAAAACTCATACAAAATGTTAGAACGCTGAAATCGTGCACATACATCAATTCTTACATATTTTTTTATATTACAAGCCATAATATACACATTTATTAATTTTAAAGCATCCCTATATACAGATTAAATTTAATACTATCTTTGCATTTGCTGGACAAAACAATCTATTGAAAAATAGCCTACTTAAATTTTATTATGTAGGCATTTTCAGGTTAAATCTGTACGTATAATCTATAATAATCTTTATACATAATGTAATTAATTAAAAAGCAAATGACTACAAAAATGATGGCGTAGCCCTTATTTCTATGTCCCTAGACCTATTCACCTCAATTATTACTTACTTATTTGAATTCGATGTATAACAGTTCATAATATCACATATTCGTTTGCGATTGGACGCAACGTAACTGGTAGGTAATGTCTTATTTCACTAGTCACTATATTACTTCAGTGGCAACAAAGGGATACTTAGTTCATTCTGAAACAACAACCAAAAAGCGCACTTGTGACTCCACTGGTGTCGCGGGTGTCCATGAGCGACGGCAATCGCTTATCATCAGGTGATCCGTCTGCTAGTCTGCCACCTATGACATAAAAATAGTATAGCAAATTGTCGAATTGATTTTTTTATGGTAGAGGCGACAAACGAGCAAGCGGATCGCCTGATGGAAGTAATCAACGCCGCCCAAGAACATCCGCCAAATCAGAGAGATAGCTAATCAGTAGTAGATAGCTATTTTAAAAAAAGAGTACGCTCTTGTCTTAAAAACACGTACAAACATTACCCATAATACTTTCGAACGGAATAAAAATAAGATTTATGTCTTTTTACTTTTAGAATTACATAGGGCTGAAATGCGATTCAAATATGCGAAATGGCTGATCCCTAGATCTTGTGCCCACTCTAAGACAATATCCCAAATACATCGGACATCGCACACCTGTCAACAGCCCAAGTGGTTTAGCACTAAAATGGGGCTGTCGAATAACGTGCCTGAGCTTGAACTAGCGTCTCCCTGTCGCGCACTAAAATTGGTAAAAGTCCATTTATTTACAAACGTCATGTAAACATTCACTACCTAAGACTGTTGATGTATTTCATGAGGTTGAACACCACGATCACACCCATGATGTCTGTGTACCCCTCGTGGTTGGTGGTCGGCGATGCGTTGCATAAGTTCTGGCGGCAGTAGCAGTATCTGAAATATCAGAATAAATATAATTTTACATTTTTTATACATTGTATAATGAAAAGCATTAATTATCTTCATATTTTTCTATTTTTGTCATAGAAATAATTGTATAATTATTTCTATGACAAAAATAGGAAGAATAGAAAAATATGTTGACTATCATAAGATTAGTAAGATGTCCATCATCATCATCATCTTGCATTGCTTTGAGGCGTCTGGTAATTACAATGAAGGCCAAACACAGGCCAACCAGACCAACTAAATCGTGGTTACACGTATAGAAACTATCCTAAACGTGTAGATTATGTTTTCCCTTGCCGGCGAGCTAGTAGTAGAAATTAGCACATATATTTTAAATATCGGAGAGGCATGCTAGAACTAATTGAGATACCTACCTACACCCCGCCAAGTATCTACTGGGCTACCAGCGCTGAAGATGTGTATCAATTGATCTGAATACCTTAACGTTAAGTTCCTCAAACGCCTCCATTGTTCTCTCTGACTATTCTTATCCGAATGCATTCTTAATAATACAAAAAAAAAGACTTACCTGTTGTACGATGTGGTTCTCTCGCCTTTATCATCTACCGTCTGGCAGCCCTCCTCGTAAGGCTCCATGATTTCCATCCTCGGGAACCATTTCCCATTCTTATAGTCGTGATACTCGTTCTTTTGTGCAGCACAATCTCGAAGAACACTTATGATTTTCTCTGCAAAGTAAAAAAGAGATCTATTTGCTTACGATAAGGTTACAATTTCCTTATTCAATCGGATGCGTGTTAGGTTATTTGTCATTGTTTTGTTTGTAAGTTGGAGCGCGATTCCGCCCACTATTTTCGGAGTTCTCAAATCACCTGATAATTGCAAACAAAAGCACTCTTCGTGTCACGTTTCCTATTGTATCTATTGTACTTTACTTTATATTTACTTATAGCTTACACATTAGTTAAGGTTTCGGCAAACAATTTCTACTCTTTATTTTACTGCCTTTGAACACAAAATAAAATCCGCATTCTTGTACAAATACATCCAGTTGTAAGATAATCTAAGCTTGCGAGACAAGTCTGAAGTCGGGGCTTTTTTAGCCAAGTTGAATAATAAAAAATGCGAGATTTTCGGATACCTACTGGTTTCCTTATCCACTCGGTACCCTTTAAAAAGGGTTCTTATTTCTTATTCCTTTTTTTTTTAAGTGTACTAGTTGATGTAGTCAGTATTTTCGAAAGAATGTTACAGTACATATTTGGCGTTCTGAAAAGCATCTGCTTCCAACGGTTCTCTGTGACCTTTCTCATCCAACCCACCTGGATGTGTGCCCTTTCTTCAAGCTATTCCGGACAAAGCATTGTCATAAGATTTAATTCAGAGCATCAATATGTAGATCAGTTTTTTTTTGGCTGATATGTTTGAGATGTAGGGTGCATGCATAGTAATAATCTTTGGTTAGTTTTATGATAACTTATAGACGTGATCTCTATCCCTGTCCTTTTTGGTTATGGCGTATAAATTAAGTGTTATTCCGGGGGTGTACACAATGATAAATAACGTACCTCCACCCAACTCGAGATGGAAGTCCTGCTTCATGCACATGGTGGAGTAGGGGCAGTCGACGATGAACTTGTCTGTGTAGTCGAAGTGGACGCACAGATTCTTCGTGGTGTTGTAGTACTGGCCCGGCGGCGGGTTGATCAGGCACTGGTAGCACTGGAGACATAATACACCTGGAACTGTTGAATTATCTGTTACAAACCTGTACAATTTATAATGAGGAAAATTATTCGACAATGGTTATAGGTAATATATATTTTCTTTATAGAAACACTTGCGCGATGTAACCGACAAAGCGCTATCTTTTGGTAAAATTCGCAACTAATAGCTTAATTTTAATTGAAAAATGAAGTGAGGGCTGCCCACTAGTGAGATATAAAGCAGTTGTTGGCATGTGGAGGAAAGTAAAATTTTGCTGGTGGATGCTGAATATTATTAAACTATTTTGAACACGTATAATATACATAAATACAATAAGGTACGTATATTCACGTCACCTTTCAATGAAATTTAAGTAACTATATTATAGGTTTTCCTTGCAGTTGATATAACTTTGTTTTATTTTTTTAAATAACCACCCGCGAAATTCGATAAGCCAAGTCGAAAGGCTCAAAAACTTGACATTTAGAATTCAAAATGTCAAGTTTTTGAGGTCGAACTTTAAATTATGTATGATGTTAAATAAATACATGAATTCTTACTACATCTTACAATTATTACTTTAGTAGACTAAGCACTTGTGTTACGCATATCAGACAAAACAGAACAGAGGAATTACTAATGTAGCACTTAAATACATAGATTGCACGCCCGACACTGAACTAACACAATAATGTTCATCACACGAATGTTTATTCAAGGTGGGGAATCTAACCAAGACGTATGAGGCAGGGTCACTACCAATTATATAATAATAGAAGCAGTGTAATTATGAGTGCAAACAACTGTATGAACACGGCGAATTATGTAAAAACAATAGAATATCTAGAGTCAAGGTGACGTTTATTTGTCGACGTTTTAGCGCGCGGCGAATTGTCCAATGTGTGTGCGGGACAAATGTTACAACCGAGGGCCTATGCTCGAGCACTTGACTTTGAAATCGAGTTGAAGATATGTATCGAATAATAGGCAAATAATAGTCTAATTTAGAGTCTTCATACATTTGTCCATATAGATAGCAAATTCGACTTCAATGTCGAGTGCACGAGAATTGCCTCTCAGAACGTGAGTCAGCACTCAGAGGGTCTCGAGATATGCGTCCGCCAGCGTCGATGCCCTTCTGGTGGTCAGGCTGCGGACGATACGACCTTGAGACAACCGTCTCGACCTCTCGGACCAGGCACGCTTCTATAAAACAAATAAGCAGTGCAACGCGCTCTCCGATTTGATTAAGAAGCCTGCTTAAATTTAAGGAGCTATTTTGGTGTTGAAACTAAACATGACAATTAATAGTCGCATTAGATAAAAGTGCTCTATGATTACAACATCGCCGATGAATTTTTCGAATTTCGTCAAGCTAATTTGCAGAAGTGAGATCGGCAAAATCTGAATAGCATGCGCAATGTTTAAATAATCTCAGAGGTCACTTGATAAAATAGGAATATTAAGGAGGTATTTATAAAGAGAAGTATGGATTTTACCTATTTGTCGTACATACATATATTACAATAATGATAATGCAGAGTAAGAAATACTGAAGATGACTCATGCATGATGCATGACACATAAATCTAGGGATGAATTCGCCAAGTTCGATGTCCGGGAAATCCGTGTGCTAAGACTACCTACATAATATGTACATGGTAGAGTCACATGTTTCTGTAATGTCGTACTTAATTCTAAATACGTATCAAGAAGTTAGTTATTCAACTGTTATGCTTGTGACACAACGTGCGTCAACGCCATTTGAGGGTTGTAGTCCAAAGTGCAACCTTGAGACAATCATCAACTTTGTAATGGTAATCCCGACACGCAATGCCGTGAACGAACAATTTCACATTCATTTAAAAGTCCACTGGGGAAGCTTTATTAGCCGAATATTCTTGACCTCCGTAAAGATTTCTATTAATTTATAAACGAAGAATCGTAATATTTGCTCTGGATGCTGAAAATATGTTTGTAAACATAGATTATATCAAACATACTATTTGAATTGCACCCTGATCAAACTTGGGATGCATACATAAACGGTAACTACTTATAGTAACAATAATTAATTTATTACGTGTTAAATATGTAAGGTACAACCTTTAAAAGATATAAGCCCTTTTTATACCTTGAAAGGAAATCTTGGCCTTCATCTTAATTAATGGTATGTGAAAGGCGGCGCACTTGAACCGAGGTTTCGTCAGCTGAAATCTGACTTCACGATAAAATTTACCCATTAAAATGATAACAGATTTGTTGTAAAACGTAATCATCTCACGGTACAATTTTCAAACAGTAGATATACAAAATTATAATTTGCTTAAATGGGTTTAATGTTATACAATAATTACTGTTGTTTTGTAGAACATGCGTGCATGCGGGTCACGGCAGCGCCGCCCCGGTCGAGTCGTTAACCTAGACCACATGTCATGATAGACAAAGCCACCGACAGTACTTTAAAAGTATAATTAGTTAATTTGCACATGTTTACTATGACATGTGTAAAATTGTCACTACAATTACATCTATAAGAAAGTAGCCGATGCGAGGAGGTAGAAATACTTGCAGGCTTTTTGTTTTTATCTGTTATTTTATAACCTAACAGTTAAATTAAGTTTATAAGAGTCATACTCCGAATATCTTTCAATGTAACAGACTATACAAAACCCTAATCTTAAAAACAAACATCAGTTAATCATCATTTCAGCCAATAGACGTCCACTGCTGGACATAGGCCTCCCCCAATGTTCTCCACACAGATCGGTCCTGTGCCGCCCGCATCCAATGGATTCCCGCGATCTTCACCAGATCGTCGCCCACAGACAGACACAGACATAGCCCAAAGGATTGCATGCCTCAAGTGGCAATGGGCAGGGCACATAGCGAGGAGTTCTCCTCGGCCGTTGGGGCGGAAAGCTCCTCGAGTGGAGGCCACGTACAGGAAGTCGCAGCCGTGGCAGGCCCCCCACAAGGTGGACCGACGATCAGTTAATAAATAGAGATAAAGAGAAACTAAGAACCAGAACATTTTTTTGCGGTGAAGGTTATTATCCTATTAACATTAGATCATACTCAGCTGCGGTCATACCCAACCGTTCAATAAATAGCACGGGCATGTTTGATCATCACGCTGCATTTTACATAATTCATTCATGAATAATTCGTATCAATCCGGCTTGCGGTTAATATAACTTCAAGGAATTTGTTTTAAAGTTCACGACCAATTCATTCATTGCGCTAGTTCTTGCTTCCGTATCTGCGTCAGTAATTTCACGGATATCTTATTAACTATGGCACATGTAGGGAAAGTACCTTGAATCCTTAAGTTAGTATTGTTTACTTCAAAGAAACTTTATTTCATTTTTTAAAAGGATAAAACTGCAATACTTCGATTGAACCAAAAATCGAAGATACAAGTTTAAAAAATATAAATGGAAAATGGCTATTTTATTCAACCAATCGATAAATTCAGTGCTATAAACAAAATTTATCAAACAAACATTAGTTCTAATACTCGTCTTTCATATAAGTTATCCACAACACTCAAAGTAGTTGTATGCTAAATATTCGGTACTGAGGATATTTTTCACGACAGACGATTGTAAGACCTAAAGTTTCTTTGAGACATTGTATAGTTAGTAATAGTAACTGTATCGATTAGCGGAATCAAAAAGTCGATTTTTAGGGTTCCGTAGCCAAAATGGCAAAAACGGAACCCTTATAGTTTCGTCATGTCCGTCTGTCCGTCTGTCCGTCTGTCCGTCTGTCACAGCCGATTTACTCGGAAACTATAAGTACTACAGTGATGAAATTTGATGGGAATATGTGTTGTATGAACCGCTACAAAAATATGACACTAAATAGTAAAAAAAAGAATTGGGGGTGGGGCCCCCCATACATGTAACTGAGGGATGAAATTTTTTTTTTTCGATGTACATACCCGTGTGGGGTATCAATGGAAAGGTCTTTTAAAATGATATAAAGTTTTCTAAAAAACATTTTTCTTAAAGTGAACGGTTTTTGAGATATCAGCTCTCAAAGTCGTAAAAAGTATGTCCCCCCCCCCTCTATTTTTATAACTACGGGGTATAAAATTCTAAAAAAAATAGAGGTGATGCATGCTAATTAACTCTTTCAACGATTTTTGGTTTGATCAAAGTATCTCTTATAGTTTTTGAGATAGGTTGATTTAACTGTAATTTTGGACTTTGCTGCTACGGAACCCTTTGTGCGCGAGCCCGACTCGCACTTGGCCGGTTTTATAACACCATTCACATCACAAACGATTATCTACGCCCATCATCACTTTCAGATAGCAAGAAAAAGGTCAAAAGGGGCGCCGCCCGGTGCGCGTGCGGTTCCCGCACAAAAACTTGTTTGCTTACGGACCCCTCCCGCGCGTGCCGGTAGCAAAATGATCCAATAATAACAGGACTTTTTACGCATTTGTAAACAGGTTAAAAGGATAAGGGGACAGGTTTGATATCTAAGTAGATAATAACTATATTTGTTCCGTTAATAATTAGTAAAAAGGTATTTAAATAAGTGTATGTTTTTTTATCAACTTTATACGTATTACTCATACAGATGTAAAAAAGTTGGCGATTAAAAAGAGTAACTGGCGAGTTTCTTGCCGGATCTTCTCGACCAGAAACAACTTTCCGAGCCGGTGGTAGAATTGCATTATGTTTATTTATTTCTTTAGTATATTTTATGTATCAACATATATATGTATTAACATGTAAATTATACATAAGTACTTATAAATAGTTTTAAGTCATTCAAATGTATGACGATTTGTAAGTGCTGTGTACAAGCCTATGCAAATAAATAATTATTTGAATTGAATTGATGAAAGGACTGGAAAAGTAAATCCTCCCAGAGACCAAATCAGAGTAATACTAAGATTTACACACTACATATAATGCAGTGATTAGGTACCCATATTCTCTTTGCACTACACTACGACTAGCCAGTGTAACTTCATTCTAAACGAGACAGGACCATACAGCTCTTAATATGTAATAGAGGCAGCTGATCAACTGGCCTGACCCGAAACAGCCACAGCGCTAGTGGAAGGGAAGTTCTGTATCCCAGGATAATTTACCACGGAACTTCTAGAACAGAAGGCCGCGTTACCCCCCGCTAATGCAAAAATAGCAGTTATCTCAGACATAGAAAAGAGGGTTCTAACACCATATCAGATGGGCCGATGACATAAACCGAGCGGATGAGAATAGGAGGCAAACGAGTAAGCTAGACCTGATGGTAAGTGTTCACCGCCGCCCATGGACATCAGCCACACCAGAAGGAGTTTCTTTTCGAATAATCATAGCGTAATGCGTATCGTAAACAATTTGTATGAAAACTGAAGAGCGCCCTCTATCTTACGTGGGCATAACTTCTCTCACACTTGGCATTAAACTCCAGATCCAGGTTAATGACCATGATGAGGATAAGCGCTGCTCCGTTCACCGCAAGCCGATGGTAAAATCTCATTTATGTTTATTTATTTCTTATTATAATAATTAATTTATTTACAAAATAAAGATATGTGCGTTCCCATTGAATTTGTAAAAGTCGGCACTCAAAAGTTACATTCGTTTAAATGTGGACCCTCAGTCGTGACTGACAGGTACCCATATCTTATAATCTATTTAAAATTTACAACTTCTGTAAATGACTTCTCTTAGTAAAAGATTAGTAAACTAATTTTATAAAATGTCACCCGCCCCCCTGTTCACTCAACAATAGAAAGTAGCAATCAGAAGGTGGTCCCTCAATCGATCGCGATAAGTTCACATTAAGTGAGAACCACAAAAAAATTTAAAATATGGGTGTGACTGAGAGTTAGTAAAAGTACTTGAACCATTGTAAATTCAAACTTAAGTTTGTACAAAAAACCATTCAAAAGTTTCAATCGATTTAAGGTGGTCCCTCAATTGAAACGTCTGTCATAAAAATCAATCAATTTACGTAACATTTGTAGTTAAATAGACAATTGCTATAGTCTATTCTTTAGTAAAATTGTTTAACTAACTATTGCTTTACCGAATAGTATTAAAAAATGTACCGTTTTACTTCAAATAATAATCTAACTCCTGGGAACAAATAGTACGGTCGAGGTGACCACACTTATGCTTTAAATTTGTCGAAAGTCCTCGAAACGAACAAATTTTTATACACACGCTAAGCTACTGTCTTATTAGTAGTAATTATGTTTGAATTAAAAAGGTTAGGGTTAAATTGTCAGCGCTTTTTAGGGTTCCGTAGCCAAAATGGCAAAAACGGAACCCTTATAGTTTCGTCATGTCCGTCTGTCCGTCTGTCACAGCCGATTTACTCGGAAACTATAAGTACTACAGTGATGAAATTTGATGGGAATATGTGTTGTATGAACCGCTACAAAAATATGACACTAAATAGTAAAAAAAAGAATTGGGGGTGGGGCCCCCCATACATGTAACTGAGGGATGAAATTTTTTTTTTCGATGTACATACCCGTGTGGGGTATCAATGGAAAGGTCTTTTAAAATGATATAAAGTTTTCTAAAAAACATTTTTCTTAAAGTGAACGGTTTTTGAGATATCAGCTCTCAAAGTCGTAAAAAGTATGTCCCCCCCCCCTCTATTTTTATAACTACGGGGTATAAAATTCTAAAAAAAATAGAGGTGATGCATGCTAATTAACTCTTTCAACGATTTTTGGTTTGATCAAAGTATCTCTTATAGTTTTTGAGATAGGTTGATTTAACTGTAATTTTGGACTTTGCTGCTACGGAACCCTTTGTGCGCGAGCCCGACTCGCACTTGGCCGGTTTTTTATTTTTTTTATTTGTTCTGGTTCGATTCCCGTGCAATACAACCTCAATAAAAAAACCTTTGAATGCGATTGTTTTTCTTTTAAAAAAGTAAAGTGATACTAGTACAAAATGCTAACTTAAGCATTTAAGGTACTTTCCCTTCATGTCGTGGGACGCCCCCTGTATACGTCCGAAGGTTTTTACAATTTTGTAGAGTCACTCACTGTCTGGCATAAAAGCGAACTCCGGGCTCGGAAACGCCAGCTTGGGACGCAACCGGGATTTAACGCTTTGACGATGCTGATGACTGCTTGTCAAAAAAGCAGCTTGAAGCTTTTTATAACTCTACATCGGCGAAACTAGCGCCGTTAATAGATTTACAATTATTGTGGCGATTATGAGAGATATTTAAAAAAATACTTCTTTTAATACTTGAAGGAATCAGATGACTTGCTTGCTCGTTTATCGGCTCTAGCATAAAAAAAAGAAAAGTATTAACCGATTTTTGAGACAAACTTATGTAAATAATTTATTCCTACTAGTAACAATAATCTTCATAATTACTAAAAGTGGCCACTTTCAATTACGAAGATTATAGTTACTTGACGAGTGTAATAATTATAGCTATGCGTCTCAAAAAAATGATTATTTTTACCTTGAAGTATTTAAACATGTACTTTTTTTTTAATCGTTCATAATCGCTACAATCAATTTAAATCTACGGGCGGCGCTAGTTTATTCAATGTAGCACCTAAAAATCATTATAACCCTGTAGTAGATAGAGTATCTACGCTGAAGCCTTTATTAATTAATAACAGGGGTGGATAGTTTAGAAACTGTGATGTCACAGTTCTGTTTATCTTTTTAAACTTGTAGGTGGAGATCAATGCTCCCTGGTCGCTACTACTGGTTGTTTCGTACAGGCAAATCGTGAATCACTGTATAATATTGACTCCCACGCGGATTCACACTGCACACGAGTGGCCGGTCTTACATTCGAACCTTGTCCTCTTTGATACTCTACGTAATAATAGCATTTTAATAAATGGTAGATGAGTACAATGCTTTAACTTTGGAAGTTTATGGTAAAACCTTGGCGCCATTTTTATACACCATTTTGCATTAGATGCTACTACAAATTTCAGTAGGTATTTGTTAAAGACTATCTAGATTTGTGTGTAATGAAGAATGATCCAACCTACTGAAATTCGTACAAACATCGAATGCGTGTAGTTCCAAAATAAAAATACTCTGCACTGTTAACTGTTAAAAAAATATAGTAAAATTGTTTGCTTCTGCCGGGTGTATCTTGAATGTACTTAAACTAATTTAGTCGCCTTTGCCAAAATCTAGTTGGTCGAATAATTCTCACTCACGATAAAAATGTTACTATTAAAATGTTGTGCTTTATTATTCTTTGTATTTGGAAGTGACTGTATATCTGAAGATTATTATGACGAAATTAATGCTAAGGTGACTTCTATTAGCTCTGAAATTGTCGATGCACGCCGAGTTGGCGAAAAGAAGCGCAAAAGCTTATTACTCACCAAAGATGTATTTAAAAAGTGGGACAATTCAGATTATTCTGATAATGATGATGAATTTAAGATAGTGGTCATTAATAACAAGAAAAAACTAAAATTTCCGCAAACCGTAAGTACAAAAATAGAAACTACTACCCCGCCAACAGCAACAACAACATCGACGGAACAACATGTGACGAATATATCAAAATGTATTTATAAACCCTTGGTAGTTGATTTAAATAAGGATTATCAATATATCTACGATGACAGTACCAGTCAGCAGCCGCATCATTCTAATAACTCTGTAAAAGACTCTACAAGCACTACGCATGCGATCCAGATATCTGAAAAAAATGACTCCAAAGTCTACTACACAGATTTCTTCAATTTGGTACCAGCTGCTGTTATGCCCGATCTCAACCTAAGTCATTTACCAAAAAGAGAATGGTTTGTACCTGAAGCGTACCCCTGTTGGCAATTGCCAGTGCTTACCGGAGAGTTAGGAAGTAGAAAAAAAACCTCTGATATCTTTCTTACTTACGGAGCAAATCTTAAAAATGTGGTCGTTTTGGAAAAATTCAAAAAACCAACGTGGCCAGCTTTTGACTTGAATACTGCAGGTCTTCATAACAAATGGTGCGAAGTAGAACCTTGCTATGGAGATCATACTCTCTGTCTTTTTTCGGGTTACGTCAATTCTAAAATATGTGATCAAGGCTATCGCGTAGAAGAACTTAGTATGTTGGAGGAGATAGCTGTATCTAATACAATAAATTCCATGAGAAATCGAATAGCCAGCGATGAAGCGGAAGAATATCGTCATTTGCCTCCTGCTTCAAATATGAAGCAAATGTTATATGACTATGATTTGGAAAAGATGGCTGCAGCATGGCTCCGTCAGTGTTTACCTGGTCCTCCTCCCTGTTCTGCACTTGATGGTCAATATGTGACGCAATTGGAATGTACGAAATACGCGGACCAATGTTGTATCAATTCATATAAAGTCGATTCAACATATAAATGGTAAGTTGATATTACTTTACAATGTCTTGATATGTTACCAAAATATCTATTTATAGATTAAGAGTAGGATAGAACGTGCGCCTTCCGAAGGGAAGGTCGTAGGTTCGAAAGACCACTGGATTTTTCAAATATACGTGCGTATTCTACCTCTATGGGTACGCCCGGTGAGAGAAAACATCGTGAGGAAACTTGCATGTTTCGGACACGGATTTCTCAATTGGTCTGGTTCCCCTTTTGGGAAGGTCAGATTCAGACAGAAAGTTTCACTGTAATTACCAGACTTCCTGAATCCTGGATCAAGGTGCTTTGGACCCAACTGGACTCACTGTGACGATTATCAAAAAATATATTTATGAACACTTTTTTGCTATTTTCAGTGTACCTAAAGATGAATGCTTCGTTCCTGCTGTAATTGGTTGCGTCCATGCTTGGTATCTTAGTGCAGGAAAGAATCTACGACGAAAAGACGTAGATTGTGGTCACGTTGATGTCTCTACTTACAACACTGCCCAAATGATTTGGGCTACTACGAATAAAGTAGGTTGTGCTTATGGAGTGAGACCTAACGGTGACGTTAGAGTCGTGTGCAACTTTGCACCCGGTGCACCATATTTTATTCTTACAAAGTATTATTGTGGATTTATATCACACAAGGATATAACCAAAGACGTCGTCGACATAGAAATGGATTTCACAAGTTTAAATCTATTGTCTTCTATAGGTCTTAACTTAAAAACTTTTAATGCTGGTGACTTTTATGGCAAACCAGCAAATGACACCAAAGAAGATGAATCGACATCACAAAAGGTATCGGAAGTTTGGGGCACAGATAAATTAGCTAAAATATACACAAGATCTAAATTGCGGAAAAACCTCAAAGAATTGTCCAATGGTACAAGAGGATTTATTGCTAAACTTGTAACACGGTATGAATTTCACGAAGAAAGTGAATCAAGATGTGACACCAATGAGCCGATATACGTGGTCGGTGAGCCGGGGGCTCGTTGCGTCGAGAAGGGTCGAAGATTCGGCAGCCTGTGCTACGACTTCCGTGACCCAACGCCTGGGTATAGGCTAGTGGCTGTGGTTGCGCCAGTTGCTTTGTTTTCCTTGATATTGTATGACTTATTCAGCGGTGTTGTAAGACAGGCAAATTATTGACCGTGAAAAATATATTAAGGTCACGCACGCTGTCAGTCTTGCGGTGTTAAATTCACGATAGAAACGCAGGAAACAACTCTGTTTGTTAATTTAATATCAGTGTTTAGATAAGAGCAGTTCACAAATACTGCTGGCGTATAAAGTCAATAATAAATAAATTTCTGTTATAGGCATCAGAATCAATTAAAGTACCACTAGTATACATAAATATATATTCGATTTTGGTCGACTTTGGTCAAACATAAAAACAAGTGGTCATCACAGAAATGTTCAAACATAAAAACAAGTGGTCATCACAGAAATCACAGAAATCGAACCTAACAGCCGTGGCAGTGTGCGGCAATGTCACTACGACATGCGATATCAGGCCATTGGGTATAGACAGGAAATTATAAATGAAATAATATGTATTACTCTATATTAGTCTATATCAATATTTAATTTTGAAAAGCTAAACCACTGATCAGGTTAATTCAAGAAGTGTGAAGTGCCAAAATAAATTATAGTTGTAGTTTTTCATAAGACTTATTAGATAAATGTCTTGAATTGAACATTTTAGTTGAAACAAAAAATCAAAGATGAAAAACAATTTGTTGAAATATATTCGTCTATACTGTATTTCATAAGGAAACTAGTATATAATTTCCAAATTCGTGTTATTGGATGATTTTGTCAAATCAACATACTATCATGGGATAGTTGGTTACGTGATTTATCTTGCCTGACCTTACAATAATTGTATTGTATTACAAGTAAGAATTTAACTTACCTTTATATTGCTATCATATCAGAAGTAGATAACGATTACGCCCGTAGATACCGTTGAAATATTATAATGTAAATATTGTTCGATGTCATTCAGCTTTGTACAGATTTCGTAATCGAATCGGTGTTTTATTTTAGTGCAAATTATGCAAAAGTAAAAATGTACGTACGTGGACTAGAATAATATTATAACGAAAGCGAGTTTATGTAACGCTACAATGGCATCGCCTAAAATAGTGAGAGCTCTTTTCGAGAAGAGATTAAAAAGTGGCGTTCCGCATCCGCCGGGCCAGTTTCACCCGCTGGACCTGGAGCGCGTGCGCGACGACCGGTACCTGATGAGGATCATAGCGCACGCCGAGGACAACGCACGCCTCGCCCTCGACATGCTCTGGGACATCCTGCTCTGGAGAGCAGCTGTCGGCGCCAGCGACATTAACGAAAACAACATCAGGATGGACTATATCACAGAAGGCTCAATCTTCCCGCATGGCAGGGATATCGACGGATGTCTATTACTAGTGTTCAGACCAAAACTTTACCGCAAACACAAAAAGATCTTCCAAGAAGTGAAGAAGATTATGATTTACTGGTTCGATCGTATGGAGAGAGAAGAAAACGGAAACAAAATTAGTGTGTTTTGTGATTTCTCTGATCATGGAATGGCTGATTTTGACATGACATTGTGCAACTTTACAGCAACCTTGTTTAGAAAATACTATCCACATTTTTTCAACTATTTAGTGATATTTCAGATTCATTGGTCATTATCTTCAACATTAAAACTGATGAAAGCTTTACTTCCCCCTCGAGCAGCGTCTAGAATAAAAATTGTCACTAAGAATACCTTAAGTAAAATTGTACAAATTGATCATGCGTTAAAGAGTTGGGGTGGTAGAGATGATTACGTTTACGAATTTGTGCCAGAGAATAAATTGAAAGTTACAAAATTCTCAGGAACGAAACTAGATAATGATCACCACATTTCAGACGGAATGATACATTTAATACCGAATAATACAGTAGTGTTTCGAGGACCTAATAATAAATTGACATTTTGCATGTTGTTAACACTAACAAACACTCAAGAATCTGCTATCTTCTTTGAAATTCGAGTCACTGCTCCTGAGATATTTTGTATTAATCCCAATACTGGCACATTGGACGTAGCTAACTCAAAAATGGTGATAATAGTAGTGCAAGATTTCGATTCGATGACAATCGACACTTTGTCGAATGAGAAATTGATGATTCTGGCAATACATATTCCGAATACTGGAATAACCCAAGATGAACTCTGCAACATTTGGCAAGTATCTCCTGAATTCAAAGTACAAGAGCACATGTTTCGGCGACTTTTAAATGATGTTGAGGACACGGGCGCATTATTTGCACGTTCTATGACCGAACTCCGTGTCAATAATGAAAAGATTCAAACTCAAATGTATTCCTTGAAACTTTACCAACTGCTTACCTTGATTGTTGTCACAAGTGCTGCCTTCATCTTTTGTTTTCAACATATTTGGTCATGACTTTGGTTATTTCATATCAAGTAAGTTATTGCTTTTATATAAAAAAAAATACTATCGACGTAAGAGTTTCCTCGATTCTTGCGTGGTGCCAATTCAAGCGTTTACCGTCCGCATTGCTTTTATCACGGAACATCCGACTGTTTTGCAACTTTTTTTCAATTTACTTACTGACGCGTAAACAAATGATATAAAAATGTGCTTACGACATATAAGTGCGTTACGAACCTGTGCTGAAGGTCGATAGTACTGCTAATGTTAACGCTAAAAGAAGGCATTGCTCCAATGAGATCATTTTTCGTTTGTAGTTTCGACGTGCCGGTTTCCCAACTTTAAATGACTTTTTGACAGCACTGTAATCGTTAATCTGCGAACAAAAAAAGATTCATAATGACGGTGATTGGTAATTGTTTTTAAGTTGTAGCAATAAATTAATTAGACTTGTCTGATCTGTTTAGTTTTAACGAAAATAGTGATATTTTAATAATAAAACATTTGAAATATAACAACTATTTATTATTGAGCATGTTTTATTGTTGTATTGTAGTGTTATGTATCAAATTTTATACACAAGGTAGTCCAAAACGACAGTAAGCAAAGCACTTGATGTTAATCCTCTTTACACTATATTGTATTTATTTTATTATCATAACTATGACATGCGATAGAAAAGCATATCAAGAACCATATTATACCAGCTATGCTCGCTCCTAATGAGGGTATTATTAATACATATATTATTTGAATATTATCTATCTTATATAAGATTTTTACCGACTTTAAAAAAAGAGGAGGTTCTATGTTTGACTGTATATTTTTTTTATTACATCAAGGAAGTAAAAAACATTGAGACTCGCCATTAGCCAACAGGTTTACTCACAGAGAGCAAAATTATAGTCGATATATACTACTAAGTATACACATATTGAGTTTAAATTTAGTCAACCGGTCGAATGATTGGGGAATTGGCGCATTCGTAACATTTTCAAGGTCCTGACCTGCTTGCGGCCGTTCCCTTGCCCGGGCTATCGGCCTTATAATTGATCCATTGATCGATTAATGTTATAGGTACTCTTTAGAAACCGTGTCGTAAAGTATGTTGTATGCATTGTTTATTTTCTAAAACTGATAACAAAAATGATATTGTTTAACTCTTTTTAAATCGAACTACGTGAAAAAGAACAATTAACAACTAAAATTGCGCTATTGAGTAACGCTGTAGTTATTCAAAATAATAAGGTTAGCAGAGAAAAATAAATATTATTTATTGCAATGTGCATTTCTACATACTAAAATTTCATAGGTCGTGTCTCTACATATTTTTTTTTTCTAAAAGATGCCATGGCTTAAATAAAAACTTACAAGTTCTTACCAATAATTTTATCCTATGGCTTCAAACACATGTGCTATACACGAGAGGATATTGCGTTATAACGAACGCGACCAAACGAGGCAGTCCACAAATTTTCAACAGGTTCTCGCTATGGGTCAACTGATTTGCAAAACAACCATTCAAAAAAGTTGCACACAAATGACAACAGCACTCCTCAAATATTATAAAAGAATGCTATTCTTATAGTGGTCATTGTACTCGTATGAGCTTTAGATACAATATTTTACTCGCAATGTATAAAAAGGTTATGGAGGAAATTTGGTGGTGGGAAATAATGAATATACAAATACTTAAAAACACGCGGTCAACGCCAAGAGTTCAATCTATTTATTCCATGGAACTAATTTTATAACATCATCTAATAAGTAAAATTTTTTTGGATGTCATGGATGTTTACCTGTGATACGAAGAATCGAGGACAATCCAAAAACTCTGACGAGTATTATATTGACATCATATACTTGATTCGTTTGATACTAATTATGCAAAAGTTCCCTGACAAATGACACTGAAACGAATTCCTCTACGTTTTTGAAGCTCAAATACAAACATTAAATACTCTTCTATACGGTTCGTTGAGTCTTGCTTCACCGTAGGCTTCTCCTCAACTCTAGAGTTCAGTGTGAAACTAAAAGCAAATATGTACCTAATAAAAAAACTTATCTGCTAACACGACACGCCCTGTTGGTCTAGTGGTTTAAGTACCGGGCCGTGATCTCGGGGTCCTGGGTTCGATTCCCGGGTCGAGCGAAAAGTATGTTTCGAATTTTTCGAACATAGCTCGGGTTTGTGATCACCAATCCGCATTTGGCAAGCGTAGTGATTAAGCCTAACCCCATCCAAGTAGCGATATCTTGATTTCTATGATGGAGGCCTTTGCCCTGCAGTGGGACAGTTTATAGGCTGATACTTTACCTTTTTTACTTTACGACCGGAGAGGGATCGGAACAACTTAACGTGCTTTCCGAAACACGGGGGTTCAAGACCGCCAACTTGCATACTCCGGACTGCAACTAAGAATTTCTTACCGAAAACTTAGGTACACATTTTTGGCCCGACCCGGAGATCGAACCCAGGACCTCTTGCGCAGCCGTCGCTTTAAAGTGCGACCCACTAACCACTGCGCCACCGAGGCAGTGATTTGAGATAAATCAATTGATGAACATAACATGTACTAACACGCACTAATCGATCATGTTAATATTGGCCCAGTTTTAGTTTTTGCCTTAAAACTGATAATTTGGATGCATGCGATGTAATATTGTATTAGGATCAGTATGCATTCACTTGAATCTAAGGTTTTATATCCTACCAATAGGTGTTAAATTCTCTTATAATAAAAAGGTAATGTTCATTTTCGTCGATGACATATTTTCATAATGCTTTCCAATTCCTATTTTGTTTTATAAAATTGCATTACATTTCTCTTAGGTGATATCCTACTTACCTATCATCATATATTCTTATAGAATTATGCAATTTTAGACGTAAGCTAGGGGTACACAATTTTATTAGGGCCGATTCGAGCAACCTTAAACCGATGCTAAATCTATGGTATAGTGCTGTCATTCTATACAAATCTGACTTAAACCATAGATTTATCCACGATAAAGATTGGGTGAATAAAACAAGTGAAAGATTTGTTAAAAAAAAAGGTATTATACTGTAAAATAATATTTAACTAACAAAATATAATAGATATACTTATAATATACCTGCTAACCTTGTTCCATCCTCTTATTACAGTATACACCATTATACTTTAAATACATATTTTTTCACCTCTATATATATATTATTACATATATGGGATTATGAATAAAATTCATACATGCTCATATTTATATACTTGCATATAATTTTAATTAAATATCACAATTTTATTATCACAATACTATACTAGCCTGGTTATATCATAATAATTTTAGATAAAATGCTGTTCCCTCTCATATTGCAGTGCCCTAACAGGGTCTATAGTGGTTGCTTTGTTATACTTTATCATCTGATATTTACACAATGGAAGCAATAAATAATTGAGTTGAATATGTACCTAACCTACTAGCAGTAAAAGGAAACAACTCCAGGCATCTTGATATTGCTGAATGAAATGATGCTGCAGTTTCATGCGGCTAGTGTATATTACTATAACAAAACTCAGTGTCAGCATAGTGCGAAATAATAAAGTTGAATATTGCATTTGCGGTTTATGGTCGTGTTAACCATCGGTACTTTGAATGTTCACACTTTACAATATTATTTATACAGCACAGTTGTTGATCATAAAACAGCAGTTTGTTGTCTGATCCAAGTTCGCAATGTCCTATTAAGGTGACGGGTAGGGCACACTAGCGACGCCAATCGATTTTTATTTTTAGCTACTAAACCTGATCTATTTTAAACAATTTCGGGGTTACAACCTCTCGATAAACACTTATACTATTTATTAATTAACCATGCACAAATATTGGGTCCGATACGGTTTAGTAGCTAAAAATTAAAATCGATTGGTGTCGCTAGTTAGGGCTACCCGTCGCCTTAAATCTACCTATTAACTTAGCAAAGGTTCGAATTTAGTAAGCCATTTTTGTTTTTCCTTTGAAAAGAAATATATTATTTTTGAAGCTACTTTCCTGTGTTTTAAAAAAATAGCAGCGAGTGAGCATGAATTATTATAACGATATCTGTATTGTATACTTTTGTTAACCAAGCAATTTTTATATTTTTCTATTGCTAAGGTATTATTATGTACCTTTCTATATAAAAGTGAAATATATAATGTGATAAAATAAATTTAGATGGAGCTTGCGCTGACGCACATAGCTTCAAGGCGTGATGATTCCAGTTTAGATGCCTTCACAAACTCAAAACAGTCGTTACGTCATTATTACTTGTAAACTCGAACGGCAGCTAACATGGTCAAATTGGACAAGGTCAGCTCTTCGCGTAACGATTACTGAGCTATTGCCATACCTGCAGCATAACGAAAACTTATTGCTTATAAATTTTTAAAGATGTTGCCCCTTTTATGGGCTGATTTCTGTCTATATCAATTGAAACATTTAATTCATCATCAACATCAGCCCTGAAGTACCTACTGGTAAGCGTAGAGAGGGTTAAGCTTCCTTCCCTTTACCCTAACTTAACAACCATTTTAATTTTGTTAGTTATCCTGTTAAATTTTTCATTGTTCCAATTATAATTTACTTATTTTCCTATCAAGTATTTAACATATTCACTAATAAAGTACATATTTAATACAACCTCCAAAATTGATAAACATTTTGACCTAGAAATAATGTTAACGTTTTCGAGTCTTTACTCGTATGTGATGTTAATATTGTCTACCGACGTCATACAAGATACAATCCAGTTCTGAATGCAGACTGTGAAGAAATAGCTATAAACCAGTCAAAATAGGCCGTCTAGAGTAGATACACACCTCCGATTGAGATTTCCATTAATGATGTGTATGTTTTAGGTCCCGTTCTAATGAGATTTTTGATTGAAAAAAGATACGTAAATAATTACTAAATTAATGCGCCAGACAATGTACCAACTCCCGTCCGACCGATATACTAAAGCTTTCCTGTCCTATGGGTACATCCGGCACTATCAAATAATGAAAATTTTTTTTTCCTAAATTGATCCAACTAAGAATCGATCCTTCTGGCTGGGTTAAAGTACCCTTATTACTGAACCACAGTTTTCTGTAAATTTTCAATTCCTAAACTAGGCGGTTAGGGTTTTTAGTACACATAAAAGTGTGTATTAGTCCTTATAACATTTCTAATATCTTTGTTAGTTTGCTTGCGCAGAGTATCCTGTCTAGGCACAATGCACACTCAAATCTGCTCAGTGAGCTTGACCTGGTCTGATTACTTACAATATGTTACTGCGTTCAGTGTTATGAAATATGTTCATGTATGATTCGTCTTTTGTTTGCGGGCTTGCCAGATTTCGAACTGCTGGTCTTGTAATAATTCTATGTGCATGACCTTAACTTACATTGGAGTTCAAGTGGTTTTTACTGTGGTCCTGTATTATTTACTTTACTTCACGTGATAAAAAACCTAGGAGGTATCTAGGTTGCCGTGGCAACTGCCAGAAAACCTTCATATACTGTCAGTTTACATCGCCATAACCATAGACTTAGGATACTATGGCCATAACTCAATACCCAGAACGAACTGTATTCTGGCCATACTGGCCCGCTAAATGCCTTTTAATTATCAAGTTCAAATGTCATTTTTTTATTTCATTAAACCAATCATCATAGTAATAATTGTTTTCCTGGTTGTAGGTATGTGGTGGGAGCTGTGCGTGTATTTTCTTCCATTATATCATAGTCATTGGTCATAAACTCGCCATTTCCATCATAAATAACATCTTTAAAAACAATCATTCCTTTCGTTTTATGCTATTTAAGCTAAACAACATTTTATTAGTTAAATTAATTTTCCAGTTCATTTGGTCTCAACTGATTACAGCTTTATGCCCTTCGAGCACTTTCTTAATATCTGTGTTGTGTCATGATTATTTGGCCATTATTACAACAATCGGATTAACGAAATCGACCGCTATTGGCGGTTTGTCCTTGAACATTATTTGTTTACTAAATAATTTTAATATAATGGACGGATTTGTTATGTTTGTCAAGTCTAATAGATTCCGTAAGTATGAAAGTAATATCTAGAGATTGTTTGTTAAATGGTACGACAAAGATGCAACAAAGATATTATTGCCAAGCCAGAAAAATCGTAATATTTAATTGACATCAGTTGTTTCTTTTTGCCCCAGATGTCCTATGAGAGTAAGGGAATAGAGAGTACCTAATTACATCTGTGTTATGCACACACTGCTCTACAATACGTAAAAGTACTCCTCCAAAACTTTCGCTTCGGAGCCTGGGTCACGTTTGGACCATGATCCAGGATTCGGGAAGTATAGTAATTGCAATGAAGCGACTGCCGTACGACCTTCGCAACTCTCAGACAGGGGAACTAGACCAACTAGATTCAGGGAGACATGTTCAGAAAAATTATCTCAAATATAGTAGGTATCCACAATTTTGAGAAACTATCCGAGACGTGCAAGTTTTCTCACGATGTTCTCCCTCACGGCCGAGCTAATGGTAGAAATACGCACATACTGCACCTGCACATGTGTATACATGCTCGACTGATTCGCAAAAACGATCTCCCTATGGATGGCGCGTTCTTCTTATGCACTAAGCTACTATCGATCCATTGTACTGCATTACAATTGTCCTGCTGCGTAGGTAATTGGCATTTTAGTATATGATTCCTTATGTATAAGTTTTTAAAAGTGGGTCTACGCTAGACGAGTCGGTCACGAGCTGTGTGTAAGCCGAGTGCTCTGCTCTATTCAATTTTTTTTCAAGAGACAACAATGTTTTACTGGTTTTATAGAAAATTACCCAAAGGTAGAGAGTAAATTTTATATATTGACAACAAAACAGCACAAAGAGTGTATTCCCATTGTTAAAAAATGTACAACATACTATTAACATAGAATAGATACTTTACATCATAAGACAGACAGAAACATTAAATGAAGTGCAAAAGTGTGTGCCAATCAGGCCCCGACCTCATCATTTGCTACTACGGCATGCTGCAATGCCGTATTCTAACTAATTACTAAATCAGTGATCAAAATTGTTATTGGGTAATAAATCATTTTATGAATTGGCTGAAATAGTTTACGTATTCCCCTATAGTTTAGTAAACTTTATTATTATCGTAATGTGAAGAGTTAATGACCTGTTAAAAGCATTTAAGATTGATTCGTAATACACGTCCCAAATTTTACGTATATTAATATTATTTTTGCCAAGATGTCGACAATAATATAGAGAGAGTAAAGTTATATATTTGATGCATTTGATTTAAGATTAGGTTCAAAGAAAAATCATAAATTGTCGTGCAATTAAACTACCATTAATATGTACTATGAATAAAATTAACGGTAATAAAGAAAGAATGCATGTATGCTAGGAGTCGTCCCCCGCCAAAAGCATAATATATTTTGTACCTTATGGGAATTACCTAATTTGAGATTGTATAAATAGACCACCAAACGCACATTTACCATTTACTAAAAGAGTATGATGAATTAAATGTGTATCATTTTAATTCTTAACATGTGAGTAGGGATTATCATCTCTCCTCATATGGTCTCATATGAGGTATCGACCATTATGAGGTGGTACATAAAGTCGATATTCTGCATAAAAATACTCTCACTAACTAATTATAGATAGATAGATACAATTTGTTGCACAAAGTTTACAGATCCTAGTCTATGGTATTATACCAGTACAATGTACACGGTCTTATAGCTAATAGCGAATTGAAAAGGGGTAAAGCAGTGCAAGTCAGAAATAGAAAAAATAACATTGTATAAATATAATATGTATAATAAATAAGTATATACTAACTAACTATAAATACTAATACAAAACAAATATGTAAACGAAATACATAGATAGTAACAGTTTCTTCGAATTGATAGACACGTAATCTGTCACAGACTCGTATAGCTACAACCTTATTGTACCTTAGTGGTATTAGCGGTCCGATAAGTTATTATCACTTCTACACTTAATTTGAGATGCGTAACTGAAATTTAATCAAGCTGATTAAATTTTTATTTTGTTTTGATACATTGAATTAAGGCTCTGATTTGATTATAAAGTTCGTAAATACAAAGTTACTCTATAGAGAGTAGGTATAGACCTAATCATGTTGTTTTCATATTTCTCTGCAATACTGGATGAGTAACGGTGAACCATAAAGATTAGTTGTATTTATGTTACCAATATTAATACAATGTCATATTTAAGAAAGTTACCAATTATGTACCATTAATATATGTGCTATCATAATAATGTAGGTATATTACATGACTCTCTTTGCAATAGCAATAAATTTTACACTGAGAAAGTATGTTTCGACTGCTCTTGTGAGTTGGGATCATGTGTAAAATGTAAATGCAGATGCCGCCAAAGGTTATTGCAGTTACCACATGCATACATTCAATGCGTGGGTAAAGTGTAATATTTAAAATACTGTAAAAAATATAATTTAAATAACAATAACCGCTTTGTTTTGTGAGTCTACGTATTATTTCATTCTAACACAACCTTAAATTCATTGCCTGTGAATATCCTGATGATGACCGCAGTGTATGATCTCAACATTATCTCATAATAAGGTCAATCGAACTTCACAAAAATACGTTTTGTTTTCAATGAATCATCTGGGATCCGTCATCTGTCATCCAATATTTATAGAATATTTACCTTTACATCTAACGATAGTGCACTCCTTATATCAATTATCACTAGTTCACAGAGTAAAGCACCTTATCACAGTTTAATGATAATACAAGTTGCACTAACTTGGGGCAGTGCGCACGTGTTTTGTTTCGTATGATCGCTGCGTGAGATCGAGAGGCGTGCGCTTAGGTGACGGAGTCAACAAACAACTGCTCGGCATTGCCGGTTTGTTTTCTCGCAAGGACTTGTCTCATAGATCGTAACTTAGGGCGTAACACTTGTGCAATGCGAAAATTAAGAAATTATACAAAACAGACCGTTTTAACATTACTTTTAATTTTATATAGGCCTTAGAAATAAAGTATGTTGCAGATTATGCCTCTACGTGCGGTGCAGGTGTTGTCCATATGCATTTAGTATAGTGTTAGGTGAGCCAAACGTTCATAGTTTTAATACAAGATTAAACATAAATTAATTAACCGACCAGTACTTATGCCACACGCATTGGTTAGTGTTCGCGATAAGCATGCGTCTATTTTCAGTAAAAATCATTATTTTTGAACTATTTACGTGCAGTACCCACTGTACGTACATGTTCGAAAATATAGATTTTTAACATTATTATTAGATTTTTATTATATACCCATGTAGTATGGTACAAATATATTAATAAAAGATGCAGAACATGAACTTGAAAAGGCATTTTACAAATATTATATACGAATTCTTATATTCAACTATTCAGTTCGATTTAAAGATCGTGGTCTTTCCTAATCGTAAACTTGAGAAAGCTAATAAGTACAAGGGCATGTTGTAGGCGTTCCTTTTCAAAGTAGAAAATGCAAAACTATTTATGTTGGCGATCTAATCACCAGTCGCGGTGGACTGCAAGGCCGTTGCTCTGCAGCCATAAGGCTTTGTGAGCCATAACCAAGTACTTTATCTACTCTACAAAATATTTTATTAAAGGAAGATAACTGCATTTATGCCCTTCTTTTATTTATAAAAAACCTGATGGACACAAAATGTTTAAAAGTATTGTTGATTTCTAAAGATAACTTTAGGATGAATGCTTTACAATTTAGTTTTTAGAATCAAGCAGATTTCTGATTGTTCTTTTTTTTTTACGTGGAACATCCTTTCAGACATAGTAGTAAGTAAGATTTCGGTTAGAATAGTGTATTAGTGTGTTATTGTTTCTTGTACTTATAAATAAATAAATAATGTGGCGAGGTACTTAAATTCCGGTTCTTGCTTAAAGCTCATTTTAGACCCATAAGAGTACCTATCTACTTAGCTAATATAATTGTTATTTAATTATTATAATAGTACAGGAAATGACCTAGTTTTGCATCAGATATGAAGTTGACATGTCTGGTGTGTAATTCATTCTTCTAGGAATGTCATTAAGCAATTCCTTGTCCTCCTATCTACTTGTATCAAATGCGTATAGTATCATTAGTATCAAGTCCTACACAATGAGACGATCTGTAGACACAGATCTTACGTAGGACGTTTTATCGAACGATGATCCGGTGGCCCTACAAACACAAACTTAAGGTTTTCAAAATAGTGCAGTGAACATTTTGATGACACGGGCGACCGTGCTGTGACAACCGAGTAGAGTAAGAGACGAGTGCAGCGAATGCGTAAAACTCTATCTCAATCTCTACCTCGTCCCCCGCCCCTACTTCTACCTCAATGTTGACCCTTTGATCTTCTCGTCAGAATCAACTTTCCGATTCCGGTAGTAGAATCACATATTTATTCATTTCTAAGTATATTTTTTTGTATCGACATAATATGTTTAATCACATGTATAATATACATAGTTATAAGTTATATTTTTCATGTATGACGATTTGTAAGAGCATTAAACAAGCCTATGCAAATAAAGTATTTTTAAATTTTGATGAGACTGAGACTTCGAGAGTACCTACTGTAGTTGAGCTACTAGCTTAATTGTGTGATCATAATGAATGAATAATTTAAGCTGAAAGTTATATACCACGTACCTACTTCCCAACTACTTGTACAATCTTAAAACGCCTAAGTTAGTGGCATTACTTTATTTGGTATTTTGCTTAGTTTGCATATTAGCTCACGATTTTTTTTTCTTTCATTTAACATTCCACTTGATATTATAAAACTATAATGACTCTATATGTACAGTCACGAGCTTTAATTTGGGACCTATTCGATAGAAAAGTAAATCGACAACTTTACTTTTCTAGTGAAAACCGTGCAAAAACGTCAACTTGAGCGAGGGCATACGATCATTACCGATGTTTTCCGTCAGCTCGCCTAACTTGATCCGCCAAATGTAACGCCAATGTAAACTATTTTCTTGACTGACATTGACTCGAGTGACACAACATACCTATGTTCGTAATTAGAAAACCGTAATGATAGCGTTTTGCAAATAGTTTATCGTTTGAAGGGTCGATTATATAAGACATTTATGTCTTAAATTGACATTCAACATTATTGCACTAATGTTTCAACCTTATTGCATTATGAATTTTCTAACGACATTTAACGGAAATAGGTCCCAAATTAAAGCTCGGTGACTGTACTTCCTGCCCAAAGTCCTTTTTGAAGCAAAAAACAATTGATTTTCTATTGTGTCCGCTGCCAGGGCAGGACGAGGTTTTTTAAATGCAAAATTTCAATTCAATTAAATAAACGAATTGACTCCTCATTCATTGATGTTTAGCAGCTTTTAACGTATTTGCTTTGCCGGTGTCAAAATATATCTCCTCAAGATCAAATATTAGTGAAGTGGTAACTTCTGTATGCAGCTTTACTTTATCGCGTTATTTTGTTGACAAAGTGACGTGGTCAATCATCATTACCTTACAGAACATCCAACCACATTTTACCGGTAATCCTTTGATGATTCATTTTTGAAAATATCCTTCCTTCCTCTTTGCGTAAATACGTCTATTTGCTAATAATATTCAATGTACCTATTGCGATTGTGATTCATTTACGTAAATTGATTATGACCGTTCGCGTTACTGTAACTTATTGAGTTGTTTTATTACCTATAGCTATACGGTACGCAGGGTTTAAAACCTTAATGTTATAGAAATAATAGCGAAAAGTTTTCCTCTGTGCTTTGGATTTGTGTGAGTATCTACGTATTTTGCTGAAATCTTTTCAGAAGGACTATACTCGTAACAATTCTGTGAAAAGTTCAATACATAAATGAGTAATCTGGATGACTAATTCACTGTTATAAAATATACCCAGGACTAGGTGAACATGTTTTGAATTTACATAATATACTATCGAATGAATACTATTTTCGGATAGTTTCTGAAACGTGTAACCATGATTCAGCTGGTCTGGTTCTCCTGTTAAGGGTTGTGAAGGTCAGGCGGCAGTCGCTTCATTGTTATTACCAGACTCAGCAAAACAGAATCATGGTCTAAGCGTACCCTGGGCTCCAAAGTGATAGCTTAGGAATGCAACCGGGAATTACACGCTAAGATCAGGGGGTTTTTGGAAAAGTTCTTATAAGTCAATTCTTGAATTATAAATTGTTATACTAACGTCTACTTTATAATAAAGTGCTATTTCCAGTCTACTTACTCTAAGTGAACATAATATCTAGAGGGTCTACGCAAGTGTTTCAAAGCGCGCGTGCCGACACTCCGATCTCATCATTAGATCAATCGCTGTCATCCGGTGGCCGCGGGTGCCATGCGCTGTCTCTTTCCATCCTGTCAATCAACCAATTACACCCCAGGACGAGTTATTGTTAATCGACAATACTCTTTGCTTTTGTTTTTTATTATTGACTGGAGAATTCACTGGCATGCGAATAATAACCAGGAAAACAGCAACATATCAATAAGTCGGCATGTTCCTTTCTGATTTTCTTTTTAATTTTGTGTATGTTTGGCGTCGTTTCATATTCTTCTGATATTGTTGATGCATCATCATCCATCATCTTATTGTGCTATTTCTAGTTGCGTTCAAAGCTGTCGCTTCATGGCGGATATACGAAGTCTGCCTGCTTACAATGAAGCGAACTGCCGTCTGACCTTCGCAATCCTCAAACAAGGGAACCAGGTCATCTAGATTATGGTTACACGTTCAGAATAATTCCTGAAACGTGTAGGTTTTCCTCAAGATGTTTCCACTATAGCTAGTCGGTGAGGGAAAACTGTTAGAAATACGCACAAATATTAGAAAAATACAGAAGCATGCTCGAATTCGAATCTACGACTTCCAATTTAAGATGTGCACGTACTTATAAACTGAGTTACTATCGCTTTCACTTACTTTTGATATTATTGATCCTTGACAAGCACTGTTTTATTTTTCTCCGAAGCTCTATATAAAACAACGAAAAAGAATTACCTACCGTTAAAATTCGTAAATCAAAAGTTGACAACCAACTCCTTCCGTCCTTGTACAAAACTACGGTTTTCTCTCACATGAGGTCAGGAGCCGTTTAGTCACCTTGTACTGAAATTCCGCTACTCAACTAAATTCTGGAGATAAAAGTAAGTACAATAACCCCTTGTAGTTGAGATAGCAACAACACGACAAGAAAGACGGAGCAGATTGTTCACTACTACTACAGCATAATAGAAAGATAGCGCATACTTAGCAGATAAGACCTGAAAGTATTAGATGACGCCTAAAGGAGGCTGAGATCTTTCTCTCAGTCTCCACTTGGCATATAACGACCAGTTATATCTCCTCCGTTAGGTATTATTTACGTAGCATATTGTTTACAATGCCTACCTTTCCTTATATATATACATCTTGCTACCAAAATGCAAAAGTGTAACCAGACTAATCGATCGACCGTCGTTTGAAGGCATCGATCAAATTTGCCGATCGGCTGGTCTTGTAACTTTATTGATCGACGTGACTATCCTATCGATTTATTCCATTGGTCGACGTCGGTCGTTGGGTTTGGTATAAACGATCAATGCGTTGTATCGATAATGTACGTAATTTTTATTTTTTAAATGCATGATGCATTGATTCTTATTTGATTAGTATGACATGGTCAACAATGAGCACAACATTATGAATTTTGAAGTTGTTATTTGGGCGTAGTCACGCGCAAGTAGTTTGCACTTTAAATTGGAATGCATATATAGGTACGTAGATGTGCTCACTCACCAGAACATGATTGGCAGAAGCCAACACCAGACATGACCTTTAGATTGCCAATTGACGTCTCCAACGGCGATTGGCTTATTGATTATTACTATAAACTAAATACCTAACTAGTTTCGGTCTAACTTCGCACTGGGTTATTGCAATTTCATTTCTAATTGCTCTCTCAATGAACATGATTTACAGTGACTGTAGCCAATCAGTACAACCCACTCCAGAATTACCTGTGTTGCCTCTACTGCACTGTAGTTCAAAGATCAATTAGAAGGAACAATATTATTCTGTAGGTACTAAGTCTCGTGTCCTAGTTCTTTCCTATATTTAGACTACCTAAATCCACGATCCAGGATTTGTTAAATCCGGTAATGATAATAAAGCCACGTCTGACCTACACAACCCCTTTACAGTCCCCTGTAAAGGGGACAGACTGACTTAATAATCTTGAACTTCGATAGAGGAACTAAATTCGACTGGATCATGAAGACGGAGGACCACACCCCAGTGGATCACCCAAGAGCTCTGTCTGTAGTATTGTTTGTCTACTATCATGATTGGGCGTACTCGTTCGTATGATAATATCACGTTGGGCAATTACGTGCCGACGATCATGACCTTTATTTGAAACCTCATTTACAACGCCTTGACTCTCTAAAACCATACATAATAGATATAATTTATATACGAAATAGCCAACTTAAACCTCCGTTAGATGTCGTAAGAAATCATCTGGCACCATCATCTAAATGTTCTGGACTCGGCTTATGAGTATCGATTACAAGCACTACTGGGGGTCCCTTTTGAAAGGATGCTATTGCTAACTGCCAGTGCTCTTACAATGCATTATACTTTATGATTGAAACCGGCGTTTTCCGTCCCGACTATAATGCTAATACGAACACCGTGATTATGTGAAAGATATTCTCCTCTAAAAGGTTATATTGTTTTGCATCGTTGGTACCTATATTCGCCAGTAACAAGTTTAAGGCCCAGAAAGAGAAAAGCTTTGCTTTTTTCCGTTTTCAGTTAAAAGTTAAAGACATTTATATCATGATACAAAATGAAAGCATTTTATTAAATAAAATAGAGTAATAAATGAGCTTTTGATATGGGACTGGGTGAGTATCGTCTCGAACTGATAATAATAGTTATCTTCTGATTTACTATAATCAAAAATAACAAGTAAACTATTATTTGAAGTGAAATTGAAAGTAGCTAGACAAAACACACCTGCAATATTTAGAAAAATGATACCTATTGTTGTATTGTGTAATTGTAATTAAAATTGTTCTACTTTTTAACTAACCATAAAAATACGTGACAATTATATATTCTAGGAGATATAGATTTAACTTATTGTATGAGTAGAGACCGTGGGAGAGCCACGCTTCGGCATGAATAGGCCTGCTCGACCGGAGTGATACCACTGTGATGTTTCGATTGCTGCAATGAATGAGAGTACCTGAGGCTCTATCCGGCGGAAAGAGGGATTCAAAGGTTAGCAGCGCACTTATGACTACTCTGGTGTCGCGGGTGTCCATGGGATTGGGTGGCGGCAATTCGCTACTTTCTCACTCACTAATTCTAATGATAGGATAGATACCTTTGTAGGTACAGAATCACCCGTTTTCAAATTACTTTAATAACGCAATAAAGCTTCTTTAAGTAGGCAAAAAATGTTGACGATTATGCGACAGGAGACAGCAATAATGATTCCTGGGTGTCCTTTACAAAATTTCATTTTATCACCGAATTATGCGAGTTTACTCTATGTCGATTATCGGTATTCGGTTACAATAAATAATTATAATTACCACAGTAATAGTAGGGTGGCCTCCTCTAAACACGACAAAGTAAATTAAACACTTGTCATAATCTAATTTTATTTTATGATATAGAACAGACCTAATAATATTTAGATTTTTTTGATATTACTTATCGGAATTTGACAAAAAGTGATAAATACATTTTTACAATACAATTTAAAGTATTTATTAAACGATTGGTTTTTTAATTAAAAGTCCGTACTTTCAAGTACGACTCATTTCGCTGGAAACAGTTACTAAAAATAAATTAGCTACTTATGGTATGGCACGGTCTATAGTTTACGAGATCGGAGTGTGAAATATGATTCATCTGTATCGAAACAGATGTTTTGAATGTTATCGCATGATTTACTATAGTTTTGTTCAAACACATCAAAGTTTAAAAGCAATAGAAGTTGTTATATTTGTATATAAACTAAAATATTTAGTGATATACGTAGTCCGTGTAGGTACGTACGTATCCTAAACTGCTAATGTCCAAAAAAATTATGTGTAGGTAATTGAGATATGATTTACCTACGTCAATTATGAACGATAGTCAGATTGTAGTATCTAAATATTTTTTTATGATATACGTATGAATAAATAAATATGGTAGGTAACTACGAGTGCCTGTACTATATGAATTATTTTTTTATGTAATAGGTGGCAGACGAGCAGACGGAGCACCTGATGGTAAGCAATTGCCGCCGCCAATGGACACCCGCGACACCAGTGGAGTCACAAGTGCGCTGCCAACCTTTTAACCCCCCTTTCCCCCGGAATGGGCCTCCGGTACTCTCACTCACGCAGCGAAACACAGGCACAGCGCTGCTTCACGCCGGTTTTCTGTGACTACTAGTTTTTGTTAATTTCTGGAAGAACTAGATTTAAATAGAATATGTCATCCTCATTCATTCCTGGGATGGGATACTTTTATCTGAAATAAACCGAAGGTTCCACAACAAAATGGCACAGTCGTTACATAACTGAGAAAGTGGAGTATTGTAATTCATCAGTTACATTGACTCTTGCGCATGTGACGTGCATTCATAGCGCTGCGTTTAACGTTCATTGTATTTTAATTTGGCTTACTTGTGCTCCAACTTGATTGATGGTTCGGTGAACTAATTGCTGAACGCATCTGCAATGATAATTCGGTTAGCCACCTCCGGTAGTTTTTGCCGCATTAGCGCTAAATTAACACTAGCAACAAGAACAGCAAATTGTATTCCGTATATCATTAAAATAAATTTGAATTAGTTGAGGCGGTAGAGGATCATTTCATGTTTCATAAGGAAACAAATATTTTAGCCTTAGTCTCATGGAAGATTAGGATTACTTGGTCTGTTATAAATATTTATAAACAGAGATAATCAAAATGTTTGGTGATATGAGGAGCAATCTTTTTTAGTAACGTAATGATGCAATCTTAAATGATTGCAGAAAACGGCATCTGATATAAAATGTTTCCGATAGGATGAATTTTTCATGGTATACTCGATGACATTCTTTCAAAGATCTCAATGTCCAGCTGACCCACCAAAACAAGAAAATTTGACGCTCACAAAACGTTTCTTAATGCCCAATATATATGAGTATTCGTGTAAGAATGTGACAAAGGTTGTTAATTTGTTACAGTTAACAGACATTGTAAACGCGATGTCATCGCGAGGCGAGCTGCCATTAGAGCTGGCTCTGCGGGGACGCAGCTCGTCGATCGCTACCACTCTGCTGCAACACTGCGCGGACGCCGACGCTCGCGGCCCTCGTGGCAGGACGCTGCTGCACCGCGCTGTCGACGCCAGAGATGCCTTCTCCGCCAAATTCTTAGTCGAGAATGGAGCGGATCCCAATCTTACAACAAAGTGAGTCTTGAAATTATTGCTCCGCGGGTATGTAGTCCGTCCATATTAAATGCGCTACTACTAGGCTGCGTAAACGTCATCACTCGCGGCCCATACGTAAGGACGCTTCTTCACCGTCAATCAATCGTAGAGATGCCTTTTCCGCTAAGAGCTATATCATTTTAGGAGAGTGAATCTTAAAATCCGTAAAATGTTACTGAAGCGATAGATTCAAGGATGAATAAAAGCTCATGCTCGACTGCAGCCTATTAACTCAATTCGTAACGAGTAAACAATTTTATTTCAATGACTTTCATATCACATTCCATATAGGATGCATTTTAAGGGGTCATTATTAAGAATATAAAAGTGGCCTCTATCATGATATGATACTAGTTAGGTTATGTATTGATCAATCCTTATTCATATAAAATGTCTATTTTCAAACAAGTGCGTCTGTGTGCGTCTTTCCTTACAGACGCACTTGTTTGAAAATAGCGACATTTTAGTCTGCTTGGGTAATGTAGGATAACAAAGCTGAGGGTAAGTACTCACTAAGATGCGTAGACGTGATCTCACGTACTACCAGCAGTAAAAAGTTATTGTTTCCTTTCCGCTGCATCATTTTGGAGAAAGTTCGGGGCCCGCTTGTCTACCCGTGAAGTTATTATGTCAGAATATCTCATTTGTGTACTTACACAAGATTTTTTAAATGCACTATGGATCAATAAACAACAATATTATTGATGTCATCTAGCCGATTTTTTTATGAGATACTTTCCGTTTACAAATAAAATATTACTAGGGTCCCTAGCCCTCACTTCGTTGCGGGACTCAAGTTTACAAAACTCGCGATTTTTCATACAACATACAAACTTTCAACCCCGATTTTACTCGCTTGGGATGATTTCAATATTTTACATTTGTCTTTCGACTTTTCGATGAAGAACTTTCATACTGAATTTAATTGGAATATCTTCATAAACGGCAAAGTTTCATACTAACTTTGTTCCTCAGTTTTATCCACTTAAGGGTGTTTTTACAAAAAGCCATTCTTCGTACTCCCATACGCTATAAAAGGAATCCCTGTACAACATTTTTTTTAGAATCCCTTACGGTACTTATTCCTTCCCCTATGGTAGGCCATGCGTTAAGAGATCAGTCAGTCAGATTCCGCTTATATAGATTTAGATTAGCGTAATGTATAGCCTACACAGTTATGTCAACTAATAGCGGTTGACGAGAGAACTAGTGACTTAGTGGTAGTAATTCAGATTTAATTATTCCGGATTAATAAAGCTTCCTATGTTAATATAATATCAATGTTTGCGTTGCATAATTTAATTTGACACGTTTTATGCAAGGAAGGCAAACGAGCAAGCGGATCGTCGTTATGTGTTGCCGCCCTTTAAAAAAAGAATGAACTTATTTTAGTTGAAAGTCCAACGAAAATCATGTCAGACGATAATCATCTCTGAAAGATTTTTCAATGGCTGACCTAACAGATTTATCATCTGTATTCGTCCATAGCTAGACGTTGCTTGCATCGTTTACTCACTACTTCCAACAGTCTTCCTATGTTCAGCACCTTAGCGAGTAGCAGTGCGTCCTACATTACGATACTCCAAAGACAGCCGCCTTAGTGCAGGCGTGACGAGATCATTGTCACATTAGCGTGTTGAAACGTCAGGCTATATCAAAGACTAATCATAATTCAGTAAAAGACACATTAGTGATCTCTTGAAGAAAGCTATGAAGAACCATCATGCTAGCCTAACCCGTAACTCCCCGTTAGAGGCCACGTCTCGACAACACATATACCTACACTCCCTCGTATATTGTTATAGTCGAATATATTTCTTCCAATCTTTTATCCCTTACCCCCACATGTTATACGAGAATAGCTCTAGCGAGTATACAGAGCTGACACGCACAAGGCATTAGTCTGAATAATCTATTATTTCCGTTTGCAGAGAGGAAGGCGATACAGCTCTACATCTCATAGCAGCCCTCACCTCAAGTTCCTGTGACGAAGATACGATGGAACAAATGGCAGAAATAGCTGAGCACATGATAGAAAAAGGCGCCGATATAAACAGACAGAATAGGAAAGGATTGTACGTATACTAATTTGCTAGTATCCTCTGAGACTAGATGGTGCAGTCAGCATCATATTACTTTTCTCGTACAAGACGCTGCATCGACATTGTTGCTACAAATGTTGCAATCTTTTCAAATTCTACATAACAGATAATATGCTTTTACAGTACACCCCTCCATCAAGCAGTAATAGCAAGAAATCAAAGGATATTTGACATACTCCTAAAACAGCCGACACTAGACACAAACTTACGGACGGCATCGGACGAGCACCCGCCCCTGTACTACGCGCTTGTCGATGACCGCCGGGCCTCCATATCCTCCAGTGAAACGCTAGTCATGAACGGATCCAATCCCTTCGATACACCAGTAACTAATAAGAACGCATTCTCGGAAGACCCAGTGGAAGGAAAGACTGAGAATATAGTCGAAAGAGGTTTCGCTGCGAAACTACTGGAGAAAGGCTGTCAACCCAATCCAATGTATTCTGGATCTGGGGATAGTCTGCTGCATATTTTAGCACAAGGATGGTTTGAGGTGAGTTAACCAATATGATGAGTTCCTATTTAAAATTAATCATAAAAAATGTCAATAGGTATTTAGGCCCTCTGTCACTCTTGTAAGCATTTTTGAAGGATTTCAGCTGAAGCGGAGTTTCGCATTATAATCATTTACCAAAAATTTCATAGTTGTAGTATTTATTGTTATCATGTCTTCAAATTAGTTACAACCCGCAACTACAGAACCTGTGAATGACAGGCAAGCTCCCTGACATTATCTCACTCTGTGTCACCTTTCTAATTATTGTAAAGAATTTCGAAACTTTACCAAATTAGTTAAATGGAAATGTTTGCCCACAGGATTCAGCAGTATTTCTAGCGTCCAACCTAAACGGAGAGGTGAACCAAACTAACGAAGCTGGGATGACAGTTTTGCATGCGTCGTGCGCGAACGGCCTAGCTCGCCTGACGACCGCGCTTCTAGAGCATGGCGCCCGGCCCAACGTGCAGACCTCGTACGGAGAGCAAGAGGACACCGTATACAGGTAACATGCCACAAATAATCATTCTCTCACAATCATTCTCTCACAACATCTCATACGTTGACCTGATTCCGTACTAAGTAGCTTAAGCACTTGTGTTACAGATATCAGACAACAGAGGAACACAAATATATACTTAAATACATATATTATACCCAGACACCGAACAAACACAAGTGTTCATCGCACGAATGTTTGTCCAGGGTGGGGATCGAACCCACGACCTTTGGCGTAAAAGGCAGGGTCACTACCAATTGCGCCATCCGGTCAGTCCTATAATCATTGCAAAGACTCATTATGAATGAAATGTGACATCGACTGCTACGAGTCTTTGGCTCGAGTCAGTTACTTCCTTTTTAACCTTCTAACGATATTGAGCAGCTGAACTATTATTATATAGGAATATATTAAACCAACCCTCTAAAAATTACCTATTTGGACACCAAAAGTACTAATTGCACATCAAAGTATATAAATATAATAATATATAAATAAATTTTGTTGAAAAAACCACGAGAACAATATAAATACTTATAATCTACTTATATAAAATTTAAGTTTGTTACCTGAACTAGGAATATCCTGTATCTCAGGCAAAAACGAAGGTAAGAAAAGAACAATATGAGCTTATCAATTTTAACAATAAACATTAAATTAACTTAATCCAAATTTACCTAATCTAGTGCCCATGTAAATAATGAAAACCTAAAAATAAATAAACCTGACAATGATTCAAGATTAACCCAGTTAACAATTTGATGACTCTGAAAATTTCCATGACACACATACCTTCACACTTAAAAACGTTTATCTAGCAATACTAAAGAAACACCTTACAAGTCTATGATTACATAATAAAATAAAATTAGTAGTTATGTACTGAACACAATTAAAAAATATAAGCTATTTATAGTAAGTGTAAGTAGGTACACTAACTAAATAATGGCGATATTAGGCGCCTCCGTAATCAATCAATCGAATATATCGATTTTCGGCATGTTTCTGGCAGGGCAGTCAATGTCACCAGTTTTATGATTGGACTGTTTTTTGTAGTGCAGACAAGTGGCACATTTTGGTGGCTCGGCCTTCTTTGGGTAATCCTTCATGTCGTGTCCATCTTCTCCACAGTGACCGCAGATGGTTTTCTCACCACGACACGTTTTAGCGGTGTGCGCGTACTGATGGCACTTGTAACATCTGTTTACAAGCGTGAAGTCTCTTACAGGGCACGACGACTCAATTAACAAAGACTCTGTCATTTATAATTAGGGCTTTACGTATCTCTGCAGAGACCTCAATCACGTAGTTACATGTTTCAGCGTTTTTCTTACCCGACTTGTGGCTTAGTTTAATGGAGGACATAAATCTTCTGCTATCATGCTCTTCAACTTTTCGGCAAAATTTTGCTGAAATATGCAGTTGAAGACCTCGGTTTCCAGCATTGAGTTGGGAACTCCGACCACGATGATTCTGGGCCTACGTTTATGAGGCTCATCTACGGTAAGCCCAGATGTAGTCAGCTGCTCAGATTTTTTCAGCTTCTCTATGTCCTTAGAGTCCGTGTTGATTATCACGCTTCAATTCTTCATGGCGGATTATTTTTTGAACAAGGCTTTTCGTCTCCTTAGCTGGATATATAGCTACTGAGCTTATATTAGTCGGATGTACCAATTTTGTTTCGCTTTTCTCTAACACGTCGGCAAAGGAGGCAATCCCTGGGGCTTGATTTGAGGATACTGTAATAACTTCACGTAAGTTTTGTAGCTGTTGAGAGAGGTCTTGGTTGTCTCTGAACGTATGGAGATGCTTATGATACTCTATGGCTTTGGACTTGAGCGACTGGTACTGCACGACTAATTGAGAAGTTCTCAGACTTACATTGCGGCACAGATGATCGATTCTCAATTTCTGGTCGGAGTTCAGTTTGCCTTCACATGAGATCACGCATACCTCATTTAGACACTTCTCGATCTTATTTATCCAACCCTGGAGCTCTGGCGTACTAACAACTGTAGGAGTATCATCCTGGTAGTTCTGCTGTTGGGGAATCTGGACTTGCGCTCGCGGCGAGGGTAGGGTCGCAGGGGTAGAAGGAGGGCTTCGGAGTGTTTTCGTTCTTATTAAATGGACTTCCGTCCATTTGTAATTAGTGTTAAAACACTACAAATGCCACATCACAAAAGTAATTGTCACTGTTTACGCGCCATCTACCGCATACGCAGCGTACCGGCACCGTACCGGGCTATCGACCGCCCGGGATGGATCACCGGGGTTCGCCGAGTAGCCGCCAGAGGGATCTGACGGAAGACTATATAAGCCCAAGAAGACCTCCATTTCCTCCTCTTTTCTTCACCGATCACTCATCCTTTGTAAATCTTATAGAACAATAAAAAGTTGTAAATTTTATAATTATAATCAATTCATTTATTGTACAACGCATTCATTGAAGAACCCAAGAGGAATTAGAAAGTAGCTAGAACCCTATCAAGCAGCTATCAAAGGAAATACTCGTAGCCAACAGTCACTGTTGCTCAAAACACCGTGTGACCTAGAAAGTCTCTTCCGCTGACTAGGACTAGACAATTACTGCGTATTGTTTATTGCAAAAATCAACAGATTTCACGTCTATTCGCATTGGCGATCTACGAAGAATTTGAATTTTATGATATAATTTTCATGTACAATTAGTATTTTTTGGGGTGCAAATAAGTTAGGTTAGGTCATGATAGATAGCCCTAAATATCTTGTTGGTTGTCCTAATAAAATAAATAAATTGTTCCAGACAAACGCCCCTCCACCTGGCTGTGTTGAACAACCACGAGAGCGCGGTGCTCGCCATCCTCGAATACAAGAAGCAGGTGGAGAAGGGAGACTTCCCCGCCGCGGACCGCACCAACGCCAGCCTGGTGCCCAACCTCAACCTGAAGAACTCGGAGGGAGACACGCCTGTCAGCCTAGCGCTTACTGAAGGTAAGATCCTTTTCTTCCTTCCTTTTCTTTTCCCTCTCTTTTTTCTCCATCTTTTTTCTCCCTTTTCTGCCTACTTCTTTTCTGTCTCCCTCTTCGTTCTCCACCTTCTTTCTCCTTCTCCTTTCTCCTTCTCCTTTCTCCCTCTCCTTTCTCCCTCTTCTTGCTTACTCTTCTTTCTCCCTTGTCTTTCTCCCACATGTTTCACCTATTTCTTTCTTCCTCTTCCTCTTCACCTTCCTCTTCGCCTTCCTCTTCGTCTTTCTTCCACTTATAGTTTGAGATTTTATGATTGAATTTCAAACCACCCTAACCACATCAAAGAGTTTAAACGTTATGAAGGGTTATTTACGAAACATATAATTAATAGATTCTGGTTAAACACCATGGGAGAAATAATGCTCAATAATGATCAGACCCAACAGGAGTGATACCCCGGCCTCAGAGAAAACCGGCGCCTGTGCTGTGTGTCACCGAGTAAGTGACGGTATCCCAATTCGGAGGAAGGGAAAAAAGTCGACAGCGCCCTTCGTGCCTCCACGAACTTCACTCCACTTTGGTGTCGAAGCGGAGGCAAACGAACAAGCGAGCCACCTGGCGGTAAGCAATCACCACCGCTGATAGACATCTACTACACTAAAAGGTTTCATTTGCAAGTTTTAAAATTTTGAAACGTAAAGATTTAAAAACGTTTGGCTCATATTAAAGGTGTTAGTTATTTATTGTTTGTTTCTAACGTGCAGCTCACAAGAATCTAGTGGCGCCACTGATCGAAGGCGGCGCAGACCCGAATATCCGCAACGGGAAGGGCTTCACGCTCCTGCACCAGGCTATAGTGGAGGAGGACTCGCGGACGGCAATCTACCTGCTGGACCACGGGGCGGATATGGACGCGCTGTGAGTGTACTACTATTTGGTTGCATATGACCACTGTGTAGCAGGAGACATACTGAGGAGCGCAGCATCGATTACCTTATAAACGAAGCAAAAATAAGAATTCAGGGTTTACAAGCGTTGTAAAGTCGGGGTTCTGTGTACATGACAACCCTGCTAAAGAATTCTAAGGGAGGCTAAAGGATCATGCCGGCTAGATAGAGACGAGCCCTACTAGTAGGACAATAAGCCTATTGTCCTACTAGTAGGGATAGTAAAAATAGTGACAACTAGCCAGTTGCCACTATTTTTATTAATTGATAGAACGGTTCATTACGATTATATTACGACATAAAAAATATGAAATATATTGAAGCACCTTTCCTAATAAATTTGAAATTATATTTTCGCTATACAGCCATAAAAGCCGTTCGCCATGATGGTCTATTAATTATCTGTACCGTGACGTCACTGTTATTGTAAGCAATACGCGTGACTGTCTAAAAATTATCAAGGCATATAAATGACAGATCATGAATAACCTGAAACTGGCGTTTGACGTAATGTTATTTACTATTTACTAATAATGGTGTCGTAAAACCATGACGGACAGTGTTTTCAATCAAGAGAAAAAAAGTAAAAATATAACGGGTTTAAGTTTAATTTTAACAGCAATCCTTTATCAATATTTATTGAATTTCGGACCCTTGTACGGAATAATATTTAAATTAAAAGTTATTTATATAAATGGTGACATGAGGCAACTTGCCTATTGATGGTAAGGAGTCGATACTGAAGTGCGCCAGCCCAAAGATGGCAGGAGTATGGAATACTCCATCGGGTCGAACTTAAGTGTAAGCGATAAACTGGCGTGAAACTGTCTCGCTTTATGAAGCTCACCCAGTTTTTTTGAAGCAATTTTAGCTTTGTCTTCCAAAATAACCGTGAAACTGGACATCGCTGGAACCAGAATCGCGTTACACGACGTCATTTAGATATCGAAGCTTCATGAAAATGTGGCCATGATATATTTTTCTAATATTCCTATAATAAATATAAATATGGAGAGGGCTATGCTCGGAGTCTCCCTGCATAATCGTATCAGAAATGATGAGATCCGCAGGAGAACTAACACAGACATAGCCCAAAGGATTGCATGCCTCAAGTGGCAATGGGCAGGGCACATAGCGAGGAGAACAGACGGCCGGTGGGGCGGAAAGGTCCTCGAGTGGAGGCCACGTACAGGAAGTCGCAGCCGTGGCTGGCCTCCCACAAGGTGGACTGACGATCTGGTGAAGATCGCGGGAATCCATTGGATGCGGGCGGCACAGGACCGATCTGTGTGGAGAACATTAGGGGAGTCCTATGTCTAGCAGTGGACGTCTATTGGCTGAAATGATGAAATATAAATCTCGCAAGTGCTATAGTTTTTCTTATTTTTCGTTGAACTTAATCATAAAGTATTTTTTGTCAAGGACCGAAGCTGGCGAGACGCCCCTGCAGCTGGCCATCCACTGCCGCCTCGGGCTGGTGGTGGAGGCGCTGTGCGTGCGCGGCGTGGACATGAGCAAGCTCGACGCGAACGGAGTGCCGCCGCTGTGGGCCGCCCTCGACTCTGGCCAGGAGGAAGTCGCCAGCGTAAGATTTTACAATTTCATTTATTTTTTTATAAAAAAAGAAGAAGAAAGAAAAACATTTATTTTTACAGATATCACAACACAGGGCATACAGCAGTTGTAAATACAATTGTGCACAAATAGAAAACAAAACAGAAAACAATCAAAAATACATACATATAAGTAAAAACAAAAAAAAAACAAAAATTAATTATTTTTGTTATATTGTATTTAATTCAGGATACATTACTATATTTAATTCAGGTTCATTAGTCACGGAGAATTTACAATATAAACAAAGGCCAGAAATACAACTAAATAAAAATAGAAATGATAATTAGGGCGGCGGTAATCGCTTACCATCAGGTGATCCGTCTGCTCGTCTGCCACCTATCACATAAAAAAGCACATCATATAATATCAATATAAATAGCCCAAATTTACAGTTTCTGAGTCAATAAAAGAATTAGTGGTAGTAGTAGTAGTTTCCTAGTTTAGCTTGTGATATTCAAAGTAGATCAAACCAGAATATTTTAAACATTAGTTTGTGGTCTGTTGACATTGTCAATGAAGGTCCTCTTGGTACTTTTTCATTCAAGCTTCGATTGTTCTTGCGCAAATGGTCAGAATAATCAATACCGACGCGGCTCAGCACTAGCGAAAGCGATATTTTGTGAAACGTCTCTGTTTGTATGGAGTCACGTTTTGGAGCTCTTAGTTCGCCACTTCGGTGTTCTTATGTATCCTCGATATTGCCTCCTATAACTTCTGTATAGTCGTCTCTCTTTTATGTTTTATCTGTGGTTTTTTGTCTATGATTATCTATGTAATTAAAAAAGTAAAGTATTAATTGATATTGTTAACTATTCGAGTATAATTTCTTCTCTCTAAAAAACAGAAAAACCCAAGTAGATGATAATATTGAACATTACCTTTTTTCTTTTAGATACTGGTCAGGAATGGAGCAGACGCTGACTGCTGGGGCCCAGGACCCGACGGCTGTCTTCAAACACTACTTCATAAGTGAGCCTCCCAACTTAACTACCTACTCCTTATTGCTAAAGCTTTCTTCTAAAACCTAAGTGTTGGGTGAATTTTTTTTTTTCACCAAGAGTATGTTTGTTTTCAATTATTTTGTTATCTTGACGACCCAATTGGAACAGTGGTAGTGAACGCTGCCTCTGATACAAGGGTTGCGGGTTCGATCCTCGCACAGTACAAACATTTGTGTGCATGAATATGTTTGTATTGGTCTGGGTGTTGTGTACTATGCATTATAAGTATGTATTTACAAAAGAAAAGTATTATATGTATACACGAAGACTTTTAATCGGTGATCAGGACCTACTGATTCCGACTAGGTGGATGATGGCCATTGAGTAATAGTAGTTACATGTTTTCTTTTTGTTTAGGTTTTATTTTAAATGTTATTAGATATCTAAATTTAATTGGAATGTATGGTCTTCCTACATTTTTATGAAGTGAAGAAGACACGTCATCAATCATTATTGATAGATGCCTACTTCAGAACATTTTATCTTTCTGAATCATGTACACGTGTCATAATAAGATAAAGTAGATAATTAGTAAAAGTCGTCATTTATTTGAAGTGTCTTACAAATAACAACAATAACATGAAGTTTAAACATAATTCAATAGTTGCTCGAAATGATCGCCGTTTCGTTGCAAACACAGTTCTGCCCGTCGTCTATGATTATTTTTAAGTCGGCTAAGGGTAAAATGATTGGCTCTTATGGCGTCGAATGCTTGAATAATCTTATGGCGTAGTTCTTGTACCGTGTCTGACTCTTGTTCGTAAACAATCCTTTTAACAACAACATCCCTTGTTTAAATTATTACGATCAAGATGTGTAGAAAGCTATTTTAATTTTCTTTAATTTGTTTTATTTGACGTTGTCTGCCATTTGACAGTTTTCTACCAATAACATGAAAAACTTTAAATCTCTAAGGTTTTATATCATCACTGTACCTGTACTTATGAAGAGGTTTTATTTGTAACAAGGAGGAGTAGGGTGACCATATTCATAGTTATTAACTTAAAGTCCCAGACAAGAAAAAAAAAAATGGAACGCTGACATGTAACTACTATTACTATAGCAATGGCCATCATCCACCTAGTCGGAATCAGTAGGTCCTGATCACCGATTAAAAGTCTTCGTGTATATTTGTAATCCGACTGTTGATTCTGATATCCGTAACACAGGTGATTGAGCTACCTCGGTTATCTCGGAGTCAGATCAATGTATGTGATGTTGTGAAATATTATTATTATTATTATAATTTTAAGAAAAAAAAACAAAATTATGTATGTTATGTCAAGTGGCCCAAATAAGGAAGCCGCTCATTTCACTTGCACCGATAGTATCGCCACGTCTGGGCTGTAATTTACGAGTGTTCCGCACTTCGTATGCGGCCCAGACACTCAGTTCTAATACCTACGTGAGAGGAATGGCGTCGCTTGCAATGTTGATGTCATTTTCGGGGAACTAACACGCTGGTATGAATACGAAATGTGTTGATGCAAGTGTATGCAACTTCTGTGTTGCATTTTTAGAGTGAGGTGTAAATAACAGTTTTGTCTACCAAAAGTTTTTTAACCATGGTCATTATGTTGATTGCAAATCCTTTTACAATCGGACTTAGATATTGAAACAACTGTCATGTCAGGTTTAGTTTGAAATAATATTAGTGACTTACTTTTTCACGTAATCCGATATTTTTTTTTTGTAAAATAATATTACGCAGATATTAGGAATAGATTTAATGAGGAGTTTTCCAATGACATTAGTCAGTCCATTTCTCTAAAGTGATAACAGATGGCGCTTCCCGTATCTGTATAAAAATTACAGCGAAACAAAATCAGAACTCAAAACTCAGAAGTGTTTATTGCTTTCATGAATGTTACAAAACAGGTGGTATAGAAATATTACAGTACATCATGTTACCCTCTTGAGTATAGTTGACACACATTTGTACATTTATAAGTATAATTTTCTATGGTGCAATGGACAGTTAAGTAGTATTAGTGATGTCCCTGTTTATTTTTAAAATTAAATTTATTAGATATTAGAAAATACATATCTTCAGTGATAATTAATTCTTTTAAGTCATTACCATTATTCAGTTTTTATTATTAACATATAGTGAATTTGAGACAGTTATTATGTAAAAAAATTATCATCAAAATATTGGGTCAGACTATAATAGCTTTTTAAGCAGATTTTTATTATGTTTTTTATAAATGTCTTGGATTCTTGTATCATTAGGTAGGTTATTGTGTATTTTAATGCAGTTACGTATGGGCTAGTGCTGTGTAGGCTTAGGCGGCTTTTAGGTAGCTTATACTTGTTTTTATTGTTTGCGCGTAAGTCACATAATCTAGAACATAATGAAGCGTCAAAAATATTAGGATTCCTTTTTATGAATTTATAATCATTAGCTGTTTCGTTCTTCAAAGTGTTATTTTGACGTATCAAGTTTTTTTTTTACATTATAGCGGACTAACGAGCACGGCACACCTGATGGAAAGTGATCACCGCCGCCCATGGATGAGCTGGTTCCACAGTTTTACTGTGCGTGGTAGGAAATGACGTGAGAAACGCACTGTAGTCGATATAAATCCATCCAGGTGATGTGGATGGAATTTGGCGTTCTGACGTGTTGTGCGGTGGTGAAAAATTGCAGCTGGAATAAGGCCGAACAGCTTCTCGGAACATTCCCCATTGTTAATGCGATAGAAGATGCACAGTGATGCTACATATCTACGCAATGCCCTCTGTCATCCTCTGATCAAGTGTGGCATCTAGCTGATTTTTCTCAAGTCATTATTTTATCATCACTGGCAACACACACGCATTAAAGACTTTCGTCGTGGCAGGCCCCCCATAAGGTGGACCGACGATCTGGTGAAGGTCACGGACGGCGCAGGACCGATCTGTGTGGAGAATATTGGGGCAGGCCTATGTCCAGCAGTAGACGTTTATTGGCTGAAATGATGATGATGATTATTTTGTAGATGGATCTCAGTCCTAGAATACACCTGTAAGGAGTCCGTTTCTACACAGTGGGTCAGTGGTGGCGGTAGGGCTGATCTTACTATATCGCCAATGGTTTCCCAACTTGCCAGAGTGGGCAGTTGAGGATGTTCTCGCAGACAGCACTATGGTCGGGGTGACTCCACGAATTTACGCACGAACGTTGCGCCTTGGAAGGCTGAAACAATGCCGCTAATTCGGGGCTCGCTATGGGTACTGTGAAACAAGAGAGTCCACTAATGATGTATATTTAGATAGATAGATAGATAGATATTCTTTATTGCACAAAAATAAAATACAAGCATGATAAAACAGTAACAGACAGTACAATAAGGCGGTCTTATCGCTTGTAGCGATTTCTTCCAGACAACCTTTGGGTAGAGGAAAGAAATATCGTATTCGTAATAATAAGGGAAGGCAGTGCAAAGTAGTTTAACAAATGAAATTGAGAATTGCAGAATTATACATTATTTTATAAGACACATCGGTTTTATATAGTCGACAGACAAAGTTACACAGACGTCACCAAAGTATATACACGAAGACTTTTAATCGGTGATCAGGACCTACTGATTCCGACTAGGTGGATGATGGCCATTGCTATAGTAATAGTAGTTACATGTCAGCGTTCCATTTTTTTTTCTTGTCTGGGACTTTAAGTTAATAACTATGAATATGGTCATCCTACTCCTCCTTGCTACAAATAAAACCCCTTTATAAGTACAGGTACAGTGATGATAACAAACCTCATTAGAGATTTAAAGTTTTTCATGTTATTGGTAGAAAACTGTCAAATGGCAGACAACGTCAAATAAAACAAATTTAAGAAAATTAAAATAGCTTTCTACACTTCATAAAAATGTAGGAAGACCATACATTCCAATTAAATTTAGATATCTAATAAAATTTAAAATAAAATCTAAACAAAAAGAAAACATGTAACTACTATTACTATAGCAATGGCCATCATCCACCTAGTCGGAATCAGTAGGTCCTGATCACCGATTAAAAGTCTTCGTGTATATAGGTACTTATAGCTAGACATACACCACACACCTAGCGGATTTTCATTCACCTTTCTTACGATTTGCGCGCCATAACAGTGAACCATTTGTATCCCACAGAGCGATAGACGAGAACAAAGAGGCGCTAGCGACGTTCCTGATCCGCGCGGGGTGTGACGTAGAGTCCGCGCGCGCGGCCGGCCCGGGCGGCTCCGGCGCCGACGTAGTGGCCGATGCGCACTCGCCGCTGCACCTCTGCTGCACCTGGGGACTCACTGACGTCATACAGGTGAGTGTCTACTGGAAGTCAAATCTTACAGAGCGATATAGTCCGATCACGATCATTTGGCACTCGGCAAAAGTGGGAACTAATGAAAAACAGATTAAAACTATCATCGAATTTCACCAGTGTAGCCAGACTTTCCTCCAAATATTTCTACTATTTTAACGAAACATTTTTAACCGACTTCAAAAAAAAGGAGGAGGTTCTCAATTCGACATGTATATTTTTAATTTAATATTTAAAAATCATTCACGAATTTAAAAAAGTCAAAATATGTATAATTCTCCGTTTTTCATTTAATTAATACGTTAACCTGATTCCGTACTAAGTAGCATAAGCACTTGTGTTACGGATATCAGGCAACAGAGGAACACAAATATATACTTAAATACATATATTACACCCAGACTCTGAACAAACACAAGTGTTCATCACACGAATGTTTGTCCAGGGTGGGGATCGAACCCACGACCTTTGGCGCAAGAGGCAGGGTTACTACCAATTGCGCCATCCGGTCAGTCATTTAAGCCAAGTTGTATCTAGCTTGGGCGCTTCACAAACGTCTAAAGGCAATGCTGGATTTTTATGGACCAGTGGCACCTTTTTTGTTTACTGTTATACCGAACGATTATATTTTTAAAAAATTCCTATTTCCTATGTTCCAATTTAGTTTCCCAATCCAATTTAATATGTCGATGACTCATTTCGGATTCGGAAAAGAAACTCAAATCATTGTTCTATCTAATCGTGGGAGAGGCTCGCTTCGGCATGAATGTGCCAGCTCGCCCGGAGTGATGCCACGGCCTCACAGAAAACCGGCGTGAAGCAGCTGTGCTGTGTTTCGCTCCGTGAGTGAGGGTACCGGAGGCCCGATCCGGGGGAAAGGGGGGTTTTAAAGGTTAGCAGCGCACTTGTGACTTGTCTATGGGCGGCAGCAATCGCTTACCATCAGGCGATCCGTCTGTTCGTCTGACACCTAGCACATAAAAAAAAGAAAAATCTAAAACTCGCTGAGCCACTTAAAACTTTACAGCAGTATAAATTAAAGTAAAAGATTCTAACATTTTGTATTATTTGCAGACGCTTCTCGAACACGGCGCGAACATAAACTCGAAGGACTCGGAAGGCAAGACGCCGCTGCACATAGCCATAGAGAACCAACACTCCGCCATCATCTCGCTGCTCCTGTCGCAGCCGGGCATAGACCTGTCCGCCAGGGACAATAGAGGCGTGTCGCCCTTCGCGGCCGCGTTGACGGCGAGGAACAACAAGGCGGCTCAGGCGATATTGGAGAAGAATCCATCTGCTGCTGAACAGGTTAGCTTATTGAGGATTAAAGATATGGACGTTTGACAAAATTAAGTAAAAAGAGACAGACCACCACACGTTGAGTTACTACAACCTGTCAGAGGGGTGTCATTGCCTCAGCGTTAAAGGTTAGGTTCAACTAGGCTAACCTGTACACCAGACGGTGTATATTTTTCTAAAGACGGTTAATTTCTTAGTTCTTATCCGGTTCGAAGGACCATTTTTTACACAAAAAAGAATCACTTAATAGCTTTTACCCCATCATTATTTATTTATTTGTACAATGTCAACAGATCTTTAAATGTAATGGTAAGTAATCTTACGTCTCCGCGTATCATTCCTAATGAGGGTTTTCGCGTGTGAAAAATCCGCTAGATACACTATAGGAGTGAGGTCCATATACAATGTGATTGGTTATTTTCAAACGTGATCTGTCAAAATGACAATTTGACAAACTAAACAACCAATGCGGTTGATGTTGGATCTGAGGCCAACAGTACGCCATCTAGCGGATTTTTCACACGCGAAAACCTTCATTGCATCAAATGTCCAACGCTTCGGATATCTGGGTAGGCATGGACCATGATCCGTGATTTGGTAAGTCTGGTAATTGCAATGACGCAACTGCCGACCAACTTTCTCAATAGTTAGCACAAATAATCCTACACCTTCATCAAGTGTCCTTTACCAAAGGTTGCCTGGAAGAGATCGCTCATAGTGATAAGGCCGCCTTCGTTGTACATATCCTGTAATATCTAGTTTTAAGTTTTCATACTTTATTTTGAGTGCAATAAAAGTATATTCATTCATTCAAAGAATCCTTCCGCTTTCTATTCTTACCGGTCAAAGTGCATATTATTATGTAAACTGTTTCTTTTTTAAAGTCTGTGTCATGCACAATGCAAAGAAATAGAGAAGTAGTTGAATATCTATTTTTATAACATTTCTTTTTGTTTTTCTTATACAGGTGGACAAGAAAGGGCGCAACTTTCTCCACGTGGCGATCCAGAACTGCGACATGGAGAGCGTGATGTTCCTGCTGTCGGTGGAGGTGGATGTCAACTCGCGCGTGCAGGACGCGACGCTAGCGCCGCCGCTGCACCTGGCGGCCGCAGGCGGCAACGAGGTCTTGCTCAGGAGTTTGCTACTAGCCGGAGCCAGGCCGAACGATAGAGATGCCCACAAGTAAGGACTTATCTAACTAATGATGATGAGCGTAATGTTCCTGGTGTTGGTGGAGGTGGACGTAAACTCGCACGTGCAGGACGCAACACTAACCCCACAGGTGTAGCCTAGCGGTTTTCGGGAAAAAAAGGTCCTTCTGAAGAGCTTGCTTCTAGCCGGAACCGGGTCGTACGATAGGGACTCCCACAAGTAAGAACTTCGTTACTATGATTGTGAGGAGTGTAGTGTTCCTGATGTTACTGAAACAGAAATCTGCTATTTTATACATAATAGAATATCCACCCGGCCATAATGTATGGAAACGCAGATTTTATTTTCGCTTATTTTATTGATCGGTATGGACTTTATTCACGATATCTATTATGTTTGTATTGGTGTAGGTGTTTCTATGCACTCTGGTCCGACTACCTCGCAAGACGGGAAAATATTCCCCTCTTGCGGAGGCCTCAGCGGGCGATAGCGCTGCGGGCCGCTCGAGCCTACCGAACGGTAGGTTTCGACGCCGCCTGTGTGCTCGCTGAGACCCCCCCCATGGGAGTCAGAAGCTGTGGTGCTGTCCGCCGTCTATATGTATACGGTGGACAGGAGGGCAGAAGGAAACCGCTTCTGCCCCGTCGAGCGGGAGGCCGTAAGGAAGGAGGCACGGAAGTGCCTCCTGAGGCGATGGTCCGAGAACCTCGGCCTTGCCCCTTACGGCCGGAGAACTCTCGACGCGCTCGCCCCGGTCCTAGACCATTGGCTTGAGCGTCACCACGGTTCCATCTCCTTCCGTATGGTGCAGATAATGACCGGACATGGGTGCTTCGGTTATTATCTGCACAAAATACAACGGGAGGAGGCGCCTTCCTGCCATGAGTGCGGCGCTGCGGAGGACACGGCACACCACACCCTTGCGGAGTGTGTGCCGTGGGACCCGCAGCGTCAGGCGCTGGTAGCGGCGGTCGGCCAGGACCTCTCCCTCCTAGTATAACGAGATCTATACTAGCGAGCGATGGGGCCTGGAAGGCCTTCGCTGCCTTCTGCGAGCACGTCATGGTAGCGAAGGAGGCGGCGGAGCGCGAGCGAGAGCGAGATCCCTTCGTAAGCGCGCTCCGAAGGGTGAGGAGGGGGAGGTACAGGGCCCGCTGGTGCGTGGTACGGGGGCACCAGCACCAGCATTGCACAGGCTCCCTTTGCTGCCCGATAGGGACGGCTCAGTTCTCCCGGCTGTCCCTATCCCCTCTCCCGGCACGTCCGCGGGAGGAACCGCCTAGTCCGCCGTATAGGCGGTCATCCGCCCGGGGAATATCGGGGAGGGAGGCTTTGGCTGTATCACCATGATACTCCCCTATATGGGCGATGAGGGAGAACCGCAGGGGGTTTAGTGGGTATGCCTTTGCCTGGCTTCTCCTTGGGAGAAGCCCCCCTCCAAATTAGAGCCCCATATAACCCGGCCGCCCCCCGGTGATCTGGTATGCATAAGGTAGTCGGCTCATCTCTTGAGCCGGCGGCATTCCCCCTGCGAAACCAAAAAAAAGGTGTTTCTATGCATCATAAGTATGAATTTAAGTATGAATTTTTACAAAATAACATTATTATATGTATACATTTGTAATTGGTTCTGATATCCTTAACACAGGTGTTTGAGTTAGTCAGATAAATGTATGTGATGTTGTGAAATATTCATTATAATAAAAACGATAAACAATGTCGATGTACATAGATGTATATTACATCTATCTTCTATCATTCTCTCTCTCTCTTTCTCGGTGTGTAGTGTGTACAAGTAGGTGATGTGTTGCAGACGCACCGCCCTGCACGTAGCCGCGGGCGCGGGGCACGCGGTGATCATCTCCGCGCTCGCGAGCGGCGGGGCCGAGTGCGGCGCCGTCGACGCCGCCGGCGACACCGCGCTGCACGTGGCGGCGCGCGACGGCCACGCGCCCGCCGCGCGCGCGCTGCTGGCCGAGACAGACATCGACGCCGCCGCTACCAACCTCAAAGGTCGGTCACTACACACTGCACGCGCTGTAGGCGACACCGCGCTGCACGTGGCGGCGCGCGACGGCCACGCGCCCGCCGCGCGCGCGCTGCTGGCCGAGACAGACATCGACGCCGCCGCTACCAACCTCAAAGGTCGGTCACTACACACTGCACGCGCTGTAGGCGACACCGCGCTGCACGTGGCGGCGCGCGACGGCCACGCGCCCGCCGCGCGCGCGCTGCTCGGCCGAGAGAGACATCGACGCCGCCGCTACCAACCTCAAAGGTCGGTCACTACACACTGCACGCGCTGTAGGCGACACCGCGCTGCACGTGGCGGCGCGCGACGGCCACGCGCCCGCCGCGCGCGCGCTGCTGGCCGAGACAGACATCGACGCCGCCGCTACCAACCTCAAAGGTCGGTCACTACACACTGCACGCGCTGTAGGCGACACCGCGCTGCACGTGGCGGCGCGCGACGGCCACGCGCCCGCCGCGCGCGCGCTGCTGGCCGAGACAGACATCGACGCCGCCGCTACCAACCTCAAAGGTCGTTCACTACACACTGCACGCGCTGTAGGCGACACCGCGCTGCACGTGGCGGCGCGCGACGGCCACGCGCCCGCCGCGCGCGCGCTGCTGGCCGAGACAGACATCGACGCCGCCGCTACCAACCTCAAAGGTCGGTCACTACACACTGCACGCGCTGTAGGCGACACCGCGCTGCACGTGGCGGCGCGCGACGGCCACGCGCCCGCCGCGCGCGCGCTGCTCGCCGAGACAGACATCGACGCCGCCGCTACCAACCTCAAAGGTCGGTCACAACACACTGCAGTGCTGATTTTCAGGCTGAGCCTTGGGCGACGATAGTGCACACTAAAAATTGGACATGAATTTAATGGTATTTACTTACTACTCTGGCTCACCGATCCATAATCAGCCTTGACCTCAGAGGTCAATGTTCACAATTTCATTGGGTCATGTGTCAATTTGTCGGGCACTTTTAGTGGCTGGAAGTCCGCGGCAATGGACAACATTTCATATTTTTAACATGTCCATATTGTTTTTTTATATGAAAGTAGACATAAAATGAACAGACCCATATTTTTTCTTTTTTCAAAATTTGTCCATTTTCATGCATAAAATAATTATTGAAATTCTTTTTATTCTAAATAGACGTAAGCGCCAAATGACGTCATCGGACGGCTGAAAACAGCGATATTCCTTTGCTTATCATTGTTTTAATAATTAAAAGGTACTACTGTCAAAGGTAAATAATACTAGTGTCAACATTGTCAACGTCATTCATACATTCAACGTTGACAAGTTGTTTTTTTTTTGACAGTTACATGTCATGAGTTTGGCATTACGTAAATTTAAAACTATAATGTGCTAAGCAAAGAAATATTTTACATTCTGCCGTCCGATGACGTCATCTTACGTTTTTTAGTTTTTAATTTTTTTCTCAGTAAATAAGCAATATAAAAAATGAATAAATATATATTCGAGCAGCGGAAAAGTAAACAAAGAATTGGTATTTTTTGTTTCAGAGCTTAGCAATTTTGAAATGTTGTCCATTGTTGTTGCCGATCGTATATTTCAACTAACCTGCATTGATTAAAAAACTACCCAGACCTGTCAATAAAAATTGGCAAGGCGATCAGTACGGTTGAACTGATTTTATTGTTTGTGTACGATATATTTATGGTACAATGTTTTTACCAACAGGCCGGAACCCTCTTCACGAACTGTGTTGGTGCAAAAAAGACAACGCAGCAACTATATGCGAAACATTTTTAGAATTCATGCCGGACTACCCCATCAATAGGACAGATTTACAGGTATTTATTATGTTCATATAATATAATCTTAAATAAATATTAAATTTTTGATGTTTAAACCCAATCTACCTTATTATAAATCGCGATCTAAAGTTATTACCGTATGTATTTACGCTCATGTCATCCCATTCCAACGCGCAATGTCAAAGGAGGCTGGCACGAATTTTGTTGTGGGACTATCCTTAGTTCGAGATTTGTTATAAGGGGGATAGAATGTTGGAGATATCCACGTTATGAAATTCATGATCTTGGGCTGAGGACCAAGATACCTACAGTTTACCTGAATCTAACAGATTAATTAATTGTATTTGGCTTTTTGTTTCGACATTCATTTTTTTTTTATGAGAAAGGGAGGCAAGCGAGTCACCTGATGGTAAGTGATCACAGCCGCCCATGGACATCAGCCACACCAGAGGGAGTGGAGACGCGTTGCCGGCCTTTTAGGAAGGAATAAGCTCGTTTCTTGAAGATCGCAATGTCGTACCGGTTCGGAAATACCAATTTGGGAAGTTTATTCCACAATGAGGAGGTGCGTGGCAAAAAATGACGTGTAAAGCGCACGGTGGTGGACCTCCACCCATCGAGATGGTACGGGTGGAATCCTAGTTTACGGCGTGTAGTACGGTGGTGAAATTCAGCAGCGGGTATTACTTAATTTTTATGGTATTTAACTCACGGAAGAAACCAGTTCCGCAATCAAAGCATCGCAAATGCGGACGGAAAATTCACTCCCGCATAGGACTATACAGCCACGAGCGCAGCTGTAATGTCACCACACCGCGCGATGCTGGTTAAAACATCTGTTATAGATGAGAAGGCCTATGATGATGGTATTTAACGAGGCTGATCATGTGCTATTATATACCCTATTGTGCTAAGACTCAACCGATCCTGCAGACAAACTGTGTAAACAGTTTTGCAGGACAAGTATAATTTGTAAACTAAATTTGTAAGTTTAATAATAAATACATTAAATAAATAATAATAAATCATTGTACATCCCTGACACTGTTCTGCGTCGGCGCGGCAGGGCAACTCGCCGCTGCTGCTGGCGTACATGCACGGGCAGGGCGCCATGTGCCGCGCGCTCGTGCGCGCCGGCGCCTGCCTGGCGCAGGAGAACAAGGACGGCGTCTCCATCTTCAACTACCAGGTGCGCACGTTACATACATCACCTATAAACAATGGACAACATTTCATATTTTTAACATGTCCGTATTGTTTTTTTATATGAAAATAGACATAAAATGAACGGACCCATATTTTTTCTTTTTTCAAAATTTGTCCATTTTCATGCATCAAATAATTATTAAAATTCTTTATATTCTAAATAGACGTAAGCGCCAAATGACGTCATCGGACGGCTGAATCAGCGATATTCCTTTGCTTATCATTGTTTTAATAAAAAAAAGGTATTACTGTCAAAGGTAAATAATACTAGTGTCAACATTGTCAACGTCATTCATACATTCAACGTTGACAAGTTGTCTTTTTTTTGACAGTTGCATGTCATGGGTTTGGCATTTCGTAAATTTTATAACTATAATGTGCTAAGCAAAGAAATATTTTCCATTCTGCCGTCCGATGACGTCATCTTACGTTTTTTAGTTTTTAATTTTTTCTCAGTAAATAAGCAATATAAAAAATTAATAAATATATATTCGCGCAGCGGAAAAGTAAATAAAGAAATGGTATTTTTTGTTTCAGAGCTTAGCAATTTTGAAATGTTATCCATACTCGATTACAACGAACAAGTGATTTGCCTTGATATACCCACTTCTTCTTCGTCTTGTCTTACGGGCTTTTTCGAAATCGGGCGACAGCCACGCTGGGTTATTCAGACCTACTGTTTCAAACATTTTAAAATTTCTTGGACCGATTTTCGACCTTATGTTAAACACATATCATTCATTATCAAATAAGAAAGGGTTGTATTTAACGTTTCCTCAAAATTAATAAACTGCTAATCTAACATAACCAATTTGCACACCGAAAAATGACTGCACATCAAAATCATACTTCAATGTGCAATTAGTATTTTTGGTGTGCAAATAGGTAATTTTAAAAGCTTTGGTTTAATATATTCTAATAAGAAATAGCATAGTTAACGATGATTATACATTGAACAGTCTGGTCCGGAATTAATTGTCATTTACCTAATCATGCTGTGTTTGCCTGTTATTGTTGTTACATTCAAATCTTTAGATATTAATTAATTTTTAACACGAATTACATAGCCATATCCCAAGAAGATCGCTGAGGTTGCTGCCCCACATTTCGCGTGGAAACAAATACATAGGTGCAGACGGTGCATTTCAACATTTCGCCAGTGACGTCAATGCCTACTTCCGATGGACAATTCGTGCATAATTTTATCATTCCATAATCATACTTCGATTAGGTCTCAATACTTTAGAAATAGTTAATTTTAAACCCTGTAATAATTTTAATTAAATCTTTTATTTTAAATTTGGTTTTTTTTCGATCCTCCGGCTGCAGCTAACGTAATTGGCGCAGTCGGTAGGATTCTCGCGGGCCGGTTCGCGAGTTTCGGGAATAGCTACTTATCTATATCGCGTCGCGAGTCGCCCGGGCGGCTGTCCAGCCCCGTCTTCGAGGATCCTGAATCTACGGACCTGCTGCAGACCAGGAGAAGAATCCAGCCATCGATTCACGACAGAACCAGATATGAAATTTTTGTGAGTACACTTGAATTGATCTCGTGTTGCTTCCTTTTATCCTTAAGTTTTATCCTTAGGTTTTATCTTGACCGCCAAGATTTATCATCCTAGAGCCCATAGTTCGCGCGAGTCTGAATCGAAACAGGCTCGCCGGAAACAAGTAGATTTTAATAGAGATTTAGTCAGTGATTTTTATTTAGAAAAGTTATTTGTAGAAATGCCTCACGATCCGGATACAATCTTTAAGGCTCTGCGCCTTGTCCCGGAGTTTGACGGGAACCCTAATGTACTCACGAGGTTTATTAAGATTTGTGATCAGCTGGCGACGCAATACCTGAGTAATGAACCAGGTAGCGAATTTTCTAACTTATGTTTAATTAATGGCATACTTAATAAGATAACCGGAAGTGCTGCTTGTACAATCAATTCCAACGGGATACCCGAAAGTTGGTTAGGCATACGATCCTCTCTGATAAACAACTTCTCAGATCAGCGTGATGAAACAGCCTTGTACAATGACCTCTCTCTGGCTACGCAGGGAAATAGAACACCTCAGGAATTCTACGACCATTGTCAGACTCTATTTAGTACGATAATGACGTATGTAACTCTGCATGAATCGGTACCAACTACTATTCAGGCTAAACGTGATTTGTATAAGAAGGTTACTATGCAAGCTTATGTTCGTGGGTTGAAGGAACCCTTAGGGTCTCGTATTCGTTGCATGCGTCCCTGCACTATAGAAAAGGCGCTGGAATACGTCCAGGAAGAGTTGAACATTATTTATCTTCAGCAACGTAACGAACCGGTTAATAAAGCTCAACTCACTCCCAAGGTTACGTTACCACCACCACCTTCATTTGTTCCTCCATCGCGACCTAACAACTTCCCGATTCCCGTGCCTAATTGGCCTGCTCCCGTAGGACAACGTTCTATGATGAGGCCCCCGCCTCAACCATTCAAGTTACCACCACCAGGTCAGCCTCAACAGGCTATGCGCATGCCTACTAACACACAAAGGATGTTTGGTGCTCCACCTCCTAATTACAACCCTCGCAGCCATGTATTCCGGCTCCCACCTCGTAATAACCCTCCACAGTTTCAAGCTGGTCCCCAGCCAATGAGTGGAGTACAGCGCTTCACCCCCAGAACTTTACCTCATACCCAAATGTTGACAGGCCATGACTGGTCTAAATCAGGAAACCCGCCTCCATCTAATTATTTTAAAAGTCGGGAAATGAATATGAATGAATGCATTCCATACGACGACGCGTACTCGTATTACAATAACTATGACTCTTATCAAGAACCGGTGTACAATTACTACGTCGACGATTCTAGCTACTATATTTTACACCCGACTTTACTTCCGATTTAAATTATTATGACTTGACTGACAAAGTTACTAGTTCGGAAGAATTTCAACCACAGCCAGGTTCTAGTCATGCGGATCAGGATTTTCAGGAGGTCTCGACATTAAAAAAGCAAAGATAGAGGTAAACTTGCAAACGCAAAGGCAGTTGCCTTATATTCAGATAGCCAATCCTCCTCTTAAGTTCTTGATAGATACGGGTGCGAACCAATCCTTCATCAGCCCCGACGCTGTAGAACAGTACTTTTCTAATTTTCCACTTGACTTTGATCCGTTCGAAGTAACAAACATACATGCAACTAGTAGGAATGATTATTCAATTACGCTGCCTTGTTTTCCCGAGTTCAACGATCATGATGGTATGAAGTTATTCGTATATAAGTTTTACGACTATTTCGATGGCCTCATAGGACTAGACTTACTTAGCGAATGGGAAGCGCGTATTGATTTAAAGACAGGACAACTATTAACTCGATTTGCATCAAACCCGATACAAATGTATAACTCGCGGAACGTAAACTTATATGAAGACATCATACCAGCATTTTCTTCAAAAATTATTAGAGTTCCCCTTGATGTGATTGATGGTGACGCTTTTATTAGAGAACAGATTATCTGTAATTGTATCGTACACGAGTGCCTCACTACAGTTAGTAATAACCGCGGTTACATTGAATTAGAGAATCCAACACCTAACGACATTATATTCTCGCTCGATAGCCCAGTAGTAGGGGAGCCCGCCGTGCTAAATCGGGATTTACTCGAGCGTCATTGAGACTTATTGAGTGCAAAGCTTAGATGATAAGAAGAAAAAAATGTCATATGATATATACCTTTTCATCGGTGGGGGGAGCAACTATAGATTTTCAAAAATGTAAAAAAAAACTGTTGCATGGACATACTCGAGCGTGTCAGATATTGATAGAATCTATGTTTAACGTTTTTTCAAACATGTACGTATGTTAATCTGATAGTTTTCATGATGGGGGTGGTCGTACGTAAGGGTTGAAAATTGAAAAAAAAAAAATTTTATCGAGCGCGTCAGATTTTCGAAGGGAATGTTAAGTGAACTTAAAAAAAGCTATTATGTAATAATCTGACGATTCAGATGTGACGCAAGCTCACGGCCATTATTAGAATGTGCAAAAAAAAATGTTCATCTTGAACTACTCAAGCGCGTCAGATTAAGATATATATGGTTCATCTTAATGCCCTGGACGTAATATCTCATAATCTGACGATTACCTGGAGGGATACGCCTAATCTGACAATTAAAAAAATTTTTTTTTTCATTTTTCTAAATCATGAAACTTAATTAATTGAAAAGCTCAAGAAATAGCATGAAAATTAAAAAGTGTGAATTTTTTTTAGAAGAATACTTGTATTTACAACAAAATAATTATAAAAAATTAAGTTTTTGTAAGCATTTTTTTTTTAATCGTCATCTTCATCGGTAGAATCATCTTCCTCCTCTGGCTCTAAGTTGTAAATAAAATCAATACGAATCTGGACTTCGAGTTTTACTCATCTCCTCTTCACTAGAACACGAACCACAACATATTAAAATCATGAAATAAACAAAAACGTTGGTAATACGTTGTAAACTACAAGTCGTGAACGCGTCTCTGTGATCAGCTGTCATGGCAACAGAAACCAGAGTGGAGTAGGGACGGAATGAGAGAGCAATAGATAAAGGAAAAGTGAGAGAGGAATAGAAACGCGAAGAGGGGAATACAGGCATCGCGTAGTTGCACGAATAAAACTTTATTAATTAATTTTTATTACTTCGGCTTGTGGAAATCGTCAGATTATATATTTCTCATAAATCTTGATCTATTCCCTTCAAAATAAAAAAAAATTTAACCACGCTCGAGAATGTCGAGATGACGTTTTTTTTTTTCAACTTTGTAGCCCTCCTCCTTCTTTACGTCACCCTTAAATTGTCAGATTAGAGGAATATAGATGTTTTAGCATATAACTAACTCCCCCTACCTTAATCTGACGCGCCCGAAAATTTCAAATGAACAATTTTTTTTTACTAATCTGATCCTTTGTCCTTTACGGGCGTCCTTATAAATGAGGCTCATATCTGGTGGAAGTATTAGCCGGGTACCAGGTATCCTATTGTATATTAATCTGCCGCGCTTTAGTAAATCCCGAAATCCCCTCTTGGGCTCCCCTACTACAGCGCACGCAGAATTGTTTAATGTCGAGTGCACGCGCCCTCAACAACCAGTGTCGCGCGCGCATGACGTCACCTCTCGCTTACGTACCGACCATTTAAACGAGGAAGAAAAGGCTAACTTAATAGCTTTGTGTTCTCGATATGCGGACGTCTTCTATATAGAAGGCGAAGCTTTATCCTTCACGAATAAAGTTAAACACAGGATTAGGACAACTGACGAAGTACCAGTACATGCGAAAAGTTATCGTTACCCTTTTGTGCATCGGGAAGAAGTTAAAAATCAAATAGGAAAAATGTTAGAGCAGGGTATTATAAGACCTTCCGACTCTGCCTGGTGCTCACCTATTTGGGTGGTCCCCAAAAAGATAGACGCATCCGGCAAGCAGAAATGGCGGCTCGTGGTTGACTTTCGCAAACTTAACGAGAAAACCCTTGACGACAAATACCCTATACCGAATATTAGTGACGTCCTTGACAAATTAGGGAAGTGTCAGTACTTCACAACGCTCGATTTGGCAAGTGGATTTTACCAAGTTGAAATGGATCCCCAGGATATATCGAAGACCGCCTTCAATGTCGAGCACGGACACTTTGAATTCCTTAGAATGCCAATGGGTCTTAAGAATTCTCCATCTACATTCCAACGAGTGATGGATAATGTCCTTAGGGGCCTCCAAAACGATATTTGCCTCGTTTACTTGGATGATATTATTGTGTTCAGTACGTCCCTCCAGGAACACATGGTAAACTTGGAAAAAGTATTTCAAAGACTCCGGGAATCAAACTTCAAAATCCAGATGGATAAATCTGAATTTTTGAAGCTTGAGACTGCTTACCTTGGGCATATCATCAGTAAGGATGGTATTAAACCCAATCCCGATAAGATCTCTGCCATAAAGAAATACCCCATTCCGAAAACCCCTAAGGAAATCAAACAATTCCTAGGTCTTCTCGGTTACTACCGAAAATTCATTCCTGACTTCGCACGCACCACCAAACCTATGACTCAGTGCCTCAAGAAAGGAAGGAACATTACCCTTGATCCGGAATACGTCAGTTGCTTTGAAAAATGCAAAACCCTTCTCACCAATGATCCCATATTGCAGTACCCAGATTTCACCAAAGAGTTTAATCTTACAACTGATGCATCTAATTTGGCCATTGGAGCCGTCCTATCCCAAGGCCCAATAGGATCAGATAAGCCTGTGTGCTATGCTTCCCGAACCCTCAACGAAAGTGAAATCAACTATAGCACTATCGAGAAGGAACTCCTAGCAATAGTATGGGCTACTAAGTACTTTAGACCATATCTATTTGGGCGGAAGTTCAAAGTACTGACTGACCATAAGCCACTAGAATGGATGATGAATTTGAAAGAACCAAACTCACGCTTGACTAGATGGCGACTACGACTAAGTGAATATGACTTTACTGTACAGTACAAAAAGGGCAAGATTAACACAAATGCTGACGCCCTTTCTCGTGTTGAAATTCACATGACCGACACTAAATCACTGATGGACGAAATAGACGAACTGAACTCTTTGTTAGGAAACCCTACTGAGACACAGACTAAACTTAACTCTTCGACCGAAACGGTACATACCAGCAATGAGCACCCTATTTTAGAAATCCCGATAACGGACGAACCACTAAATAAATTCAATAGGCAAATTTGTTTTACCGTTGTTAATGACGTAAAGAGAAAACCTATTGTTACTAAGCCGTTTGATACACACACACGTATAGCCATTCAACTATCGGAAACTAACCTGGAAGAAGACGTTATAAATGCAGTTAAGGAATACATTAACCCCAAGGTGAAAACCGCTCTATTGATCAACCCTCCACTTGCTATGTATTCTATCATCCCAATTTTACAGGATAAATTCAAGGGCTCAGCTATGAACCTCATCCTAGCCAAAGTAGAACTAGAAAATGTAAAAGAATACCTCCACCAACAGGAAATCATTCGTCACTACCATGATGGTAAAACAAACCATCGTGGCATAACTGAATGTTACCTTGCCTTATCACGAAAGTATTACTGGCCTAAAATGAAAGACCAGATTACTAAGTTTATTAACGAGTGTACCATCTGTGGTCAAGGCAAATATGATAGGAACCCTGTTAGGCCTCAGTTCAATGTTGTACCTCCAGCTACCAAGCCCTTTGAAATAGTTCATATGGATCTATTTACTGTGCAGAGCGAGAAGTACATCACCTTTATTGACGTGTTCACAAAGTACGGGCAGGCTTATCACTTAAGAGACGGTACCGCCCTTAGTATTCTCCAAGCTTTATTGCAGTACTGTACACATCATGGCATACCTCTCACTCTTATAACTGACAATGGAACTGAGTTCACAAACCAGCTATTTCTAGAGTTAACGAGGCTACATAAAATCAATCATCACCGAATTTTGGCTCATTCCCCTAACGATAACGGCAATATCGAAAGATTTCATCTTACTCTTTTAGAACATCTTAGGCTCTTGAAATTGCAACATAAAGATGAATCCATCGTAAACCTTATGCCTTATGCTCTAATAGCGTACAATAGTTCCATCCACAGCTTTACGAGATGCAGACCGTTTGACTTATTGACTGGACATTTTGACCCTAGAGACTGTTTAGATCTAGACCTAACGCAGCATCTTTTACAACAATACCTTCTTAGTCATAAGGAGCAAATGAAAAAACTCTACGATATAGTGAATAATAGGACGTTAATAGATAGGACCGAAATAATAAATAACAGGAATCAGAACCGGGAACCCGAGGTACAGTACGCTCCTGAACAACAAGTCTTCATTAAAAACCCGTTAGCCAGCCGTCAGAAGACAGCCCCTCGCTACACCCAAGACACAGTCCTCGCAGATCTACCAGTGCACATTTACACATCCAAAAAACGTGGCCCTATTGCCAAGTCACGTATAAAACGAGTCCCTAAAGCAGTTAATTTGTTCCAGGATACTGTTAGTAGCGATCATCGGGATCACCCGACCTCAAGAAATAAAAATTGAAAGCTTAGCTGATGGACCAGGACTCTTACCACACAAACTAGGGCATATGAGACTGATAACTCATCATCATACGTTCATACAGTATGTACAACTAAATGACATTGAAGACAAGATTAACTTATTATCGACTCAACTGAAAGATTATAGAAACCAACTAACTAACGACACTTATGCTCTGTACGAAATACAAATCGACTATCTTACTGACAAACTTTCCAAGGTTTTAAAACAACTTAAATCACTAGAACCTACTAGAGTGAAGAGAGGCCTAGTAGATGGCCTTGGTTCAGTTATTAAAAGCATATCAGGTAACCTGGACTATACTGATGCTATTAGATATAATAGAGCAATAAACATTTTAAAGAGTAACCAAGATAAGATATCATCTGAATTTAATAACCATATTAGTATCAGCAAGGAATGGATGTCTAAACATAACGATATATTAAACCAATTTTTAAGCAATCAACTTAAAATTAACAATACATTGGAACTAATATTAAAAAGTAATGCTTATAATGAGAATAATCTGATTAAATATGCCAAGTTCGCTCAGCTTTTAGTTATAGTTAGTGAGAACATTGAGGATCTTGCTCAAGAATTGGTAAGATTAGAGAATAGTTTAGCTTTTATACGTGCATCAAGCACACATCATTCGATGATAGATATAGATATTCTAAGTTCTATGTTAAGTAAGCTTAAAGTTATTTATAGTGACGATCAATTAGTTAATCTAACAATATTATGAGATAATTAAGCCAGGCTCATATTATACCAATAACCAGTTAGTCTTTATCTTTCAATTTCCTATCATATCTAGAGACATCTATAACTTTTACCATCTCTCAATAGTACCTAACAAAAATGATCAGGCTCTTATTCCCACCTATCCCTTCATAGCAACAAACGAGATTTCATTCATGTACATAGAGACAGAATGTCCGAAGTTCAACAACTGGTTTCTGTGTGAAAACTCTATACACCAGCAGCTACGTACAAAGTCTGATTGCATCCAGGAACTAATAGTCAACCAAATCCTGAAGGACACCTGCGAGTACTCGACGGTCACCCTGAAGAAAGAAGCCCTAGAGAAATTGGACGACCAGCACTACGCCCTATCTTTCCCGCTTCACACCAAGGTCCAGCTCGTTTGTGGAAGGCAAGATTATACCACACTTCAAGGAAGCTATCTCGTTACCATTCCAGTTGGCTGCCGTCTAAAAACTGGAGAGTTCACGATCACAAATGACAACGATGAAGTAAAAGGCCAGCCCCTTAAACTCACCGAGATACCGTTCAACGTGGAAGGAAACACCAAGATCACATCCCATATCAATCTAAATTCAATCAATCTACAAGAGCTACACAGCATCCAGGATAGAATCATGATGGAAGCACCGATCAAGCTTGATAGTACTCAAATCGATACCTTGTACCACACGACGATACCATTTTACGTCATACTACTAAGTACAAGTGCACTTATCATCATCCTACTATGCCGCCGCTATATTGGGAAATGCAGAAAATTAACAATCGCAGAGGAACATACACCTGCTCCTGAAAACCATGACAATTCAAAGACTATCCCGGCAACATTTTCACTCAACGTGCTAAAATAGTCGCCGTTCTAAAGGGGGAGGAATTACATAGCCATATCCCAAGAAGATCGCTGAGGTTACTGCCCCACATTTCGCGTGGAAACAAATACATAGGTGCAGACGGTGCATTTCAACATTTCGCCAGTGACGTCAATGCCTACTTCCGATGGACAATTCGTGCATAATTTTATCATTCCATAATCATACTTCGATTAGGTCTCAATACTTTAGAAATAGTTAATTTTAAACCCTGTAATAATTTTAATTAAATCTTTTATTTTAAATTTGGTTTTTTTTCGATCCTCCGGCTGCAGCTAACGTAATTCACGCATGCTGTAATGTAATAATTTTGGCAGACCTAGTAAATAAAATAAACATTCGCGTGCGAGTGTTAAGTCGGCTGGTTTTCACTTCAACCAGGAAACCTTTCAGCGCCTTGACGATGCCGTGCATGGGCTTATGTAACACCTAGATTGTTGTTAAAGCTGCCATGCCTCATAATAGCGCTTGTCACTAAGCGGAAGCTTTGCTTATAAAGCTGTTGGTTTATCTGGAGAGACGGGGATCCAGTTGCGGTAGGGTTAATTTCGCCTGTCTACATTCCTCCAGATGATACTTACAAGCGCTTCAATAAGAGCTAACGCGTGTGAAAAATCCGCTAGATGGAGAACTGTTAGAATAAGGTCCAACTTGAAGAGCATTGGCAATCGTCAATTGTCATATCCAATCGTTCGTTCAATAACCAATCACCTTGTTGAAGGACCTCAGTCCTACAAGCTGTGAGCGATGACGTTTCATCGATCTGATGATTTTGTTTAGATAATTTTAATTGTCCACCATCCCCTGAAGAAGTTCGCCCACTAATATCGTCTCGTCAGCAACAGACGACATTAATCTGACTATTCCGTTTCGGTATATTAAGACCATAGTCCCCGAGCCAATAACACCCGGCTCGGCGGAAGATTTTCTCTTTTCGTGGGAATCATTCCAATTCAGACAGGGTCAACCTTCCCATGGCCATACCAACACTATGGTTATAACCGCCGAATCTGGCCATTATAACCATAGCACTCCACCGCGCCACAATGCTTGACTTCCTACAAGCTATTTATCTCATTCCTTATCCCTATACTATTGCGTTTCTCCCATACAGGGTCAGTATGGCTAGTCTGGTATTTATTCATTCTCACCCACGCAGGTGGCGACGAAACAGCTCCTGCACCGGCTGCTGGACGCGCTGCCGGCCGAGGCGCCGTGGGCTGAGAGCGATCTCTGCCAGGAGTGCGGCACCAAGTTCACGCTCACCATGCGCAAGCACCACTGGTGAGTTGGTCAAAATTGATCGAATCATTCAATCTACATTTTACATAACCTAGTTTTGTTGTCGGAAGAAAAAATATTTTTGAAATGTTCTTAGGCAACAATTAGTTATAATACTGTATTAAGTAAGTAAGTAAGTAATATGATTAGGAATTAATAATTAATTAATTCTCACAACATCTTATACGTTACCCTGATTCCGTACTAAGTAGCTTAAGCACTTGTGTTACAGATATCAGACAACAGAGGAACACAAATATATACTTAAATACATGTATTACACCCAGACACTGAACAAACACAAGTGTTCATCGCACGAATGTTTGTCCAGGGTGGGGATCGAACCCACGACCTTTGGCGTAAGAGGCAGGGTCACAACCAATTGCGCTATCCGGTCAGTCAAAATTGTTTCTAATTTTGGGATTAAATCCAAAAAAAAAGTTGATTACTTACTCACAAATAACGAATGAACTTTCACATGGATAAACTGTCATTATCACTGAATCGATATTATGAATATTATTTTAGTACCCATTTTAAACTAGGGGTCCGGATGGTTTATATATAATATGGTATAATAGTATAAATTATGGTATAATAGTTGATACACTAACTAACGATAAACTTAGATTTGTAATAATGTTTATTCTATACTCGAAACTGGACTTCAAGAAAAAAAATCGTTGAAAGAGTTAATTAGCATGCATCACCTCTATTTTTTTTAGAATTTTATACCACGTAGTTATAAAAATAGAGGGGGGGGGACATACTTTTTACGACTTTGAGAGCTGATATCTCAAAAACCGTTCACTTTAAGAAAAATGTTTTTTAGAAAACTTTATATCATTTTAAAAGACCTTTCCATTGATACCCCACACGGGTATGTACATCGAAAAAAAAAATTTCATCCCTCAGTTACATGTATGGGGGGCCCCACCCCCAATTCTTTTTTTTACTATTTAGTGTCATATTTTTGTAGCGGTTCATACAACACATATTCCCATCAAATTTCATCACTGTAGTACTTATAGTTTCCGAGTAAATCGGCTGTGACAGACGGACAGACGGACAGACGGACATGACGAAACTATAAGGGTTCCGTTTTTGCCATTTTGGCTACGGAACCCTAAAAAAGCTACAATACTCACTGTCAAATCTATCAATGTCTCTTATGTCATTTTCAAATCAAGTTTTCAGGTTTTGCTAACATTTTTGTTATATGCTTCTATTCTTAGTATAGGCTGGCACACTTCATGATAAGGATTTTCTCAAAAAATAGAAACTTAATTTCATACTTTATTTTTAACTCAACTAACATTAACAATTTTTTTATTGTAAAGAACTTAAACTAATTGTATTACCCATGAACACCCACGAAAGTGTGGCATAAATGTTGGCTCCGTTTTTGTATGCGAAAAATTGATTACCGCCAAAAGTGGCCACTTTTGGCGTGAATAAATTTATCGCGTACGCGCTGGACTCAACACTTGTGCCTGGTTATTTAATAAATAGTGCAAGTGTTTGCCGAGAGATTGTAACCACGAAATTGTTTAAAATAGATCCGGTTTAGTAGCTAAAAATTAAAATCATTTGGGTTCGCTGGTGTACCCTACCCGTCACCTTAATGTCAAATACCAACGGTTCAATAACAATTGAAGAATTTTGACCGATTGCATTGTAGTAACCTGATGAGTTGCTGTCTGTAGCTGTATCATGTTTTTGTGCAATAAAGAATATCTATCTATCGATCTATCCCACAGCCGGCACTGCGGGCGCATGGTGTGCAACAAGTGTTCGTCGCAGGACGTGCCGATCCTGAAGTTCGGGCTGAACAAGCCGCAGCGCGTGTGCGAGATCTGCTTCAACGTGCTGCAGGTCGGCGCCAGTTAGTGCCGCCCGCTGTACGCCGACACGGGACCCGCCTTGAGCTGAAGTGCTGTTGGTAGGCGATTTGAGAGCTTTCTTTAGAGGTTGCCTCAGAAGACGAGCGGATTTTTTCCTTAGCTGTAGCGTCACTTCAATGTCATACCTACCCCATTTTACGCCACATTTAGGCCCGATTCGACCAATCTTTTACCGTGGATAAATCTATGGTATAACGTCAAATTTGTATAGTATCATAGATTTAGTATTGTATTAAGATTGGTCGAAACGGAACTTGACCAACAAAATTTTAACCCACTTTGCGTCACTTCGGCTCTTTAGATTTCGAACCAACTCGCTGTTATTAGGTTATACCTACTACCTTTTTAATTCTGATCAGTTTTACGCTCGTTTTAGACGAAAAAATCCGTCTGTGGCCACTTTTATGTTTAACTAGTGGCCCGCCCTCACTACATTTCGGGACATTAGTTCCACTTTGTACCAATAGATGGCGATAGGTGTCGATTACATCGCGCAAGCGTTTCGTGTTTTCCGATTACCTATAAGCGTTGGCGTTGTCTGTAGGATTTACCTGAAAAGCTGATCGCGCGCCTAATAAAGCACCCATTAAAGCGCCTAGTAAAGTCGATTTCAATAGGTATGATGTGTGTTTTTTTAATCTCACTGTTATCAAAAAAACTATGCTTTCAAATCGCTTAATGATGTCACTTGAGAAGTCACACAAATGGGAATAAATGTTAAAGAAATGTGATACTTGACAGCACTGAGTGTCTTCAACTATAGAGAAATAGTGAATGCTGTTGCCCTGTCGTTGAGGCTCACGACCAGTGAAAACATTTTGAATAAGATGTTGATTATAATTTATTCCTCGTCATTTCAAATTCATATAGCTCAGTTGGATATGCGCATTTAATAGGATTTTTGGACTAAGCATAAGCGTTCGTTTGTTATTAAAATGTGCACCTTATTTCTTACCGCATAAAATTGAATATATACAAATGAAGTGAAATAGCTCTATCTATTTTAGGCTTGCCTTGTCAGCGCGTGGATAAAGATTGAAGAACGAGCTATATATTTTTGAGTGACCTGTTAATTTTCAAAGCTGGGTCCTTTAGTACAGGGCATCAAATGAAGAATGAATGTTGCGAATGGTGTGTTATGTGAGGCGTGGATATTTTATACTGACGTAAGTAGAGGTCTTTTTATTAATTAACCCGTATTTCAATCAGAAAATAATAAACTGCTCTGGTAGCTTATCAGTATAATAAACATTTATTTGGTTATTCAAAAAATATTTTAAGGATCAGAATGTGTTAAACTTTACTTCTTTAGGTTTATTTGACTATCTAATAGATGTTGAAAAGTCACAAAATTTCTAAACAAAGAAAACGTCGAATGGAAATAAAATATAAATCCTCAACAGATCTTACCAATAGACATTTTAAATGAGAATTATTACTTATGTTTATTGTGGTTTGAAATCATCCTTTGCCAGACATGGCAAACATTAAAATATTGTTTTTTGCAGTTTGTAGTTAATAAGTGTTTTATTTTTGTACTTTTACATTATAGTCTGCTGTGTATCCTTCAAGTTTAAATACGTCATACGATATCAAGATTCAGTCATCGTAACTTGTGTTACAATAAATTACTGAATTACAAGGCAGGCTAACGTTTGGCGAAAAATGTGCCTCAAGTAGCCGTAGGCACTGGTTTTTAATGATTATTCAAATAATTAATGTACACGGGACAAAACGCAGTTATTTTTATCTGTAAGTACATACTCGTAGTAGCATCTATTCACAGCTTAACATTTCGACCGTCACAAACATTTGTCACAAGCGGACTGGAGGTGCACGGCGTCGTCTTCTACGCCCGGCTTATGAATCTTCGGATACCCTCAAATTTTTGTTATTTACACTGCCACTAAATAAAATGTAAGTGAGGTCACCCCGACACACTACACTCACAGTATACAGTACATACAGTAGTACAGGTGTACCACGTTTATAAGTAAGGCTATCAGCGCAAAAGTGGTGTAACCCCAACCTACATCATTAGGAATCAAAATTAACTTAAATTGTTTTTGATGTAGTTTATTTTGTGAACATAATTTTAAATGTTTTGTTTTATTCTTCTAAAAACTGTAGAATCTACATAAATTGTGAACTTATATATTTTTAAATTAAAGGCATTGATAGATTTCAAGGTAACGAATGTATTTTACACCAAAACCGTACTAAAAAAACTGGGTTACACCACTTTTGCGCTGATAGATACGTAGTATTTTCTACTTAGTTTGTGGCTGATAGCCTCAAGTTACATCGGCAAAATTCGTCTACGCAGAAGAGCAAGTTAAATCCGATTGCTTACGATTGCGAAAGCAGTTGGAATACAGACTTTATTGCGTTTCATACTTTTAGATTAAATACAATAAAACCAGAGAGATCTCTCACTTAGCCGCTTACGCATCAACCAATAATAAATTGTAATTTTTAGCGCTCGTAAATGGAGGGTTGTGAATGGTTAAGATTTTGCCGCAGTTTTAGAAAGTAAGACGTCTGCGCAGGTACATTGGTGTAACTTATAAAATTGGTAAAACTGTAGCATCTTCATCTTCTACTTAGTTTGTGAACTATAGTGTACATTAATTATTTGTATAATGCAACGCGAAAGTTTAAAAATTTATTATTATTGACTAAATTATGCCAAAGTCTGAGTGTGCTCGTTTGAACTGAATACTATAGTTTTAAGTTTTTTGTTAAAATTGAGTAGGTAGTGTTTAAAGTCAGGAATTCATTGCAACATTTGACACGCGCCATGTTAGTCTTATTATTAAGGCGAAGTATTTACAGGCGTGTTCTATTATTTAGTTAAACGCTGACTTCAATGCCTTACGACGACGTTGAAAAGTAAGAAAGAATATTATTTCTGTATTATTTATGTACGAGGTAACTTGATTATGTTTTCGTGCAGTAAAATAATGTTGCCTGATGAAATACCTTTGTGACGATCACTTCTTTTATTCACCTTTTGTACATGTTTTTATCTGTTTCACCGCTTAATACGTCAATTTTGACACTCATAGGTAAATGTATGAACACTATGTGAATTATTCATAGACATAAGATGCAATTAAATTTATTTTTGAAATGTTACATTTTAGCACTATATCCAAATCTATTATTTATTAGGTCTAATGGTAATTTGTCAGCATTTACTTCACTGTGTTAATTCCTTATACATTCCAAAACGTTGTAATTCAAGTAGACACATGTCGCAACTTTCACTGCAACACTACTTTGAAGCTTTGTTTATTTTATTATATTGGTTAACCAACTTTTGTTTTGGAATTATATTAAATTTAGTTTGATTAAAACCAGGTCACAATATCTGTATAAAACTTTTCAGCAGCTTAATAACATTTTATATATTGTTATTAGAATTGTGCCATTATTCATTCTGAATTCATTGAGCTTATATTTTGGATATTTTTATTGTCATAATGTATTATTGTTTTCTTTCCAAATGTTTATATTTGCTAAAATAAAAAGTATTGTGTACACATACAGGCCTTTTAATAATGAAATTACACAACGTTTCGGGGTCCATGGGAGGAGGCAATCACATACCATCTGATTCATCTGCTCGTCTGCCATCTATCACATAGCAAAGGAAGGATCAATTTTCAGCAGCAATTCTATCATTATTGATGAAATAGCTACTGTATTACTTATACTATAAACCTTGGGTAGGTTTATAGCTTCCTGATTTAGTAACATCATAATGCATCATCTTGCAGCCAGCACAGCCACATCATGAAATAAAAGCAAAAATGAACTGTAGATATTTATTTACAAATAATAACTTTAACACCGGTCATATCTCACACAATGATTATGGTAAAATAATTTACTAATAGCACTAAGGTTCCACCCATTCATAACTACTGACCATCAGGATGATAACTCGACAATTGTACAGCAATTTCATTCCACAGGGCAGAATAATTATGACACTGTTTACTTTAGCCTTTTGAACAGATCCTTAGTGACGCATTTATCAAGAACATGGAGGTAGTCAATGAGCTCCTCTTCGCAGGTCTCAGCCGTGTTAGAGCGTGAGTTGACACGGTCATTGCACTCTTGGTATCTGCCCCACAAGTTTTGAGCATCTGGCTTCTGGGAACATTCCTCCTGTAAAACAACATCATTATTACTTTTGACTTTCTACAATAGCATCTCTTTGAATGGTGACTTTGTTAAGATGTAACAAGTTTTTCTGTAATAAAATTCAAAACAGTGACCCCTCATTTTAGCATGATTCCCAGTTGCGTCTAAAGCTGTCGCTGCGGACCCCAGGGTACACTTGGATCATGATCCAAGATTTGGGAAGTCTGGTAATTAATTACAATGAAGTGACTGTAATCTGATCTTCGCAACCCTTAGACAGGGACACCAGACAAACTGGATCACTGTTACACATTCAGAATCATTATCTCGAATATTGTAGGTATCCACAATTTTGAGAAACTATTTAAAACAGTGACATAAAACAGAATTAAGTAATCTAAAAAACTACAGGTTTGACCAGTAATCGCTTGTAGACTTTATTGAGTACAGGCAGCTGCATGTTAGGGTACAACATTACCTCTATAATCTCAACGTCATGTTTAACACCATAAGATGTGGTTACAGTGATCTTTCAATGAAAATGATGAATTCAACTATCCTGATTATCATTCTACATTCTTTCATTACATAAAGAATAATATCTCATGATCTATGGAGGACTACTACTAAACAAAAATGTTAAATAAAGGGGAAAAAATTAAGAAACCTTTTAGTGCATTTCCAGGATTCAAAATAATCTAAAATGAAAAAATAGGGAATTAGTAATAATGAGGGATTTATGTACATACAGTCACACATCAATCTGTACTAATCTGTCAAGTCAATTCTCACCTTTATGTCAAACACATTTGATTCAATATCAATCGAGATTTGACAGATTGTGGTGTCCTGATGTGTGTGGCTGTCTGTACATGTTTGGGTCAAAAAGATAACGATTATTCTTATTGAGTAGTGTTATGTAGGGAGGATGAAGAGTAATAATACATAACAATGGTTGATATAAAAGATAATATTATTTAAATTTGAAAATATGTTTAAATGTACGTTGATGTAAATTTACCTTTTGAGAAAAATACATTTTGTCACTTTTTATAAACGTGAGGCAGGTATCAGTTAATAACTCATAGGTGATACTTAGTACAAATATAAACTTTGAGGTTAGGGTTTAAAAGTAATTATTTTACAGACTTTAAGTAGTAGGAGCAGGGAGAACTAAAAAAGAACTAAAAGATAACGTTAAACAGATAAAAGGTACCCTAAGTTGAGTCTGAGGGTCCACCAAATCCTCCTCCTCTCCTTCAGCCTTGACTACAGGGATCAGCTTATCAGCCATTTCGCCTGAAACCACAACACCAAAGATTTACACAAATTTGTCACGACATTTGTAGAAGTTATTTTATATATCGTCAACTTTAAACGTTGTTTTACTATTTTATTTTCGGTAAAATTACCTAAAATCGATGATGCAACAACACGATAGGACACGAAAATGTTGCCATATACAAGAATAAGAAATATATTTTCTATTCTAATTATTTCACTGTCACGCGTATTGAATCACAGCTACATTATTCCGTAGGTATGTACAGTGGCGGACAGGTCAAGCTATACAAAACTGTCAAATTTCCTCAATCGATTTCGAACTCAATGTGTAACAATATAAGGTTTATAATCGAATGAAGAAATTTGACAGGTTTTGTATAGCTTGATGTGTCCGCTACTGTACATACTAGAAAAGTTATAATATAATACCTCAGTGGCCTAGTGGTCAGGGCGGTCACTAAGATGGTGAAAGGGTTGGATTGTTAAAACAGTCATACAATCATTTATGCACCTTTAAGTTTCTATAATGCCTATTTTTTTTTAAGTTTTCTATTTTGTGCAACAAAGTATATTTATCTATCTATACAGTGTTAGCTGTTTAAAATGTAATATGCATCTAAAGCTGTGCGTAGAAAATTTGCTAAATATTTTTTAGTTTCAAAAGAATGTACTCCTGCCTGTGACCATGTCAGGATCTGATGATGGAATCTTAGGGAAACCGAAGTGACTCTTCAATAACCAATAGCAAATGAGCCGAGATAACTTTTATTGTTGTTTCTTGTATTTATTCTTCAATATTTTTCACAACGACCAGTATCTTTTCAATGCGTTTGTCGTGCAGTTTTTACTTGCGAACGACGATCAGAAAAATTGAATTTACCTTTCTTATCACGCATAAGCATTTACTTAATAAAATAATTTATTTTTAACGTATAAAAGTTTCGGTACCCGCACTCACGCAGCAAAACACAGTACACACTGCTTCACGCTGAAAACATCAGTAACAACTGATTAAATTAATCAGTCTGGGCAATAAAATCTTACAATAAAGTTGAAATGGGGGAAATATTTTTTTTCACTATTGGGTAACACTGAGCATTTTAATAAGTCGTGTGTATTTTTAGCTTATTTACGGCCGCACTCAGAGACGTCATTTAAGCTAATGTTCATTAACTTTAGTATCGGTAGTCTTTATGAGTATCAAAATAAGTGTCAATATATTTTCTTAAGTAGCCAACTAAGTTAATCAACGACTCTGAGTGTGGCAGTTAAACACAACATACTATGAAATATGCAAGGCTTGTGCAATGTGATATTATTTCACTTCTTATGCTTTTCCGAATCATTGTGACAAAATTTTATCGCACAAATCGTCATAGTGAATTCATTTTCGCGAGATGTGTTTGACAGGCATTGGCACGTCAATGCCTGTAGGGAGAGGTCCGGGTGTTTGGAGCCGTACGGCTCCAATTGAGTTCCATTAAATTGTGGGCGTAGACTAGGTTTCTAGTCTTGTTTTATTCTATGACAACAACCATTTTGACGTGTTAGTCTCAGCGACAGATACGAATTAGAAATGAGGATTTTATAAAAATACCCAAACGTTGAATCACGTTGGTCGTGTACTTTGGCAGAGGCGAAATCAACCACATGCCACGTCCCGTGTTAAATTTCCTAAGCCTTACCGCATGGGGTCCCATATTTGCACAGTTTTGTTTTTGGTGATAAATTCTTTGTTGTTGTATTTCAGCAATCATTTTCCCCTTCTTACAGACAACATTTCCTCTTTCCAGCTTTTAAGAATGTGATATTTTTGTCACAAATAGTATTGATTAAGTAGCAGAAATGAATAAAAAAATATACTCTAGTAGCACATTTTTATATGGTAATAATTTTGACAGCTTGTCGGGATTACCAACTTTATGTAAAAAAAACATGTTCGTAAAGTTCCATAATTTTTCCTATACATTTGTATAGAAAAATTACTCTCAATTTAGCGTACTTCATGATAAACATTGTGCATTAAGTCAAAGGAAAGTCTTCTTAACTCTGTGTTTTAAAATAAAAATGTTAAATATTTCTTACTTTAAACTTGTGTGCAAGAATACTGTAAAATGTTTAAATTGCCCATGATATAGCATTTAAAATTAGATACAAGTGAGTATGATTTTTTATTTGAACAGTTCTAAAGTGTCCGTCACCATGGAGAGAGCTTGTCTCAGAAATATATTTTATATTTCGTTTATTGTGGTGATATATTAGTTAAAATCATAATTTCGTCATGATCCTAATAATTACCAAGATCAGTTTTGTGCTAATCAAATATGATATCTCAGAATCCTGCTAACATTCGACGAAAAAAGGGAAAAATAATATTATTTTTAACATAGATTTATTATCATTTCAGGTTTGTTTCAACGTATAACATTGACTGTTTTTAATGATTATATTCATTTGCAGATCCTAAAACCAACCCATAAGCCGTCAGAACAATTTATTTAAAAACTGCAAGAGATTATGAAAATTGTTGAGGTTATGTCTTTTGATACATTAATACTATTTTATCTTTTAGAATGAATGGAGGAATGGAGCATAAAACTCCAGGACATAATGCAGTGCTCCATAAAGCACCTAAAAACTACAAATTACTTATGGACCCATTCCTCTTGAAGGGAGCAACAAAATTATACCGATATGATGGTTGTGTACCTGGGGATTCCACCTATCCTCCAGTGCAATGTAGAGATCCTAGATCTCAGCTATCAAGGATATGGAATAGACTGGAACCAGCTGATTTACCAGTTCCTAGGTAATGTTTTACTCTTTAATTTGTTAATTTGCATGATTACAACTACAGGTTATTTTTGGCGTAAAACAAGATGTTTTTACGAAAATATATTAAATAAAAATAAATATTCCATAATATTTCTTAACATTATCACCTTTGTAGTAAGTAATAGGTCAGAAAGTGATAATTTTATCTTAAATATTGTGGAGCTTGTACGCAGTATTGATTCACTATTGCTCAATTTCCTATTGGACTTGTAGTGATAGCAATGTTATTCATAACATCTGTGTTTTTGTGATCGGTTTTTCCTAACAAAAATACCTCATAATGATGAAATATGTTGAAAATCTTTGGAAATTTGGTTATGATCTCCTTTGTTTTTATTATATCTTCCAATACAGTACTGCCAACCTTTATGTATTTTGACATAAACCGTAGTGGCGGGAGATTTGAACATAGCAAGCATAATAAATGAATGAAACCGAAGAAGTAATGAATAAATGTATATAATAATTTTACATTTTTCAGGTTTAAAATAGATAAAAATTATGTAGGAACACCACCTCTGTTGGAAATAACAATAGGAAACTTGAATGACAATATTGATAAGGCATTCTTGTCGGATATGATGAATAAAATAGGTCCATACGAGGAATTGAATATATTCTACCATCCAATGACTAACAGGCATTTGGGATTTGCTAGAATAGTATTTCAAGATGTAAAATATTCAAAATTATGTGTAGAAAAATATAATGGAAAGTCTGTTATGGGCCAGGTATGTATAGAATAGTTTTTTATAGTGTTAATATGTACCAATTTAGAAATAAAATTGTGAAAGTATAAGCTGATTAGCGTATGAAACATATTATCAAATAACCAATGATCATATTAACAATAATGGATCAAATGTAATCTTTAAATTGAAATAAATAATAATTATTTTTTACCTCCCTGCGGGAAATCACTGCACAAGGCCGGTCCTTTTGGAAGGCATACATGGGGGTACAGATCTGACACAAAGAAGGGGCCTCTTTGTGTCTCTTTGTGAGACACCATAGTGAAAGTAGGGATGTGTACACCTAGTGGATACTGTCTCTGTCTGCACTATTGAAGAGATACAGCCAAAGACAGCACCCACATGGCGCAAGGGCTTTTGAAGATAAGAAGAAAACTATGCTGGGTCTATGGGATGGGATCTCGCTGGCTGGTTGCCAGGATATTGACAAGAAACAGGACACCTGCCACATAAAATGTCTCATCTTTATAATCGTGGTAGACGGTGACTCGCTTCCGACTAGATGGCCCCCCCAAAAACAGCCACCACATTGGCGGCAAGGCGGCAGCATCGGTGCGGTCAGCTAAAGGTGTAGAGAGGTGTCCCCGATTTCTGGATCCCAGTATCCGTTCTGCCGTTCCTCGCTATTATGCAGGTTAAGCACTTATACCCTTTTGAGCAATTATCTATTGCCCTCCACTCTGGCCGACCAACAAAGGCAAACCAGAAATGGGGGAGGGATTGTGTTTTCCCCGGGAGTCTCAAATCCGTGGTGTCGCCAACAGCTCGCCACAACCTGCCATGTAGAGACTTAATCAGTCTCTACATGGCAGGTTGTGGTGAGCTGTTGAGAGTTGTTGTTCTTCATTAGCGAAGACATCACATCCCTACGCATTTATTACGTATCATTTAGTACCTATATGTAATGTTGCTTGAATTAATTTATTTATATAAAAAAAATCTAAGTTGCCTGAATATTCCAGGTGCTAGATGTCTTCCACGATCCATTTGGTAAGCGGTGTCAAGAGATGTTTGAGGACAAGACAATGGAGAGGAAAGTGCAGGCTTCTGTGCTGCCGGCTAAACCACCCATTTTGGTTGAGGATGTCAGGGTGCAAAAGGTGGACCCTACGCTCAGTAAGCGGTTAGAGGACACAAAGATTACTGAGAAGGTTTGTGTTCAGTTATTGTTTATAATTTCGAAGTAATCATGCTGGGATCAAGTTAATATTGTATTGTGCATGACATGAACTCGAGAATTCAGCGGGAGGCAGGAAGTGGCCATACTGTATGCCAGTAGGTACTCATCATTATACTATACGCGCTCACACTGAACCCTAAAGAGAAGTAAATTTTTTGCAAACACTCATGGTAGGCGGAGCAATGAAACGTGCAAAAGAGACGGCACACATCATTCTCTTTTTCGTACAATCGATAGTTCAGTCTCGCATACGCCATCCTGTTGACGCTTAAGAACTTTTCACACATCTACTTGGCACAGTATGGTCAAAAACATGTTCGTCAGGATCGCGAGTTATCCTTACTCTTCGTATATATTCGTGTACTTTCGACTAATCATAGATTACACGTATAAGCGCTTCTGGATGTGGCTCGGACCTTCGGATCCTAGTTACAAAAGTGATTTATGGTACCGACTGCCACGAGCGTATAGTGGTGCCGGTATTATACTAGTTGGTGGTTGCAGGAGCCGTACCCGCGGTACAAAGATGTGGAGCTCAGCGACAGCAACACGCGCTGGTCGGACGAGGAGCGCGAGTACCGCCGCCACCACCGCCGCGACCGCGAGCGCAGCGACAGAGACAAGGACCGCGACCACAGGGAGAGAGACAGAGATAGAGAGAGGTGACATATACATATAATCTTTTATTCATCTGCTTTATCTTTGAAACGTGGAGGTCTACTCCGTAACTATTCACACATAAGTAAATACATATTTCTATCTTTCTCTACGAGCGCTGCTCCGTGTTATGGAATACGGAGTTACGTGCTCCGGAAAATTAAGGTTACCAAAACTGCATCGAATCATTTATTAAGGTGACGGGTAGGGCACACTAGCGACGGCCAATCGATAGGTAATTTAACAGATGCGCAATATGGGGGCAGACAGATACAAAAACAATACAAAAGAAAAATACAATTTACAAAAATTAAAAAAATGAAAGAAAGACGCATCAATACTATACAATATAAGCGGATTACATACTATATGTAATAAGACCGACCAAGATCAGAAGGCACATCAGTGACATTGTTTTTTCTATCCGAGAATATGTCAAAACAGCATTAGTCCCGACCTCCGCCACGTGCCAAATAACCGTGATCGGGCTTTAAATCACATTTCTATGACCTATTCCGTTATCCTAGTCCGATTTTCGGTACAGTTTCCCTTAATCAACACTAGGTATGCATACAAACATTATTATGAACCATAAGTAAATGTAATTAATAGCTAAGATTAATAGTGTCATAGCAAAATTACGGATTTGGCTGTATGTGTAAATACAGGCCGTGACAAAACAGAAAAAAGAGATTTATTAAGGTGACGGGTAGGGCACATTAGCGACGCCAATCGATTTTAATTTATAACTACTAAACGGGATCTATTTTAAACCACTTCGGGGTTAAAATCTCTCGGCAAATACGTATACTATTTATTAAATAACCATGTACAAATGTTTGGTCCGTTTTTGTACGCGAAAAATTGATGCACGCCAAAAGTGGCCGCTTTTGGCGGTAATTCAAATTTCGAGTACAAAAGCAGACCCAAAAGTTAAGTATAAGTATTTAATAAATAGTATAAGATGCGACAACCGTCCTTATTACAACCTGTGAGGATATAGAATGGGATCAGAAACGTCTATACTCGTGGGGTACGAGTATAGACGTTTCTGATCCCATTCTTTATCCTCACAGGTTGTACAGTATGTTACGCGTCTTATTTTCAATTATATTTTTATTTTACAAGCGGACGATGCAGGAGGAAATGTAGACGGAGGTATATTTTACTATTTATTTAGATATGTGATTAGTTGAAAAAGAAGTGCATGACGAATTGTCTCTTATGGGATATACTGATTTCTGTGTACTACTTTTAATATTTTATTTTTGGATGTGGATTAGCTGTAAGTAAAACAAACAGGCATTATTGTTCAAGAACCATTTCATAATTATGATGTTCAAAAGTAAATTATTGTTTTTAAACCTTTATTTTGTGTTCTTATTATTTGAAACGCTGACTGAAATGTTAACGGCTCTTAAGTAAAAATTGAACGATGTAGTCATAGAATTTGTGTTGCATTTAATAATAAGGATACGAATCCGAACAAAATTTGATAAGCGACCTTAGCTTTATGCATGTTGGCAGTGCCGCGCGTCGAGTTGGCAACGTCGCGCGTTTTTGTGCAATGTTTCCGAACATGCTGAACTTTTTGCTGCGCCTCAAATGTTACTTAGTGGATACTTATCTTTGTTTTGTTTTTGTGCATGACTAACAAATTATCCGTGTACCAGATACCGTGAGAGGTACGGGCGCGGCGCGAGCGAGACGAGCGAGTCTACGTACGCGACGTCGAGCCACGCCACCGACGTGCCGTACACACCCGCCGGACCCATCCCCTATGACTCTTACTACCAATCCAGGTATCGACGATATTTTTACTAAACTTATAGGTAAGGTTGTGTTGGCCGAAAAATTAAATTGACAGGTTTTTCACTTGTTTTATAGAGACATGTAAAAAACAATGTCACTAATGTCAAACTTACCCAGAAAACAGCATAAGTACCGATTTTTGCCATCGGCCAAAATGGACTTCTAGTACTGTCACGAACTATCATCATCACCATCATCATCATTTCAGCTAATAGACGTCCACTGCTGGACTTAGGCCTCCTCCAATGTTCTTCACACAGATCGGTCCTGTGCCGCCTGCATCCAATCGATTCCCGCGATCTTCACCAGAACGTCGGTCCACCTTGTGGGGGGCCTGTCACGGCTACGACTTTCTGCACGTGGCCTTAGTTCTCCTGCGGATCTCATCATTTCTGATTTCATGCAAGGAGACTCCGAGCATAGCCCTCTCCATTGCTCTCTTGGTGATTTGAGACTCCTTAATGGGCACAGTGCGAACTATAAAAAAGTTGTACGCGCACTTGATAGTGAACCTGCGTAACGGTCTAAGGGTTAATCTCACCCTGGGCAAACATTATAAGCTACAGCGTTACATTATAAAAACAACGCCCTGTTCGATTCCCGGGTCGAGCAAAAAGTATGTTTCGAATTTTTCGAACATAGCTCGGGTTTGTGATCACCAATCCGCATTTGGCAAGGCCTAATCCCATCATAGTACCGATGACTGGATTGCTATGATGGAGGCTTTTACCCTGCAGTGGGGCAGAAACAACTTCGAGAGAGAAGCCAATAGAAGAATTCAGCTAGGCTGGAAAGCATTTGGTAAGCTTCGTCGAGTCTTCTCGTCACCCATCCCTCAAAGTCTTAAGTCGAAAGTCTTCGACCAGTGCGTCCTTCCGGTCATGACTTACGGTGCCGAGACGTGGACACTCACGGCTGGACTAGTCCACCGGTTCAAAGTCGCTCAAAGAGCTATGGAAAGGGCTATGCTCGGAGTATCTCTGAAGGACCGCATCAGAAATGATGTAATCCGACAGAGAACCAGAGTCACCGACATAGCCCACCGAATTAGCAAACTGAAGTGGCAGTGGGCTGGTCATATTAGCCGCAGAACTGACAGCCGTTGGAGCCGTAAAGTCCTTGAGTGGAGACCGCGACTCGGTAAGCGTAGTGAAGGACGCCCTGCGACAAGATGGGATGATGACATTCGAAGATAAAGATAAAGATAAAGATATTTTTATTTACCATAACATGTGTCATCATAACATACATAATACAACATATGAATGATCGTCTTATATAATTAACTATGTACCAACATGTTTTGCCAACAGTGGCGTGTAAAAATAATAATAAGAAATACAAATGTCAATTACTAAGTTACATTGCAAAAATTATATGTCATTCAGTTCAAAATAATCACAATTAAAAGTAAATGGTAGCGAAAAGCGGAATTAAATTAAAAATTAATAATATAAATATAATGGAAAATAATTACATTTTGTCATTTAAAAAATCATTAGTGCTGTAATAACATTTTTCAAGTAAAAACTTTTTGAATTTTATTTTAAATAAATTGGTATTCAGCTTTTTGTAGCTCTGAGGAACTTTATTAAATATCTTTGGAGCCATGCAAATCACACTTTTACTCAACAATGTTGTTTTAGCCGAGTGCAAACATAATCTATCTCCACCACGACGATTTCTAGCAACCGTGTCAGACAATTTTGGGAACAAGTGTGGATTACATTTGACAAACACCGCAACCTCGTATAAATACAGTGAAGGAAGTGTTAAAATTTTATGTCTTATGAATAATGGCTTGCAGCTATCAGTAGTCTTAAGTCCAAACATAGCCCTTATGCAACGTTTTTGGGCTTTAAATACGCTCTCTTTGTTAGTGGAATTTCCCCAAAAAATTATGCCATATCCAAGTACCGATTCTGCCAAACCATGATAGGCTGTTAGTAATGCGTCATTGCTGACTACTGTGGAGAGCCTGTAGAGGGCAAACGCTATACTATTTACTTTTTTATTTAGTTCATCAATGTGATCTTTCCAATTCAATCTTTTGTCAATATGCAAACCAAGGAATTTAGCGTTTTCGACTGCCTTAATGATGTTACCTTGATAGGAAACAACAAAATCAGGAGTTTGTGTTTTTTGGCTAAAATGCATGATGTGAGTTTTATTCAGATTAATTTTTAAATTATTATTATTAAGCCATGAAATTATTGATGTCAGTGATTGATTAATGTCATATTTATAATTATGGATGTCATTAAATTTTATAGTTACAGTGCTGTCGTCAGCAAATAGTGTCACGGGGTGGTTAGTAGCCTTCGGCAAGTCGTTAATGTAGATGATAAACAAAAGGGGACCTAAGACACTTCCTTGAGGAACACCATATATAGTATTGCGCTCATTTGACCAGTAGTTTTCCTCACGTTTATTATCTATGTTTAGCCTAGATATCAAAGTTTTTTGTCTTCTATTGGTTAAATATGACTGAATTAAATTTAAAACATTACCTCTGATCCCGTATGCGTCAAGTTTCTTAATTAAAATTTTATGGTCTACGTAATCAAAAGCTTGTGTCATGTCGCAATATAAAGCGCATATAGGTCTTGTTTGGTCAACATTCGTTATTATGTTTTCATAAAAATTATAAAGAGCCATGTTAATTGAATGATTTTTACGAAAACCTTTTTGTTCCTTACAAAAAATGTTATTTTTCTCAAGATAAGAATTTATTTCATTATAATAATATTTTTCGAAAATTTTTGAAAATATAGAAATTAAAGCTATTGGTCTATAGTTGTCCATTAATTCCTTGTCCCCTTTTTTAAAAAGTGGTACAATAGTAGTCATTTTGAGTTGCTCTGGGAAGACACCTTCTTTAATAGTAAGATTTATAATGTGACTTAAGTGGTGGCAAATATTTTCATTTACGGCTTTAATAATTTTAGTTAATATAGCATCATATCCTACACTGTTAGTATTTTTTAAACGTTTTATTATCGTGTAGATATCTTCAGGAAGGCTCGGTGCCATGAACATAGATTTTTGTCTATAATGAAGATTCATTTTCTTTTCACCACATTCATCCACTGGTTTTATTTTATCTATGAAGTAATTGTTAAAAGAGTCAGCTATTTGAGTGGGATTCGAAGTGTCAATAGTATTTAATTTTATTTTTGATATGGGTTCTTTAGGTAGATTAACTCTATTATTAACATTAATCATTTGCCACGTAGTTTTTGATTTATTATTAGAAGTTTGAATTGCATGGTTATTTTGAGCACGTTTTGTTTGTCTTATAATGGATTTGAACAACTTTGAGTATCTTATGAATTTTAATTTATTATCTCTAGTGGGTTCCAATCTAAACTTCCATAACAAATTTCGTTTTCTTTTGCTACAAATCTTTAATCCTCGTGATATCCATTTTGGCTTGTATGTGGTATTTATTTTTATTACTTTTATAGGAAAGCAAAGAACATAGAAGAGTTTAAAATTTTCATAGAAATTATGGTATGCCAAAGTAGGGTCATCAGAATCGTACACTTCAGAAAAACTTAGTTTCTCTATGCACCTTTTAAATTTAAGTATATTTTCTGAGCTGTAGTCACGTATTTCCTTGCGCCAAAACTTCAACTTCAAAGTTCTCCTAACTGGTATTTTTATTAATTGAGCTGTATGATCAGACAGAGCAAATTCCAACACTTCCGTTTTGCAAGTTCTATTGTAATTGTGAGCAAAATTATCGATACAAGTCATACTCGCAATTCTAGTGGCTTGTTTTAGTGCTAATCTAAGGTTGTAGTTTCGTAGTAAACATTCTAGGTCAACAGTAGTATTATTTCTTTTTAACATGTCAATATTAAAGTCACCAGCTATTAGAACTTGTTTACATTTTATTTTATTAATATACATTAAGACTTTCTCAAGCTTCTCAAAAAATATTTGTTATAAACTAAAATTAGGGATACGATACAAACACGCAATAACAATTTTGTAGTCAGTTAATTCAATCGCACAGCATTCGAACACATTTGCTAGAGATATATTTTTAACTTCCGGAAGCTCTCTCCATTGATGTTCTTTCTTCACAAGAATACAGGTTCCACCTCGTTTGCTATTGCTTCTACAGAAGCAATCTGCAAGATTGTAGTTGTGTATGTTTAAAAGTGTTTCATGTCCCGATTTCATGAAATGCTCGGTGATGCATAGAACGTCTACATTCACATGTTTCTCCAAAAGCTCATCCAGACTAATTTCAAGTGCATCTGATTTACTTAGCAAACCCGCAATGTTTTGATGCAAAACGTGTAAGTATTTATTCTCGAAAAAACAGTGATTCCAATGATGATGTTTCTATGTCATTAGAAACTGTTGGTGGACTTACAAGAGTTGTTTCTTGTATAGTTTGTATATAACTACTCAATTTGTCCATTATACATTTTATTCCTCTATTATTTATTTTTCCTGTTTTAATTGATAACATGTCATAAGTTAGGCTTCTATTATAGTCAAATATATATGCATATTTATTTGTCCATGCGTCATTATTTAGTAATGCATTGAAGTTTTCTATTCTATAGTTGTATATATTTGCTCCACCTATATATGTAGGCACAGCAATGATTATGTTTGTATGTTGTATTTCTTGCAGTGCATTACGTATCTTATCTACTAATGAATACGGTTGCTGAGAATACGTAAAGTCAGATTCACCTATGAAAATTACACAATAATCATTTTTTGTGTACCCATCCAGTTTTGACCTTAGTCCGACCAGTAGTTGTTCTATACCTCCTCCTGGTATAATGTAGTGGCAAAATGAGTGGTGGTGGAAGGCTGGCTGGTGTAGGCTGGATGAGAGTGGCCGAAAATCGGGAGCAGTAGGGGAGACCTATGTCCAGCAGTGGACGAGTATGGGTTGCTGATGATGATGATGATGATGATGGGACAGTTTACAGCTATAGGTTATAGACAGTATATACTTTACTTATACGAACAACAGATATAACAAGGGTTTTGTGTCTGTATGTGGTTGAGGTGTGTCCGTTTGCCCGTAGCTACGGGTACAGCTACGGGTCGAGCGCGCCGGCCGGCGCCAGCGCCGTGTGGTGGGGCGAGTGGCGCCACCCGCCGCCCGCCGCCGCGCATCACGCGCACGTGAGTACACACACCGATACACACGCGCGCACACACACACACACACACACACACACCAACGATCCGGCCAGACGCTTGGCAAATATTTATTTATGACTAGCTTTTGCCCGCGACTTCGTCTGCGTTCACACAATATCTTTATAAATTATAGCCTATGTGTTATTCTGATCTATAAGCTACATTACTGTAAAGTTTCATTAAAATCCGTTTAGTAGTTTTTACGTGAAAGAGGAACAAACATCCATACATCCATCCAAACAAACTTTCGCCTTTATAATATTAGTAAGGATTAGTAAGGATAATAATAAAATAATAAATATTTCACAACATCACATACATTGATCTGACTCTGAGATAGGTAGCTCAAGCACCTGTGTTACGAATATCAGAATCAACAGTGGGATTACAAATATATACATATAATACTTTGCTTTTGTAAATACATACTTATAATACATAGAAAACACCCAAACCAATACAAACAGACATGTTCATGCACACAAATGTTTGTACTGTGCAGGGATCGAACCCGCAACCCTTGGACCAAAGGGAGCGTTCACTACCACTGTTCCAAATGGATCGTATTATTATGACTTACACAAGTTTAGATTTTATACATAAAAAAATAGAAAATTACTATCAAATTAAATTCTACAATTTATTGATCAAAAACATACATATTGTAGTATTTATGTTGTAGTCCATTTTCGAAATCAAATAATTGTCAAACGATATTCAAATAGTCAAGTACTTTATATTTTTATATTTATAGTAAGACTGACCGGATGGCGTAATTGGTAGTGACCCTGCCTCTTACGCCAAAGGTCGTGGGTTCGATCCCCACCCTGGACAAACATTCGTGCGATGAACACTTGTGTTTGTTCGGTGTCTGGGTGTAATATATGTATTTAAGTATATATTTGTGTTCCTCTGTTGTCTGATATCTGTAACACAAGTGCTTAAGCTACTTAGTACGGAATCAGGTCAAGGTATGAGATGTTGTGAGAATTATTATTATATATAAATAAGAAATGTCAATAGAATGAATTAATCGAATGTCAAAAGGATTATAATAATATGTCATTCAAAATGCTTCAAACATAGGCTCTTCCATGGATAGTTCTCTGAAGATCTGTTTAATATCATACCAGAGTCACCATTTTACAATCGCACGACTACAATCGAGCCAAGCTAATGAGCCACATTTGACGTTTCAAAATTTTGGCTTCATAGAGAGGTGACCTACTAAAAAAAGAAAACGTGTTGACACCTACAACATTGTACTAACGTTCAATACTCTAGAAAAGTATTTTTTTAATAAGTTTATTAGTTGTTTAACAGAGAAAGTAAAATTGAAATAAATAATTGCAAACATAATTTTAAAAAGTTAAGAAATTGTGTTTTTTTTAACATAGAAATATTGATAAATTCAATGACCATTGTTACAAGGTTACGTTGTCGAAAGTGTAAAATAATAAATAAATAACTTCTGTGAGAAAATAAAGCTCTGACTTTCTATTCTATAAATTGTACGACGCGATGACGATGCCAGTTAGTCTGTCATCATCTTCAGTATACATATATCAATGTTCTAATCAAAAATATAAATGAGTTTTAAATTACTTGAAAACAAATTAATTATTATTATTATAATGATATACATGCACCCTGAGGGTTGAGCTATATCTCCGCTCTGTCCCCCGTCCGCACCACGCCGCATTTCCTATACATTTCCTATACGTCTATCCTTCTCTACCATTCGAACCGTCATTAACTAGACCTCGAGTTAATAGTCTCAAGTCATGAAAAAGGACACGAATCTCTCATTTAAGAACTCACTTTCAACACTACATTGGACGACAGCTAGTCTGTCGTCACCTACTAAGATCCTAGATTGTCTGGGGTCGACGCCGTTATTTTTATCTTTTATTAAATTAATAAATTCATCTCGGGCAGACATCAAACGCTGTCTGCTGTCCGTCAGCTGTTTTAATGACTATATTGGTGATTTTTCTTCCTTGTCTATTGTCACTGTATCATAATTCCCTGTACAGTCAAAAAAGTCATTTTAATCGAATAGAATAAAGTTTTAGTGCTATTATTACTAGTAAGTTTCCGTTGCCGTTAAAATAACGCAAGTTCACCAATACGGTATGATAAATCACCGTATCGCAGTCGTGACTCATAATCACGATACATTTTTTGCAGCCCTCTTTTTTATGAAATGAGATGCTTTTATTTACCTCAAAACTCTAGGCCTCTAGCCATGTTCCTGAGCGCATACCGTGTTCTAGTTAGTTCATGGTATGCTTTGTAGTTTTAATTTTTCAAGGTAGTAAATACACTTTCGTGCAGCGTATTGTAACACATTTTAATTGCGAATAATAAATGCAAACAGCAGAAGAGTCGCGGGGTCGAATATCACACCAACACATGTTTGTATGAAACATAATACAACGTGCGTACTACATATATTTAATTTTAAACGATTTCTCCAAGCCCTTAATATATTTTATTTTATTACGTAAGAATCAAAATAAATTAAATGAATGGCCCCTATCCATGTACAGACGTTTGAAGAAAATACGATATTTGACTATTTTTATTTTATTTTTGTAATCAAAAGACCTCTCAATGATAGAAATATCGTTGAGAATTACTTGATTCTCATTTATACTACCTGAGATATCACAACTTTAAAATCACATTATTTGGGAAAACCCAAAACGCTCCATACTAATGGCTCTCAGTAGCCATTTGCCACGTGACGTCACAAACAAGTATTTTGTATGCATTTCATTTGAATTTTGTATGGTAGCTATATCAAATGTTTCGTTTATGTCAATGGTTCTATTATAATAGTTGGTGCAAATTGTTTTGGTTATTAAATAGTATAATTATTTTTTAATAATTTCATACTTTTAAAATGGACTTGCCCATGAATCTTTGAATGACCATAAAATCGGCTAGACGTTATATTTTTATAAATAATTAATGTACACGGGACAAAACGCAGTTATTATTATTATGTAAGTACATACTCGTAGTAGCATATACTCACAGCTTGACGTGTCGACCGCGTTACAACGGTCGTGGTCACAAGCGGACTAGAGGTGCACGGCGTCGTCTGCTACGCCCGGCTTATGAATCTTCGGATATCCTCTCATTTTTGTTATTTACACTGCCACTAAATAAAATGTCAGTGAGGTCACCCCGACATACTACACTCACAGTATCCGGGTTGGAAGTAATTTGAAGCGGCAAATTGCGAGGTTTACATTTGTCAATCACTGGATTCCACGCCGATGATAATTTAAACCCGTCCTCCCGATTGAAGTTATTATACTTCTTTATCTCAATCGCTTTACGTACTACTCTCGTGTGGTAATGACGATCAGTGGAGTGGTTAATTATTTCTATAATGCAACGCGAAAGTTTAAAATGTTATATTTTTAATTGAGATTTTTTGCTATTGGCACATATTTACCTATATTTTGATAAAATATTAATATTTTGTAAAATCTTGAGCTTACTCAAATACCTTATTATGAGGTGGTTCGATTTTAATGCACGCAAGTTCAGTAAGAAATGCTAAATCTTAAACCCGCGCGGCAACCAAGAAAATAGGCGGTGCAATTCGTCAGAGCCTTAGATAGATATTAATAGAACAGTATTTTTGAAATGGCATTTTGAGTCTTATTACCTGTACATAAATATCATATTAACTTCGTGTTGATTTGTATTTCATCACTCATTCATTAAATTACGTGTGACGGCGTGGCTTTTTTTCAATTAACTAACAAGATTTCATTTGATTTTGTTTTTTCTGCAAGTAAAGTTATTACTTCCTCAAAACCAATTTTTAACCCTTTAACGGATGATGTGATTTTGATCTTTGATAAAATAATAAAAAAATATGTAGGTATGTAACATCTTGTGTAGTTTGATTGTTATGTGTTGTGTAGTCTAGGGTATAGGCACCTTTTTGATAATTGTATGTAATTTTAAATGTGAAAAATGTTATTTTAATGTTTCGGTTAAAGGGTTAAAAGTGGTGCCTTGTCTTTTTGTGTCATCATAACTTATAAATCCCATTTTGTTTGTAATGTTTTGATGGAAAATAAAAAAAAAATCGTTGTACATACACTACACACTCATAAAACTGTTTTTATCGTCTCACTCTACGCTTTTCATTACTAAACATTTCATCACATTAATGGCGTATGAAATGGCTTTTTCTCAACTGTAAGGGAAACATTTCTGATCGGTCATTTTATGATAAAAATGTGCATGCTTTTATAAACTACGGAGAGTATGAAATCGCGGGTAGCAATGAAATTATAGTTGCCAATTATTAAGGACTTGTAAAATTGTGCATCGAAATGTGTTCATGTTCCATAACCTGGGTTAATTTTGACTACGAAGTTGCTAGGGTTGATAAATCTTAATATTTTTTTTTTACTGAATCTGAGTGCTTCATATGCCCAATGAATTAATTAAAATAAAAAATCTTACACAATTGGAGTTTGGATACCAAGAATACAACTGGTATTATTTAATGATTTCAATGTCGTACTCTGCCATCCCCTCTTGCTGGCAACACACTTTCGAGTGTCAGAACATTCTCAAATTTTCGTCACATCCGATATTTTTTTTTATAAAAGCATCCACGTTACCCAGATCAAGGCTGTCCAACCGTAAATGGAAGTGGGCACAAATCCGTTACATCTAAGACCGTCAGCGGGCCACACATGAGTATCTTTTAATTACGTCATATTTATTTTACTCTATAGTCATATTGACAGAACCACTGGTCAATTTTCGTTCCACGCTTGAGGATTTCATGTTGGCGTGAGGTCCAACTACAACGTGACTTGATTGTTTTATAGGTAACATTGTCATATGTCATGTCCCATCAAAAAATAACCAATCTCATTGTAAATGGACCTCACGTCAACATAACTCCATCTGGCGGTAACCCTCATTGCGAAGCATGTGATTGGTGACTGCTAGAGCGAACTGATCTACGAGAAAATCATTGCCGCGATCCTAGGCTTGGACAGCCTTGACCTAGACGCATTAGACACGGGTTCACATGGGCATAAAGTAAACTATGACCGAAGCTGGAGCGGCGGGCGAGCGCGACGCCGGCGTGGACGGCGTCAAGCACTCCCGCGCCCCGCGATCTCTCGCCGGAGCACAAGGAGAAGAGGGAGAAGGAAAAGGTCGGCTGTAGTACATGCTTAGGCGATTTATTGCGGAAATAATGTTACTCTACCGAGTAGTTCTTGTTATTTAGTATAATATTATGTAGTACTTAAATCATCCTTGCACACAGTCTTCAGAAACATCCAGCGACAAACGCGACCAATATTGCCACTATGGCAATATTTTTCATATATCTATGAATCGGGTAGAAGCCAGCTACCTACTGAAGCCGAACGTGCGTGCGGTTGCAGCAACAAAACGCGACCGTATTGAGGGAACTTGCGATTCGAATGCTCACATTTCAACGATACAAAATAGATACCTCTATATAAGAAAACTCGTCCGCAGTTTGTGGTTGCGTCCAGACTCCAGACTCGTTGCCACCACCAGCGGCTAATCGCAAGTGACCTAAAATCTTAATATACGATATGTTTAGATTTCAACTATTGAGGTGCCGCATATTTGCAATCCACACATTTTCTCACATTGAAGTACGCATTCCAACAAATAAGTGTATTTTGGAATGCGATTCACTCTCGTTCACCAATGTGTAGGTGTAATTTGGCGTAGATATTTATTTCTTAGAACCGATTACGATATTTCCGCGGCAAAGGTATTAGGTAACATTTTTTCCGAATATCGGTAAGAATTTCTGATGAAGAGCCTAAGCGTTGCTAGTTGCTTGTACAGTAAACAACAGAATACGCACGTTATGGTAGCTAGTTCAATTTAATTACTTATTCTGTTGTTACCGCAAATGTTTTTTATGGGTTTATATATTTTTGGAAGCATTTATAAAAGGTAATAAAGTATAATAAACAAGGCTTTTTATATGATTTTTGGAAGGAAAATTATGTTAAACTTGAAATACGTATAAATAGAAACTAGTGATGTATGAATGCACGTATTTTTACGCAGGGAATTAATATTTTGTATTCTACAGTATTCCTATTTGGTATATAGTTTTAATAAAGACCTTCGAATTACATAAGGTAAGTTTTTAAACCAAAGCATGTCTGTATATATTTAGTCTGCATGACTTCACATCATCCATCGGTATCGCTTTCTGTGTCTCATACTGCATGTTCATAGTCACTGTTCATTTAGTCTACTAATTCTATTTAATATACACATAGTGCAAGCTTCAGAGTCAAAGTACAGTATGGGCCTATATAGCTATACCGCTACAAAGTCGACCTTCCCATGGTCAGCACGACGCGGGAGCCCCCACCCCGGGGAGCGGGGAGGGAACAACATTCGAAAAAGGTTATTAACTCATTGGGTCAATCAGCTAGGGCCGTATCGTGTTGCTCCAAAAATAACTTTTTCGATTGGTCAAACGCACTCCGCCCCCACATATCGCGAACCATGGGAAGGTCGAATTTATAGCGGTAAATATAGATTTACTGATAGCAGTGTGACAAGTTTGTTATGACCAAAAATTGGAACTAATGTTGTCTTCTTAGAAAGAGTTACATTAGTGACACATTTATAAATATTTCTCTATAGAAAATTTGTTTGTTATTCGATAAATTATATTGACAGACAGGGGGCGATGTGCAGTCGCCTGCAATGAAATGTAAACACCTCAACTCTTATGGCGGAACGATAAGGTTCATATTGAAATGAGATGGTATACATGTGCACGTGACTGTAATGCAAATTTTCTACAGGAAAGTGTAAAAAATCTGTGTTAAAAATTTGCCACTTCCTAAGAAGACAACATTACTTTCGTATTTTGCCACTGTACAGCACCCAGTGGCAGTCAACCTAAACAAGCTTGGCGCAATGTAGCCCGGTCATCAGTTGGATGGTATCAATCAAATTTTTAGTATGACGGCGTTTTGACGTTATTTGCTATTGACTTTTACCTCCTGATTAAAATACGTTATAATAGTTCCGGAACAAAACTCGTTCCAATTCCTTTAAACTTTTCTTATTGGAACGCGATGGCATGAGCTTTAGTACGGTACTAACATTAGATCTTTTGTAATAAGCTTTACAATAATTATTAATAAAAGTATGTCAGCAAATCGATGTTGGTCGTAGGAAGTGCCAGTTGAAAGCAAAAGTGCAGAAGCGGTGGAGCCCCGGCCTCCGGAGGACGCCGCCGAAGGCAAGGAGCCCGAGCCCAAGCCGCCGCCGCCTGCGGAGGAGCCCAAGAACGTCGACCTCGATACCAGGTACACAACATTATACAAACACCACCAAATAAATAATTATGAAATGCTATAGCATTACCGATACATGGCCGACATTCTCATGGCGTTTGACCAATGGTTTTTTTTTATCTCCTTGAGCCCCTTTTGTGTTTGACTAATCGAAAACTTTGGAGCTCGCGCAGTTGCAAGCGATTAGTCAAGCGGACGTATGGGTTAACCCTTTGCCCAGGCATCATCTCTCGCCCGTATGAGAGCGAAGGAGAGGAGCTCCGTCTCCGCAAACGTAACGCCATCTCAAAATCAAATCAAAAATCAAAATAACTTTATTGTTAACTACAGGTAGTTGTTACATTGTGTGGGCCTCTTCTTTTTAAGTTTGGTAAACTTGTATTAGAAGAGACCCCTCTCTTTAGTATACATTAGTAAAACTGTATTTGGGTACAAAGAAGAACTTATAATAAATTGAATTATGTTCTAATCCATTTATGATAATAAAAAAAAATGTTAAATAGAATTTGATAAATTAAATGTTATGAAATTAATTTATAAAAATAGCCATCTATCACATTGTTCATTTGAAAAAAGGTACATTTTATCAGCCAGCCTATATTAGTTCCGTTTTTATCCGTGCAGGATAGCGATGTTACTGAAAGGCGCGAGCGGCGGCGGCGGGCTGGCGCCGCCGTTCCTAGCACTCGGCATCTCGTCCGAGGAGGAAGACGACGAGCGGCTCCCCGTCAATATTCCCGATCTCGACTCTCACCAACCGCCCTCCGATGACGAAGGTTGGTGCTTTATTTATTTGTTATCATTATTATTTTGCCTGTTTCCGATTGCATCCAAAGCCGACGCTTCGGAGGACGGAGAAATTTAGAAATGGTAACTCGAAGAATTGGGGCCACTGTGAATAAAACATCCGCTAGATGGCGTTACTTAAGGTCCAACTCCGACATCATTGTTTGTTTTATATGCAACAGTGTCATTTAGACATGAGACGTCAAATTATCACCAATCACCATGTTGATGAACCTCACGTCTACGCAACGCCTTCTAGCGATTTTTCATCCACGGTGGACCTCATGCTACTAGTGTAGTTGGGTCTAATTTAGTTAGATTATTGCAGGCATTTAAAATTTCCTCTCGTCGGATCACTGACTTTGCGAGAAACGCGAGCGACAAAAGAGAAAACTGGTATACAAATCTGTGCACAGTATAGAGCTCAGCTTTAGACTAATACAGGCTTTTGATAGGCATTTATCACAAATGATTGTGCTTAAAATACTACTAGGACTGCTTTAGACATCGTCTCATGGGCACTTACTGCATATGTGCCATTTACATAACTACGTCGCAAGCCTTTAAAATTTTGTAATCAGAAGACCTATAACGAAACCGTCCAGTAACGAGCGAGAGTTTACTGTCGTATCCAAACAAAAGTGACGAACAGCGCGTGGAATAAGGACTCAGGTCTTTGCCATAAAGATTAATGTCAACCAATTTGATCTGCCAGGTTCAGGCAGCGACGACCGAGGCAGCATAATATCGATAAACCAGAAGAAGGAGGTGAATCCTGAGCCGCTGTCCACCACGCCCTCGCCGTACCTCTCGAGGGAGTTCTACCTCGAGTGCCTCAAAGTCAGCGTTGGATGGGTGCGTGCCAATATTGCTTTCATAAAATTACTAATAGCCCGCCATCACTTCGTTTCGGAACATTAGTTTCATTTTATACCAATAGATGGCGCTAGGTGTCGATTGCATCGCGCAAGCGTTTCGTGTTTTCGGATTACCTATAAGCGTTGCTGCTGTCTGTAAGATTTCCCTCTCTACTATTAGACTACTAACAGTCTATGAATCTATAATATAGCTATCTTACTTCGTAGTTGTATCAGTGTGTGTATTGTTGGTGTCAAATAGCTATGGAGATCATTATACTTAAAATGTTACGTGCCCATGCGGTCGCTAGCTGTAGAATGCCGAACATTATTTACCGATGTCGAAAAGCAGGCAGGAATGGTATTTTTTGACGACATCTATGGCGCCTGTGTTATTTTTCCCAAATGGGTTCTATTCGAGTCCCGGTTTGATTGACGAATCGGATTTGACAGACTCGGTAGGAATGTATGGCAAAGGGAGCAAAATGAATTATCAGGTCACCTTATAGCATTTATCAGAGTTAAAATAGTTATTTACAGGATTTCTACCATGTACCTTATTTTGAGATTTATCAGAGTTACACCATATATAAAATCATGATGGTTCCAACCAATTTATTAGAAACCTTTGTAACTTGTCTTAATGAGAAATAAAGATCTTTCAATCGAACTTTTTCTTTTGTGATAGGTGGCACGAGCGGACGGATCATCACCTGATGGTAAGCGATTGCCGCCGCCTACAGACACCTGCTACACCAGTTAAGTCACACGTGCGCTGCTAATCTTTTGACCCCCTTTCTCCCCAAGTGGGCCTCCTGTGCTCTCACTCATTCGGCGAAATACAGTACTGAAAGGCCCTACGTCACGCCGGCTTTTGGTGAGACTAACTTAACAACACTTAACTTGACAGAAAGCGAAACAGGAAGAGCGCAAAAGGTTCCCTGTGATGGACAAGATCGGGTCGGACATCTCGTCGTCGGAGGACGAGCTGCTCACCGGCGACGAGCCTCGCCGCTCCCCCCTCGCGCCGCCGGAGAAGGACCAGGACAACCTCGAGGATGACCAGGTACCTCCATCTGTTGGACGAAGGCGAAACAATTTAATTATGCTCGGACGGACACAGTTTGGAGTAGAACAGCTCGCCGCTCGCGTCGCCGGAGAAGGACCAGGACAACCTCGAGGATGACTAGGTACAATCACGAGCTTTAATTTGGGACCCACCCAAGGTTGAATGTCGTGTAGCAAACTTTCGCTATTAAGAGCTAATATTTTAACGTGTCAAAGTCATAATATTTACTATTACTTTTCTAGGGGCAACCGTGCGTAAACATCAACTTGAGCGAGGGCATACGATCATTACCAATGTTTTCCGAGTAATTGTTACGTGGGTAATAACTTTTTGGCCTTATGTTCTATATATATAGCAATATCGTTTTTATTTAAAGTTCTTGACTGACATTGACACGAGTGACAGAACGTATGTTCGTAATTAAAAAACTGTAATGATAGCTTTTTGCAAGGAGGCTAACGTTTCAAGGGTCGATTAGATAAGACATTTTATGACTTAACTTGACATTCAAAATATTTGCACTTAGTTTCGACCTTATTGCATTATGAATATTCTTACGACATTTAACGGAAATGGGTTCCAAATTAAAGCTCGTGACTGTACCTCCATCTGTATGATGAAGACGGAACAATTTAATTATGGCCGGACGGAGGATGTACACATAGCTTAGAGTTGTACAACTCGCCGCTCGCGTCGCCGGTAAAGGACCAGGACAACCTTGAGGGTGACCAGGTACCTCGCATCTGTAGGACGAAGACGGAACAATTTAATTATACTCGGACGGAGGATGTTCACACAGTTTGGAGTTGAACAGCTCGCCGCTCGCGTCGCCGGGGAAGAACCAGAACAACTTCAATGTTGACCAGGTACTTCCATCTACACTCGCGAGCAACCAAATCGATTCAGGATGTAATTTTTATACAAACATACTAACTTCAGAGCTAGGCCAATAAATAAAAAAGTGTATGTGCTTTAGTGATAATTTTAATGTAAATCGATGTAAAAATGTTCTTGTAGTTAATTGTTTAACAAGCCTCTAGAAACATGCCAATTTTCTTAAATTAGGATTGAGCAAGTTGTTTGTCATCCTCTATGCAATTATTATGGAAACCAACCACAATTGCCTATTAACATAACATTCTATGGAATAAAACTAATTAAAATAATTAACTTTATGTTCATTGAAATGTAGATCAAATGACGATCTGTCATTCTAATCAAGCGGTATTTTATTTACGGACGAATCATTCGAATAAAAATTCTAATCTTATCTTGAGTATGTTTGTCCTGGTGACAGATGTCGCTCTCGTCGCTATCGTCCACGGAGGCCAAGATCGAGGAGCAGGTCCCGGCGGAGGCGTACTACGGCCCGCCGCCCACGCACCCGCACTACTACCAGCACGTGTGGCCGCATACTGGTACCTTAGCTTTTGCTTATTTTTTCTAAGTTTCCTGATCTTGGGAGAGCCACGTTTTGGCATAAATGGGCCGGCTTGACCATCCGGCTTTCTGTGAGGCCGTGGTATCCACCACGGCCTCACAGAAAGCCGGCGTGAATCAATATACTGTGTTTCGCGTGAGGGAGGGTACCGGAGGCCCGATCCGGAAAAAGGGGGGTTTAGAGGTCGGCAGCGCACTTGTGTCCACTGGTGTCACGGGTGTACATGGGCAGCGGCAATCGCTTACCATCAGGTGATCCGTCTGCTCGACCGGAGTGATATCACGACGTCACAGAAAACCGGCGTGAAGCTGCGTCTGAGCTATGTTTCGTCGAGTGATTGAAGGTACCGAACCTAATTTGTTTGAAGGGGAAATTTCATTTCTGTCAGATACTTTCACTCACTCGACAATACACCTGTGGATGTTGTCCGGCCCTTGTTTACATTGCACAGTCACGAGCTTGAATTTAGGACCCACCCAAGGTTGAATGTCATGTAGCAAACTTTCGCTATTAAGAGCTAATATTTTAACGTGTTAAAGTCATGATATTTACCATCGACAACTTTACTTTTTTAGCACCGTGCAAAAACGTCAACTTGAGTGAGGGCATATGATCATTACCGATGTTTTCCGAATTGTTACAAAACTATTTTCTTGACTGACACTGACACGAGTGACAGAATATATGATCGTAATTAGAAAACCGTAATGATATCTTTTTGCAAAGAGGTTATCGTTTCAAGGGTCGATTAGATAAGACATTTTATGTCTTTACTTGATATTCAATATTATATCAAAAGTTTCGACCTTATTGCATTATTTGATTTGATTGATTGATTGATTGAACGGAAATGGGTCCTAAATTAAAGTTCGTGAATGTACGTTAAAAAACAGGGTACGGCTGCACTAAGCAGCGCGTCAAGTAGGGTCAAAATACAAATTGTGTAAAAATGGATGGAATATGTCGCATTAAGGCGGCGCGTCGCGGCAATGATACCCCACGTGACGCGCTTTTCTAGTTTTCGTACATAATTTGACAGAAATACTATTAAACTAAATTAAAATAAATATTTCAAAACATCACATACATTGATCGGACTCCTAGATAGGTAGCTCAAGCACCTGTGTTACGGATGTCAGAACAAAAGGCGGAATTACAAATCATCATCATCATCATTTCAGCTAATAGACGTCCACTGCTAGGACATAGACCTCCCCCAATGTTCTCCACACAGATCGGTCCTGAGCCGCCCGCATCAAATGGATTCCCCCAACCTTCACCAGATCGTCGGTCCACCTTACAAATATATTCATATAATACTTTTATTTGGTAAAAACACCCACCATCCGTTTCCTCCACAGCGTACCCGCCCCCGCCGGTGGGCGTGGCCGGGCCGGTTGCGTACGCGGGCGTGGGTGTGGGCGTGGGCGGCGCGGAGGTGGGGCTGGGCTACGGCGCGTTCGCGCAGCCGCCCATCCTGCCGCACTTCGCAGCGCCTTACGCGCCGCCCGACCACGCGCACCAGGTGACACACGAAAATAATATAATTACTACGTTATAAGAGTCGGCACTTCCATACAACCCCCTGTCTCTCAGTTCTGTCAAAAATATCGAGTTATACTTTTTAACCACACTTTAAACCTTCTTACTGTTTAAAACCAATTCAATACCAACCATTAAATCAGCAGGATCAAATAAACATTTGAGTTGTTAATGTTTAAATACTTCACTAGATGTCGCTGTAACTGAATTCGATTCACCAAAAAAACTAAAGTTGAAAAAAGACTACAAACCATGTTTTGGTAAATTCAAAATGGCCGATGTTTATAATACGGTATATGACTATTTTTTTTTTTATTTTGCAATCAAAACACCTCTCAATGATAGAAACATCGTTGAGAGAATCACTTGATTCTCATTTAAACTACCTGAGATATCACAACTTCAAAATCACATTATTTTGGGCAAACCCGAAACGCTCCATACAAATGGCTACTTAGATGTGACGTCACACCTAAGTATTTTGTATGCATTTCATTTGAATTTTGTATGGTAGCTATATCAAATGTTTCATTTATATCAATGGTTCTATTATAATAATTGGTGCAAATTGTATGGGTTATTCAATGGTATAATTATTTTTTAATAATTTCATACTTTTAAAATGGACTTGCCCATGAACTTTGAATGACCATAAAACCGGCTAGACGTTATATTTTTAATTGAGATTTTTTGCCATTCTCGCATATTGACCTATATTTTGATAAAATATTTATATTTTGTAAAATCTTGAGCTTAGTCATATACCCTATTGTCAAAAATGGACGCGCTTTCAGCGCAACCAACCTGATAGCCAAATGTAACACGGCTAAATTTAATGGTAGTATAAAGGTTTAATAAGGCATAGAGAATCAACACGAGCAGTACCTATTTTTAATGTACACCAAAGAAGTCGCGTGAATAGCGCACTTGAGTCTCCATCGACATTCAAATTTGAGCTTTATGCTCATAAACACTAGAAATCTCAAATTTTACTTCCGTCTTTTTTCGCGGGACTTCTTTCGTGGCGCGAACTCTACATAGACACTGTTTCTTTTTAACAGTCTTGATGGCTCATTAGTTTGTGAGTTGAATTTAATCCCCGGGTCAGGACAAAATTTGTACCTGAGTTTTTCTGGTTAGAAATTCTCAGTGACTGCCCGAAGTCTGGAAGATGGCGGTCATGTACAGTTGGCTGCGAAAAGATGTAAACACTTTAATACCTTGCCACAGTCGCTATCTAACTTTCTCTTTTCTACACGCAATGATAGTAGGTGTCATAAGGTACTAAAGTGTATACACGTTTTGCAAACGGACTATATCCCCGTGCCTGGAAGAGCACGTAAGCCGTTAGTCCTGATCACCTGATCCGTCTTCGGTCACACTTTAGTATCCCATCGAAATATGAGGCTACAGCAATAGAGAGCATGCAAAATGAGAACACACTCATTCTTGAGCACTATAAAATATTCTGCGTACGTGCCTGGTCGTTGAGATCCGCCGCCGTAGCCGAATCGGTCGGATTGGAGGATATTATTCTTCTGTTATCTGGGCAAGTCTGTCTATTAAGATTATTTCTTTTGAATAATTATTGTTAACACTAATTTTGCCTTCACAGGAACTAGACAACCCCTACTTCCCGACAATAAACAGCATAATAGAGCGAGTGACGACGGAGCTGAAGCACATACTGAAGCGGGACTTCAACAAGAAGATGATCGAGAGCACCGCGTTCAAGAACTTCGAGGTGTGGTGGGACGAGCAGAGCCGGAAGGCGAGGCTCACCACCAAGCCCAAGGAGGAGGGGCAGCCCTTGCAGGTATGTACTGTACACCCGTTTCCCGGTAGCGGTATGCGTAAAAGGAATATCTTTTACTTGGTTTAAATTAGTATAGGAAGATTCGATCTGGCTAGTGGTTGCCCGAAGAGTATACCGAGCTTCGAGGGGCGCGTGTTCCTCCCGCTTGTATGAAGGTTAGTGTCTCGTATTAGGATCTCGGCTTCATCTGGGGGGTGAGGATGAATTAAGGGCGCAAACGACACCCAAGCTACGCCAGTGATGACGTTATAATGTTGCGAGTTATTGTTATCGTAGCTTAGTATGGAACTGCAACACATACTGACTAGCAGTTCCAGCATATCCGCGATTGTATGTAGGGGCTTGAACTGCCATTGCCATTGCCGATTGCAAAAAAGTCGAGAGAATTAGACTTGCCAAAGCAAGGCTAACTCACTCGACTTTTTAATTTACGTTCTCGACTCACTCGAGAGACAATTTTTATTAAGTCAAAATAATCAATATCATTGAAGTTGGACATCTACTCATAGTCGCTAATGATTTTATTCATAGGTATTCTCCATAAAAGAATGACAGCTGTCAGTTGACCTTTATTTCAATAAAAATAACGTTTATAATTTTACATTTTCTATTACTATAGACCTAAAGATAATTTTTCTGTGACACCAATTGCTGTCATTCTAATCAAGTTAAATTTAACGACTATAGGTAGGTAGTGGATACTGTGTTTATGTGTGCCCATAGGGCCTACTGACTTCTGTGAGGGACACAGTTACAAAGTGAGTCGTGGCACGGATTGATTCGTAACGGGGATGCGCAAACGCTACGAACCGATGAAAGAAAGAAAAGTAATAACAATGTCTCACTCTTAGTGATATTCTAACAAATTTTTTGTGTTTCTGTTTCCAGGACATCTCAAACAAGAAAGAAGAGGCGGTGGACTCTATAAAGTCCATAATGGAGTCGCGCGAGCTCGGGCTGGAGCTGGGCGGCTACGGCTCGGGCATCGGGCTGGGGCTGCGCGCCGCCATCCCCAAGATGCCGAGCTTCCGGCGCAAGCGCAAGATCCCCTCGCCCGTCGTCATGGACGAGGACTCCTCCAAGAGGCTCAGCGACCAGGTATGCACGCATGGGCCTTCAAACACTGGGGTGTGGATTGTTTTAAACCGATTATAAGACATTCATTAAGAACTTTTTTGAACTGTCTTTGGTGTACATAAATATTGTTTTCTTTATATTGTCTGTGATACTGATACTGTCTCTGTGCTTTCTGAAATAAACTTGCTCCCATAACATCCTGATCTTTATTCAAATGTGTCTTTAAAAACATGGATATCGATCATCATCACCCTAGTGTGACATTCCCAGTTGTGTCCAAAGCTGTCGCTTCGGAGCCGGCGGTCCTCCGAAACCATAATCCATGATTTGGGAAGTCCTGGCAGGGTCGCCATGGGAGGAGTTTGTAATAGAAACATGCGAACTCGATGAAAGTATTTTATTGATTCCAATCAATAACATAATACATTGCTAATTTACATAAGTAAATAGGATTAGGGTTGCCACATCATACTGGTAATTACAATGAAGCGACTACGGTCTTGGTCCTTTAGGAGAATTAAATATTCCATGTCATGGTAACACGTTCAGAATAATTTTCAAAACTTGTAGGGTCTGTTGTGGATAATGCTAATTAATAAAATGTGCAAGTACCGGTCCTTTTCTTATAATAAATCAGTTGGTATCCAAACTTTAGGGGAATCATATAAACTAAATCAGAGTCAAACGTTCAGAATAATTTTCAAAACGTGTAGGGTCCTTTTGACACGTTCAGAATAATTTTCAAAACTTTTAGGGTCTGTTGTGGATAATGCTAATTAATAAAATGTGCAAGTACCGTTCCTTTTCTTATAATAAATCAGTTGGTATCCAAACTTTAGGGGAATCATATAAACTAAATCAGAGTCAACCGTTCAGAATAATTTTCAAAACGTGTAGGGTCCTTTTGAGGAATCAGTTCAACTAGATTAGGGTCACACGTTCAGAATTTCATTCTGACTTTATGGTATCTATATGTGAAGTTGCTTGTCCAGGAGGAAATGGTCCAGAACTCCGACGAAGAGAAAGAAGTACCTACGACGAGTCCGCACAACAGGAACGCGGGTTCGTACCTGTCGCGGAGTCGACGGAGGCAGTCCAGCAGCTCCTCCAGGTATGTCTAATTTACACCGAGCAATTTTTAGCTTTTAGGACTCTGCAATATCTTGAGGTTGGTGGGAGTTGGGGACGTCTTAAGTGAAACCAGAAGTTAGCGGAATCATGTTGTATTGTCCGTGGTTACAATACAAGAGAGCGATTCTGTAATGATTAATTGTATTTTACTAAACTAATTAGTAGGTCATCAGCGACATATGTCATGTAGCAGCGCGTAACATTAAGTAACGGTGCAAGTCTAAATACGGATATTACAACTCTTAATATTAGGTTGTAAGTCGCAGGACAGAGATGTGACTATTCGATTTTGGACCAAAATTCTACTCAGATCATAATTATTTTGACGTATCGTTTAATAAGGAAATAAGCAGCTTCTGAACATTCTTACTATTTCATTTGATGACCCCACACATACGCACGCACGCACACTTTTCTTGCTCGATGTAAAAAGGCACAATGACATCTAACGAAAAATTCCGAACTGCCTGCTTGAGTGTTTTATACACTTTCTGTGAAGGAAGAACAGAGTATCCATGGGAAAGGGGGTTTAAAGGTTGGCAGCCCTCTTGTGACTCCACTGGTTCTCGGTTGTCAATGGGCGGCGGTAATCGTCATTACCATCAGCCGATCCGTCTGCTCCTCTGCCACCTATCACAAAAAAAGTTATTTAAATATATTATTTCGACAGGTCATCGTCAAGTTCATCATCGCGGTCGTCGTCTTCGGAGTCTGTGGTTTCGGAGCCGAAAATGGCCGCGCCGCGGATATACTCCGATACAGATGACGACTCGGAAATTGACGAGCGTGAGGTAATAAAAGCATGAAAATACTGAATTTAATGGATATATTTTTAAGGAGACAGCTGTTCTCCCATTTCACGCTAATTATTTTAACATACTATGATAGTGAAATATGCGTCAAGAATGTTTGACTTGGCATGGGAACTAACATTGTTCCTTGGGGCATATTGGTGGCACAACTTTGGATTGACTCAAGGTCAATTTTATCTTAATAAGTTCAAATGGATGGAACCAGTTGGCACCACCGTCTATGTGGACCGACAGCACTTGACAACGAAGTTTAAATTAATGGCACCACTTGGCACTATCTTAGATGTGCACCTTCTCTATACTCTATTAAGTAAGCGACAGTGGCGCCATTATTTATTTTCATGACTTTTTTTTATACTGACAGTATATTGGCTCGCCTCAGTTTGATGGTATGCAAAAGGATAGCCCACGTTGCAATAGGGGCTATCCCGTGTGAATTATCCGCTAGATGGCGTGCCTGTGGACTGAGGTCCAACTTCAACATCATTGGCTGATTTATTCGTCAAAGGTTGGCAGCGCACTTGTGACTCCACTGATGTCACGGATTTATATGGGCGGCGGCAATTGCTTACCATCGGGTGATCCGTCGGGCGGCCGTGTGGTCCCCAGTAGAGTAGAATAGGCCACCCTCACTCTTACCGAGGTGTCGTAAAAGGCGACAAAGGTAAAGCTGCTGGCATGATCAGCACCCAGAGAAGGAAAACTCTGCATAATTTGATATAAATCTGTAGATGGTTGATTGCAGTGATAGGTACCTTGTTGTGGTGCGTGGTGATGAGGTTCCGTATGTGGGGGTAAATCAAACGACGTCACACACTAAATTGTTCTATTGCCACACACAGTTCACAAGCAATACAGTTAGATAGCACAGCACACAGTTCTACTATTTTAGAAGGAGTGAAAGATTAAAACACAGAAGAGAGTACGTAAAGAATACAGAAGAATAGAAAGCTTAAGCGCATAAGTAAACAAGCTAGGTAGCCGGCGCGCGATCATGCGTAATCATCCGCGTTGTGCGTGGAGACCGACTGACTGGTAGGGAAGACCGGCCAATCCCTGCGCACGCGCATTGCGCGCGCAGCGTTGATCAAAAGGATCGGGTCGGCCGACCGGTCCGCGGCGCGGTTCCACTGCGCCCGCTTAGTGAATGCAATGACGGACGATATGTAAACAACGTTAATGATTATGATTTATTGATGCTTTTATTTTTGTGTATTATGTTTGTATTATATTGTAAATATGTATTTAGTGTTGTTCCTTAGTGTAATTTAATTTATTATACAGTTTTGTTATTAATGTAAATAAATTTAGGTTAATATAGATTAAGTAAATATGAACATAGGGACAATGTATATAAGTAAATATAATAATGTGTGTGTGTGTGTGTGGTTAGTAACGTAGGTTCCCTACAAATCAAAACCCTCGCCAACCCGTCTGCCAAGCGTGGTGAGTATGGCAATTACCCCTCATGTGATGGAGGGAGGTCTGTGCCCCAGCACTTAAGTGGGCTGACGATGATGATGATGGGTGATCCGTCTGCTCGTCTTCCACCTATGACATAAAAAAAATGAAAAAACATACTAACTTCAGAGGTTGATATATATGAAGGTTTTTTTGATAATTTTACTTTAATCGATTTGAAAAATGTGTGTGCGTTTTACTCGTTGCTACAAGCAAACGCTGACAGTTCAAGGTGGTGTCGAACAAGGAGCGGCTGCGCCGCGTGTACTCGTCGTCGGACAGCGAGGAGGAGCAGAGCCGGCGCGAGAAGACGCCCATCCCCGAGGTGGAGGCCAGCGACGACCGCCTGGGCGCCGGCTCGCCCGCGCTGTCGCCCGGCGCCCGGCGCGACCTGCTGCTCGACCGCGTCTACTCCGACTCCGAGGAGGAGCGGGAGTACCAGGTATTCACTCGCATACCACTCAACATGGACACCAAGAGTATTGGAGCATTTCGACGATGATGTGGCAATGGACAACATTTCAAAATTGCTAAGCTCTGAAACAAAAAATACCATTTCTTTATTTACTTTTCCGCTGCACGAATATATATTTATTAATTTTTTATATTGCTTATTTACTGAGAAAAAAATTAAAAACTAAAAAACGTAAGATGACGTCATCGGACGGCAGAATGTAAAATATTTCTTTGCTTAGCACATTATAGTTTTAAATTTACGAAATACCAAACCTATGACATTGCAACTGTCAAAAAAAAGACAACTTGTCAACGTTGAATGAATGAATGACGTTGACAATGTTGACACTAGTATTATTTACCTTTGACAGTAGTACCTTTTTTTTAATAAAACAATGATAAGCAAAGGAATATCGCTGTATTCAGCCGTCCGATGACGTCATTTGGCGCTTACGTCTATTTAGAATATAAAGAATTTTAATAATTATTTTATGCATGAAAATGGACAAATTTTGAAAAAAGAAAAAATATGGGTCCATTCATTTTATGTCTATTTTCATATAAAAAAACAATATCGACATGTTAAAAATATGAAATGTTGTCCATACCTCCTATCTAACAAAATTTTTCGAGAAAATTACTTCCTTATGTCATTAGTGTTATGGTTGATTATTAATGTCAGTTAATTTGTTACATAGGAGGTATGGCACATCAACGTCGATTTGCAAGTTTCTGCTTATCAAAATTTCGCGGGTTCGATTTTCGTCCTTCGCTTTGCTACCTAGCTTTGATAGCTAATTTTTTTCTTAAACAAAAATTTACGTTTACTGTAAGCGTTAAGGTAGGGGACACTAGCGACGCCAATCGATTTTAATTTTTAGCTATTAAACCGGATCTATTTAAAACAATTTCGGAGTTACAATCTGTCGGCTTATACTATTTATTAAATAAACGTGCACAAATGTTAGGTCCGTTTATGTACGCGAAAAATTGATTCACGCCAAAAATGGCTACTTTTGGCGTTATTTATTGGTATTTATCGTTATATATGCTTATTTAATAAATAGTATTAAGTGTTTGCCGAGAGATTGTTACCCCGAAATTGTTTAAAATAGATCCGGTTTAGTAGCTTAAAATTAAAATCGATTGGCGTTGCTAGTGTGCTCTACCCGTCACCTTAAGAGACACATTTTCGAACGCAGTTATTTCAAATATCATTAAGAAACTGAGCTATAAAGATTTTTATCTTGTCTTTAGGAGAGAAGACGGCGGAATACAGAATACATGGAGCAGATCGAACGAGAGTTCCTCGAAGAGCAGCGACAGAAACAGGAGGACACGCGTCCGCCGCCTGCGGAAAAACCGCCCGAAGAGAGGTATGCAGCAATATTTTGTACCAATTTTTCAAAATATAATTTTATCCTCCAACCGATACCGGCTAAGGCGGCCAATCTCATATCTATCAGCCACTTACGCAGGATATATTAAAGTGTGTGCGCAAACACAAGTGCACTCCCTAGTGCCTTGCCTTCATATTGGATAATTGGTCCTCGAGGAGGACAGACATTATGTATTGTGGTGCTGTCCAGTATACCAGGACCTATGTGGGGAGCTGCTAAAAGGGATTGTGGTTGACTAACCTGGACCAATATGGTACCCGGACCTTGAGACCTCGGTGGCGAACTTCGCCAGGCTGCGCATTTTCGCATTCGCACGGCTGGCACAGACGGAGAAACGACCCGGGCTGCTTGGCGCTAGAGGGCGCCACCTGTGATGTGGCGTCTGTTTCGAACTGATTTACTCATTTGCAACTGTCAAAAGATACATCCCGATCTTTGTGGACTGTACAGTGCGACAAGTTTGTTTTAGCCTATAGAAATAATCGGAACTGGCGCTGTTTTCTTAGAAAGACCCATTAGTGTCATTTCTTTAGAGACAATTTTGAGTACAGCTCCTTGTCTTCCATGTGCTAACAAAACATACTTGACGTACTGACCTTCAACCTGCCATCATCTCATTCGCAGCTTACCAGAACCGAAGAAGGAGAGATCAACAGAAAGAGAGATCAGAAGTCCAGTCAAGAACCATCTAAAATCACCCGAAAACCGGGAAACGAAACCCAAGGAGGACGTGGAGGAGGGAGAGATCACGTCGGAAGAGGAGCCCCAACCCGCGCGGAGGAAGAAGGAGAAGCGGCCGAAGAAGAAGACGGAGAAACGGCAGAGGATAGTCTCCGTCAGCGACCACAGCAACACGGAGACCACGGTCAGCGTCAACGGCGTCAAGGAGGTAAGTCTGCCTTCCTCTCTGTGTCCCTTGGATGCGGGTGGCACAGGACCGATGTTTGTGGAGATCATTGGGGGAGGCCTATGTCCAGGTGGACGTATATTGATTGAGATGATGGTGATGATACTCTTGACGATGAAAGTTTTTTTTTTACTTTTTAAAATATTTTATTTTTTTTATTTTGTTTTATTCGGAAGACAAACAGCTGTCTTAATACGGTCGCAATTACAATTAATGTCTTAAAGCTAATAACAGGTCTTCCCCGAAAAAAATAAAGTAATAAAAGATCACGGAAAGCAACGGATCAAGTTGTCAGTGAAAAAGTAAAAAAGAAATAAATAAATAAATATTTCACAACATCACATACATTGATCTGACTCCGAGATAGACCACTCCAGGTGCTCAAGCACCTGTGTTACGGATATCAAAATCAACAGTAGGATTACAAATATATACATATAATACATACTTTTTTTTGTAAATACATACTTATAATACATAGACAACCCTCCCTCCCTCGCCAACCCGTCTGCCAAGCGTGGTGAGTATGGCAATTACCCCTCATGTGATTGAGGGAGGCCCGTGCCCCAGCAGTGGGGACTTAAATGGGCTGACGATGATGATGATGAATACATAGACAACACCCAGACCAATACAAACAGACATGTTCATGCACACAAAAATGTTTGTACTGTGTGGGGTTCGAACCCGCAACCCTTGGACCTAAGGCAGCGTTCACTACCACTGTTCCACATTACCAACGGGTCGTCGAATTATTGTACAATAGTTGTTTGGTATGTGTCAGGTGAGCAGCGCGGCGTCGGAGACGTGGTCGCCGGCGTCGCAGGCGTCGCAGGCGTCGCAAGCGTCGCAGGTGGCGCTGGACCACTCCTACTGCCGCCCGCCGCCCGGCGACGCGCCCGCGCCCAGCCGCGCCAACCATCTGCACCACGACCACGGTTACTGCTCCTTTGTCACACTCGCAGGCGTCGCAGGCGTCGCAAGCGTCGCAGGTGGCGCTGGACCACTCCTACTGCCGCCCGCCGCCCGGCGACGCGCCCGCGCCCAGCCGCGCCAACCATCTGCACCACGACCACGGTTACTGCTCCTTTGTCACACTCGCAGGCGTCGCAGGCGTCGCAAGCGTCGCAGGTGGCGCTGGACCACTCCTACTGCCGCCCGCCGCCCGGCGACGCGCCCGCGCCCAGCCGCGCCAACCATCTGCACCACGACCACGGTTACTGCTCCTTTGTCACACTCGCAGGCGTCGCAGGCGTCGCAAGCGTCGCAGGTGGCGCTGGACCACTCCTACTGCCGCCCGCCGCCCGGCGACGCGCCCGCGCCCAGCCGCGCCAACCATCTGCACCACGACCACGGTTACTGCTCCTTTGTCACACTCGCAGCTGAGAGGCGCCGCTGCTGGAACATTAGGCCTCCGACTAGCAATTTCCATAATGATAGGTCCTAAGCCGCTGCTGGAAGTGGGCTGACTTCCAAGGTCGGGTTGGGTAGGGCTCTCCTCTGGTAGCGGCCTAAAGTATACCCACTAAAACAGGGGTCACCAAATGACGGACTGGGAATCGTTGTGACCGCAAGAACATAACAACTTCACTATAGAGTTGCACCGCTACTTGCACCAATTTGACCACAAACTTCAGACTGAGGGTCTACAACAAAAAAAATTTTTTTCGAATCTAGAAGAATGTCTTAGTGGTAACCGTAATGGTAATGGTAACGGAAACTAATTGGTTACCCCTGCGCTAATTTTTTATTTAGCGCAGGGGCAGGGGTGCTTCTTGTTAGAAGTGAGTGCTTCTACGCATGAGCAATTGGACAGAAGGGTTCCCTCTATCTGGCCAAATTTCGTTGTTCCGAATTTCACTTGGCAGAACACACTTGGCATATTTTTATTTAGTCGAATATTTATAACGCATAAAAATTGTTTAGGATAATTGTTGTTTGGCCGAATTCACAATGGCATACTTATAAGAATGTAGAATTTTTATTTAGCATTTTCCTTATCCATATTCTAATTTGGCATATTTTCGTTTAGCATAACGTTTATTTAGTCGAAATGTTATTTGTGTTGTTAAAAATGTAACAAAATTATGCGTTTTGAGGATATGCTTACTGAGTACGTGCCAAAAGATTTGAAAGGCGAAATAAAGTTTCTGCCATTCGATATTATGACATAAAAAGTTCGGCAATAAAAAGTAGACCCCCTCTTGCTTTCTCTTTCTATGTCATCTTTAGGGCACGACGTGTTTGAGAGGCTCTTTAAGTTTGAGAAAAGTTTAAATATTCATAATGTCTGTAGATACTAAATATGTGGCCGTAGGCACAAACGAGTAATCCTTTAGCTCTCTTTGTGTAATTAAGAGATTTATTTAACTTGATTAATGAATAAAATTTTAATTTGAATACATTAATAATTTACAGGTTACACGTGGATGGCAGAGCCGGAGAGCGAACAACAGCCCGTGGTTGAAGACATCAAGCCCAAGAAGGAGACGAAGAGGCCGTACAAGAGGAAACATGAGACCAAGAAGTTGGCCGAGATACAAAACAAGTACGTGAAACATGTTTCTGGTTCACATGCAACTAAATTTTTACCTACATTTCCTTGATCGAATTCCTATTTTGAACTCATACTTTGATCGGATTTTGAAGTATCCCGGATAGAAATTTGTAGGTACGGAAACTATTGGTCCTTTCTAAGCACTTTAACTGTCTAACACCTTAACAAGCGCAAGGGCCCGTTGTCCGTGCCGTCTCACACAAAAATCACCTGCGCACTCACACTTTTTTATGCGACCGGCGCGCGGGTAACTGTGTGAAACGCCATATCCTTAAGAAGAATTATTGCGTCCGTATTTTGATTGATTTATCGACTTTTTTACTACAGGCTGTACGAAAGAAGTTCGGAGCTGGAGTCGATGGAGCCGATGTACCCGAGCGCGACGTTCAAGCCGCGCGACATCATGGCGGAGATGCACGTGATGTACGAGTTCCTGACGCGCGGCATCGACCGCGAGGACGTGGAGTACCTGCGCCGCGCCTACGAGGCCTTGCTGGCCGAGGACGCGCAGGGGTAATGTCTCTCACTAGATAGATAGATAGGTTCAACCCGCCGACGTCATGGCGGAGATGCACGTGATGTACGAGTTCCTGACGCGCGCATCGACCGCGAGGATGCACGTGATGACGAGTCCTGACGCGCGGCTCGACCGGAGGACGTGGAGTACCTGTGCCGCCTACGAGGCCGTTGCTGGCCGGAGGACGGCGCAGGGGTATGTCTCTCACCTAGATAGATAGATAGGTTCAACCCAGCCGACGTCATGGCGGAGATGCACGTGATTGACGATTCCTGACGCGCCGGCAGTCGAACCGCGAGGGACGTGGAGTACCGTGCGCCGCGCCTACGAGGCCTTGCTGGCCGAGGACGCGCAGGGTTAATGTCTCTCACTAGATAGATAGATAGGTTCAACCCGGCCGACGTCATGGCGGAGATGCACACGTGATGTACGAGTTCCTGACGCGCGGCATCGACCGCGAGGACGTGGAGTACCTGCGCCGCGCCTACGAGGCCTTGCTGGCCGAGGACGCGCAGGGTTAATGTCTCTCACTAGATAGATAGATAGGTTCAACCCGCCGACGTCATGGCGGAGATGCACGTGATGTACGAGTTCCTGACGCGCGGCATCGACCGCGAGGACGTGGAGTACCTGCGCCGCGCCTACGAGGCCTTGCTGGCCGAGGATGCGCAGGGGTAATGTCTCTCACTAGATAGATAGATACGTTCAACCCGCCGACGTCATGGCTAAGATGCACGTGATGTGCGAGTTCGCGCAGGGGTAACTGTTTCATTCCCATTTTTTAATGTAAAAACCGGCCAAGTGCGAGTCGGGCTCGCGCACAAAGGGTTCCGTAGCAGCAAAGTCCAAAATTACAGTTAAATCAACCTATCTCAAAAACTATAAGAGATACTTTGATCAAACCAAAAATCGTTGAAAGAGTTAATTAGCATGCATCACCTCTATTTTTTTTAGAATTTTATACCCCGTAGTTATAAAAATAGAGGGGGGGGGACATACTTTTTACGACTTTGAGAGCTGATATCTCAAAAACCGTTCACTTTAAGAAAAATGTTTTTTAGAAAACTTTATATCATTTTAAAAGACCTTTCCATTGATACCCCACACGGGTATGTACATCGAAAAAAAAAATTTCATCCCTCAGTTACATGTATGGGGGGCCCCACCCCCAATTCTTTTTTTTACTATTTAGTGTCATATTTTTGTAGCGGTTCATACAACACATATTCCCATCAAATTTCATCACTGTAGTACTTATAGTTTCCGAGTAAATCGGCTGTGACAGACGGACAGACGGACAGACGGACATGACGAAACTATAAGGGTTCCGTTTTTGCCATTTTGGCTACGGAACCCTAAAAAACGAGGCAAACGAATTATCGCCGCCGTCTATGGCCTTCCACTACACCAAAAGGGACCGTTCAAGTATTAAATTCAATCCAATGTGGATTGTTTGCGTAGTAAAGGTGATGGTTATTTTAGAACATGATATGTCAAATAATCAGTTTGACAAAGGAAACAACCAATGCTGAAATGGGGGCTATCGCGAGTGAAATATCCGCTAGATGGCGTGCCTGTGAACTGAGGTCCAACTTCAACATCATTGGCTGATTTATTCGATAATTGACAATTTGACATATCACGTCTAAAAATACCCAATCACCATGTAGATGGACCTCAGGCCTATAGTAAGCCATCTTGCGGATTCTTCGTACGCGATAGCCCCCATCAGACCTCAGTTCGACTGTACGCCATCTAACGGATTTGACGCCGTAGCATTGTTTTAGGTGAGGAGCCTAAAACAATGCTACGGCGATCCATACGCCTCGCATTATAAAATAAAACAGGACTAAATGATTATTTGCACTGTCTGCAGGTACTGGCTGAACGACACGCACTGGGTGGAGCACCCGCCCACGGACCTGTGCTACACGCCGCCGCGCAAGAAGTCCAAGCGGCACAACAACATCTACGAGGACTTGCAGGTCAGTCAGTCTAGTGATCTATATAATTTAATATTATAAATATTATAATTCAAAATCTATAAAGAATGCCGTCAAAGTAGAGCCCAAAAGGGTAACATGATGTACCGGAATTGTTTTATAAGATCTTGTATAACATTCATGAAGGCAATAAATACTTTGACTTTGACAAAGAGAACTTCACACCTGAATACGCCAAAGAGTTTCTTCATTTTCTGTCTGTCATTGGGTGATAACTTCTTCAGTTAACCTTATAAAATGAAGAAAGTAAGGTCTTATTTTAGCCACCTTCTTAGATCAAGATATATTTTAAAGTAAACAATAGTCGCTGGTAGTTCTTACCTGGGTCCCTATTCTCGAGCACGCGACTTTGAAGTCGAGCTCAAGATTTGTATGGACAAATCTACGAAATCTCTATAGCTATATCGCCATTTGCAATATTTTCAATTATGGACGTGCATACTACGAGTATAGGTGGCACCACTTTTTATTCACACAAGGTCTAATTTATCTCACTAAGTTCAAATTAATGGCACCAGTTGGCACCATGACCGATAATAATGACCCGGAATAGCTAGAACATTGCTAGTGCCTTTGGCAATGCATGTCCATAAGACTGTAGATTTTACGGGAAGTTTCCGCTCTCAGGCCACCAAATGTTGGAACAATGTACCTCCTCCGAGCGGCTCGTTCTAAATATTATTTTAAAAACCAATTTAAAACTTTTTTGATAGGCTTGCAAAAGACTGAAATACTAAACCGCTTTGGTGGCTTGGTTGTGGTAGGAAAGTCATAAGATTGAGCTTAAATCATGTTTTTAATATATATCTATAATTGTTATGTTTTATTTACAAATTAATTTATATAAATATTCACTTAAATTTTTTTAAACACCGTTAACTACCATTATATACAAACCGTGCGGATAAAGAATGGGATCAGAAATGGCGGCGAATCTATTAACTTCTCGCTCGCACACCCACCAGTGCGAGTATAGACGTAAATAGTGTGGGAGCGAGAAGTGAATAGATGCGCCGCCATTTCTGATCCCATTCTTTATCCGCACAGGTTGTATATATTGTTAAATTATATGCATACAATTCACATACCTACCTAGTATTTACTTTTTAGAATATGTTTGTGATAGGATTGCAGCGCGTCTGGGGCGTTGCACGCGCTTAAGCTTTCGGGTGGTTGTTGAAAATCAGCTGTTTGCTTTTGCTGCTTATGCCTTAGCAAAACAATGATCCGTACTTTTGCATACTTTTAATGTTTGTTGAAGTTTCTCTTTTGTATTAATTGTACCTTATTTTTAATTTTGTTTTTTTGTTCTTGTATTTATGTGTGTCAACTTAAATGCGAATAAGTTTTTTATCTATCTATCACCATCGTCGATACGTACGTTCCGTAATATACCATTATGTATGTATTTGGTTGCTGCAGGGCCACTCGAGCGGGTCGGCGCGCACGGAGGGCTACTACAAGATGGACGCGCGGCTGAAGGCCAAGTACAAGTACCACCACGGCCGCGCGCCCGCCGCCGGCGCCGCGCTCGACGACAAGCACGACGACAAGAAGGCCTCCAAGATGCAGGGCCTCTCGCGCGAGGCGCGCTCCAACCAGCGCCGCCTGCTCACCGCCTTCGGTACGTACCGACACGCCGACACGCCGACACGCCGACACACCGACACACCGACACACCGACACACCGACACAGCCGGACCACGACACGACAAGATGCAGGGCCTCTCGCGCGAGGCGCGCTCCAACCAGCGCCGCCTGCTCACCGCCTTCGGTACGTACCGACACGCCGACACGCCGACACGCCGACACACCGACACACCGACACACCGACACACCGACACAGCCGGACCACGACACGACAAGATGCAGGGCCTCTCGCGCGAGGCGCGCTCCAACCAGCGCCGCCTGCTCACCGCCTTCGGTACGTACCGACACGCCGACACACCGACACGCCGACACACCGACACAGCCGGACCACGACACGACAAGATGCAGGGCCTCTCGCGCGAGGCGCGCTCCAACCAGCGCCGCCTGCTCACCGCCTTCGGTACGTACCGACACGCCGACACACCGACACGCCGACACACCGACACAGCCGGACCACGACACGACAAGATGCAGGGCCTCTCGCGCGAGGCGCGCTCCAACCAGCGCCGCCTGCTCACCGCCTTCGGTACGTACCGACCGACACACCGACACGCCGACACGCCGTCACACCGACACGCCAACACACCGACACAGCCGGACCACGACACACCGACACACCGACACGCCGACACACAGCCGGACCACTACACGACAACACGGCCTCCAAGATACAGGGCCTCTCGCGCGAAGCCCGCTCCCGCTGGGGCCCGGGGAACAATTGGACCATACTTCAGGATTTGGGTAGTGGGTAATTACAATGATGCGACCTTCACAACCCTTTTAGATAAGGGAACCAGACCAACTGACACCATCTGTGCCTCATTCATACAAATAAAAATATATTATGTTCTAATCTAATAAATGTATATTTCAGGTACAGACACGGATTCCGATCTACTGAAGTTCAATCAGCTAAAATTCAGAAAAAAGCAGCTCAAGTTTGCCAAATCGGGTATTCACGATTGGGGTCTATTTGCGCAGGTAAACCTAAATCTATTTTTTCATATGAATACAGGAAGTAATCTCTGATTTCAGCTTATTGAACACAAGACCGGCTATCTCAGTCGGTACAGCATGAGACTTAATCTCAGGGTCGTGGGTTCGAGCCCCACGTTGTGCGCATGTTTTTTTTTTGTTTTCTTTTAATTTATTTAATGTATTTTTAAAATTAAACTATTATTTTTAGTTTAAAATTAGATTAAATTATAAATAAAACTTCTTTTTTCATATGGTTACAGGTAAAATCATAAAACTAATTTATTCAGTCTGGGCTTCGGGTTCATTTTCATCTAACCCTACATAAGTTCTACATAATTACTTACATAAGTACATGGTGCTGTAATAAAAAAATATCTTTTTTCCATACGATTTCTTGTATTGAAGATAAAATGGTTAAAAAATCATAATCAGCATATTTTAAGTTTACTGTGTTGGGCATGATCTATATGGTATCAGTTATCTGCGGTTACCTTAGCTAATAATCAATATTAAATCCATATTTTTAATAGCTTTCGTCATACGAACTTAATGTCGATAAAAACAAACAATTATAATTAAATCTTTTCATGCACTTTTGTATCAACAAACCGGTAATATTTGAAGGTGATATTTTAGATTTTACCCATATTCCCTAGGGATAAAATATTGTTTCCAGCAGCATTAACCCTTAGTAGAGATTGAAAGATGATTTGGTGTACTGTTTACTACTGATAGATTTTTTGCGTGTTCCCAAACATTTATCGACGAATACTTTATCAGCCCACTAGACTGCGTCGTTGGCGGAGTGGGTAGTGCGTCGCACTTTAAAGCTACGACTGCGCTGAGGGTCCCGGGTTCGATCATCGGGTCGGGCCAAAATTTGTACCTGAGTATTTCTGTTAAGAAATTCTCAGTGTCAGCCCGGACTCTGGAAGTTGGCGGTCTTGTACCCCCGTGCCTTGGAAAGCTGCTCCTGATCCCTCTCTGGTGACTGGTGTCCCATCGTATTATAAGGGCAAGGGAATAGAGTACACTCGTGTTTGCACACACACTTGAGCGCTATAATACATCCTGCGTAAGTGCAGCCACTGACTCGTTGAGAATTCGGTTGGAGAATATTATTATTACACGGTCGATCGTTTGTTTGTCCCAGGAGCCAATAGCGGCCGACGAGATGGTGATCGAGTACGTGGGGCAGATGATCCGGCCCATCGTGGCGGACGTGCGCGAGGCGCAGTACGAGGCCACGGGCATCGGCTCCTCCTACCTGTTCCGCATCGACCTCGACACCATCATCGACGCCACCAAGTGCGGCAACCTGGCGCGCTTCATCAACCACAGCTGCAACGTAAGTCGCGCTACAGCCCTGCATGTCAAAAGGGAAATGGAAAAGCAGACTGAGGGCCGATTTTTTGATCCAGAGTTACCTTTTGATTAAATTATTTATAGTTAACTGACCGGATGGCGCAATTGGTAGTGACCCTGCCTCTTACGCCAAAGGTCGTGGGTTCGATCCCCACCCTGGACAAACATTCGTGCGATGAACACTTGTGTTTGTTCGGTGTCTGGGTGTAATATGTATTTAAGTATATATTTGTGTTCCTCTGTTGTCTGATATCTGTAACACAAGTGCTTAAGCTACTTAGTACGGAATCAGGTCAATGTATGAGATGTTGTTGTGAGAATTATTATAAGTTAACTGTCTCACAAACATAGTGGCGTAATCCTTTTAATATAACTATTGCTTAAGCTAACTATTGTCCAAAAAACACATTTTGACGATATTTTTCAAACCATTAGTTCAGTTGAACTACGAATCAAAAAATGGGCCGTTAGTGGTGGAACGAAGCAGACGCGCGTACAAGTTGGCGCACTCCAATGCGGACTATGCGATGACTCCGCGCTTAGAGATCGTGCCTACAAAGGGCAAGACATAGTGATACACTATAGCAGCGAGAGCGTCGTCCCTACTGGTGAAACCGGTATAGACCGGCACCATCGCTCTAGGCGCCAACGGCGCGCTCCCGTGCACCTTTCGTATTTTCCCCCGAGCTGCAGTCAGTCCGAGTCTGTGTGAGATCTAAGAACGCCGCGTACACGCGTAACGTTTCCCGCGCTTCTCGCTGTTGCTACAGTGCGCGCGAGCCGCCTTTGGCTTTTAACGTATATTTTGTATTGTCCCGATCGTATCTATTATGTAAAGTGTGTTTGTGCGGGTGAATAAGTATAATCTTATTCACCCGGACTCGTGTTGTGATTCAATTGCCAAACCTTTCCCATCTTAGATGATTAGCACGTTAACGACCATTTCCCCTATAACACTTATTTTTTTAATACCTGTATGCTACCTATGTTTAACAAATAAAATGTTTTTGTATTAGTGCTATTATAGCACCATCAACCAACTTTGTTACCTGAATACACTACACTACAACTCATTCACATGATAATGAGAATCGCTTCTTAATATTTTACTTAGATACTCCTCATCCACATCTTAGCGTGAATTTCCCAGTTTCGTCCAAAGCTGTCGCTCTGGAGCCCGGGGTACGATTCATTCTTGATTTGGGGAGTCTGGTAATTACAATGAAGCGACTGCCGTCTGACCTTCGCAACCCTTTAACAGAGGAACCAGACCAACCAAATCATGGTTACATGTTTCTGAAACGTGCAGGTTTCCTCACGATGTATTCCCTTACCGCCGAGCAATTGGTTTGAATGCTAACGCGCATAGATTTGAAACATCCAGAGGTGCATTCTCGGATTCGAAACCGGTCTCCACGTATGGACGGCGCGTTCAACGTGGAGCCCTAAGTAAAATTCGCGTTCAACCAACGCGAATTTTACTTAGGTACTGTTACGGGTAATTTGAGATACCTCTCATTGTGACTGCAACTGGTTTTTAAGTACCGTGGCATTCTCCTTTGCTTTGAATGACGAGTAAAATTAGTGTTTAGAAGGATATAACTCTTTATCGATACATTTGGCATACCTTTATTTAGTTAGCAGTATCCTATTTCATCGCGGTCATAATGAACTCGCTGACCTATTTTTAACTTCGAATGTTTTGTCCTACAGCCGAACTGCTACGCAAAGATCATAACGATAGAATCGCAAAAGAAGATCGTAATCTACTCGAAACAGCCGATCGGAGTGGACGAGGAGATCACGTACGACTACAAGTTCCCGCTCGAGGACGAGAAGATTCCTTGTCTGTGCGGCGCGCCGCAGTGCCGCGGCTTCCTCAACTAGACCACAGGCGCGGCCGCTCGAGTGCGGCAGAGTACTGGCCAAGCTGTGCCTGGCGGAACCAAGTATCCGAGCTGTGGTCAAACGCGGCTCAGTACTGGCCAAGCTGTGCCTGGTCGAAGTCAAGCGTAGCCAAGTGTCATCTGAGCTGTGGCAAGTCTCGACTGATATCAAGCATCGATCAAGATCTGTCGTGTTATTATAGACAAGCGCGACCAAGTTACGACCAAGTTTTAGCCAAGTCTGTCGAAGTTGCAATATTGCGAGGTTGTATTTATTACGAGTAGGCCGTAATTGGGTATTTAATCATCACTTTATTTTGCTTCGTTTCTGTTAGCAGTCCATTTTGATCAAGTTTAGCTTATTCAACGGTTAATCCTCAAGTAAAAATCAACGGGATGGGCGGTTCGTATATTGGCACGATCGGATTGCGTAATTTGAACTGCTCGACGCACTAATTTGGTAACCAGTAACTAGAGCGGCGTTCGTCGAAATATAATTTGTCTTTCTACTATGTCATCTTCATGGGATAGATATATTGTTTGGAGCAAATGGAAGAAACCTAGGTATAAGCGGAAGTGTTAATACGTTTTATTTAGCAATTTCTTTTATTTTTCTTTTAAGTTAATAATGCACTTAAAAATATCACGACGAATTGTCAATGAATACTTGTTGAATGGATTGTTAACATAAATGTGGATTTACTAAATGTATGTTGTAGTGATCATTATGAAATATTGAATTCAAGATTTAATTATTCTGATTTGTTCAAGTGTAGGATCAAATACCCTGATTTAAGGACTTTAATGAAAAGAAGTAATTAAACAAATTTGAAGTTTGTTTATTGTTACTCGTACAGTATAAAATATGGGATGGGACAGACACGTAACGTACTGTCACTGCCACTGGAGGGATGATTCTCTGGTTTATTTTGTATATATTGTCCGATGAAAGTACCAGCCATGGAATTTGTATAAAAAGGTATTAACTATCGCTGGGTAATCTTATCAAAAATGTCTTAGAAGAAAATATTGATTCTTGGAAATTATTTTTGTTTTTTTTTTGTCACTAGAGCTTCTTTCCTTGAATAATTTTCTAAAGTATAGCAACATGCTCAAAGTATGCAGTAAAAATAATTATCGATTCAGAGAATGGGGCGCAGTGAAAAAAAATATTTAGTAAGCGAATAGATTTGACGATGAATTGTGGAATTAATGAATTCGTGACTATTAAAATATTGAACTATGTTATTTTGTGTTAGCTTCTTCATTTTTAATTCAAAATAAACCTTATTTTTTATTGTCGTTGGTCAAATCCTAATATTGAATGTTAGGGCTACGATAGCTTGTAATATATATAATAGAAATCGATTAGTTGCCTTTATATCTGCCAAGTTTTTACTCGCTGACCGAAGCAAACGGTAGTCAGGGTGCCGTTTAGTCACTAATTTAAGGTTAATTTTCATAATATGTGCACAAGTGTTCAACGGTTATATAATAAGACTATACTTCTATTTTATTATATTTTTCTAGCCCCTCTCATTACAATTTCATATAACATTTTTTGTTCGTATAAAGCAACCTTAAAACTGATCGCATAGTAAAATGTATACTCTTTTCATTTGAATTTAGCACCTTTCAAAATCGTGTAAATATCACCTTCAGGACATCGTCTAGTTAACGATAACATTAGCAATATCGATAGTTACAATGTAGTTTACGGACGATTTTCTATGGCAACCTATTCATAAATTAGATTAGTCAGGCTCTACCTCGTACGTTTTCTGTATCTTCCATGTTACAAACTGTGTGACATCCACGGAGAGACTTGACTTTCTTGTAAAAACGACGCTCGCGCTGTCTGTAGTGTTGTGTTGATGCCCCCGAGCACAGCATTGCTCCAACATAAAATAATTTTTTATTTATAATGTAAACTTGTGTGATGTGTGAATCTGATGCGTTTACCTCTTGTATTTAATATGAAGGCCCAGTGCTACTATGTATGTAAAATTATAAATTATACCTAAACAATCCTTGTATTATAAATGTACTTGTTTCGACTGAGTCTAAAATATGATTTGTTAGGCGTCGGTAGTCGGATGAAACATAACATGCTGTATAATTATTTGGTGTTGTACATTGTTTGTGAATAAGGATCTCTGCTGTTAGTCAGATTTATGTAGTACACTTTTCAAGTACACGACTATGAGCTTTGGTTTGCTGAATGGTTTGTGTGTATTCCGTTTTCGTTTATTGTGAAGCGACTCCATCTGTCCTCTGCCGTACGTCAGAAGAGGGTACTGAATTGTAATTAAAATTATAAGTTCGCGACCTTTTTAATCGCACTTCATTATTATGTAATGTAAAATGTAATGTAAATAAAAGATTCCAACAATTTTAATGTTTCTTTTATTCAATATGTTGTTTGTAAAAACCGGCCAAGTGCGAGTCGGGCTCGCGCACAAAGGGTTCCGTAGCAGCAAAGTCCAAAATTACAGTTAAATCAACCTATCTCAAAAACTATAAGAGATACTTTGATCAAACCAAAAATCGTTGAAAGAGTTAATTAGCATGCATCACCTCTATTTTTTTTAGAATTTTATACCCCGTAGTTATAAAAATAGAGAGGGGGGGACATACTTTTTACGACTTTGAGAGCTGATATCTCAAAAACCGTTCACTTTAAGAAAAATGTTTTTTAGAAAACTTTATATCATTTTAAAAGACCTTTCCATTGATACCCCACACGGGTATGTACATCGAAAAAAAAAATTTCATCCCTCAGTTACATGTATGGGGGGCCCCACCCCCAATTCTTTTTTTTACTATTTAGTGTCATATTTTTGTAGCGGTTCATACAACACATATTCCCATCAAATTTCATCACTGTAGTACTTATAGTTTCCGAGTAAATCGGCTGTGACAGACGGACAGACGGACATGACGAAACTATAAGGGTTCCGTTTTTGCCATTTTGGCTACGGAACCCTAAAAAAAGGCCATGACTATAGTGCATTTTCCAGATTTTATGCTATCAGCACGAAATTCTCGTGCTGATATGTTAAAATCTGGAAAATGCACTATAATGTCGTATGAAAATAAATGTCACGAGCACGAGAATTGGGCTCCTGGTCAGCTATTTGTCAGCGGTCGCTGCGTTCAGCTTAAATCGCCGATGCTATTAGTAGCCTAGTCTGCTGTGGCTAAAGCGCGCGTTTTCTAGTTCCATGGCTGTGGCCAAGAAGCTATAGATAAGCTAAAGCTTCGTGGCTGTGGCTCTCTCATTCATTAATCTATAATGGACAGTAGACTGTAAAAATATGTAAACACTTTAGCTGTTTTGATTAGTTGGTCTGGTTCCCCTGTAAAGGGTTGCTAAGCCTATATGGCAGTTGTTTCAGTATAATATTTATAGTTATAATATTTCTTTAGTATATTTTATGTATCAACATATATATGTATTAACATGTAAATTATACATAAGTACTTTCAAATGTATGACGATTTGTAAGTGCTGTGTACAAGCCTATGCAAATAAAGAATTATTTGATTTGATTTGATAATTATCAGAACCAATCCTGAATCATGGTCCCGGTTGCGTTCTAAGCTGTCGCTCTGGAGCCCGTACCCCGGGCTCCAGAGCGACAGCTTAGAACGCAACCGGGAATTTCACGCGAAGATGAAGACGTAATTTATCACACGGCAGCTCAATAGAGTCCGAACCAAGATAGTCTTGAAGAGCGCGCTTAGTTGCCCTCGAGTTTGAGCTTCCAGTTACACGATATTGTGACGGCAGTGGGGAAACAATGAAAAAGGCTGGCAAGGGACCGAATGGAATGGCGTGATAAAGAAGAGGCCTATACTCAGCAGTGGGTGGATGTGGGCTGATCTGATGATGATGATATATTATTATCAATCATGAAACGATAATTCATTCAAGTATGTAAGGTAACCAGTTTAGTTGATAATGGCATTTAGGGTATTAATAAATAATAAACAAAATAAGTATAAAAATATGTATTCGTAACATGGCATACATACATAACAAACATCACTTATATTATATACCCATACATCCAAACGACTTAGTAATCAAACAACCATACATATGTATTGGTCGACTTCAGACTTAAATCTATCTAAAAAGTTAAAATTAAATTATTAATTAACACCAATAATTAAAGTTACGTATCAAATCACAGTAAAGAATCATAATAATTAATACATTATTAATACCTTTCAGGAAATGTCAAGTTTTAAAATTTTGTATTTTTATCTAAAAGATACAGTCATTAAATTATACTGAGTTAATAAAATCGGGAGTATTTTTTCAGTCGATAAAATTGTTGTGTAACTGTGAAAGATAACTGGGCACAATTTTTTAGGTATTCACTGGTGTGTTTTGTAACTTACATATTTTGTCCATATATTATTAAATTATTCGAAAACAATAAATACTTATGAATAAAGAAATTTCCTACAATTAATTATTACAGAACTCCATGGACCCCTCAACCTAACCAAGGGGTAAAAAAAAATCTTTAACAAAATAAGTCAAAACTAAAGTGTTTTAGTTATGGTTATTCTAGCTTTTTATACATTTATAGTAATAAGTTTCTAGAGTTACTGCCTACCTACCCTACTCTTACTCGATCGGTACACTATCCCTATGGTACCTTCAGGACTCATGGTAATTCTTCGGTTTATATTAAGTCGATAGCTATTTGTCTACAGGATTATTGCGGATCTTAATAATATTGTTGTAATTTTCCCAAGTCTTATCATAATGGCAAGTCACTTCAAAAATCTTATGAAGTCAGCGTCACTGAAAGCGCACCTGCCTGGTGAACATCTCCGCGCACAAGTCCGACGTGCCCTTCGTGGACTCGGTCTTCTCCTCGCTGTCCGAGGAGTCGGAGTCAAACTCGGAGACGGTCGCGGGAGACAGGCGAGTGCCCGCGGAGCTGCGCTTGAGGCCGACCTCCGTGGTGAGGATCTCCGCGATGACGTCGTCGGGCGTGCGCGCCGGCCGCCGCTTGCTGCGCAGCTGGCGCGCGCGCTTGCGGATGTCGGCCAGGAAGCCCGTCGCGGCCTCCGCGCTCTCCGCCGACACGTCCGCCGGCGCCAGCTCCGGCAGGTCCGTCGACGAGCCCTTGGAGTCGGTCGTCGTCTCGAGGGACTCGAGCGAGGCGCCGACGCTGCGGAGGGCGGCGAGGCCCTCGACCAGAGAGACGCGGTAGCCGTCGTCGGTCCTGGAGCGGACGATGACGCCGCCGGGCGCGAGGCCGAGCAGCTCGGGGTCGTCGAGCTGGAGGTCGACGACGTCGGGCAGGTAGCAGGTAGCGTCGGAGGACGTGGAGGCGACGGAGGCGGCGTCGCAGGTGCAGGGCGGCTCGCGGTAGGCGTCGTCGCAGAGGTGCAGCACGCGCAGCGCGTGGTGGCCGGCGACGTAGAGGAAGGGCGCGGCGTAGCGCCAGGCGCGCGCGGCCGCGGCCCAGCGCGCCTCGCGGCTGCGCGTGCGCCGCCCCAGCGCGTCCACGAACACGCCGCACTCGGCGTAGCACACGAGGATCTCCGTCGGGTTCTCCTTGATGAGCAGCATGGCGCGGGGCGGGGAGTGCTTCCGCGCTGCCGCTGTAACGTTCAAATTAAATAGATTAAGAATTTTAAGAAAGCAAAAAGTAAAAGTGGCAGACGAGCTGACAGATCACGTATGATTTTTATCTCTTGATTGTTATTCGTGAAAACTGTTTAAGGCATATTTGTTCTAAAGTACCTCAATCATTATTGTAACTTAAATGCTGTTTGTTTTCCATTAAGAAATAAATCGTTCGGTAAAAGTTCCAGAACAATTTCTAAACCGACTTGAAGCGGATCAGATCGTACCCTCACAATCCTGTACATTTTCTGCAATCTTTTTATAAATTGCGCACCCTAGAATCATACCAATATTCTTATTTAATAAAGTTTGAATTTAACGATAAGTAGAATAATAAATAGTTTACATGTAATAAAGTTTAAAAACAAAAATTATAACCAGAAAAACTCGTGAACATGATAAAGACTAAACCGAAAACCTCCAACGCCCCGCCAGCCACTGCACCCGCAGCAGCTTCTCCCCGCTATGCGCGCACGGCGTCAGCAGCAGCGCGTGCGGCGCTCTGTCCACAGTGAGCGAGCATTCCTTGACCTAGTTGGAGACTAGACGATCGGTATGGTCTGTGCCCTACCTGCAATGATAGGTTCCTCCATGCCGAAAGCCTCCAACGCCCCAGCCGGCAGCTGCACCCGCAGCGGCTTCTCCCCCGCTATGTACAGCGCGCGCGGCGTCAGCAGCAGCGCGTGCGGCGCTCTGTCCACAGTGAGCGAGCATTCCTTGACCTAGTTCGAGACTAGACGATCGGTATGGTCTGTGCCCTACCTGCAATGATAGGTTCCTCCATGCCGAAAGCCTCCAACGCCCCAGCCGGCAGCTGCACCCGCAGCGGCTTCTCCCCCGCTATGTACAGCGCGCGCGGCGTCAGCAGCAGCGCGTGCGGCGCTCTGTCCACAGTGAGCGAGCATTCCTTGACCTAGTTCGAGACTAGACGATCGGTATGGTCTGTGCCCTACCTGCAATGATAGGTTCCTCCATGCCGAAAGCCTCCAACGCCCCAGCCGGCAGCTGCACCCGCAGCGGCTTCTCCCCCGCTATGTACAGCGCGCGCGGCGTCAGCAGCAGCGCGTGCGGCGCTCTGTCCACAGTGAGCGAGCATTCCTTGACCTAGTTCGAGACTAGACGATCGGTATGGTCTGTGGCCCTACCTGCAATGATAGGTTCCTCCATGCCGAAAGCCTCCAACGCCCCAGCCGGCAGCTGCACCCGCAGCGGCTTCTCCCCCGCTATGTACAGCGCGCGCGGCGTCAGCAGCAGCGCGTGCGGCGCTCTGTCCACAGTGAGCGAGCATTCCTTGACCTAGTTCGAGACTAGACGATCGGTATGGTCTGTGCCCTACCTGCAATGATAGGTTCCTCCATGCCGAAAGCCTCCAACGCCCCAGCCGGCAGCTGCACCCGCAGCGGCTTCTCCCCCGCTATGTACAGCGCGCGCGGCGTCAGCAGCAGCGCGTGCGGCGCTCTGTCCACAGTGAGCGAGCATTCCTTGACCTAGTTCGAGACTAGACGATCGGTATGGTCTGTGCCCTACCTGCAATGATAGGTTCCTCCATGCCGAAAGCCTCCAACGCCCCAGCCGGCAGCTGCACCCGCAGCGGCTTCTCCCCCGCTATGTACAGCGCGCGCGGCGTCAGCAGCAGCGCGTGCGGCGCTCTGTCCACAGTGAGCGAGCATTCCTTGACCTAGTTCGAGACTAGACGATCGGTATGGTCTGTGCCCTACCTGCAATGATAGGTTCCTCCATGCCGAAAGCCTCCAACGCCCCAGCCGGCAGCTGCACCCGCAGCGGCTTCTCCCCCGCTATGTACAGCGCGCGCGGCGTCAGCAGCAGCGCGTGCGGCGCTCTGTCCACAGTGAGCGAGCATTCCTTGACCTAGTTCGAGACTAGACGATCGGTATGGTCTGTGCCCTACCTGCAATGATAGGTTCCTCCATGCCGAAAGCCTCCAACGCCCCAGCCGGCAGCTGCACCCGCAGCGGCTTCTCCCCCGCTATGTACAGCGCGCGCGGCGTCAGCAGCAGCGCGTGCGGCGCTCTGTCCACAGTGAGCGAGCATTCCTTGACCTAGTTCGAGACTAGACGATCGGTATGGTCTGTGCCCTACCTGCAATGATAGGTTCCTCCATGCCGAAAGCCTCCAACGCCCCAGCCGGCAGCTGCACCCGCAGCGGCTTCTCCCCCGCTATGTACAGCGCGCGCGGCGTCAGCAGCAGCGCGTGCGGCGCTCTGTCCACAGTGAGCGAGCATTCCTTGACCTAGTTCGAGACTAGACGATCGGTCTGGTCTGTGCCCTACCTGCAATGATAGGTTCCTCCATGCCGAAAGCCTCCAACGCCCCAGCCGGCAGCTGCACCCGCAGCGGCTTCTCCCCCGCTATGTACAGCGCGCGCGGCGTCAGCAGCAGCGCGTGCGGCGCTCTGTCCACAGTGAGCGAGCATTCCTTGACCTAGTTCGAGACTAGACGATCGGTCTGGTCTGTGCCCTACCTGCAATGATAGGTTCCTCCATGCCGAAAGCCTCCAACGCCCCAGCCGGCAGGCTGCACCCGCAGCGGCTTCTCCCCCGCTATGTACAGCGCGCGCGGCGTCAGCAGCAGCGCGTGCGGCGCTCTGTCCACAGTGAGCGAGCATTCCTTGACCTAGTTCGAGACTAGACGATCGTATGGTCTGTGCCCTACCTGCAATGATAGGTTCCTCCATGCCGAAAGCCTCCAACGCCCCAGCCGGCAGCTGCACCCGCAGCGGCTTCTCCCCCGCTATGTACAGCGCGCGCGGCGTCAGCAGCAGCGCGTGCGGCGCTCTGTCCACAGTGAGCGAGCATTCCTTGACCTAGTTCGAGACTAGACGATCGGTATGGTCTGTGCCCTACCTGCAATGATAGGTTCCTCCATGCCGAAAGCCTCCAACGCCCCAGCCGGCAGCTGCACCCGCAGCGGCTTCTCCCCCGCTATGTACAGCGCGCGCGGCGTCAGCAGCAGCGCGTGCGGCGCTCTGTCCACAGTGAGCGAGCATTCCTTGACCTAGTTCGAGACTAGACGATCGGTATGGTCTGTGCCCTACCTGCAATGATAGGTTCCTCCATGCCGAAAGCCTCCAACGCCCCAGCCGGCAGCTGCACCCGCAGCGGCTTCTCCCCGCTATGTACAGCGCGCGCGGCGTCAGCAGCAGCGCGTGCGGCGCTCTGTCCACAGTGAGCGAGCATTCCTTGACCTAGTTCGAGACTAGACGATCGGTATGGTCTGTGCCCTACCTGCAATGATAGGTTCCTCCATGCCGAAAGCCTCCAACGCCCCAGCCGGCAGCTGCACCCGCAGCGGCTTCTCCCCCGCTATGTACAGCGCGCGCGGCGTCAGCAGCAGCGCGTGCGGCGCTCTGTCCACAGTGAGCGAGCATTCCTTGACCTAGTTCGAGACTAGACGATCGGTATGGTCTGTGCCCTACCTGCAATGATAGGTTCCTCCATGCCGAAAGCCTCCAACGCCCCAGCCGGCAGCTGCACCCGCAGCGGCTTCTCCCCCGCTATGTACAGCGCGCGCGGCTGTCAGCAGCAGCGCGTGCGGGCGCTCTGTCCACAGTGAGCGAGCATTCCTTGACCTAGTTCGAGACTAGACGATCGGTATGGTCTGTGCCCTACCTGCAATGATAGGTTCCTCCATGCCGAAAAGCCTCCAACGCCCCAGCCGGCAGCTGCACCCGCAGCGGCTTCTCCCCCGCTATGTACAGCGCGCGCGGCGTCAGCAGCAGCGCGTGCGGCGCTCTGTCCACAGTGAGCGAGCATTCCTTGACCTAGTTCGAGACTAGACGATCGGTATGGTCTGTGCCCTACCTGCAATGATAGGTTCCTCCATGCCGAAAGCCTCCAACGCCCCAGCCGGCAGCTGCACCCGCAGCGGCTTCTCCCCCGCTATGTACAGCGCGCGCGGCGTCAGCAGCAGCGCGTGCGGCGCTCTGTCCACAGTGAGCGAGCATTCCTTGACCTAGTTCGAGACTAGACGATCGGTATGGTCTGTGCCCTACCTGCAATGATAGGTTCCTCCATGCCGAAAGCCTCCAACGCCCCAGCCGGCAGCTGCACCCGCAGCGGCTTCTCCCCCGCTATGTACAGCGCGCGCGGCGTCAGCAGCAGCGCGTGCGGCGCTCTGTCCACAGTGAGCGAGCATTCCTGACCTAGTTCGAGACTAGACGATCGGTATGGTCTGTGCCCTACCTGCAATGATAGGTTCCTCCATGCCGAAAGCCTCCAACGCCCCAGCCGGCAGCTGCACCCGCAGCGGCTTCTCCCCCGCTATGTACAGCGCGCGCGGCGTCAGCAGCAGCGCGTGCGGCGCTCTGTCCACAGTGAGCGAGCATTCCTTGACCTAGTTCGAGACTAGACGATCGGTATGGTCTGTGCCCTACCTGCAATGATAGTTTCCTCCATGCCGAAAGCCTTCCAACGCCCCAGCCGGCAGCTGCACCCGCAGCGGCTTCTCCCCCGCTATGTACAGCGCGCGCGGCTCAGCAGCAGCGCGTGCGGCGCTCTGTCCACAGTGAGCGAGCATTCCTTGACCTAGTTCGAGACTAGACGATCGGTATGGTCTGTGCCCTACCTGCAATGATAGGTTCCTCCATGCCGAAAGCCTCCAACGCCCCAGCCGGCAGCTGCACCCGCAGCGGCTTCTCCCCCGCTATGTACAGCGCGCGCGGCGTCAGCAGCAGCGCGTGCGGCGCTCTGTCCACAGTGAGCGAGCGCTGCACGCGGAAGGCGCCGGCGCCGGCCTCGAAGCGCAGCAGGAAAACGCGGCGCCCGCACGCCACCACCGCGCACGGGCCCTCGTTAACTTCGCCCGATATTGCCTGAAACCATCGAATGAGTCATCATCATCACCATCATTTCAGCCAATAGACGTCCACTGCTGGACATAGGCTATCCCCCAATGTTCTCCACACAGATCGGTCATGTGCCACCCGCATCCAATGCATTCCCGCAACCTTCACCGGATCGTCGGGCCACCTTGTGGGAGGCCAGCCACGGCATGCGACTTCCTGTACGAGGCCTCCACTCGAGGACCTTTCCTCCCCAACGGTCGTCTGTTCTCCTCGCTATGTGCCCTGCCAATTGCCACTTGAGACATGCAATCCTTTGGGCTATGTCTGTGACCTCAGTTCTCCTGCGGATATCATCATTTCTGATACGATCACGCAATGCATAACCCTCTCTCTAATCTATTATATCTACTATTGCCCCACATTTAGCTATTATATTTAACAAATGTGTAGATACGGGTCACTCTCCAAATTTAATGAAATTTAGTAAAATTGTACCACTGCATAAGTCAGGGGACAAAAATGACCCATCAAATTTTAGACCAATATCTATATTACCAGCAGTGAGTAAGATCTTTGAAAAAATAATATTCACTCAATTAGCAGCTCACTTCAAAATAAATAACTTATTTCATAATAACCAGTACGGATTCACTAAAGGGAAATCCACTACTGATGCAGGAGTGGCACTAATGAAACATGTCTTCAATGCATGGGAAAATAAGCAAGATGCTGTTGGTGTTTTCTGCGATTTATCAAAAGCCTTTGATTGTGTTAACCATGAAACTTTAATAATGAAGCTACGGCATTATGGTGTCTCAGACAATGCACTTTCAATACTGCAATCATTACCTTTCTTGTAGAATCCAAAAAGTGAGTGTTAATGGAATAAATTCTACTGGCGCCCCTCTACTCATGGGAGTGCCGCAGGGCTCCATATTGGGACCCCTACTTTTTTTAATTTATATTAATGACCTTCCTCACTTTACAAAAGACCTATGTGAGACTGTATTGTTTGCCGATGACACTTCTCTGATTTTTAGAGTTGATAGGCTTAAGCAAGTATTCGACGACGTAAACGATGCACTCTCACAAGTGGTATATTGGTTCACAACTAATAATTTACTACTTAATGCCAAAAAGACTAAATGTGTTAAATTCACAATGCCAAATGTGAGGCAGGTTAATACAAATATAACCATAAATAATGAGCATCTTGCGCTCGTAAATTCAACAGTATTTCTAGGAATCACATTAGATTCTAAGCTGCAATGGGGTCCCCATATTGATGTCCTGGCAGGTAGACTTAGTTCTGCTGCATATGCAGTTAGAAAGATAAGACAACTAACTGATGTTGAAACGGCGAGGCTGGTTTATTTCAGCTACTTTCATAGCATCATGTCATATGGTCTATTACTCTGGGGATCAGCTGCTGATATACAGACTATTTTCGTATTACAGAAGAGAGCCATCCGCGCCATTTATGGCCTTAGATCGCGCGACTCCCTTAGAGATTTGTTTAAAGAAATCGACATACTTACCGTGGCTTCTCAATACATCCTTGATTGCCTTATGTACGTACATAAGAATCTCCATCTGTTCTCGAAGAAGTCCGACTGTCACAGCCTTAACACCAGAAATAAGCACAGACTGGCCGTTTTAAATATCAGGCTCCATAAGGTTGGTAGTTCATTTATAGGATTGAGCATAAAAATGTTTAATAAGTTACCTCAGATTATTATTGACTTGCCCACACATAAGTTTAAATTGTATATAAAAAACTGTTTAATGAAGAAAGGCTATTATAAAATAGACGATTTTTTGAATGACAATAATTTAGGGACATATTAGTAACACAAAAATTGTACTATATTTTAAGTTAATGGTGACATTTTGTAAAACATCTTTTTTTTTTAAAGAGTAACTGCTGAGTTTCTTGCTGGTGTCTTCTTGGCAGAAAACTACATTCCGAACCAGTGGTAAACATGTTGACATTCATAAGTGTTCTGTATGGACCTAAATTGAATAAACAATTTTCATTTCATTTCTCGAATGAGTCGCTTTATACTAAAGACTAATAATAATAATATCCAACCGATTACGGCTACGGCGGCTAATCTCGCCCACGTCTCGGCCACGTACGCAGGATATATCGCACCCCCAGTGGAAAATAAGCATAAATGGTCTTCCTCCTAATCATCAATTTTATCATATTTTAAAAATCCGTTTAAAGATACTTCTGTTGAATTCTTTCCATATTTTCCTTCTTTAATTTGACAAATTAATGAAAGAAATTCTACTTTTTTTTATTAATATATTTTTTTTTTAATTTACAGGAAGAATCCAATTACATAATTATGCAATACAAAAACTTAACAGCTATTATATTTATAAATAAAGCCTATGCCTTTATTTAAACTAAAACCTTATGGATAAACCATAAATAATCGTGGGTGACGTTTTCTAACGAAATAGTGCTTACGTCAAAGATCATGAGTTGACAATTAAAGTAATTATACAAAAACTGTTAAAATGATAATAAATTAAATAAGAAGATAGCTTTAAATGTAGTTTCTCTATTTCAGGTAAGAATAAGCCTAGTTATGTTTTGTAAATAATTCCTTTTTATGTTATAGATATTGGTTCAAATAAAATTTCTCTATTTCAGAGCAACACATTTAAGTTTTTGTTTCTATGTTCATAGAACTTATTATATATTTTACAAACAAATCTATGATATGTATCTTTCAATATACTTTTCAAATGATTCGAAGTGAGATCACTTATGATAAAATCGATGATTCGAAGTAAGACCACTTATACTTATTTTCTACTGGGGGTGCGATTATAGTGCTCAGGTGTGTGCGCAAACACGGAATAAACCTCATATTCCGATAGGATACCAGCGTGACGCGACCGGGGAGGGATTGGGCGCAGGGCCAACGGCTCAGTGCTTTCCGAGGGATAGGGGTACATGACCGCCGACTTCCAAACTCCGGGCCGACGCTAAGAATTTCTTACCGAAAACGTAGGTACAAATTTTTGGCCCGACCCGGGAATCGAACCCGGGACCTCTTGAACAGCCGTAAAGTGCGACCCACTAACCACTGCGCCATCGAGACAGTCAGTCCTGGCAGACTTAAAAATGAATGATATATGTCACCAACTGCCAATAGTTTTTGGCCGAAGTATAACAGTTAGGTACTATAGTAGGGCCAAAATAAAAGGCCTCATATGACATATCATCAAAATTCTACAACGTAACCTGGTAACGTAACAACCGGCATTGAAACTTATCAATCTTTCAATGTTACAGTAGCACAATTTCTTAAGTTTTAAAAATTATGTTTGCATTTATTTATTGCAATAAAGACAAAAAAGATAATTTCACGATTTACTTTCTCTGTTAAACTATTTATAAACTTATTAAAAATTTACTTTTGGGGCCGTCCAAATATTACGTCATTCTAAATTTGGGGGGGGGGGGGGGGTGTGTTAGTCTGTGGGTTACGGTAAATAATAGATATGGGGGGGGGGGGGGGGGGGGGGTTTGTTGAGAGTGAGAGTGAGAGTAAGTGAGACTGAAAATGTGAGAGGCGGCTAAGGCGCGTACAATACTAAAATAATTCATAATAAACATACATAATGCAACATAGATGTTCACAAATACGGTAATAACTACAGATAAAATACTCTAACAATAATATTACATATAATACTTGCTGCCCGCCCCGGCTTCGCCCGTGGTACTTACATGTATTATACATATAAACCTTTCTGAAGAATCACTCTATCTATTAAAAAAGCCGCATCAAAAGCCGTTGTGTAGTTTTAAAGATCTAAGCATACATAGGGACAGACAGCGAAAGCGCCCTAGCGCGACGTTTAGACCAGTGTAGAGTAGACGAGTAGACAATAACAGCGTGGGAGACAGTCTGACCATGGGAGAGCCACTTCGGCATGAATGGGACGGCTCGACCGGAATGATACCACGGCCTCACAGAAAACCGGCGTGAAGCAGCACTGTGCTGTTTCGTTGCGTGAGTGATGGTACCGGAGGCCCAATCCGGGGGAAGGAGCGTTTAAAGGTTGACAGCCCACTTGTGACTCCACTGGTGTCGTGGGTGTCCCATGGGCGGTGGCAATCGCTTACCATCAGGCGATCCGTCTGCTCATCTGCTACCTATCGCATAAAAAAAAGCGTGCCACCGCGTATTGAACACGCGAGATCCACCATCGTCGCCATGCTGGTGACAGCGTTGGTCTCTGGTATGAGATATCCACTGACCTGGACGAGATGCGGCGGCGTGGTGTCGGGCAGCTTGACGCGGCTGACGCTGACGGTCGGCCTCAGGCCCGCCGCGCGCCGCAGCGTGGAGCCCAGCGCCAGCAGCCCCGCCTGCAGCAGCCGCCCGCCCTGCACCAGCAGCGCCCGCCCCGCCGTGGCCGCCATGCTGCTCACGCCGTCGGTACTAGCGTTGCCGAAGGGCGTACGCGGGGGGGACACGTCCGAGTCGAGCTCCAGGCGAATGGGGCCGCGGAGAGAGTACAGGCCCTCTGTGCACCCTGGAGGGAAAACGATAAATTATTTAAAACAACATCACATACATTGACCTGATCGGAAATTAAGGTTTTCCTTTGTACCATGGAAATCAGAAAATAACTAATGCACAGCAATGCCAAAAATATTTTGGTTGTTGGTTACACACATAAGCCGTCGAAACTGTTGACATTCTCAGGACAACCTACTCTATTAGTTTGGGGTTTTGGGTCAAAAGTAAAAATGAGAACTAATGCTGCTTAATAGGAAGTGTTACAATAGTAAGAACAATAGTTTTTGACATTTTCTATAAATAATTTGCATTACAACGCGCCTCATCGGTGTCGGAGGGAAGACCCTCTCCCCAAAACCCCGCTACGATGAATTCGCCCTGGCTAAACAGATAATATCTCGTTGGCATTTCATGTCGTCGAATCATCTGGTCTTACAAAACGAAGCGGAACAATAGCCTTGCACAGACGGGGATTAACACGAAATTTATTATGTGATACAACATTATTTAATAATAATAATAATCAATCTTTATTCGCCTTAAAACATGGTTTTTGAAGGTATAATAATAACATAAGTGCATACATGTTTTGCTTAAAAAGCACGAAAATTTACAATCACATTATATTTATAAAAAATAATAGAATAATATGTTTAGATTATAGTTACTTACATATATCATTATTATGCACTCATATGTGAGTATATAATGTTGTATCACATAATAAATTTCGTGTTAATCCCCATCTTTATTAATTATAGTTATAATGCAGCTCAAGATTTTACAAAATATAAATATTTTATAGGTAAATATGTGCCAATAGCTAAAAAAATCAATTGAAAATATATCGTTTAACAGGTTTTATGGTCATTCAAAGATTCATGGGCAAGTCTATTTTAAAAGTATGAAATTATTTTAAAATAATTATACCATTGAATAACCCATACAATTTGCACCAACTCATATAATAGAACCATTGACATAAACGAAACATTTGATATAGCTACCATTCAAAATTCAAATGAAATGCATACAAAATACTCGCGTGTGACGTCACATCTAAGTTGCCATTTGTATGGAGCGCTTTGGGCTTGCCAAAATAATGTGATTTTAAATTTGTGATATTTCAGGTAGTTTAAATGAGGATCAAGTAATTCTTTCAACGATGTTTCTATCATTGAGAGGTCTGATTACAAATATTAAAAAAAGATGTCAAATACCGTATGATGGCCGCAGTTACCTATGGCGATGGCGTTGGGCGCCACATGCAGCGCGGACACAGGCTCGCCCGACAACACGCACAGTTGCTGCGGGGCAATAACCCAGCACAGGTTCGGGCACAGGCTGCAGGGCACGAGTCCACGGTCGCTTCGCATAGAACGACTTTGGTACGCCTCGTCATTTTAAGTCCTTAGTAGACAGCCGGCACACACGTGCTACCATATACAGCGTGTGTATTTTATACGGGCGAATAATTAATCCAGCTATAATATCTGATCCTACGAATCGTATAAGATAATCATTTCATTAAATTTTGTGGTTAATTAGGTGTAATGATTTTTCTAAAGTGCAACCCAGCAGCAATGTATGCCGTCCAACTTTGTTTGACATGACAAGTGACATGAGTGTCATGACACTCGTATGACGTTTAGATACTTATGTCTACGTTAATTGATGTTATTAACGTTAACTACCAGTGGATGCCAATACATTGCGTGCTCAATTATTTTGTATGAAAAAAAAAGTACCTTAATTTCCTAAAGAAATGTATGTAAACAGGTTCCCTAGGTCCGATAGTAATCGCCATTAAAATATTCGCCCGTATCAAATAAACACGCTGTATATGACCGGAAGCTTCAATTCGTCAATGGCCGAAAGCGTTCGTATGACGAGCGAAATTCGAGGACTGTAGGCCTTACTTAACTACAGACATCTATGATGTGTTTGTCGCAGTTACCTATGGCGACGGCGTTGGGCGCCACGTGCAGCGCGGACACAGGCTCGCCCGACAACACGCACAGTTGCTGCGGGGCGTAGCCTAGCACCGGCTCAGGCACGGGTTGAAGGCGAGAGATCCACGAATTCCGCTCCTCGATACTGCCGCAAACAACGGCCGCGCGCTCGCAGCGGGACGGGGTTTCCAGTTTTATCTAAAGAGAAAACAATGAGTATTTTTTTTGTGATAAGTGGCAGACGAGTAGACGGATCACCTGATGGAGTAAGCAATTGCCGCCGCCCATGAACACCAGCCTTACATTTATAAGGCTGGTGTTCATGGGCGGCAATAGCAGAACATCTACTGGAAATGGGAGTTAATCATTGGATGGAACTACATGACCCGAAAATCCTCTCCACCGATCGTCATTATCATACCAGGATAGTACGTGAAGTGATTGAGATCAAGAAGTATAAGACTTTCAATCGGGAGGATGGATTTAAAATATCATCGACATGGAATCCAGTAATTAACAAGTGCAAACCCCGTGCTAGGCCGTTGCTAACGCAAACAAACACCGATACTGTTAGTGTAGTGTGTCGGAGTAGCTTCACTGACAATTCATCTAGTGGCGAATTAATATCAAAAAATGTGAGGGTGTCCGAAGTATCACAGCCCGGCCTCAGCAGACGACGCCGTGCTCCGCCAGTCCGCTCGTGAGCACGGGTGCTGTAACGTAGCCGAAACGTCGAGCCAAATATGTGAGTACACAATGTTGTTTCACATAAATAAAAAAAAATATATATATATTGTTTATTGCTCAATAAGGGTTTACAATGTAGTGAAGAAGCAGATCCTTTAAGTAATGTAATACTTGTGGCGGACTGCCTCGCTCCTGCCTTAGTGCTAGGTACATTATTGAAAGCAATTAATAACTTAGTTAATCAAATCAATCGTGTGTGTGTGTGTTTGTGTGGGTGTTGAGAGACAGAAAAGTGTATGCGTGCGTGTTTAAGTGTGCGATTGTCATTCTTTGTATATGTATAGTTCATATTAATTGTTTTAAAATGGTTTCCGTATTGTCGTAAGATAATGTTTTAAGCCATTCAGTAACTACTTTAGTACACTCGTATAAGATCATAGGGTACATATTTAATTTTTGATTGATTGAGTTGTATAAATGTGCAGATTGTGAGTTATATTGACGTCTAGCAAATTCAGTCCGGGTCGAAGGGGACTGTATAACTGTTCCTTTTCGTCTTTTATTTATTTTAGAAGACTCATAGGGCACTTTTTTATGTTTATATTTAATTGTATTAATTATGTAAAGCTTCCTGACAGATAAGAGCTCACAAAGCTTGTACAAATTATCAGTGGAGTACCTGTAGGGTTTAAAATACATAATTTTAATTAGGGATCTTTGCGCTCTTTCAAGATCGAGGAATTTGGTTTTTGTGGCTCCACCCCAGACTGGTATGCAGTAAGTTATTACGGACTGCGCTAGGGCCACATATATTTTCTTGAGTAGTGTGCTGGTCATAATATGACGCAGTGATTTAAATATCCATTTAAGTTTTCTAATTCTAGATATGACAAGTTCAATATGCGAGTGCCATGATAGCGTCTGATCAATTAAAATCCCTAGGTATTTTGTGGAGGCTACTTTTTGTATACAAGGACAAGTACAGTGGTTAGAAGGATGGTAGCATTCGTGTATAGCAATCCGTAGATCGGATTCCGGTTGGGATCTTTGACTGGGGGTGAAACACATGTAATTTGTTTTACCTATATTGAGAGTCAGCAGATTTGAGTTGAGCCATTGTTTTATTACGGTAAGACCAGACTCAGCAGCATTTCGAGCAGCATCCCACGTACGACCGGAAAATACGATTGCAGTGTCGTCTGCATAGCAGAAGACACGTCCGCCACTGTTTCCTAATTTACATAGCTCGTTTAAGTACACCAAGAACAGCGTCGGACCGAGTACACTCCCTTGTGGGACGCCAATGGTGACACTTTCTTCAGTGCTTTTATAATTATCTATTTTAACGGCCTGTTTTCTTTCTGTTAAGTAGCTTTCGAATAATGTAAGAGCCAGGCCCCTAATACCAATTCCCTCAAGTCGTTTTACAAGAATGGGGACCGAATATCGTGTTAATTCCCGTCTTGATACATTATAGTTATAATGCAACGCGAAAATCTAAAGAACTATTTAACAGGAGGCTGTACAGTATTATCGATTACGCAGGTATGCGGTGCAAGTACTCACGGCGAAGGCCCGGTTGGCCTCGTTCTGCGGCAGGTCGGTCGCGTCGGGCGCCAGCAGGCGCGCGCGCAGCTGCGAGGCGCCGCTGGACAACGCCAGTGCGCCGTCCGAGAAGCGCGCCACCAGCCGCTCGCGCACGCCGTCCGACCTGCGATACACAGCGTAATCAATGGGGGTCTATCGTGTGGGAAATATCCTTGAGAACCGAGGTCCAACTTCAACATCATTGGCCGATTTATTCGTTAATTGACAATTTGAAACGTCACGTCTAAAAAATCCAATAAGACTGACCGGATGGCGCAATTGGTAGTGACCCTGCCTCGTACGCCAAAGGTCGTGGGTTCGATCCCCACCCTGGACAAACATTCGTGCGATGAACACTTGTGTTTGTTCGGTGTCTGGGTGTAATATATGTATTTAAGTATATATTTGTGTTCCTCTGTTGTCTGATATCTGTAACACAAGTGCTTCAGCTACTTAGTACGGAATCAGGTCAACGTATGAGATGTTATGTGAATTATTATTATTATTATTAATCTCCTTGTAAATCGACCTCAGTCCTATAGTCACCATCACACTTGCGGATTTTTCACACGCGATATATAGCCCCCATTCAACACGTGAGCACTTAGACCTATCCTAAGCCACATTTGATACCCAACAAGTTCGGCAACGTCGCACAACAACGCGCCACGTTGCCAAAGTTGCTAAGTAAAGCTTAATTACAGTTTGTTGCACTGTGCTGAACTGGCACGTGGTCGAAATGAAAACTAAATAACGCTGCTTTCTTAAGTGTCACAGTAAGCATTAATAGTTAAAAGTGGTCTTAAAAATATATGTACTAAATATATATCTTCTTGATATACCCTACCTATACAAAAAATACTTACCATACTATCTGTACAGTGTTATTATCTTGAGGTCCATCAGGTGTGTCTATGCTTTTTCTCCTAAAAATTAAAAAGACACTTCTTAGTTACTATTTTACGTTAACTTACACAGAAATAGTAATTAAAAAAAAATAATTACGTGAGAACAGGTTTCGGTTTCTCTCGTTTTGGTGTAGGCGGGTAGCTGTAAACTGAGAAAATATTTTAATATAAAAAATAACAAATTATGTAAAGAAAATAATCTTCAATAATTTCTCTTACTCAAGTTCTTCTCTTCCATTTCTATAAGCTATCTGAGCTCGTAGTCTTTCAACTTCTTCTCTCAATTCTCTGTAAGTAAATAAGTTGTGTAAATGAATGTGTCCAATAAATACATTGTATATTTATTTTTATGATTTGTCTGTTATTTGCGAGTGTACTATACCTGTTGGCGCGGCGAAGGGGCGGCGACGCGGTGGATCTTCGCCCAGATCGTCCGAATAACTTATGGCTCAACGAACACTTCTTTCTGCCGGCTTCCTCAACTTTCGACTAAAAAAAATGAAGCCACATTCTAATTTAATATTTTTATATGGGAAAAGGCCGTGTGGTCCCCGGCAGAGTAGAATAGCCCACCCTCACTTTTACCGAGGTGTCATAAAAGGCGACTAAGGTAAAGCTGCTGGCATGATCATCAGCACCCAGAGAAGGAAAACTCTGCATTTATATCAAAACCCTCGCCAACCCGTCTGTCAAGCGTGGTGAGTATGGCAATTACCCCTCATGTGATTGAAGGGAGGCACGTGCCCCAGCAGTGGGGACTTAAATGGGCTGATGATGATGATATGGGAAAAGGAGACCAAAGAGCAGGCGGTTCGCTTGATGCATGAACATTTTAGAGACCGTATAATCATTAGTGTACACTAAAGCTCTACAGCCACAAAGTCAACCCTCCCATGGTTCGCGAGGCGACCAATCGAAAGTTTTTTTTTATGATATAGGGGGCAGACGAGCAGACGTATCACCTGATGGTAAGCAATTACCGCCGCCCATGGACACCTGCCACATCAAAAGAGTCACAGGCGCACCTGTGACTCTTTTGATGTTGCCGGCCTTTTTAAAAGGGAGTACCCTCTTTTCTTGAAGGTTTGAAGGTCGTATCGGTACGGAAACACCGCAGGCGATAGTTCATTCCACAGTTTTGTCGTACGAGGTAGAAAATTTCTCGAGAAACGCACAGTACGAGTGGGACGATGACGGAATGAAGCGGCAGGAATCAGTCCGAACAATTCCTCAGAGCATTTCCTCTTTGGGCCAATCAGCGGGGGGCGGAGTGTGCTCGACTTTTGTGGTGGTAAAGCAATAGGATGTGTAACATAACGGATGAAAGCTCTATACACATAATCGAAGAATGTTTAAAAAAACGAATGTACCACGTTTATTAAGTTACATCGGCAAAATTCGTCTACGCAGAAGAGCAAGTTCAATCCAATTGATTACGATTGCGGAAATAATTGAAATACGGACTTTATTGCGTTACGTTAAGATTGAATACAATCAATCCAGAGAGGAATACTATCTCTCGCTTAAACTCACTCGCACCGAACATGGCGCTGACGCATCAACCGATAAGAAATTGTAATTTTAGGCGCGCGTAAATAGAGCGTTGTGATTTGTTAAGATTTTGCTGCAGTTTTTGAATATAAGACTTCTGCGCAGGTACAGTCAGCGTCAAATCAAGTTCCCCCCTGCAGTGGAAAAATAGCACTTGTGCCCCAGATATAATATCCTCCAACCGATTACGGCTACGGCGGCCAATCTCAACGATCAGCCACGTACGCAGAATATATTATAGTGCTCAAGTGTGTGCGCAAACACAAGTGCACTCTCTATTCCCTTGCCCTCATAATCCGATGGAACACTAATGTGAAACGACCGGAGAGGGATCGGGCGCAGGACCAACAGCTTAACGTGCTTTCCGAGGCACGGGGGTACAAGACTGCCAACTTCCAGACTCCGGGCTCCCACTAAGAATTTCTTGCTAAAAACTTAGGTACACATTTTTGGCCCGACCCGGATCGGGCGCAGGACCTTACACAGACAGTTTAACGTGCTTTCCGAGGCACGGGGGTACAAGACCACCAACTTCCAGACTCCGGGCTCCCACTAAGAATTTCTTGCTGAAAACTTAGGTACAAATTTTTGGCCCGACCCGGGGATCGAACCCAGCCGTCGCTTTAAAATGCGACCCTCTAACCACTGCGCCACCGAGGCAGTCATAGACATAGAGACGGTCCAAAGGTCAACAAGGGTAAGTCGACGTGACGCCGTGGTACATTGGTGTAACTGTACCGACCTGCAAGAAGTCGATGAGCTTGGCCTGCTGGCGCAGCGTGGCGTCGGCCTTGGTCTCGCGCGTGCGCCACCACGCCGCCGCCGCCTCGCCCGCCTCGCGCGCCGCCGACAGCTCCTCCTGCCCCCACAATACCATACATCATAATGGACAACATTTCAAATTTTTTAACATGTCCATATTGTTTTTTTATATGAAAGTAGACATAAAATGAACAGACCCATATTTTTTATTTTTTCAAAATTTGTCCATTTTCATGCATAAAATAATTATTGAAATTCTTTTTATTCTAAATAGACGTAAGCGCCAAATGACGTCATCGGACGGCTGAATACAGCGAGGTACATTGTTTTAATAAAAAAAAGGTACTACTGTCAAAGGTAAATAATACTAGTGTCAACATTGTCAACGTCATTCATACATTCAACGTTGACAAGTTGTCTTTTTTTTTGACAGTTACATGTCATGAGTTTGGCATTACGTAAATTTAAAACTATAATGTGCTAAGCAAAGAAATATTTTACATTGTGCCGTCCGATGACGTCATCTTACGTTTTTTAGTTTTTAATTTTTTTCTCAGTAAATAAGCAATATAAAAAATTAATAAATATATATTCGAGCAGCGAAAAAAGTAAACAAAGAATTGGTATTTTTTGTTTCAGAGCTTAGCAATTTTGAAATGTTGTCCATTAAAGACAAAAAATATTTGACTACAGTTCTAAATATTTGGTTACAATAACATACACACATCACAACATATAACATATAAAAAGCATCCAGTTACAATTTTAAAGAAAGGAAAACAAAAAAAAAGCTTAAATTATGTAGGTAGTTAAAACCTATTGTGTGTATGCAACCAGTGAGTCAAGGCTCAGTGTGAAGCATCCGCACGAGGTGAAAACACTGATTTTCAGCCGCCACCCAGAGGTTGCGCGGGTACACGGGGATATAGTGACAAATTACAAAAAATAAAAATTAGTTAAACACAATAATTGTTTACAATCAAAATCAAAAATAAAAATCTTAAATTATAATCATTGTGGTGAGCATCGGTGTGTGCTAAGTGTAAAAAACTGTCAAGTGTATTGGAGATCTTCTATATTTCGATAAATATTATACATATTATGGGATTTTATACATAAACTAGCTGACCCGGCAAACGTTGTTTTGCCATATAAATAAAAGGGTTGATCGTAGAAGGGTGAAAATTGAGGATTGTATGTATTTTTGTATGTTGTATCATAAAAAAAGAGAAATTAAAATTTTTGTCTAAAAAATAAAAATAAAAATTTAGGGGTGGACTACCCCTAACATTTAGGGGGATGAAAAATAGATGTTGGCCGATTCTCATAGATACCGGATAAGCACAAAAAATTTCATCAAAATCGGTCAAGCCGTTTCGGAGGAGTATGGCAACGAAAACTGTGACACGAGAATTTTATATATTAGATAATACACATATTATGGAATGTCTTGTGTATGCATCTGGTCGGGCGATTCATAATTTATTCGTAAGGAGTTAGCAACCGGTATTCAGCGAACGACTTTAGAATTTGGAGCTTTTAAGGCAGTGTTGGAAGTGTAAATAAGTATAGGTAATAGTGTGGCTACTATGACCGACCTGTGTATCCGCGAGGCTGGCCTGCAGCTGCAGCGCGTGCGCGTGGTGGTCGTGCGCGCGCGTGCGCAGCGCGCTGCTCTCCTCCTGCAGCTCGCGCACGCGCCGCATCGCCGCCGACAGCGCCGCCTCCGTGGCGGACTGCGAGCCCTCCAGCGACGCCACCCGCCCTTCCAGCTCGGCTACGCGCCCTTCGCGGTTCTCGAGACGTTCCTGAACATATAAGAAAAAAAAATAATTCAATTCAATTCAATTCAAATAATTTATTTCAGAAACCAGGTTCCATAGTGTTAGTATTACAATTTAACTTATGATATAGTGTTAGTTGAAAAAAGTAAAAGTAAAAATAAAAAAAGTTCAGCCGGTGTGACGCGTCACCCAGTGTCGCAGCAAGGGGGCGTCCCAACGGTCCTTGAACACCCTAAGGAGGCCGTTGGAGCTGGATCGGAGCCTGGTAAGCATGGAGGCGCATCTTTTTCTTATAATAGCGAAAAAATCATCTATATGCGCCTCCGCAAACATGCCTGACGCACTGCACCGCCACGACCGCTTCAACAGTATCCTCAGTGCGTTATTATATTGGACACGTAGGTCGCTGTATGCCCGCTGCGTATAGTTGGTCCAGAGACTGCAGGTGTAGAAAGACTGGCAGTATGCTTTGAAAAGCGTAATTTTAACTGCATTTGTACACCTTGCAAATCTCCGGGCCAACATATTACATCGCACAGCCAGCGACCTCCGCTCCCTTTCAATATCTAGGGTATCCGTAAGACTATCGGTGACCCAATGACCCAAGTACTTAAATTTTGTAACCCATTTCATTGGACTACCGCCAAGTGAGACTCCCGGGACTTCGGAGTAGTTAATAGTCTTTGATCTGAACAACAACAGTAACAATAATAATAAATATTTCACTACATCACATACATTGATCTGACTTCGATATAGGTAGCTCAAGCACCTGTGTTACGGATATCAGAATCAACAGTGGGATTACAAATATATACATATTGTTGATCACACTTATTGTCCCTAGGTTAGAGTCCCTAAAGCACGCCAATTAAATCAAACCACTTATTTTTCACACACAATATATTAGACCACAACACACTAAAGCAACTGTTTTAATCGACAATAGAAGATAGTATCAAAAGTAAAAGAGATATAAAAGACATAGACAATATAAAAAAGGATGGTTGTGGTCGTCGCCAACACATATAATACTTTTCTTTTGTCAACACACACCCACAATACACAGCAAACACCCAGTCCAATACAAACAAACATGGTCATGCACACAAATGTGTGTACTGTGCGGGGATCGAACCCGCAACCCTTGTATTAGAGGCAGCGTTCACTACCACTGTTCCAATTGGGTCGTCGAATTGAAATTTTTTCACCATCTACTTTAATATGTATTGCATTTATTACACAAACATTTCTTTGTCCTGCTTCCAGAGATAAGACCGCCGAAATTGTAAATTTAAGTTTCTGTAATGCCTAGTTTTTTTAAGTTTTGTTTTTTGTGCCGTCAGATGAGATGTCACTCACCCTGAGCAGCTGCAGCTGGCAGTGCACATGTCGCGCCGCCTCGCCCTACTTCGTCGCGTAGCGCCTGTTTCTACGCCTCTTTGAGGCGCAAGCGACATGTCTCCATACGACTCCTAGATACAACGCCCTTCAGCCATTACGCTACTGTTGCTGAGACTGTTATGAGATGTCACTCACCCTGAGCAGCTGCAGCTGGCAGTGCGCATGTCGCGCCGTCTCGCGCACTTCGTCGCGTAGCGCCTGTTTCTACGCCTCTTTGAGGCGCAAGCGACATGTCTCCATACGACTCTAGATACAACGCCCTTCAGCCATTACGCTACTGTTGCTGAGACTGTTATGAGATGTCACTCACCCTGAGCAGCTGCAGCTGGCAGTGCAGCATGTCGCGCCGCCTCGCGCATCTTCGTCGCGTAAGCGCCTGTTTCTACGCCTCTTTGAGGCGCAAACGACATATCCTCCATACGACTCAGATACAACGCCCTTCAGCCATTACGCTACTGTTGCTGAGACTGTTATGAGATGTCACTCACCCTGAGCAGCTGCAGCTGGCAGTGCGCATGTCGCGCCGTCTCGCGCGCCTCGTCGCGTAGCGCCTGTTTCTACGCCTCTTTGAGGCGCAAGCGACATGTCTCCATACGACTCTAGATACAACGCCCTTCAGCCATTACGCTACTGTTGCTGAGACTGTTATGAGATGTCACTCACCCTGAGCAGCTGCAGCTGGCAGTGCGCATGTCGCGCCGCCTCGCCCACTTCGTCGCGTAGCGCCTGTTTCTACGCCTCTTTGAGGCGCAAGCGACATGTCTCCATACGACTCTAGACTACAACGCCCTTCAGCCATTACGCTACTGTTGCTGAGACTGTTATGAGATGTCACTCACCCTGAGCAGCTGCAGCTGGCAGTGCGCATGTCGCGCCGTCTCGCGCACTTCGTCGCGTAGCGCCTGTTTCTACGCCTCTTTGAGGCGCAAGCGACATGTCTCCATACGACTCTAGATACAACGCCCTTCAGCCATTACGCTACTGTTGCTGAGACTGTTATGAGATGTCACTCACCCTGAGCAGCTGCAGCTGGCAGTGCGCATGTCGCGCCGTCTCGCGCGCCTCGTCGTGGTGTTGCGCCGCCAGCGTCGCCGCCGTGCCTCGTTCCGAAGCTTGCTTCTCTGCTTCTATGAGCCGGGCGCGACATGTCTCAAGTTCCGTCCGGAGACGTTGGGACTCGTTCTGGAAACCACAAATTTATGATTATAACTCTATTATTAATCATTCTTTTTTTTTAGAATAGCCATTTGATGGTAAGTGGCGAGGAGAGGATGGATCATTTGTCTAGTAGCAGCCTATTCCAATTCAACTGTAAGAAAGCCACACTTCTGCATAAATGGCTAGATACCACGCCCTCAAAGAAAACCGGGGACAAACAGCGCCTGCGCTTGTTACGCCGAATGAGTGAAGGTACCAGGGGGAAGGAGGAAAGGTTGGCAACGCACTCCACTGGCGTTGCGGGTGTCTAAAGTGATCCGTCTGCTCATCTACCACCTATCACAGAAATAGAAAAACAGAAAGTTACAGTATTAGAACTATTAAATAAACTCTTTCTTACTTCGAGATCCTTGTTCTTGATTTCATGAAAGTCAGCCAATTTCTCGAGGTCAGTCAGCTGTTCCTCTAGCAAGCCGCATGCTTCTTGTAAAGCTTTGTTATTCTGTAGACAACAATTTTATTTTAGGAACCTGTTCAATTTATAAACTATACCATTCATATAACAATATTAGGAGTAAATGTAAAAAACTTCCATATATTAAACTAAATGTAGAATCGTTGAACCCTGTTCACCACGCCGAGAAGTTGGCGTAGGTAGGTACTAGTTTTGACTATAGACATGTTTTAAACAGTAGAAGAGAGGAGAAGTAACTAAATTGGGAGAAGTATCTAAATTGGTAACTTTGCCCACAATTAGTAATCTATATTAGAAATTAATCCAATGGCAAAATTTGAGGAAAACTGCGTAAAATAGCAGTGGAGCATTAACTAATAAAACATTTATTCATCATCCTCATCAGCCCATTTAAGTCCCCACTGCTGGGGCACGGGCCTCCCTCAATCACATGAGGGGTAGTTGCCATACTCACCACGCTTGGCAGACGGGTTGGCGAGGGCATTGATATAAATGCAGAGTTTTCCTTCTCTGGATGCTGATGATCATGCCAGCAGCTTTACCTTAGTCGTCTTTTACGACACCTCGGTAAGAGTGAGGGTGGCCTATTCTACTCTGCCGGGGACCACACGCAAACATTTATTAGTTTGAGAGTAACCAGAATATGAGTGCGTAAGTACGCGTGTCTACATCGGAAAAAAAGGCACCATCTCGCTACTATTCGCCGCGCGAGTTTTAACGTAGGTAGTACACCCTCAATCTCTCTGCCCTTGCAACAGGACAAACCGTGAGAATATGGTCGCTGATGGCGGCGATGGCGGCGTCGGCGGCGCGGCAGCGGCCCTGCAGCAGGTCGGCGGCCACGGCCACGCGCACGCGCCGCGCCCACGCGCCCTCGCGCCGCCGCCACGCGCTCGGCGCCAGGTGCTGCGGCTTCGGCCGGATCGGGGGCTTCTCCGCGCCGCGCTTCGACCGACTCGAATTCATTTCCATGGTTTTACCACTAACTTTCCTCACCACAAAATAAACCCTCTCATACTAACAAAATTCGAAACTATAGGTCCCCCAAATGTAAATAACGTAAGAACTTTCCTCACCAGAAAATAAACCCCCTCATACTAACAAAATTCGAAACTATAGGTCCCCCAAATGTAAATAACGTAAGAACTTTCCTCACCAGAAAATAAACCCCCTTTCCACCAGAATACGATACTAACAAATTCGAAACTATAGGTCCCCCAAATGTAAATAACGTAAGAACTTTCCTCACCAGAAAATAAACCCCCTCATACTAACAAAATTCGAAACTATAGGTCCCCCAAATGTAAATAACGTAAGAACTTTCCTCACCAGAAAATAAACCCCCTCATACTAACAAAATTCGAAACTATAGGTCCCCCAAATGTAAATAACGTAAGTAGCGCGTATGAAATGCATTACGCAATGTAATGTAAATATAGCGTTGAAAACAGGCAATATTTTGATTACACCTGCAACACTCTAGTTTCGAGACCGATAATTTTGTTCAAACGTAGGCTTTGCGGAAACAAAACGACCACATTTCGAGTTAAACCTTGCATTGGAGTATGCGCGTTTGATTGACATAACAATCACTACTTAACGACAGAGGCTTTATTTAACACGGTAGTTGATACCTCCGCGCGGGAAGGGACTGGTCGCATTTCATGATTCCTCCGACAGAGGTGAAAGCATTTGTTTGTCAACATCTCTTGTTTATTGCCGGCGACAATTGAAGTGGAATTCAATAATAAATGTCATATGTTTCCAGTCTGAGTAACAATAAACAACTGTAGAAGTGTTTTAGTTGATGAATGATGGTGAGGAAATCAAGCATATCAGACAATCTGAGTTCTGCTGATTGACGGGTTTTTACTCCGACTGTCTTTCCACGGAAACATGTTTCAACACAGGTTTTCGAGTTAGCAATTAGGTATAATAAATATTCCTTCGATATCCATGCAGCGATGAGACGGCCGCTTAAGTTCATCTCATCATCTGAAAATGCTTCATCGAAAATATACGAACCTTATAACGAAACGTGAAAATTTATCTCCTGAGCCAGTATGGCAGTGCCAACGGAAGTAATGTCACGATATAGCGTCCGTTGTAATAGCAACAAGGGCTCTCCTTTTGCTTACCATCAGGCTTGGGCGAACCAAACTGTATTTATACACAGTGTCACTATGAAAAAAATACATAATCTACACGAATTACGAACTATAGGTCGTTTAAGAACCCAGCAGTTGTAATAATTCTAGAGGTGGAATTGAACTGCATCGATATTTGCTTTAAGCACGCAGCTCCTGTAATCACTGTAGTTGCGGCTGGGCATCTCCTCCTGCTCTTCGTGGAGGCGCCGCCTCGCCGTGTGTTAGAGGAGACACGGACCTGCACGAGGTCGTCGTTGAGCGCGCGTGTGCTGCAGCTCGTCGCGCAGCTGCACGCGCTCGCGGCTGGACAGCTCCTCCTGCTGCCCGTGGAGGCGGCGCCTCGCCGTGTGCTAGAGGAGGCACGCACCTGCACGAGGTCGTCGTTGAGCGCGCGCGTGTGCTGCAGCTCGTCGCGCAGCTGCACGCGCTCGCGGCTGGACAGCTCCTCCTGCTGCTCGTGGAGGCGCCGCCTCGCCGTGTGCTAGAGGAGGCACGCACCTGCACGAGGTCGTCGTTGAGCGCGCGCGTGTGCTGCAGCTCGTCGCGCAGCTGCACGCGCTCGCGGCTGGACAGCTCCTCCTGCTGCTCGTGGAGGCGCCGCCTCGCCGTGTGCTAGAGGAGGCACGCACCTGCACGAGGTCGTCGTTGAGCGCGCGCGTGTGCTGCAGCTCGTCGCGCAGCTGCACGCGCTCGCGGCTGGACAGCTCCTCCTGCTGCTCGTGGAGGCGCCGCCTCGCCGTGTGCTAGAGGAGGCACGCACCTGCACGAGGTCGTCGTTGAGCGCGCGCGTGTGCTGCAGCTCGTCGCGCAGCTGCACGCGCTCGCGGCTGGACAGCTCCTCCTGCTGCTCGTGGAGGCGCCGCCTCGCCGTGTGCTAGAGGAGGCACGCACCTGCACGAGGTCGTCGTTGAGCGCGCGCGTGTGCTGCAGCTCGTCGCGCAGCTGCACGCGCTCGCGGCTGGACAGCTCCTCCTGCTCCTCGGCGTGGAGGCGCCGCTTCTCGCTGTACTGGAGCTCACTCTTAAGCTTGCGAATGTCATTGCGTGACCTGTGCAGAAAAAACATAACAACATTATGCAGAGCATTAGACAGATTTATACGAAAGAAAAATAAGTTACAAGATACTCAGCTTCCGACTTCCATCAGGCCAAGAGCCGATATGGAACACATTCCTTTACTTTTGCTTTCGCTGTCTCGTTCACTTTCCTCAGTCGTTCCAACTGTTTCTTCAGTTATGCCTTCTTGTGCTGATCAGCTCGAACTGCGACTTCAGGGTGGTGAGCACGAGCAGTATAGGAATCGCCACTATTATGCGAAATTGTATGGAACGTTTATAGACATAAGATACATTTTGGCTTACTGGTCAACTTCAGATTTCGCTGTCTCGTTCACTTTCCTCAGTTATGCCTTCTTGTGCTGATCGTTCCATCAGTTATGCCTTCTTGTGCTGATCGACGTCATAAACATCGACTCTATTATGCTAAATTGGATGTAACTTTTATAGACATAAGTTACATTTTGTCAACTTCAGCTTTTGATTTATTGCGTGTGTACCACTAAGAATATTTACATTATTGTATTCCATATCCAGATAGTTAAAATTCGTAGAGAAAATGTTGATTAAGTTTAAGAATCAAAGAAATAAAATGTCGATTTGCGCCGTCTCCTCTCCTTGCTCACTAGCTCCAACTGTGGCTTGGCCATCGTGAGTTCGCTCTACAAAGCCATCGTCTTGTGCTATGCCATATTGGATGTAATTTTACCAGATATATGGGTACATGTTAGCTTACCGGTGAACTTCAGCTAGCGCTGCTTCAGCGTGGTAAGCTCGCCCTGCAGAGCCTTCGCATCTGCTATGCTATATTGGATATAACAACTATGGTTATAAGGTACATTTTAGCTTACCTGTCGACTTCAGCTTGCGCTGTCTCGTGCACTTTCCTCAGTCGTTCCAGCTGTTCCTTCAGTTTGTCCGCCTCCTTGCTGACCAGCTCGAACTGCGGCTTGATCGTGGTAAGTTCGCCCTGCAAAGCCGTCGCCTTCTGCTCGGCAGTCTTCCGGGCTTCACTGGCGAGGGCCAGTCTTTCTTCCAGCCTCTTTTGATCGCGAGCTGTTGATTTCGCTTCTACAGATAGGTCGTTGTATTCGCGTTCCTAAGATTAAAATTACAAATAGAATATATGTAGTATAAATGTAATTGTTGCCGTGTGGTCCCCGGCAGAGTAGAATAGGCCACCCTCACTCTTACAGAGGTGTCGTAAAAGGCGACTAAGGTAAAGCTGCTGGCATGATCATCAGCACCCAGAGAAGGAAAACTCTGCATTTATATCAAAACCCTCGCCAACCCGTCTGCCAAGCGTGGTGAGTATGGCAATTACCCCTCATGTGATTGAGGGAGGCCCGTGCCCCAGCAGTGGGGACTTAAATGGGCTGATGATGATGATGATAAATGTAATTGACATAAATCGAGTTACATCTAATATTTGTAAAGGTATAATTTCATATTATTACCTTACGCCACCTGGCTAGATTAGCGGATCTAGCCTCTTGACGTAGATTGGCGATTTCATCCGCACGTGCCTGCAAAATAATCAAATCTTAGGTTATTAGGTAAAATAATTAACAAATACATTTGTAAAACTCGTAGCATTATTATAATATAGGTAATCTCTTCAGAAAAAAAACAGATACTTTACGTGATTTGTTAAAATTAAATTTTACTAACTAAATATCAGTTGGACGTCAGTCCAATAGTATATCCAGCGGATTTTTCTCATAGCGCGCGCGTACATACGGCGTCACGTCGTGTTACCCTTGTTGACCTTTGGACCGTCCTTATGTCTGAGGCACAAGAGCTATTTTTCCACTGCAGGGGGGTAAATTGATCTGACGCTGACTGTACATAGCATGGCTACTCTTTTTGCGTCCCCACAGGTTGCCGCAATATTGTTAGTCTAGTCAGTCACATTGTATATTGTATTTATTCTCTAGTTGGTTACGAAGGTCTGACGGCAGTCGCTTCATTGTAAATTACCAGACATCCCGAACCCTGAATCATGGTCTAAGCATATGCTGGGCTCCACAGCGCCAGCTTTGATCGCAAGCGGGAACTATACACTAAGATGAGGATTCACATACCTGCAGCTGTCGCTCAGCCCTCTCCAGCTGTTCCTTCAGCAGAGTGAGTTGCGCGTGCGCCGCGTCCGCCACGCTCTCCGTGTCGCTGCCCGAGTCCGCCTTGTCCGCGGGCGCGTCGCCGTGTCCGCCCACGCCCGCGTCCGCCTGTCCGTCCGCTGTCCGCGCGGCGCACCCGGTGCACACGCGGTTCTCTAGCGCGCTGACCTCTCGCTCTAGCTGGCGGACTAGTTGTTCTAACGTGTTCACCTGTTCGTACGAATTAAAATAAATTTACAGATAAGTATCAGAGTTCTAAAACCATAAATGGGGAATTGCTTGACCAATGACGATTTTTTAAACGGAAAGTTTAGCTAACTCATTCGCGATAACCAAGTAGTGTAGCGTTGTCTTCGTAGTAGAAATAATGGAAATAATTTTAGAAAAATCTCTAGAAGTTATGCTATTATTTTTATAATAGCATAACTTCTACCGTCTTTATTTTAATTTGAAGACTAGTAAGATTATCAGTAAACCACTAGACCAATAGGTCTAGTGGTTTAAGTTCGGGACCGTGATCTCGGGGTCCTGGGTCGAGCAAAAGTATGTTTCAAATTTTTCGAATATAGATCGGGTTATCACATTACCAATCAGCATTTGGCAAGAGGGGGACTACGGTGCGGCGGCCTCCTCGTGTGGCCCCTTCGGTAGTATTTTTGCTCTGTTTGGAGCTGCTACCGAAGGGGTCCTGGCGTCCCTGGGCAACGGCGGATAGTAATTTGGCGCGCTCGCCATATTGCTACCCGACGGCCGACGGCTGCACACATGGAGGGGGGGTTATGGTTCATAACCCCCCCTACGGACCTAGGCCGGTCTCGGTCTGGGTCTTTGAGTGGACCGCTCTGTTCTGGAGCGAGGCGTTTGGTGGGGGGTGTTCTGACACCCTGGAGTTTTGGTTGGTTGTGCGCGGACCTGGGTCTCTCACCGGCGGTTATCCGGCATGCCGTCTCTGACCGGTGGAGGCCCACGGCACTCGCCACGAAAGTGATTGTCCCCAATTCGTCCGCGCACTTAAGGCGGTGCAGGACCAGTGGCAGTTGGGGGGATGTCGGACGACTGAGGGCTTCAGTGCCCAGTCCAGCCCTCCCACTCTGGTCACGCTTTGTCTTGTGCCACCCCTTCCTGGGTGGAGAGCCCGCGGGCTCGGTGGCCGTGGGGCCGTGTGTTTTGGAGGTTCTGCGTCGGGTTTCTCAGCCAGAGCGGCTCGGCGGCAGTCCGGTTTTGCCAATCTTCCTGGCTCCGCATCCAGCGGAGTTGGGACTTGCGGCGGCTTCGTTTGTGAAGCCTGCAGGTTTTGTTTCCCCAACCCACTCTGCACTGCAGCCAGCAGTGTACGGGTGGGGAGGGGTACCTGCAGTCCTCCTCCCGGTGGTATTCTGCACTGCAACCAGCAGTGTGGATGCCACTCGGGGGGCGGAGTTGGTGGGCCGTGGGAGAGGCCCTGGGTCCAATGGACCAGCGTTTTGGAAGGAGGCCGTGCTGGCGAGCCTCTTCGCCCAGGACGGTTCGCGGTGGCAGCCTGGTGGTAATCCCGCGTTCCGTCCCGACTTAGCGGGTGTGGAATGGAAAAAGCCCCGGTGGTTTTAGTGGGTATGCCCTTGGACGGCCTCTGATTAGCAGAGGCCTAATCCAGGGGAGAGCCCCACACTACCCGGCCGACTCCCAGCGGCCGGGTGTGCATAAGGCGGCGCCGGCCACCCGGCGCCGACGTCGGCTCCTATCAGTGGGCCGGCGGCATTTCCACCGGGTCAACAAAAAAAAAAAAGCATTTGGCAAGAGTGGTGATTAAGCCCGATCCCATCATATTAGCGATGACTTGATTTCTATGATGGAGGCCTTTGCCCTGCAGTGGGACAGTAAATAGGCTGATACTTTTAAGATTATCACGATATAATATGATTATTTGAATTCATTTTTTTTTATTAATATTATGCTATGTCGTTGCAGAATTTTTAGTTATAACAGTAAGTTAAATTATGCGATTCATCGTAAGTGTGCTAGATAGGTGAAAATCGCATGGCGTGCATTTGGTGCTTCAAACTCAAAAACTTAAATTCATTATCATCATCATTTCAGCCAATAGACGTCCACTGCTGGACATAGGCCTCCCCTAATGTTCTAAACATAAATCGGTCCTGTGCCGCCCGCATCCAATGGATTCCCGCGACCTTAACCAGATCGTCGGTCCACCTTGTGGGGGTCCTGGCACGGCTGCGACTTCCTGTACGTGGCTTCCTCTCGAGGATAAAAACATTCGCCGTGCATTCAAAACAACGAATAATAGTGGTTTTGATATTTCGTTGTCGCGTTTATCGCTGCTGCAAACAATCGGCGTAATATTATTTGAATTTTCGAATTTCGGTACCTTGTTGCACACTCGAGTTTAAACGGTTGTTTTCGATGACTAGTCGTACCTTCTCCCTGTGCCTAGCCTCGTCAGCGAGCGCGGCGCCGGCGCGAGCCTCGGCGGCGTCGAGGCGCTCTTGCAGCCGCGCCTCCGTGCGCGCGCCCTGCTCCTCCATCGCCGCCTCGCGCCGTGCGGCTTCCTCCAGCCCGAGCTGGAGCTCCTGTTCCAATGAGGGAAGCATAAAGTAGCATACGGATTGCACGTACCCTGGTACGCGTACTCAGTTTAAACGGGCTACACACGGGTCGATATCAGTGGCGATATCGGGAAGATGGTGGATTTGGAAATCCGGCCGACAAAAATGTATCGGCCCGATTTGCCCACACAAGGAGCGATTTAGGAGACGATATCGGGTCCTCACCACCACTGCCCCGATATCGACACTGATTATCGGAACGTGTACAGCCGTTCTTACGCGAATGCAGCTACGCGATCACTCTTGGGGTACGCGTACCGCGCGAGCCACCGTCAGTTGGTTTTTGGTCGCACGTCATAGAAGACTCACGCGGCTACGTTAAATTTGGACGGCAAAATAAATAAACACGCGTGTTCTTTGAGTCTCAATAATGAAAAAAAATGATGACCGGGGCTCGCGGTACGCTCTGGACGGTCCGTATAGGAGTTGTAAGCGTAGACAGTGTTTCCCAACTACGCGTAACACAGGATCGCGCAATCCGTACGCACCTTTACATTTTAATGGCGTGTAAAAAATGCGTCAGATGGCGTACTGTTGAACTGAGGTCCAACTGAGGCATCGATTGTTACGTTCGTCAAATTAACATTTTTACAATTGACGTCATCTTGGTAGAAGAAAAAAAGAGAAAGGACGACAGAAAATGTGTAGAGAAAGGAATATGCAATTCACGCAATCTAACTTAGCGGGCCTAAGCTCAGAACTTCAGCTGTTCCACTTTTGTACCTTCCATAAGGTCTGCACCATTTACTCCCAAATATGTACCCACTCAAACAATTTAGAAGTTGCTCAAAATGACGCTCCCGCTTTCAAAAATTGTGCACTTTATGAAAGAGACCACAACTTGTTTAGGTACTTTTTTTGCGACAAGTAAACTATTTTTCCGTTCTTCCGTAATATACGATTCATTTATTACCATACTTATTGATTATTAAGAAAACAAAAAGCATTTCCTTATGTCACGATACACAGAATACGCCGTAACCATACCTTGACTTGCGCGGTGAGCGAGGATACGCGCACGCGCTCCTGAGCGAGCTGTTGTTGCGAAATTTTCATTTGTTCCGTAGACATATCTATCTCGCGCTGCTTCTCTTTGATAGACGTCTAAACAGAAAGAAGATAGTTGTTCAAAGGTACAAGAAAATTACATTGATATTTTAACAAATTTAGGGGGGAAAGAGGGAGGGGAAATTGAGGGGAAAAACGAATATAAATTCATCATCATCAATGGTGAGCCGCCTAGGTCGCATTGACGATATGTTATCAATTCGACTCTAGCTACATCCCTGGTCTCTTAGCTCTCTGTAAAAAAAAAAAAACAAAAAACCTTTTTGTTACAGCACTAAGCAGTTGAGTTTTGATCTCTTCCAACACGGCCTGCAATGTGGCATGCTCGGCCTGTATGGTCCCGCACTCGTCCTCGAGGTCGGCGAAGCGTCTCACCACCCACTTCTTAACCCTAGCTAGAAACTTTAGCTTGCTTATTGTACCTTAGCACTAAGCAGTTGAGTTTGGATGTCTTCCAGCTCGGCCTGCATCGTGGCATGCTCGGCCTGTATGATCCCGCACTCGTCTTCGAGGTCGGCGAAGTGTCTCACCACCCACTTCTTAACCCTAGCTAGAAACGTTAGCTCGCTTATTGTACCTTAGCACTAAGCAGTTGAGTTTGGACGTCTTCCAGCTCGGCCTGCATCGTGGCATGCTCGGCCTGTATGATCCCGCACTCGTCTTCGAGGTCGGCGAAGTGTCTCACCACCCACTTCTTAACCCTAGCTAGAAACGTTAGCTCGCTTATTGTACCTTAGCACTAAGCAGTTGAGTTTGGACGTCTTCCAGCTCGGCTTGCAGCGTGGCATGCTCGGCCTGTATGGTCCCGCACTCGTCCTCGAGGTCGGCGAAGCGTCTCACCATCTACTTCTTGACCCTGGCTAGAAACGTTAGCTTGCTTATTGTACCTTAGCACTAAGCAGTTGAGTTTGGACGTCTTCCAGCTCGGCCTGCAGCGTGGCATGCTCGGCCTGTATGGTCCCGCACTCGTCCTCGAGGTCGGCGAAGCGCCGCTCGGCCTGCTCCCGGGCCCGGGCCTCGCGCGCGACGGCGGCCTCGGCGGTGGCGAGGCGTGTAGCCGTCTCGCGCGATTCGTTCTCGCTACCGCTCAGAGTTTGCCGGCGGAGGGCGCGTTCTTTTGCTACAGAGTCCTGTAAAAAGGCCATAGTGTGTTATACTTCACATTATTATTGGATAAAAATTGTAAAACCTACAGTTAAAATCAATAAAGATTCTGATACCCGCAATATTTGAGATAAAAACTCTGAATGTGTAACAGTGATCCCGTTGATCTGGTTCCTGTGTGGAAAGGTTGCGAAAGTTAGGCGGCAGTCGCTTCAATGTAAACTAGACTTCCCGAATCTTGGATCATGGTCCAAGTGTACCCTGGGCTTCGAAACAACAGCTTTGGATGCAACACGCTAAGATAAGGACTTTACATAATGATTATAATTTTAGACAAGAGACACCTACTGCTGCACATACGCTTCCAAAAGTTATCTTATCTCATGTGCCGTCGGCAAACCATAAGTACTTCGGTTAGTAAACCATTTTGGGTTAACAGATAAACATTAGTTCCAATATTATTAAGGACAAAATAAAATGTAGAAAAGACGAATAAATAATCAAATGTAATGAGCATGTATACTAAAGTAACAAACTAACATAATTTAAATATAGTAAATATCCTAAAACCAACATGAAATGAATATCATAAACGGCATCAACTCACCAATGTAACAATGACAACTGATGTGCGTAAAAAATGTATGTGCTAAACAACAAAGATACTCTACTTCTAATAAATACCACAATGTAAAGAATGCCAGTAGCAATAAAAATTGCTTCGAGGAGGGTCACTTCAGTGACCTAGCCGCCTTATTCAGAAACCTACGACCACCGTCAAAACGGTGCGTTGCATATTTCGTAGGTGGTACAGCCCGGAGCCAACGCACCGATTGGCTTATGGTCTGGGCAGCTTTTCAACTTACCTCATCGAGTTAAAGGAAAATAGTACTTTATACGAAAAGTATATGTATCTAAAATAAGCTGTAACAAAATTTGTCGGCCAGGGCCATGGACCATCCTAATACATGGTAATCCTATATATTTGTATGGTATTACCAAGTTATTTATGCAGTTGGCATATCCAAAAAACGGGACAAAAAATATATTTTAGTTTTTTAAGGCTCCTTTGACGTATACTATATTTATACGTTGGAGCGGAAAGGTCCTCGAGTGGAGGCCACGTACAGGAAGTCGCAGCCTTGGCAGGCCCCCCACAAGGTGGACCGCCGATCTGGTGAAGATCGCGGGAATCTATTGGATGCGGGCGGCACGGCTATGTCCAGCAGTGGACGTCTATTGGCTGAAATGATGATGATGACTACTATGAAAGCCAGTAGTGGCTCATAGTTTTGATGATAGGTCAGTCGGAAACTTTCGATTAGTTTTATTCTAGCACTACTGGTTCAAGGTGATCGAAATTTTAAATATACCGTGTTTATTCAAAATCGAAACAAAAACAAATTTGCGAATAGGTCCAATTTTCTAAGCACACCAACTGTGCACTGCAACTTGGTAGCCGTATACAAATATAAATGGCATTACCAAGTTATTGGTGCGGTGTAGTCACCACCACTATTCCTCCAGGATGCCTTTGCCGACAATCTTTTAGGTCTACTTTTCGTATAAAGCGGTAATTTCTTTTAACTCGACGAGGTAAGTTGACATGCAGCGGCCGGCCATACATTACCGCTCCCCGCCCCAAACATTACCTGTCACAGATACTAATAATCCGAGCTACTGGTAATCTTTACACTGTGGTAGAATACTGCACTACTAAACATTATGTGAATACATTCTATTCTATTCTACTATATGGGACTCACGATAGCTCGCACGTTGATTTCCGTCAGCCTCCGGTGCCGTAACTCATGCACGTGCTCTAATATGTCCTACGTGCGAGTTAAAACACTTATTAACATTTCAAGATATATTCTATAAGGTTAAAAATAAATGTAGTTCTATACAGGATGTATCTAATTTTCGACAAGTCGTAGAACAAATGTTGTTCAAAATGGTTGGTAGAACACGTGGTTAAAGGGATGTAAATGTCCACAGATACACCCTGTATGTGCATGTCTCTGAGGTGGTGGCGTTATGTGGCGGGTCATTACATTCCCTCTAATATGGTTGAGTGAAATGATGGCTGACACATACGTCATACTTCTGAACAGGTGCCACCTTTGGGGACTGGTCCGCTTCGGTTTACCTCATATTTAGCTTTTAATTTGCTTCATTCTATTTTGTGTTGCATTAGACTGTATGACTTGGTATGAGGATAATAAACCATTGTAAAAAAGTTGGCGATTAAAAAGAGTAACTGGCGAGTTTCTTGTCGGATCTTCTCGTCCAGAAACAACTTTCCGAGCCGGTGGTAGAATCGCATTATGTTTATTTATTTCTTTAGTATATTTTATGTATCAACATATATATGTATTAACATGGGAATTATACATAAGTACTTATAAATAGTTTTAAGTCATTCAAATGTATGACGATTTGTAAGTGCTGTGTACAAGCCTATGCAAATAAAGAATTATTTGAATTGAATTGAAAATTGAATTTAAACTTATGAATCTGAATCATATAAACCTATATGAAAAAACGAATCTGGGCTGCAAGCTAATGTTTAACCAAAATAGTCTGGGCGTTACTAATCTATAACAGATTTATAACAACACTAGTAGTAAATGGAAGCGTTGCTGCGTCACCTTCTGGTCACGGAGAAAACAATTCTAAACTAATAGAAACAATTGTCCATGATGATTCAGTCGATTAAAGAATGTTATTGTGTATCAATGTCTTGTATACAGGTTTTCGGTGAAGGAAAATATCGTGAGGAAAGGTTGAAGCAGAAACTCTGTGCGTGAAGGCTTGTGTGTGAAGTTTTCTGATCCACAGTGGGTTAGCATGGTAAGAATGGTGCCTATCACACTTCACGGAAAGCCAGATCTAAATCAGATCTGAGGGGACATAATAATAGGACAATAACTTTGAAATGGGGGCTATCGCATGCGTATAATCCCCAAGATGGCGTGCTATAGACCTGAGGACCATCTACAAGGTGATTGGGTATTTTTAGACGTCATATGTCAAATTGTTAATTAACGAATAAATAGTAAGGAAGTAAGTAAGTATATATTAACCAAAAATTGCACATACATATAAAATTTTGCTGGTCCCCACACTAGGCAAGCTTGTCCTGTGGGGAACAGTAAACGATTAACAGATATACGGCACTTGTGGAAAAAAAACGAGAAAATATATATATACTACTAGCTTTTGCCCGCGACTTCGTCTGCGTTCACACAATATCTTTATAAATTATAGCCTATGTGTTATTCTGATCTATAAGCTACATTACTGTAAAGTTTCATTAAAATCCGTTTAGTAGTTTTTGCGTGAAAGAGGAACAAACATCCATACATCCATCCAAACAAACTTTCGCCTTTATAATATTAGTAAGGATTAGTAAGGATTAGGAACTTAAGGTAAGGTGTTTAACATAATATGCGAGAAACAAATCTGCCAATGATGTTGAAGTTTGACCTCGGTTCACAGGCACGCCATCTAGCGGATATTTCACACGCCATATTCCCAGTCCATATTCCCAGACTTTCTACAATTCTGGACCAGGGTCCAAACGTGCACTAGACTTTGGACGCAACTGGGAAATAAACGCTGAGATTTTTTTTTTATAGCGGCACAGTATATTGGCTCACTTTAGCCTGATGGTAAGCAAAAGGAGAGCCCCACGTTGCAATAACAACCGACGCCTGGCACGGCATCACATCCGTTGGCACTGCCCTACTGAGCCGTGAGATGCTTCACGGTTCTATTGACGTAGCCCATATCAGATATGCTTAATAGGCCGATGACTGGTAAAATGAATGAAATATGACACCAACTGCCACGAGTTTTTGGGTCGAGTGTAACAGTTTATAAATTCATAAATTTCACCCTTTATAAATTCAAACCTTTAAGAATAGAAGAGCATATTTCTTTTTGTAGACTTCGGAATTGTTTAGCGTTGGATTAAAAGATGCTTATTATATTTCTGTTTTTTTATGATATAGGTGGCAGACGAGCCGACGGATCACCTGATGTTAAGTGATTACCGCCGCCCATGGACACCTGCAACACCATTGGTGTGACAAGTGCGCTGCTCACCTTTTAATCCCCCTTACCCTGAATTGGGCCTCCGGTACCCTCACTCACGCAGCGCATGCACTGCATCACGCCGATTTTCTGTGAGGACGTGGTATTACTCCGGTCGAGCCGGCTCATTCATGCCGAAGCGTGGCTCTCCCACTGTTAAAACTACGCCGTACGCCGTTATTTTGGTACATATTAGAACTGTACCTTTAATTAGTATGTAGTCATGTACCATGTGGCTGTACTAAATAAATAATAATAAAAAAAACTATATTCCAAGTTTTACAAACTGTTATTATGTTAAAATGTTGTGAGCGCACCCAGTCGCGATCGTTCCGTGATTTGCACTGTTTGAAAAGCCGGCGGCGTACTTGGGACTTGCCTGATGTTGCAGGTGTCCACGGGCGCAGTAAATGCAGTAATGACACTCACCCTATAGTGTTGGTGCTGCGACCGCGCCGAGTCTGCGGCGGCGACGGCCCTGCCACATTCCGCCTGCAGCTCGGCCACGCGCTCCTCCAGCCGCCTCAGGTCGTCCTTCAGCCCGTCTCTCTCGGCCTGCAGGTCGGCGGCCTGCGCCTTGGCCACGCGCAGCTCCGTCGACGACCGCTCCGAGATGCCCGACGAGAGCTCCTGATTGGTGCGCTGGAGGGCCATCCTCTCTTCCTTCTCGACTTCCACTTGCCGCTCCAGTCGCCTGTTGGAATTCAATTCAAGTTTCATTTCCATAACTGGGTAGTACTTGGCTCTGTTTACGATGCTAAGTGGTGACGAGTTCTAAGGTGTAAGCACACTTAACAGAGCATACACAAGCATTGAGGAATGAGGGTTTTCGCGTGTGTAAAAACTGCTAGATGGCGTACTATTGTACTAAGGTCCAACATAAATCGCATTGGTTTTTTAGTTTGTCAAATTGACATTTTGACAGATCACGTTTAAAAATAACCAATCACATTGTATATGGACCTCACTCACTCACAAAACCCCCATTGGCTCTCTTACTAAATATTAAATCAAACATATTAGTGACCCTGACTTAAGTAAAACATAACTATTAGTTCTTTTCTGAGCCAAGACAGAGCGTTTGTTCTGTGTTGTGAGATATAAAACAAAAACAAACAATGTATTGACTGACGATGAATTGATTTTCTAGAATCGATCGTCGACGTGCGACAACGGCGTTCACTGTTATTATACTAATTTCAACGTTTGAGTTGTAAACAATACAGGATTGCCGGCCAATACGATTCTTAAGTAAATAATGCATTTGAAAAAGTATCGACCAGCTTCGGGTGAGACTTGATGACTTCACTTTTGATTGTATGTACGAAATAACTGTTAGTCATGTAAAGTAAGCGAAAGGTGTGACCTGTTTTAAATCAATCAAAAAAAAAAATCTTTATTTACATAGGCTTGTACACAGCACTTACAAATCGTAATACATCTAAGTACTTATGTACAATTTACATATTAATACGTATAATATGTTGATTCATAAAATATACAAAAAAAAATGCGATTCTACCACCACTACGAGAAAATCCGGCTAGAAACTCGCCAGTTGGTCTTTTTAATCGCCATACTTTCATACAATGTTGTATCATCCTCACACCAAGTCATACAGTTTTGCCATCCGAGCGCGGTGATTACTGACAGTAGCCGGCCTCGGCGTTGGCTAGCTTATTCTACAACTACCGTGCGGCCTCTATCTGCAGTGGGGCCCAGAGGGCCATTTTCGTACACTCGACGTCTCGTACAAATCTCTAGTTCGACTTCAATCATAATCATAATAATTGATTTACTTATATTTACAACATATTGGTATATAACAAAAATTATATGTGTCAAAGGTCGAGTGCTCGAAAATATCCCTTCAGGTCAGCTCGGCTGTGACGTCGGATAGCTTGCTTTACATTGTCTACTATGGTCTGGCCAACGCCGATGTACGGCGCCTTAGGTATGCAAGAGAAGCGGGGTGCGGACAGGAAAGATATACTCATAAGAGATTCATACTGTTGATTAGATCTGAAGATATCCAAGTACATATAAAGAAAATATATTATCTTTAATATTTTTCCTTGGATACGGACCTATTTCTATTAAAAAGTATTATTTTAAAGAAGTTTGAAATGTCAAGAATATTCAATTGAGAATTCTTAGATGAGAATATTACATAGGTATTTTAATCCAATTTTAGATTTTCTGTTGATGAATTTCCAGCAGTAATTACATTCTTACGCTTTTCTCGCAGTACCCCGTAGCTTCCGCTACAATTTTTGCAATATTTGCGTCACTTTTATACTTACCTAGAACTATCTTTGTCTGCTTTTCTCTTCTAAAATATTCGGCTACTTTAAAAATGACTGCCTGACACCTCGAGATAAAGCACGACTCATCCTTGTATATTATATCTTGAGGTGGGGGGAGAGCAACGCAGCGGTTGCTCTCCCCCCACCTCCCCGCGCATACCTAAGGCGCGGTACAGCGGTGTTGGCCAGACTATAGGGATGATCGATATTAGAAAAACATCGATGTTGCCATCGATGTTAACATCGAATGAAAAGTATCGATGTACGATAAATATCGATCGGAAGACATCGATATTTCTAAAACATCGATGTTTTTGGATACAAATAATACTGTGTTTTAATTATTACATAAATGCACTCTTATTAATCTAATTTACCTCGCTCATCAAGAGTGTGACAGTAACAGTTTTTTTCTTCAATCTCTTGAGAAATTTAAACAAACTTAATGTGTGTCACCACTGGTGCTGCAGGTGTCCATGGGCGGCGGTAATCACTTACCATCAGGTTATCCGTCGGCTCGTCTGCCACCTATATCATAAAAAAAAACCGTACGGCTGTAAGCTTACTACGATTATTTTGATCTGGTGGAAAATAGTTGAATCTTAATAGTCATTTGCTAATATCTATGAAATATTTAGTTGAAGCTACACCTATTGCACGCTAGAGCGCGCCGGAAAATAATGGACGTTTCGATATTTTATTCAGGTAACATCGATGTTTCGATGATATCGAAGTCAACCCATCGATGTTAAAACATCGATGTTTTGTAGTTAAGCATCGATGTTTTTTCAACATCGATGAATATCGATCATCCCTACCAGACTATAGTTGTAGTAATGTATAGTGAGTGCAACACGTGACCTGGTCTGCAGGCTGAGCGCGGTGATCTCGGCCTGCAGGCGCGCGCGCGTGCGCTCGGCCTCGGCGTCGGCTAGCTCAAAGATAATCTCGGCTAGCTTACTCTTCAGATACTTCCAGCTGTAGTAATGTATAGTGAGTGCAACACGTGACCTGGTCTGCAGGCTGAGCGCGGTGATGTCGGCCTGCAGGCGCGCGCGCGTGCGCTCGGCCTCGGCGTCGGCTAGCTCAAAGATAATCTCGGCTAGCTTACTCTTCAGATACTTCCAGCTGTAGTAATGTATAGTGAGTGCAACACGTGACCTGGTCTGCAGGCTGAGCGCGGTGATGTCGGCCTGCAGGCGCGCGCGCGTGCGCTCGGCCTCGGCGTCGGCTAGCTCAAAGATAATCTCGGCTAGCTTACTCTTCAGATACTTCCAGCTGTAGTAATATATAGTGAGTGCAACACGTGACCTGGTCTGCAGGCTGAGCGCGGTGATGTCGGCCTGCAGGCGCGCGCGCGTGCGCTCGGCCTCGGCGTCGGCTAGCTCAAAGATAATCTCGGCTAGCTTACTCTTCAGATACTTCCAGCTGTAGTAATATATAGTGAGTGCAACACGTGACCTGGTCTGCAGGCTGAGCGCGGTGATGTCGGCCTGCAGGCGCGCGCGCGTGCGCTCGGCCTCGGCGTCGGCTAGCTCAAAGATAATCTCGGCTAGCTTACTCTTCAGATACTTCCAGCTGTAGTAATATATAGTGAGTGCAACACGTGACCTGGTCTGCAGGCTGAGCGCGGTGATGTCGGCCTGCAGGCGCGCGCGCGTGCGCTCGGCCTCGGCGTCGGCTAGCTCAAAGATAATCTCGGCTAGCTTACTCTTCAGATACTTCCAGCTGTAGTAATGTATAGTGAGTGCAACACGTGACCTGGTCTGCAGGCTGAGCGCGGTGATGTCGGCCTGCAGGCGCGCGCGCGTGCGCTCGGCCTCGGCGTCGGCTAGCTCAAAGATAATCTCGGCTAGCTTACTCTTCAGATACTTCCAGCTGTAGTAATATATAGTGAGTGCAACACGTGACCTGGTCTGCAGGCTGAGCGCGGTGATGTCGGCCTGCAGGCGCGCGCGCGTGCGCTCGGCCTCGGCGTCGGCTAGCTCAAAGATAATCTCGGCTAGCTTACTCTTCAGATACTTCCAGCTGTAGTAATAGTATAGTGAGTGCAACACGTGACCTGGTCTGCAGGCTGAGCGCGGTGATGTCGGCCTGCAGGCGCGCGCGCGTGCGCTCGGCCTCGGCGTCGGCTAGCTCAAAGATAATCTCGGCTAGCTTACTCTTCAGATACTTCCAGCTGTAGTAATGTATAGTGAGTGCAACACGTGACCTGGTCTGCAGGCTGAGCGCGGTGATGTCGGCCTGCAGGCGCGCGCGCGTGCGCTCGGCCTCGGCGTCGGCTAGCTCAAAGATAATCTCGGCTAGCTTACTCTTCAGATACTTCCAGCTGTAGTAATGTATAGTGAGTGCAACACGTGACCTGGTCTGCAGGCTGAGCGCGGTGATGTCGGCCTGCAGGCGCGCGCGCGTGCGCTCGGCCTCGGCGTCGGCTAGCTCAAAGATAATCTCGGCTAGCTTACTCTTCAGATACTTCCAGCTGTAGTAATGTATAGTGAGTGCAACACGTGACCTGGTCTGCAGGCTGAGCGCGGTGATGTCGGCCTGCAGGCGCGCGCGCGTGCGCTCGGCCTCGGCGTCGGCGTCGCGGCGCGCGCGCTCGGCCGCGGCGGCGGCGCTGGACTCGGCGGCGGCGAGCTTGCTCTGCAGCGACGCTATCTCGCGCCCGCGCATAGCTGACAGCTTCTCCGCTGATCTAGAACGCAGTTATACTCGCTTACTTACACGATTAGGTATGTGAGAATTGAGAAATTAACAATCTGGTGTGAAAATTACGTTTTTTTTTTTATATAGAGGCACAGTATTTTGGCTCTCCTTAGCCTAATGGTAAGCAAGAGAAGAGCCCAGGTTGCAATAGGGTATTTGACTAAGCTCGAGATTTTACAAAATATAAATATTTTATCAAAATATAGGTAAATATGTGCCAATAGCAAAAATTCTCAATCAAAAATATAACGTCTAGTCGGTTTTATGGTCATTCAAAGATTCATGGGCAAGTCCATTTTAAAAGTATGAAATTTAAAAAAAAATATTATACCATTGAATAACCCATATAATTTACACCAACTATTATACTGGAACCATTGACATAAACGAAACATTTGATATAGCTACCATACAAAATTCAAATGAAATGCATACAAAATACTTGCGTGACGTCACATCTCAGTAGCCATTTGTATGGAGCGTTTTGGGTTTGCCCAAAATAATGTGATTTTAAAGTTGTGATATCTCAGGTAGTTTAAATGAGAATCAAGTAATTCTTTCAACGATGTATCTATCATTGAGAGGTCTTTTGATTACACAAATGAAAAAAAAATAGTCAAATACCGTATTACAACGGAAGCGATGTCATGACATTACCTCCGTTGGCACCGCCATACTGGCCCGAGAGATACTTCTTCACGCTTCGTTTGAAGGAATCCATATGTAGGAAGGGGGAAATACACGCGCCGGAAACGAGTTCCATTTCTTGATGGTGGGGCAGAAATAAGAGCTGCCAAATTTTTTAGTCTGTGATGGGATGTTTTCCACTGTGAAACGGTGACAGCGTTGTCCGGCGCGTGTAGTTCTGTGACGAACTGAGGTCCAAAGGACAAAGTAATGGGTTATTATTTCTTAACGAGATAATGTCAAAATGACAATTTGACTGAAACAAGCATTGCTGTAAGTTGGACCTCAGTCTAACAGTACGCCATCTAGTGGATTATTCACACGCGATAGCTCCCTTTGGGATCGGTGACACGTTTAAGGCTGAGGACTTGCATGCCTACAGAGGTTGGTTTCGTTTCTAAACTCACAAGAGTAACTAACTCACAAGAACCTCAGTCCTGTGGGGCAAGCTTTCATGTGCTGAAGTCGAGAAGCCGTGAGATTTCAGAGGTTACCCTCCGGTGCAACGGGAACCGCAAAGAACGCGTGGTCATCGACGAAAATACAATTATATTTTCTTTTACCAATGACTTTTATTTATTTACCACTAACTCTCTAAATGTGCATACCACACCGGTACATATTCTTTTCCATGGGGGCTATCACGTACGAAAAATCCGCAAGATGGCGTACTACAGGACTGAGGTCCATCTAGAAGGTGATTGGGTATTTTTAGACGTGATATGTCAAATTGTCATTTTACGAATAAATCACCCAATGATGTTGAAGTTGGACCTCGGTTCTCAAGCAAGCTAGATGGCGTCTAGCGGATATTTCACACGCGATAGCCCCTATTACGTATTGCGTATCAAAAACGCCACATGTCTAAGTAAATGCTAAGGACAGTGGCTTTTTTACTTTTTATGTGCACAATTATACATATAACGTTTACCATACAAAATGTTTCATTTGTGTACTACAAATATTAGGAACGAAACAATAGAACGAATTATAGAATGAACGAGTGTATCGAGGGATGGAATCAATAAAAATTAGCAAACGAAAAGTTTGAGGAGATTGTGGCTTCCGCAAATATATAAACTCACTTGAATGTAGCCAAATCTATTGCGGTGCAGTCGTGAGAAGCGTTAAATCCTCCACTGGTGTCCTCGCTGTCGTCTGGCGCTACGTATGAAAATCCTGAAAAATATTACAAACAATATTTCGAATCAAGATCGTAAACGATGACATGCGAACTCATAAACTGACCCCTAGGAATGTACAAGACCGTGCGAAGTGGAGGATTCGAACTAGGAAAGCGAACCCTGGGCTACGAAGAGCTTAGGACTGTATATTTAATATAAATATTATTAATAAAATATACGTTTATAACTCGACAATAGAATAGGTGAACAAGGGAATACAAAGTGACATTGTCACTACACACACACCTTTATATCATAAGAGCACATTCCTTGATTCCTTTCTAAGTATCAGCGACATATCTGATTCCGAAGAAAAATCCTCAGTTTTTCTCGGCTAATGGACAACATTTCATATTTTTAACATGTCCATATTGTTTTTTATATGAAAATAGACATAAAATGAACGGACCCATATTTTTTCTTTTTTCAAAATTTGTCCATTTTCATGCATACAATAATTATTAAAATTCTTTATATTCTAAATAGACGTAAGCGCCAAATGACGTCATCGGACGGCTGAATCAGCGATATTCCTTTGCTTATCATTGTTTTAATAAAAAAAAGGTACTACTGTCAAAGGTAAATAATACTAGTGTCAACATTGTCAACGTCATTCATACATTCAACGTTGACAAGTTGTCTTTTTTTTGACAGTTGCATGTCATGGGTTTGGCATTTCGTAAATTTAAAACTATAATGTGCTAAGCAAAGAAATATTTTACATTCTGCCGTCCGATGACGTCATCTTACGTTTTTTATTTTTTTCTCAGTAAATAAGCAATATAAAAAATTAATAAATATATATTCGCGCAGCGGAAAAGTAAATAAAGAAATGGTATTTTTTGTTTCAGAGCTTAGCAATTTTGAAATGTTGTTGATATTGACCATAGATAATAGTGTCATATTGATGTGGTAATATTATAATTATACAAAACGCAAAGACTCGCGGCAAACGGTAGAGTATTTCATTCATTAATAGATAATGAATGTTCAAAATGGCCAGTTGGTTTAAAGAGAAGTAGCTGTTATACTGGAGCCAAAGATTCGTGATAATCGGTGTCATATTTCATTCATAAATGAACGAATGAATCACTGTACCGTCTGCCGCTCCTGTCCTGTCCTCTTGTTGCCTACAGTAGAGTTACCTATGAAGGGCAGCTGGCCGGCGAAGGGCGGGCGGCTGCGGAAGGGCGCGGCGGAGGGCGCGGGCGGCGGGCGCGGCGCGGCGCCGAAGTACGACGCGTCCTCCGCGCCGCGCAGCAGCGGCACCCACGGCGGCGCCTAGCGCACGGGGGAAAACTTCATCATCATCATCATCATCAGCCTATCGCAGTCCACTGCTGGACGTAGGCCTCTCCAATTGTTCGCTACTGTGATCTATCCATGGCTTCTCGCATCCAGCTCTTGCCAGCCATCCTGCGCAGATCGTCCTCCCACCTAGCCAAAGGGCGCCCTACATTACGTTTGCCAAGACGCGGTCTCCACTCCAGAACTCGTTTACCCCATCGGTTGTCGGTTCTGCGGCTAATATGGCCAGCCCACTGCCACTTAAGGTGGAAGCTCACGCAATCCTGCTAAACGATTGCTAAGAGATGGCTCTGTTGTCAGTGAATCGAGAAAATAAATAATTACGACTTCTACAGGACAGTAATTTTAAGTGTAGAGTGATTCGCGACATCTACGTAATAACTGCGATTTTTTGATGTATTTCTACAATTAACAACTAAACCAGAATCGTTATATTGCTGCATCGTTGCTAAATTAATATCAACTTGTGTACGTACGTAGCGTCCCCACACACACATACAAAGCTGAAGCATGGTTTTTATCGGATAGCTGTTATTCCTGGCTGGCAATAGATGGCGCGCTTAACCCTAAAAATATGATGTGGGTAGGAATTACGGAATATATGAATTTCTTCTTCGGATCTATCGAATGGACTACGGATAGGTAGCGATGGTAATCTAGTAGATAACTTAACACACACTGGACTTTTCGAAATTGAAGTGCGGTTTATTATGTAACTAGCGGTCCGCCCTCACTTCGTTTTGGGACGATTTTTGCCACATAGCGTCTGTAGACCTAATAGAGTAGGCTGGGTGTGCGTAGGTGGGCGACTTCTAATAACTTCATGTAGGTAGGTTCGTGCAGAAGAAGTGGAGTGGTATAAGTCCTTAGGAATGATAATTAAAAAACAATCAATATAATAAAATCTATATTTGAATCCTTTAAAACAATTTCATTAGTATGTATAATTTACATGTGATTACATAAATATGCCGATACATAAAATATATTAAAATATAAATACACAAAATGCGATTCTACCACCGGATCGGAAAGTTGTTTCTGGACGAGAAGGTTCGACAAGAAACTCACCAGTTACTCTTTAAACGCCATATTTTTATACAATGTTTTATTACACATTATACAAAGTATACCTTATACCAAGTCATACAGCTAATAATGCAACACAAAATAATAAGCTAAATATGATTTAAACCAAAGCAGACCAGTCCCCAAAGGTGGCACCTGTTCAAGTATGACATATGTTTTAGCCATCATTTCACTCAACCATAGCAGAGTGAATGTTATGACCAGCCACATAGCGCCACAACCTCAGAGACATTTGGGGAGCATGATCATTAGTGAAGTTCCCCTCATATGTTACCAACAAAAGTAAATATTCCAAAACTAGTTAACTGTATGACGAGGTGTACAAATTAGTAGAGGAGTAGGTAGGCTGGAGGTAGTATCAAGTAAATTTTTAATAATTAATAAAAAATATTTACATCAATTTATATACAATAAAATGCTTCTAAAGTAACTTTGAGTGTTTCTTGAAAATCACCATGCTTGAATGCTATGCATTCTATCCCAAGTGGACTGAAGTATCTGTAAAAAGAAATAAATAATGTAAGAATGTTTGTAACAATTAATTTATATTATTTCAATTTGTTATTAAATATTGTTACCTGTCTGTCCCCTTTATTAAAAAAATGGTCTACAAGGTTTAAAAATGACGCTGTCACTTTTATATAACTTTCAAATGAAAGTGACAGCATCGGTTTTAAACCAAGCCTAACTTTAGAGCATGTTTTGTAATAAAGGGGTGTGTGTTTTATAACACATTCTATTGTTACTTTGAACTCCCGAATTGGTAAGAAATTTTTTTAAAGTAATAATACGGGTACACACGGAGTTACCCTTATTGGACTTTGTACTGTCCTTGTCTGAGACACATTTTCAGTGGGATTAAAGTTTTACTTACAATAATTCAATAACAATGAAAAATGTATAACAAACAAGTGATTATAACAAAGTTAAACTTACCATCCCAGAAGATGAGTTAAAGTTATGCCCATATGATCTTTTTAGACAGTGATATATGGCACCCCATCAGGGGACATGTGTCCCTTTTCAATGGCGATGGCTCTTTCTTCGGCTCCAGCTTTTATTATCTCCTCTGTCAAGTGATGTTGCCACACAGATCCCAATTCTTTTTCAATTGAGTGAAACTTATTCGGTGATAAAGTTGGTATATCCATAAGCGCAGTCATCTGGGCTACTTGTGCATAGTAGCTGCCACTTGTCACAGCACCCCAAACTAGGGCTTTATTTATGTGACCATCCTTTTCACTAGCTCGCTTCCAGAGCATTCCACACATGGTACATTCAAAAGAGTAAACACTGTGTAATCCATTTTTTGTTTCATCATTCAGTTCAATTTGAGGTTTGGTTAGAGAATAGGTCTTTCTGTAATTGAAAAGCAAAGTTTATTGTTCTGTACATAGTAAGAGAGTAACACATTAAAAAGCTCGATTTGTTTGTCCTTCCAAAGTCCATTGTGAACACCCAGCTCCTCACTTCATCTCAAACAAAACTATCAAAAATATCAGCAAAATATAGGAAAGTCAATCAAATTGCATATAATACCTAAACAACGATCAGAACAAGTCAGTCAGAAATTCAGACATAATGAAAAAAAGTTGTTTGAAAAAGTACGAGTAGAGTTGTTTATTTTGCTATCAGAGAAGCTGGCAATTTATCGATAAAAGCATTATTCAAATGAAAATTTATCATCATAGCATAGCATACATTTTATTGGAAAAATACTATTAAATTTTAAATTACAGACTATCACTTTTTAAAAATAATATTATCATAGGTAGTAGAAGTTAAAAGTAGCAAGAAAAGTAAGTTAAATTGGTAGGTATGTACTTACCAAGCTTAACTTTTTTACTTAATTCAATCACTGACCACAAGAGTTACATTTGACTCTTAATTCCAAGTGTTTATCACGAGTTCCCATAACTTTAAGGCCAATACATTACCAATGGAGTCACTATTTATCAATCCACATTGGACTTTATCCTCTAAACACATCACTTAACATTAGAATATTTAAAACACTGCCGCTTGATTAACACTACGCGACGTAAACAATAAATTGCACAGATGAGTTCCTAACTTTGTACCCTGACGAACTTGATTCAATATCACTCAAAAAAAACCGTTCGCTCATAGAAAATTCGTAGCAACATTCGACTCTAAATACAGTAATTTCACTAAAACTAAAAAATAATTGGTTGTACTTGTACGTATACTTTTGTCCCGGAACCCGAACGGAGCCGAGAGTAGCAGTAGTAGAGTTCCATCCAACTCTGTTGTATTGGCCTACCCGTTGTACTACATATTATATATTATCAGATAAGTACGGATAGCGCGTGGCTGTTACGTCTCGCGCGAACTGCAGATGTTCATGTTTGTATTTCAATTGCTTCAACAATGCACCTACCAAACCAAGGCTATGAATATCATCGATATTTATTTATTTTAGCGTTGAATGGATTGATGCATACACAGCACTAGTTATCACAAAAAATTAGATTACGTTCCGTTACAGCAAATGGTTTATCATTCCTTAGAAATATATTATAATTAAGTTATTGGAAATAATTATTTATGCACTATTATGACCAATCCTTTGTAACAATAAAGTAGGTATTTCTTAAAATTGTATTACTTTACAGTTGAATTTTTTAGTTGAAAAGTTTTGGAAATTAGCGGTAGGTACATTTTGTAAAGCGTAAACAGGATCGCACTTCGGACGATGCCGCGATGCTAGATTGAGTCATAGTTGCCAGGTACGATTTTGTATTTGTCCCCAAATTCCTGTCCATAAATATACAGACTAGTTTTCTGGCCCCAGTCTCACGGCGATTTTAGACAGCCAATACCAAGCTAAACTCATGCAGACTAAAACTGACAGAGATGGCAATGTAAATTTTTGCTCATTTTGACAGATCAATTGTATTTCGTACCTGGATGCGTATATAAATTGCATGTTCGTTTCATGTACACTCACTTCACAATATTTCTCCTATGGAACCAATGAAAAAAAAGGAAATTAAAAAAAAGAAAGACTAAATTTTACCAAGAATTTCAGGAAAAGTACCTTCTGGCAACCCAGTAAAGGAGCAATCTAAAATCCCGAAATACCTAATTTCAAGTTGAAGAAATTGGTGCTATAGAAATATGGCAACGACGCGTAAGAGTGGCAACGTCGCTAACACAATGCCATGCCTCGATGGCGCAGCGGGTAGACAGACGGTCGCACTTAAAAAGCCTCTATTATTTTTTATCAATGTAAAGTCAAAGTGTGTGACCTTTTTTGCATTTTGTGTTTTATTATAGCAATAAAATAATACAATTTTTAATATATTATGAATATAAATCAACAAATCGCTAAAATATCATGCATATTTTTATTGCAGTTCAGCGCCATCTGTTCGATAGCCAGTTCGTTTAGCTAAGCAAACATAGCCTACCATCTAGGAAATTTAACTAGATTCGTATAGATGTCGCCGTTTTTACGAGAGATTGCATTCGTTTCAAGCACACACACATTCAAGCGATTTCGCAAATTGCTACGTTTTTTAAAATCGAAATTATACTTTGTTTATGTTTTAAACTTGAAAGATTATACCATTCGCGTAAATAGACACACATATATAATTTTTTAAAAGACATTTTAACCATATTCAAGCTTCTGCCTGTTAGTATTCCTGTAAAACAAGTTTGTATAGGAAACGGACCACCTTAAGCTTGCTAATCCGGTGAGCAATGTCGATAACTTTGGTTCTCTGCCGGATCACCTCTTCAAACTTCATTCACATGATTTAAAAAAAAATCCTTGACGGTACCGTGTGGGGTATCAAATGAATTGAGCTTTTGCTAGCATTTACATAACTAAAAATATGTTAAATAAAATCCGGGGTCTTTTAGGCGGGACGTGAAACGGCATCTCAGCAGGCCATTAGGGTGAGGATGGCAGACACAATGGGTACTTTGTTAGTTCTTCTGTGCCTGTCAGCCTCATTTTTGGATTTCACGGCCGCTTACCATCAGGCGGAGTGAGGTCATCCTGATTGGCCTTTCTATAAAAAAAAAAAAGTTAAAAACTAAAACCCGACTACCAAAAAAACACGCTCTAAAAAGTACGAAACAAGAAAATTGTCTCTGATGAAATTATTATGCCGTATCGCCTTGTCGTATGCCACATTTATTTTATTTTATTATTATAATGAATCTGTTTTGCTACAGTAGGTGGCATACGATCACGGCAATACGGCTAATAATTTCAGTAGAGACAATTTTCTTGTTTCGTACTTTTTTGGTAGTCGGGTTTTAGTTTTTAACTTAATTTTTTTTAACATATTTTTTTAGTTATGTCCATAAAATTACATATTTAAAATGTGATAAAAAAGCTCTTTCATTTAATATCCCAAACGGTCCCGCAAGCTATTTTTTGTAGTTCCTTAGGGGACTTAGAAGCCCTAGAGGGCGCTGTAGTCAATTTAACGTGACGTCATGTCGCCATTAGCCAGAAGACATTCAAGACGCTTCTAATTTATTTAAATATGATAACTGGTTTAGAAGTAATGAGGCAACAGATGAACAACTATACATACATACAGGTCAAAATCATCATAACCCTCCTTTTTGCTTCGCCGTAGTTGAGTAAAAATTCACAAAAGGCCCATGTCGATAGTCATGATGATACACAAAGATTCGAACATCTGACAAGTTCTTAACAGGTTCAATATTTCAAGGGACGCAGTGTTTCTTTTTTCTTTTTAATATGGCTCTACCCGAAGATAATTCGCCAATGTCAAGTAACTTTTTGAGAATAGTAGGTAGTTAAGCAATCGAAGTCAGTCAAAGTCACAGTCACTCAATAAAACGTCAGTGTTTTATCGACTTACAGATTCCGCGGATATCACTCTAAAAGCAATCGCGGGTTTTAAGACTCTCTTAGGTCCAAGCAAGTTAACATGAGATAACTCATTCGACACACAATATCACTGTTAAAAACGATACAATCCAACGATTTTTATAATAATAAGAATCATTGGATCACTTTGCGGAGTTTGCGGCACTTCACTGCACAAATAAACCCTAAATTTGTACACTAAAAACCACTAGACACTAATTAAAAAGTTTTAAATTGCATCAGCCCACGCGGCTTGTTTTAGCCCTACCCGTCGAATCCGCAGAGTTTTTGTATTTCCCTTAGTGTGAATTGTCACAGTGAGCATCGTGAGCGCCCCTCCTATAAGTAGGATGTTAGAAACAATACTTTAGTCATTTTGATGCACGGCGAATGGCCACAATCCCAGATCAGTTTCTCCCGACGCCTTGCTGGGCCGTGAGCAAACCACGGATGTTATCGTATTTTAGTCAGTATTGCTTACCTGGTCCCGGATGGCGAGGGCGTGCAGCGCGGCGTGCCGCAGCGCGGGGTGCTGCAGCGTGTCGAGGTAGCTGTAGCGCCGCGCCGCCTGCACGCGCAGCAGCCCCGCCACCAGCGCGCGCCACTCCGCCGACGGGCCGTTCGGCGCCGGCTCGAACGGCGGCTCCGCGTCCGGCTCGCTTTCATATCTGCAACATTAGCAGATAGAACTTCATCGTCAGACTGGCCCGATGGCGCATTTGGTAGTGCCCCTACCTCGTACGTCAAAGTTCGTAGGTTCGATCGCCACCATGAACTAACATTCGATGTGACTGAGTGTTTGTTCAGTGTCTAGGTGTAATATATTTTTTTTTATATAGAAAGGCCAATCAGGATGACCTCACTCCGCCTGATGGTAAGCGGCCGTGAAATCCAAATATGAGGCTGACAGGCACAGAAGAACTAACAAAGTACCCATTGTGTCTGCCATCCTCACCCTAATGGCCTGCTGAGATGCCGTTTCACGCCCCGCCTAAAAGACCCCGGATTGTATGAAGGAGGAAACACATGAGCTGGGAGGGCATTCCATGCCTTGATGGCTCGGGGCAGGAACGAGGAGCAGGAAGGAGGAGGCAGGCTGTTCTTTGAACTTTGCTGAGGTTCTCTATGCAGTTGAGTTGGTGCGTCTTCTTATACCACACACAGCAGCCATAAGTGACGATCGAGCTCACTATGGTTTTATAAATCCAGAGTGCGGCCATGGGCCGTAGCCCCTATTTTAGCCCCCTACCTACTGCTTGTCCACATCGCAATTTTTGCCTTTCTAGTAATGTAGTCGAGATGCTTGTTCCATGTTAGTTTTTGGTCTAAAAAGACTCCGAGATATTTGACCTCGTTGGACAAGCATAGCTTCGTACCAAGAAATGTTGGGGCGTGGAGCGCCTCTAGTTTCCTTCTTTTGGTAAACGGGATTAAGACCGTCTTACGTGCGTTGACTGTTAGCACGTGTCTTGTGCACTAGTTTTCTACTATTCGTAGGGCCCTTTGCATAAGACTGGAAATGGTGCTAGGGCATTTTCCTATGACCATTATTACTATGTCATATATTAATATGTCATATGAAATCTGGCTTCATTGAGCTCACAGATAAGACTGTCAACAACCAATGACCATTGAAGGGGTGATAGGACTCCGCCCTGTGGAAATCCTCTGGTCACTCTGTAATGAAGAGTTTTATTCATCAACGTTGTTGTTGCAGTTCGATTTTGTAGCATCCATCTGGTGGTGGTGTCGTTGATTCCACGATTCATCATGCTACGTGTTATAACATCGAAGTTGGTGTTGTCAAAAGCCCCTTCGATGTCGAGAAAGGCACAGAGTACAATTTCTTTGTCTTCTATGGCTTTCTCAATTCTGTCCACCAGGTCAATAAGTGCCGTTTCCGTGGACTTGCCTGTTTGGTAGGCATTGTCTTGCACTCAGGGGTTTTTCAACGAGGTATGTTGCCCTGATGTGACTGTTTAATACCTTTTCCATCGTTTTTAGTAGGAATGAGGTGAGACTTATCGGTCTGTAGGACTTGGGCTGTGATTTGTCTTTGTCCCCTCCCTTGGGGATGTAAGTGACCCTCGCCCGAGTCCACGCTGATGGCAGATAACTCCAAGCAAAGCTTGCACGGTAAAGTTTTATCAGCGTTGAGATGATGATATCTTCGCCCCGCTGCAACATATCCGTGAAAATTCCATCGACCCCACCAGATTTATAGGGCTTGAAGCTCCTAATGGCCAAACTTATCTGTTGGAGACGAAAAATAACGGAAGCTCACCTCCAGTCTTTATTCCGCGGTCTCCTGTCCGGAGACTTACTGTCCTGGAGTTCTCTTTCGTTATTAATGTAGACGGATTCCGGAAAGTGTGTTTGAGCAAGCAGTCTCAGTGTTTCCTCCGGAGATTCCGTGAAAGATCCATCCGCTTTCCTTAGCAGGCCTAGATGGGATTCAGGTGTCTTAGCTAATATTTTGTGGATCCTGGCAGCTTGGGCAGTCTCTAAGATAGACCCAGAAATTTTTTGCCAGGATCTCATTTTTGCTCTCCTGAGCTCCCTATTGAAGCGTGTTAGCGCCTTACTGTAAGCATCCCAGTTCTTGTCTTTTTTTGCCTTGTTAAATAAGGCACGGGCCTTTTGCCTCAGATGCTTCAGGTTTTTGTTCCACCAAGGCGCGTTCCTATTGCTCTTAGTGGTCTTAAGAGGACAATATTCTAGGTTGCTACCATGGCCGTACAAAGAATCTACTTATTGTTGCGCTTACGATGTTACAAATTACAAACAAAGCATTATCTGCGTAATTACTTGCATTTTTCCCCTTAGACTAGCCTAGAGTCAATCAATCAACACATGAATATACCGGTAAAATTTAAAACTTGCGACTCCTTACTTTTGTATGTTGGCAAGTATTTGCGTAATAGAGTCGTCGTCGCCGGTGGAGAAGGGCCTCCTCAGCGTGACCAGCTCGAACGCCACCACGCCCAGCGACCAGTAGTCGCACGCCGACTGGAATACCACCAAACGTATTAGGTTCAATGTTAAATGAACTGAGAATTAAATTTATGAACATGCTATATACTAATAAAATGTACTGTCAAGTAAGTGTCAAGTAAGTGTCAAGTGTGCTAAATATGAGTCTTTTTTTTACGTAACAATCTTTTGAAAGACAAGATAAACGGTGTGTATTAGCTAAGTATTCACAAAACCACATTTGTAACGTGACATGTTACTTGTCTCTGCGGAAATGCAAAACTTGTTGCGCGTTCTGTCGAAGCTGGCCATTTAAGTAGTCATGTTGACAACGTCGCGCGCTGGTCACGCTGCCGAACTGTTAGCGTCAAATGTTGCTCTGTGAATACTTAAGATTTACAATTGTGTTGGTTGTGTATTATTTCTGCCTAACTGGACAAGGTGTAGAATAGTTTTTCTTATTACCAATTCTACCATAGTAAGTATGACGTAAATAGTCAGAACGCGATAAAATATTTACCTACCTTCACATTTTCTGAATTACTAAGATATTAACGTGACTATTACTAATTTAACTCTGTTCATAAAAATAAATAATTTAGAAAAATGTTAGTCACCGCCACACTTTCTATCTCTACCAGACACCATTCAAACACCAGGCAAACTCAACTACCACCAATACTAGATCAATCAAGAAAAATAACAAACAGATCTAACTACATTTTTCTACAATAATTTCATGCTTCTATTTATCATCACACTATAATTAGTATTTACTGAAGAAATCCAAGATGCTAAGTTAGTCAGCAATTTTGCTTTCTAATTTGAAAAAAAAATCAGCTCGAACTTTACAGAATACTACAGTAATACCCCAAAATTCGAATTTGTTTTTTACCTTAGTTTTAGATAACCTAACATTCAGTCAACACTACACTCATACTATTTTAGGTACTATTAACAATTCCAGAAAACGTATTTTCGGTAGCGCAATTTTCGAGGATATTTTTTCTTAGCTTTAAGTAGGTACCTAGTTTTTGTATTAGATTTAGATGTGGGGATAAGTTGGTGATCATAGAATACTGTTTTAGATCTGATATTTTGATGTCTAAAAATAGCAATTTTTGTGTCAATATTATGAAATTCAACCACACTATTTCACTATTTAGTGATGTGTAGTGTATCCCTCTTCTTTGGGCATTACTGCAGTGTTTACTCAAACCCTCAATTCGGAGCCGTTAGATAGCAACTGAATCCAACCATCATAGTATTCTGAGACAGACCGATTTTTCGAAATATAAGTAGGTGCCACATCGGTTTTCGCCGGCGGTGCTCAATTTTTTCTAATAAGTTTAGTACGGCACGATCTTGGCCTCAAAAGTGGGGCTTTATTTATTTAATTTAATCATTTACATGTCAGTTAACAGAATACGAAAATTCCAACACACCAACAAGTCATCATATATAATTACATATAGCACAGAATATTTCACATTTATAATAATAATACAAGATAAATTAAATCATCATCATCATCAGCCCATTTAAGTCCCCACTGCTGGGGCACGGGCCTCCCTCAATCACATGAGGGGTAATTGCCATACCACGCTTGGCAGACGGGTTGGCGAGGGTTTTGAATTGCAGAGTTTTCCTTCTCTGGGTGCTAATGATCATACCAGCAGCTTTACCTTAGTCGCCTTTTACGACCACTCGGTAGGATAAATTAAATGGTAGTGAACGCTGCCTCTGATACAAGGGTTGCGGGTTCGATCCCCGCACAGTACAAACATTTGTGTGCATGAACATATTTGTTTGTATTAGTCTGGGTGTTTGCTATGTATTATAAGTATGTATTTACAAAAGAAAAGTATTATATGTATATATTTGTAATCCCACTGTTGATTCTGATATCCGTAACACAGGTGCTTGAGCTACCTATCTCGGAGTCAGATCAATGTATGTGATGCTGTGAAATATTTATATTTATAATTAGATAATTTAGAGTCGGATGATTCAGAAAGCTATCAAGACGTTGCGAATCTCGGGCGGGTGTTAGGACATAGAAGCGAAGCCGTCGTGCGAACCCACAATGGCGTTGGTCACGCCTTGGCGGCAGTATGGGAGACAGACTGAGTGGCGGCGCGCGCAGTGCGCGGCGGCCAGCAGCTCGGGCGCCACGTAGTCGGGCGTGGCCGCGCCCGCCGCCGCGCCGCCGCCCTCCGCCAGGCGGCAGCACGACCCGAAGTCGCCCAGCTTCACGTGCCCGCATCTGCACATGGCGGGGACCACTGTTTACGTTTCATTCATTTTGACGGATTGTGGTAGCCTGATGTGTGGCCAGACAGCCACACATCAAGAAAACAACCAATACAATTTGTATTACAAATACAAATTGTATTGGTTGTTTTATTTTTTTTCCCTTTGTTTGCTGCCCCTTGGCTGTTGTATTATATACATACGTTTGTTAATGTATGTATTTAAAATCTGTTATTGGCTGCAAGTAGTATATACATTTTTAATAGTATTAATTTGGTTAGGGTCCGTTTTTTTTTAAAAAAAAAACCACCAATCGCGGCCACTTTTCGTGTGAATCAAATTTTCGAGTACAAAAACGGACCCAACATTTGTCCCACGGTTATTTAATAAATAGTATAAGTGTTTGCCGAGAGGTTGTAACCTCGAAATTGTTTAAAATAGATCCGGTTTAGAAGCTAAAAATTAAAATCGATTGGCGTCGCTAGTGTGCCCTACCCGTCACCTTAACAATATTTTGAAACAAACTGATTTAAAAATTTCGTCCTGTATACTTACAGGACGAAATTTTTATATCACTTTGTCTTACTAGATTAATCTTGATAATTGCTAAAAGTGTCAATACCCACAACAACCAACTTTATATTAATGATAGAGTTTGAAAAAGGAGCGCAAGAAATAAAAAAACGTAAGGGAGCTGTGCCAAAAAATACAAAACTTTTATGTTTAAGCATGTTTAGCTGTATTACAAAACATTATAACAGGATAATATAAAATAGTCTAGGGATTTTAGAGATTGCGATTGAATACTAATATGAATAGGACCTTTATTTGAATCTCTAAAGGATACATGTTTCATAAAGGATTAGAATAATCTTTGTTCTATCGGTACGGCCGGAAGTGTCCGGCCAGTCGACTTCCGGTAGCTATTATGAGATAAAACTATCCCCTTATTACAAATCGCGAACTAACGAGAGTCGCGGAACAAATTTCGTTCTAGCCCCTTTTAACATTGCCTGTTGGAATGGTATGACATGAGTTTTAGTACAGTAATAACTTAAGATCGCGATTTACAATAAGGTACTTAAGATAACGCATCGACGAAACTAGAGCCGCCAATTGATTTGAATTAATCGTGGCAATTATGAGATATTTTTTTTAAAAGTACAATGGTGAATCCGTAAAGGAAAGTATTACGATTTTTTTTAGACTTTTCCTGTGTAAAAGTAATTCTAATTATTAACTAAAGTGGCCACTATTAGCAATTATTAAAATTATGGTTACTTGCAGAAAGAAATTATGACATAATTTTTTCTCTGTGAACATATCCACTGTCATCATCCAATCTTTAAACTTTGAATTGAAGTCAACTGATTCTTTCTACCATCTATCAATAACCAATCAATTGGTCTGGTTCCACCATCAGATGCTTCCAACCAATCTAAGCTTGCTTGTACCTGTCCAGAAAGATGTTATGCGGCTTGATGTCCCTGTGCACGTATCCCATGCCGTGCAGCGCCTTGAGCGCGTGCGCCACCTCGGCCACGTAGAAGGCGGCGTCGCGCTCCGCCAGCGGGTGGTTGCGCCGCGCCAGCAGCCCCGCCAGGTCGCCGCCCGAGCAGAGCTCCATCACTAGGTACAGGTTGTTGTTGTCCTGATCACCATAAATTGATATCAGACAAAGGGCTAGCAGGTACAAACTTTTCAAAAAATCATTGTGTATGCATGCATATTGTAAGCAATTTGTATGAAAACTAAGCATAACTATCATCTCACCGGCTCTCACTTGGAATTAAAAGGTGACAAATTATTGCATGGATTTGCTACAAATCCCTAGAATGTTAGGGCTAACCCCACAGACTATACAAAAAATATTTAGAAATACAATAAATTTAAATACCTGAAATGCATACTGCAACCGTGGCATCCACGGACCAGTCGAGCTGGCAAGCACGTCTCTCTCATCTTCAGCTGCACCAACTGCTTTCCTTCGTGCTTGGTCTTTTCGCAGAGTTTTAAGGGCGTAAACATCTCCTGTGTCCTTCTCGCGGACCATCTATTTAAAAAAAGTTTCAATTGAACACACAATTTTGTAACAGGAATAGCAAGTCTAAAAAAATGTTATGAAATATTTGCTTACATGAACATCACCAAAGTGCCCCCGTCCAATAGTTTGCAATATTTCGAAGTCAGAGAGGCATACACGAGTTCTGCGTAATTCTGCAAGGGTGCTGCGATCTGAGAATAAAGGTGTCAAATTTAGTAGAGAAACTACATACTACTGTGGACCTTTTGAGCATGAACTTGAAATGCTTAACACAAAGAAGATAATTAAAAAACAATAACAAAATTCCTTTTTGTTATGGGCTCATGGCACACACTTTTATGGTTTTTGACAAAGGCATCGATCTGTTTATGATAAAAACTTGAATAAATAGATACACAAGCAGTACATTTATGTTTAATTTTACAAACTAAAACTAAATCCACAAAGCAGTTACTATTTATCAAACATAAACAAAGGTGTTAAGTGTTATTCTCTAACATTTATCCACAAATGCTCGAACGAGTTCGTCGGTTTTCTTGACTGGGTCGTCATTGCACTCATCATACAGAACAGTGAGGGCATCCAGCAGAGCCTCCCGATCTATGGTCTTTTTGTTCAGTTTGTTTGAACCACTAGTCACTTTGCCTAATATTTGCCGATTAAGACGCGTGATGCGTACGGCAATCGCTTCCTTCGAAGGTTCCATTGTTCACAAGATAATTTTAAATAATAACTAAGGTAATATCCATGCTTTCTTTTAAAATTGCAGTTATCTTTAGAATTCAACGAAAACACAACAGCCCAGTATTGATACCGTTAAAATTTGAAAAGCGAACAGCGGTCGGTTTGACATTGACATTTTACTTTTTCTTCCAACGGTTATAGCAATATTTTTTATTTTTTAGCCGGAGTCTACACTTATGCCTGAATTAATAATTTTCAGTTTATGATATAGATGGCGCTAATATAAAAATAGTTATGCTACTCGACAGAAGATGGCGTTAGTCTAATAATACAAAATAGTAAGGCTACTAGACAATAGATGACGCACATCAGCAATCTACTTCTGGTTAATTTATTTTTATTTTCATCTATGAAAAAGACGCAAATTACTTAGTAATATTTATAGATATTTTTAAAACTTAACTAAATACGTTACGACAAGTTACGATAGTAAGTTGACTGGGCCCTATACAACTTGTATTACTCTACCTACCTTATATCTAATTAGGTACTTAGGTACCTAATTAGAACGGTTATATAAATAATTTACTGCACTCTATAGAACAAACCCATTTGTATTTAATTAAAAATTATAGTAGATGGATATTCATAGTCGACCTTATTATTTCCCACATTTTCCACAATCCGGGTGGCTGTTCTACCAAGTTTTTAAGTGCGTTATGGGCACACTAGCGACGCCAATCGATTTTAATTTTTAGCTACTAAACCGGATCTATTTTAAACAATTTCGGGGTTACAACCTCTCGGCAAATACTAATACTATTTATTAAGTAACCATGCACAAATGTTGGGTCCGTTTTTGTACGCGAATAATTGATTCACGCCAAAATTGGCCGCTTTTGGCGTGAATCAATTTTTCGCGTACACGTGGGACCCAGCATTTTTGCATAGTTATTTTAGCGATTGGCGTAGCTATAGTAAGAATAAATTGCAAAAAATTGCTTTAAAAATATCAATTACCTTTATTGTATTATGTACCTTTAGTGTACCTTTATTGTATTATATAGATAATTATATATAGTATGTATATTTAGTCTTTTTAAAATGTAGTAGTACTTTATTTTCTTGTGGAATAAAGAATAAATAAATACCTTAGGATTGACACTGGATTCTTCTGAATAATCAATGTAACTAGCAAATTTTTATTAAATTAACCTTGATAAAAAAGTAGACTATTGCACCTGGCTGAATAAGATTTTGTGGAAAATAATCCTAGCTACTAAGTATTAGGTATATCATAATATCGTGAATTCGCACGCGTCTTAACCGTCCTCAGTTTTCTAATGGCTGGTTGTTTATAAAGGTTGCGATCGGCGAGCGCCCGCAGTTTTGTCCTGACTCAGCGGCGTGCACACTCTCGGTTTCAGTGCCAGTCAGCAACATAGCACTCGGTGTCAGTCAGCTTATCGGTTCAGTGCAGTGATGGCGTTCCTCCTCGGCCCGTCTGCGAAGCAGGCGGAAGTGATCAAGCAAGACCTGGGGGAGGCACCTGGAGACCTGGAGAGGGGAGTGAGGGGACTCCAGAGCATGATGGCAGCGTCCGCGCACTTGCCTGAACCAGACACCGTAGGTAGGCAATTTATTAAGGTCATAACTAGAAATTGTTTAGGTCGCCTTTTGTAGCGTTTGCGCGTCGATGTCTAAATAATGAGAATATGATGTGTCACGCACGTCAGGGAAAATTACTTAGCTAAAGCTTTATTGTTTTATGTGCGGTATCATAATTGGGTAAAACATATAATGAGTAATCTATTTATCACCTGGATGAAAGTACCTGAACCTATGAACTTGACGAACAAAACAAACCTTTTGTTTTAGCAAGTACCTGCCTATACATAAGTATAGTGAGTAGGTACCAATGTAAAATTAAAAACCAAAAGGTCTACCATTTTCTTATGATTTTTTATCTTGTTTTATTGTACTTAAGTATTGTTTTGAATATCCATACTGATATAATAAATTGTGCAAACGGCGGCAAAACGAAGCGATGGATTGAATATACAAATAGGGATGGATACTGAGTGACATATAGGCTAGCTACTTTGTGGCAAACCAAATTCCACGCAAGCGAAGCTGCGGGCGACCGCTAGTGAAGATATACAAGTTACTTACAAGTTTTTAGTTATTTCTTTTATTTTTACTTTTCTATTTTCTGCCTATTTATCTTATCGCCAGCCGGGAATCGAACGCGGCTCCTACGGAGAAGAGAGCTCTGGAAATCACGAGAGTTTGCTTCCAAGGGCGGATCCAGGATTATTTTTCCGGGAGGGGCGTAGCATTGGACAATTACCGACTTACATATCAAATCTTGCCGTGTAGGTATCTAGGTCATCTCATCATCCCGTAGGTATAAGTAATTGATGGAATCCACAGTAGGACCTACACAAAAATCCGTCTTCGATTGCTCCAATACAACATTAATGTGTGAGCGTAAATGTTTTGAAGTAGGTAATTTATAAAAGTTGTTGTTTTTTACTTTATATATTCTCTTAGATAAATATTTTTGTGATTATTTGAGTAAGTACTTACTTACTGTTATGTTATAACTTTCTAGCCTGAAAAATAGGTTCGCCTAGTTCAGGCATTTGTATTTATTTCTGACCCTATTGTAATAGGTTTACATATGTATTATTTGTGTAAAATTATTATCTGAATAAATTGAATTGAAAGTTTAAAAAATTTTATCCGCCTACGGTAGGAGGTAGAAATAGTAAGTAGGTATAAAAGATTTAATGCAGGTATATACGTATGTTTCTTAATTAATATTTCAAAAATCTATGTAATTCTCAGCTGCGTCCAGCTGTCGCTTTGGAGTAGGTAAGGGGTACGCTTAGACCATGTTTCAGGATTTGGGGTGTCTGGTAATTACAATGAAGCGACTGCCGTCTGACCTTCGTACCCCTTTAACAGGGGAACCAGACCAAGTGAATCATGGTTACACATTTCAGATCAGAAACTATTTGAAACATGCAGCTTTCCTCGCGATGTTTTCCCACACCACCGAGCTAATGGTAGAAATATGCACATAGATTCACATTCATAGATTAGGGCGGCTACCAGCTGACTCTACGCGCCGCGCGCCGCACGTAACAATTTGAAACACACTTAACAAGATACATTTAAAAATATTTAATTGGCCCATATAATAAATACTTTACAGTCTTACGACTGTAAGGTATATTATATGGGCCAATGAAATATTTTAAAATGTATCTTGTTGCATTGTGGCAACAAGATACATTTAAAAATATTTCATTGGCCCATATAATAAATACTTTACAGTCTTACGACTGTAAGGTATTATATGGGCCAATGAAATATTTTAAAATGTATCTTGTTGCCTGAAATAAACGAATTATTATCATTATTATTATAGATTAGAAAAATCCAGTGGTGCATGCTCGGATTCGAACCACGACCCTCCACATGGAAGGCGCGTTCTTATCCACTGAGCTTCTATGGCTTTCGCGCTCTAATTTTTCCAGGAAATGTATAGACTATAGCTATTATATATGTGTATGCAGGCTCATACTACGTAGATAGTGAGGTCTAGCTTGCATCTCACGGCTTCACGGTGTGTGATTCACGTCAGTCGAGCTAGACTTAGGTTAGGTACCTCTTGCTATCATTGACCTAACTGCTCATGAGACACGAACGCTAAACAGTCATTCGACTGTTCAATTCAATAACATTCAACATATTGTAAAAATATTGTTGAAAATTTTAAATGTGGTCGTGCCATCTGTGGTAACGTAAAGTAGATAGATAGATAGATAGATACAATTTATTGCACAAAATTTACAGATCTTAGCCTAAGTTATTATACTAAAACAATGTAGGCGGTCTTATCGCTAATAGCGATCTCTTCCAGACAACCTCACGTACCTCAAGGACCTGGGGTTGTTTACTTATTTCATTACCTACGCTTTGTTATTGAAAAGCTAGGTACATGACGTATAACTTAGTATTCATACTTTATTATGAGCGCAGAAAAAGTATATTCATTCATTAATTCTTGCATGCTAGTTTTAATTTTAAACACTTTGTCATTGAAATAGCTACATGGGCATTGTCAGCAAAAATAAGATAGGTACCTAGGATAGGCTAGGTTGTTTTATTTTAGCTTAAAACTATATCCATAGGTAGCGATTGAGATTATCGAAATTATTAACTAAATTATCTTGACTTAAAATTATAATATACCTACTCGTTTTTAATGAAGTATTTAAGGAGGTACGATTTATTCTAAAGTCAAGAATTCTTACCACGCGGAATAATGATAGTTACGCGGAACTAAAGTGCTTAAGTATTAACAAAATTATATATAAGGCAGCAATCGGGATGCAAAATAATTAGCACTGACCTGCCTGAGTATTATCAAAAGTAGGTAGCCATTTAACCTATGTGCAATGTAAGAGTCGATAACATTAGGAGTGTTTATAAATAGGTATGTACTAAACGTCAAATCCTTTTGTGTTTTTTTTTAATGAACAATAAAAAAATATTTTCTGCTCCTTATTATTATTTCTGCTCCTGCAGACATACATGTAGGAACGAAAATAAACACTAATAAAATAATAAAAATATTTTTTTATTGTTCATTCATATTTAGGTACAATTTAAAACTTAAATTCTATTTATACTAAATTTATTTCTGGCAGAAAAGTAAAAAAGATGGCCTTATTTAACAAGTTTAAACAAAAACAATTACGAATCCCGAATAAAGGATAACTTGGTATTTAATCTATTGTATAATAAAGGACCTAGGAATATGTAAAAATGAGAGGATAAGGCAGACACTGATATGAGATTACATAGAAATAGTTTATAAATATTTAAATAATTTATTGGCAAAATTAGAAACAATTTACGTAAAGTCAGTGACTTGTGCAATAGGTTCGCAGCAGGCCTGTGTCGCAGAAGTCGTTGAGTTTAATTTGCTTAATGCTCCAGTTCTTTAACAGCTAAATGTGGTGATATAAAACAAATTTAAAATATAGGTATAATATCAAAAATCTATGAAAGATATCTTACAGCCACACTCAGAGTCGTTGATTAACTTAGTTGGCTACTTAAGAAAAAATATTGACTCTTATTTTGATACGCATAAAGACTACCGATACTAAAGTTAATGAACATTAGCTTAAATGACGTCTCCGAGTGCGGCCATTAATGTCTCCAACGAGTGGACAAAAAATAAAAAACGGAAAAATAGCAATCGGATTATATAAACAAAACTAGAACTCAGGGGTGAACTGCAATTTATAAAGGTGTTGCCACACTGCTGTCCAAATTTTTTTACAAACATTTTCCATCTTTTACTAACGTTAGTAGTTGTTACATTCTGTTAGGAATTGTTATATATTTTTAGTGCTTTGGCTTCTACACGTTAGAAAATGATACAAGATGTACCTACTTATAACATTTGAAAAGTAGGCTCGCTCGCAGTTGGGATGGATTATATGTTGACATTCTAGACATTTCTTTTTGCTACAATTTGTTTATTAGTTTAGACATATTTAGTAACCTGAAAATATTTTATGAAATTGTGATCGTAGGTATATTTCTTAACAAATGTTTACTAACACTTGTAAACAGAGGTGACAATGCCCTAACCTGTGGCAGCACCCTAATTTTAGATACAATTTGCTAACGCTAATCAACAAATATGTTCTCCTTAAGGTGAAGGGTATACCCCACTATCGACGCCAATTGATTTGAATTGTTAGCTACTAAATCAGATCTATTTTAAACAACTTGGAGGCTTCAGTCTCTCGGTAAAAACCTATACTATTTATTTAATAGTTGTAGTTAGGTTTGATCTGGTTTTGCACTCGAATTTTGAATTACCGCCAAAAGCGGCGCTTTTGGCGTAAATAATTCTTTTAAGCACAAAAACATTTGGGCATGGTTATTAAATAAATAGTATAAGTGTTTGCCGAGAGACTGAAGGCCCGTAATTATTTAAAATATATTTGTTTTGGTAGCAACAATTAAAATAAATTGGCGTCGGTAGTGTGCACTACCCGTCGCCTTACTGCCGTGTGGGAGCACTTAAAACTCTGTACAGTGTACGCAAGTAGGTACTACTCTTATATTCTAGGTCTGTGGTTAGGTATAAATACTTTTGCAATCGTGAACGAGAAATAAATACCTAACATTTATTTTCATAATTTACAATATTCATGCTGCCAACATAGAATATAATTATATGGCTGCCAAACAATTTTTAACTGACAATTTGACAGTTAGGTAAAAATTACACTTCTTATGCTTGTCCGAATTATTGTGACAAAATTTTACCGCACAAACCGTCATAGTAAATTAATTTTCGCGAGATGCGTTTGACAGGCATTGACATGGATGACTGCGGTGCGGTCCGGGCGTTTAGAGCCGTACGGCTCCATTGTGGGCGCAGACTAGGTTTCTAGTCTTGTTATTATTCTATGTCAATAGGTACATATCTTAGATTAAATCAAAATGGCGGGTACCTATACTTTGTAATAAATGAGATTATTGATGGAAGATCATTGGATAAAACTTTAGACTAATTCTCAACGGGAAGTCGTAGTTTCGAAGCCCAGCATGCACCTGGAATTTTCAAATCCATGTACAGACAGCCACTTAACAATGTATACAAATCTGTCAAATTTGTTTGACCGATTCTCTCCTCTATGTCTAACCCGTTTGTTTGGTTCAATATCAATTAGGAAAGGACGTCCTCTTTTTTAGTCCAAGTGGCGGCCAGAATTTTTTTGCTCTATTCTGTAGGACTTCTCCCCCTGAGTATTTACTACTAATGACACCAAAGCTGTAGGGTCATTCTCCTTGGTTTTATTCGAGGTCAAAAATTAACATCTTCATTCATCCAAAAATGTATGTAAGTGCGAGGATCTCCTATATGGTAACCTAATGTGTGAATGTCTGTACCAACGTATTTCTACCATAAGCTCACGCGCTGTGAAGGAAGATCGTGAGAAAACCCGGATATTAGTCTCTCAAAATGTTATTGTGGACACCCACGATTGTTGAGTACCTAATAAATCCACATATTAGACCACGATATTAATAGGAAGGTTAACCCAATACTATAAATAATATTTCAAAGGAGGTATTAGATTATAATATCTGTGGTACATATAACAAAGCATAAATAGATATTATTGTTATAAAAAATCCTGCCAAGTGTGAGTCAGGTTCGCTCACCGACTCACAGAGGCTTCCGAACATACGTACCTTTATATCCACATATATAAATAGTACCTAGCCCCCTTATTACAAATCGCGAACTAAGGATAGTTCAAATTTCAATTTAAAAATTACAAGGGTTACTCTATGGCCTTGAAGTCTTGATTGACACACAGACGGACAACACATAGGTATATAGTGATCTGTGCGGACAACAAATTGATCGTATAAAGGTTTCCGTATTTTCCTTTTGAGGTTCGGCACCTAAAAAAAAGGAAAAATAATATTTATACTTTCATAAATAAGGGGAAAAACATAACATTTGAATATGTAAAATGTCTATGTATGTTTAACAATAAATAGGTATCTACAATGTACAATACTATTAACCATGTAAATAAAACATTTAAAGCTTTACTTAGTCACAGTACCTTACTGCGTCCATGTACCTACCAGTAGCCGACGGCAAACATTATACTCGCCCGGCTCGAGTGCTGCTGAATGTTGTACGTCATCATCAGTCAGTAAAGTGCACTGTACGGACAGACATGTTGTATTATACAATCTGTCTCGTAAATGATTTTGAACCATATACGTTGTCTCATAAATACACAATAAACTATGTAGGTACATACTTACATCACCAGCGCGCGTGAAATTATTTTATCACGTTACTGATTTACTGCAAATTATTTTAGTTAGATAAAATATTTCAACAGTTTTAGTACTAGATAGCTGCTGAATTAAATAAGCACCTGCACAACATGGGCCTTTCAGATACCAAAATCTGCAGGTTCTGTCGCGAGGACGAGGAAACGATTATCCACGTCCTCGGCGAGTGCATAGCGCTGCACCGTTGCAGAAGCCGGCACCTAGGAGCACACATGATCTCAGCAGACGAGATCAAAAGCTCCCCCATCAGCTCCATTCTCGGGTTTATCCTGGAATTGGAGCTACATGAGGTGCTGTAATAGGTTATGGGGCTGCCACAATAGATCATCTACTGGTCGCAGTGGCTATGAGACGCAGGGCTCACCCAATTTCTAACAAATAATAATAATACTAGATAGCTGAAATATTTAGTAGCCGTTTAAATATTTATAAGGGATTATAAATATTTTTTTTGTTAACAGGCACAATAAAATTATTGTTAGTTAAGTTATAGTAAAATTGAGGCAGAAAAATACATGATGTTGCTTGGCGTAAATTGTTTGCGTCTCACAGAGATACATTTCATTCCGTCCACACCTTGCTGCAGCCTGCGCCGGCGCACGATGTTGCAACGCGCCAAATCCTACATTCATTTCGAACTCAACCGCAGATTTGAATTCAGAACAACCATTTTCGAAATTTTTGTAGCATGTGGTAAATTTTCGTGATGAGTCCTCGGCATTCGCAGTATTGTCTAACCCCGTCCTCTAGGGTAGGGTTCTAGCTGCTAAATATCATATGAACACTGTTGGCTCTACTTATTTTGTGTCTTTCTCGAAAATTATTCATCGTATAAAAATTGTTTTAGCCTACAGTTTTAGGAAATATAGTGCTCTACAATATTGATCGTACATACTCGTACAAGCATTAACTAACTTAAAACTGATAAAAATCAAGATAGTTATTCGCAAAAATATTTTTTTTAGTTTTTGGCAGAGGAGGAGGATACGTTGGTGTTGTTGAGACAAGTTTTTTACGATGTAAAAGCAAATTTGTACGAAAACTACAGGCTTATAGCTGGGTAAAGAAATCTGTTACAAACAGCCTATAAAGTATTTTTAGGTAGAATAATGTCTAATAAATTATTATTACCTAGCTGTGATTTATCAAGTGGATAAGACAGTTTTAATTTGTTGAGTACCTACTCAACAAATTGACGACGAAGTACTCGTAAATCCTATCTGCAGGAGCCTTACGTTCCATGAAGGTTCCGCCTAAAGCAGCCTAGTCATGTACCATTGTGAGCAAACAGGTAGTCGTAAAGCTAGTAAACCGGTCCCCGCTAGCCCAGACTTCTAGCGCATACTTACCTATCTAGCCACCTAATCTGCACATTATACATATTTATTATTGTTTAAATACGTATGCTGCCATGCCGTACGTAGGTACCATATGACCGAGGGGGATGGGCGCATATTCTCACCAAAAGAAATAAAAAGCCTCAAAAACTAAAACAGCCGCGAAAAATGTGTCCTAAAAAATTTACTTGTCCCTCAGTAGTATCATCAAATTTAATATAACATTTTTTTAGTAAAAAAGATGTAGGGTAAATGTTGAAACTTGCAGGTTGATTTTGATTGTTTTTTTTTTGTTGAATTGATGTGCGATTTGAACAACTTTTTGTCCATACATTACAGCTCTAGCATCATTTACAGCGTCATTGTCTCGTCATCACATGAGTTCGCACAGCGACTCAATTAGTCAATCATTGTGCTTTGTTGACTTGCCCCCGGCATTGTCCACTCAGGAAAGAGTAACAGTTAACATTAGCCGTGGTTAGTTACTAAGTTCAGTTAGTTAATTTATGTTTACGCACGCACCTTAGGTAATTGGAGTTGCATGTGGCGTAGCGTACTCGTAGGGATTACCTTACCGCTGAACGCCTTGACCGAGTTGCCATAACAAATGAACTATTTTGTCACACTTGGTATCTTCTCGATCGCAGCGCCTAATGAATACTTAGCAATTTTGTATCTACCTATTTGTTTAGGTGATTGATTCGTTAAGTTGGTAAGTGTTCTGCGACAATATATTTTTTTCGAATAGGCCAGACATTTTGGCCACAATCTCGCCTGATGACAAGTAAGTGTTATGGCCGAAGGTGGATCATGAGCCCAATTCTCGTACTCGTGATATTTATTTTCATACGACATATATCACTAAACACAGTTTTTTTGTATGGTTTTCAGGTGATATTCGCCATGTTTACAAAATATCACGAACCCGAGAATTGGGCTCCATGTCTGTCTAGTAACAGTCTATTCACTCTTTTCTTAATTCGTTCAATTCATAGCGTTTACAGAAAACACCTGCCGGCAGAGAGTTCCATTCGTTCCTTCCTTCCATATCCACGGGTAGCCATATATTTGCTTTTTCAATTGCCTTACTAATCTTGATTCTTGAACCCTCTGAGTAACTACTTAACCACCACCATCAGAATGCAAATGCCATGAGAATACTACCCCTGATACACTTTAAAATTAAATGAAATGAATTGACTGAAGGTCAGTGCGACCAATCTGCGAATAATATTTCTTACACTAACTTACAATCTGAAACAATTAACATTGAACCATACCAACCAGGGATGAAGAGAGAAAGATTGTGGTTTTAAATGACCCGATGGCCATGGCGATTCTGTTGTCTGATATAGTGCTAATTAGTACGGAATTGAGATGTTGTATGAATTTGTTATTAATAATAACTACCTTTTCTCTTTCTCCGATTAAAATTGTGCTTAGACATAATATTAATTTTTAAGTTTAAGTTACACGTGTTTCACTCGGACACGGAAGTAGACGCACGCAAACAAGATCAATCAATTAATATCAATAGATTCACCTTTACCGATCGATACAGGCGAGCTCGCTGACCAGTGTTTATAAATAAAAAAAAAATTAAATCGCACTGTGTGGTCGATATGAATAGGCTATAACTTGTGATCTGTCAGACCATCTTATTTACATTTAAAATGACAAGTCTATATTCAAATGAAATAGCCGTGATTTACATCTATTTACCTACTATTTTCAATCAATAACTATAGACCGAGTGGTGCCCTACTACCGGTAAAAATATCACGAAATCACGATTCACGATGGACCGATAACATTGCTAAAAGCTCAGAAGAGGGCACATGGACGTAAAATAAATGAGGCTGGGTAATTCTTCGATTTACGTGGACTGCCATGAAAGTTCAATCTAATATTATTATTACCTACGACGACAATGAGTTCAGAATCTAAAAATATTCGGAATAAATGAAGAGTCTCATTTATTTAAAATAAAGGTGTATTTTAAGATTCTGATGTCAATTTCAGAGTAAAGTAGGTAATAGGTATTAGATTTAAAGACGGCCACGAAAGTCACATCTCGAAGATTCACTCTGCTAATAGTTGCAGTAATTTAAGGTACCTAGGCAGGTGCACTCAATGTCAACAACATCAATAATGTAGTTGATATTTTTTATAGCAATCTTTTGCAATTTATTCTTAAGTAAATAACACACTTAAAATCAATAACCTAACCATGGCCTAATTACGTATAATAAGTTCATACCCTAACCCAAATGCTCGCATTTTTGCAATAAGGTTTTTTAAGAATTTTCAGCCTATGATTATTATTAGTGAAGTTGAACAATTTTTTTTAAAAAAGTATATTCAGACTAGTGTTATTGCAGTGAATGTAAATATTTTTCACGTAATTTGTTTTGTTTCTGCAAATGTCTCATTATTATGTACAGTGGCGGACACATCAAGCTATACAAAACTGTCAAATTTCTTCATTCGATTATAAACCTTATAATGTTTCACATTGAGTTCAAAATCGATTGAGGAAAGGAGAATGCCCATTCACAGTACAGTTTTGTCTCTTGCGTCAAGATAAAAATAATATGAAAATAATTTTCTTTATTTTTAGAAATGAAATGAAATGAAATGAAATGATGAAATGAAAATTGTATATTCAATTTAGGTCCATACAGAACACTTATGAATGTCAACATGTTTACCACTGGTTCGGAATGTAGTTTTCTGCCAAGAAGACACCAGCAAGAAACTCAGCAGTTACTCTTTAAAAAAAAATGTTTTACAAAATGCCACCATTAACTTAAAAATATAGTACAGTTTTTACAGACAGTACACAGCTATCTTGCATTCAATAACATTTATTTTAACAGGGGATTTCTTTTTTAAAATAATCAGAAATTATTATCTATGTGTAATCTTTATCCGTTTTTTAAATAAACAAACAATTTTTAAATGCAGTGTTGCCACTAGAAAGGTTCCGTGATTTTAATCGATAGTTGACTCGATTTTAATTATCATTTATAAGTTATTGTTACATAAAAATGTGTACGTATTTAAATGGCATTGAATGACAAACAACAAAACGCGTTTTTGTACGCGAAAAATAGATTCACACCAAAATTGGCCGCTTTTGGCGTGAATAAATTTTTCGCGTACCTACGCGTTGGACCCAACGGTTGTGCATGGTTATTTAATGAATGGTATAATTTAATGTCTTTTACCTGAAGGTTGTCTGGTAGAGATCGCTCCCAGCGATAAGACCGCCTAAATTGTACATTGTATCTCTGTAAACCTAGCTTTTAAGTTTTGTATGTTGTGCAATAAAGAGTATCTATCTATCTATAATTGTTTGCCGAGATATTGTAACCCCGAAATTGTTTAAAATAGATCCGGATTAGCAGATTAAAATTAAAATCGATTGGCGTCGCTAGTGTACCCTACCCGTCACCTTAATGTTTTACGGGCTTTTAACTTCTGGATCATTCACAGTAGTGGCAGCAGCTTCGTCATACTAAAGTAATTAGCATCATAATAGATAATTGCAACGTTTATATTATATCACGTAACGATATTGTCGCAGACCGGAGTCGGCACAGTATAATTGCAGTAAATACGTAATCACATATAATTTGAAACGGATATTTTAATAATGCACCACGGCTTACCAACAAACAAACGTATTTAATAACATCATCTTAACACAGCCTGAAAGTATATAAACGTATAAAAATAATTTAACCCTTTACCAGGCACTAGACATCATTTATTTAATTGGGTTTCAACCTTAACTCAACAGCACAAAGTTCAAAATATGGTGGTCCCGTATGACCCAGTGCCTGGTTAAGTATTAAGTTGACGGGCAGGGCACACTAGCGACGCCAATTGATTTAAGGCGACTGGCAGCCCTAACTAGCGACACCATTCGTTTTTAATGGTTAGCTACTAAACTGGATCTATTTTAAACAATTTCGGGGTTACAACCTCTAGGCAAACACTTATTTTATTTATTAAATAACCATGCACAAATTTCGGGTTCGTTTTTCTACGCGTAAAATTGATTACCTACCGCCAAAAGTGGCCGCGTACGCGTTGGACCCAACATTTGTGTATGGTTATTTAATAAATAGTATAAGTTGTAACCATAAAATTTTATAAAATAGACCCGGTTTAGTGGCTAAAAATTCAAATCAATTGGCGTCGCTAGTCTGCCCTACCCGTCACCTTAAATTGTTAGCAACTAAACCGGATATCTTTCTAACAATCTCGAAGCTGCGTGGCCTCTCGAAAAACACTTATACTATTTAATTTTATAACCCTTACTTCACATTTAGGTCTGCTTTTGTGCTCGAAATTTGAATTACCGCCAAAAACCGTTAATCCAAATCTAGAGTGCAAAAACAGATCAAAAAGTAGTGCACAATTATTGTATAAATAAGATAAATGTTTGCTTAGAGTCTCCCGCTCCGAAATTGTTTAAAATATATTCGCTTTCATAGCTAACAATTTAAATCAATTGGTGTCGCTAGTTAGGCTACCCGTCGCCTTAAAATACTAATTCGACCGTGGGAGAGCCACGCTTCGGCACGAATGGGTCGGCTCCCGGCCTCACAGAAAATCGGCGTGAAGCAGCAATGTGGTGTGTTACGCTGCGTGAGGGAGGGTACCGGAAGCCCAATACGAGGGAAAGAGGGGTTTAAAGGTGGGCAGCGCACTTGTGATTCCACTGGTGTCCATGGGCGGCGGCAATCGCTTACCATCGGGTGATCCATCTGCTCATCTGCCACCTATCACATACAAAAAAAACTAAGGTTATACAAATGTGTTAACATTTTTGTGTAAATATCATAACTTGGCCGTGTGGTCCCCGGCAGAGTAGAATAGGCCACCCTCACTCTTACCGAGGTGTCGTAAAAGGCGACTAAGGTAAAGCTGCTGGCATGATCATCAGCACCCAGAGAAGGAAAACTCTGCATTTATATCAAAACCCTCGCCAACCCGTCTGCCAAGCGTGGTGAGTATGGCAATTACCCCTCATGTGATTGAGGGAGGCCCGTGCCCCAGCAGTGGGGACTTAAATGGGCTGATGATGATGATCATAACTTGTAGATATTATTTTTCCTAAACTAATATTTTTGTAATTTTTAAAGGGTGTATTGGTAAACAGTTACTTACCTAAGTACATCCTTCTAAACATCATATTTGGAATGATGGTGTAAGGATGGCTTAATAATTAACACCTACAATGATGTAACCACCATATTGAAACGCTATTATTTATTTTATACTTTAAGATAAGGATAAAGAAGATGACATAACATAATTATCCTTAAAAATTATTGTGACTCCACTGGTGTCCCGAGTGTCCATGGGCGGCGGCAATCGCTAACCATCAGGTGATCCGTCTGTTTGTCTGCCACCTATCACATAAAAAATATATGTATATTAAGTACCTATACCTACTTAGAAATCATCATCTCAGCCTGTTATTCCCAGGTGCGTCCAAAGCCGTTGCTTTGGAACCTGTGGTACGGTCAGCAACAAAAGTAGCTTTACACTTCTAGTACCATGTTAAAGTAACATTTTTACGAACAACTTAGAAACTGACTATAATATGCAGAACAGTTACTTTGACATGGTACTAAAGTGTGAAGCTACTTTTAAAATAAAAAAAAGAAGTAAAAACTAAGTCTTTAATTCAAGACCAGAAGTCCATATGGGTTAGCAACAGAATGGCCTTAAAACTATGTTAGTGATACATGAAAGAAGTGTGGTAAAGGTTATCTCATTTCATCGCTTTGCCTGCTTAAGTACTTACATGCAAAGCGATGAAACGGACAAAAACAGACGCGTCCAACCTATCCGCCACCATCATCAGGATTCCATTGTTGCTTCCCCGCAGCCTTCGTATAACAGACGCATTTTGATGCTGAGCGTACGATAACATCCTTAGTGCGTCTACCACAAATATCTCGAAAATCTAGAAGTACCAAGTAGTCATCTTACATCGACGCTACAAACAAAATCATCAACTCACACATGGCTGTCTTTATGTGGAATTTCGAAGTATTTGGCGCACTTTGTCACTTCCTTCATCTTTTTATTTAACTATAGTACCTATTTCCTTGATTAATTTTTTATTTTATTCTGTGTCCTCTTCCCCAGATACTAAATTCTTGGAGCTATTTGTCCGAGGATGCCGCATGGACCAAGAGAGAGCAAGAAACAAGCTAGAAGGTTTCTTTATGGCTCGCTCCCGCTGCAGAGATCTGTATGAACACATCTCATTAGCGGTTCCACCTCTTAGCGAAGTATGGAAATTCATGTAAGTATCCAATTAGACAATGTACCTACCAACTATGGTGTTGGTAAAAGAGCGTAATTGACTTAATCTGGTAGTACGGCATTTACAACCTGTGCGGATAAAGAATGGGATCAGAAATGGCGGCGAATCTATTCACTTCTCGCTCGCACACTATTTGCGTCCTATACTCGCACTCGTGGGTGTGCGAGCGAGAAGTGAATAGATGCGCCGCCATTTCTGATCCCATTCTTTATCCGCACAGGTTGTACCTATCTCTACTTGTGTTTGTTTAGATATAGGTAGGACTAAGAACGATTACATAATTGGGTTTTTGGTGTCCCGTGAACCATGAACATGCGGGGTATAATGTGTAGTGTAGTGAGTGTAGGTAGGATTCTATCCATAAAACCCACTCAGCGCAATCACGGTTGGTTGACACTTATGATGACGATGTTGTAGTCTGCGGCTGAACCTCATTAAGGTGACGGGTAGGGCACACTAGCGACGCCAATTGATTTTAATTTTTAGCTACTAAACCAGGATCTAAGTAGTTTAAACAATTTCTTGGTTACAATCTCTCGGCAAACACTTAGACTATTTATTTAATACTTATTGTTAACTCTTTGGTCTGCTTTTGCACTCGAATTTTGAATTACCGCCAAAAGTGGCCTCTTTTGGCGTGAATCAATTTTCCACGTACAAAAACAGACCCAACATGTGCGCATGGTTATTTAATAAATAGTATAAGTGTTTGCCGAGAGATTGTAACCTCGAAATTGTATAAAAAGATCCGGTTTAGTAGTTAAAAATTAAAATCGATTGGCTTCGCTAGTGTGCCCTACTAGTCACCTTAAAGTGTATGGCGACAGGTACCGCTAGTAAGGACTAGCAACTCCAATCGATTTAAAGTTGTTACCTTACTAAACCGGATCTATATTTAAAAAATCCAGAGCTCCAGTCTCTAAGCAAACATTTATACTATTTATTAAATAATTGTGAACTACTTTTTGATCCTTTTATGTACTCGAAATTTGTATTAACGCCTTAACTGGCCGTTTTTGGCGGTAATTCAAATCGTGAGTACAAAAGCGCAGTCGAAAAATTAAGTATAAGTATTAAATAAATAGTAGGTAAAGTGCTTTCCGAGAGGCTGGAGCTTCGAAATTGTTAAAAAATATCTGCTAAGGTTGCTAACAATTTAAATCAATTGGCGTCGCTAGTGTGCCCCCTCACCTTAAATCACTCAACCATTATTACGTGTACCTACAGGGAAATAATTCCTCTGCCCAAGCTGACGGACGAGGGCTACCGCGTGACGGTGGGCCGCGTGATGCAGGGCTACACGGACAGCATGGCGGACATCGCGGCCTGCGTGCGCGCCGTGCTGCTGGTCAGCGACGTGCGCATGCGCGACGAGACGCTCATAGCCGGCGACGTCTTTATATGGGAGGTCAGGGTTTTATACCTACTTTTCATGTAATAAGAGCCAGGCGAGCAAACGGATCGCCTTATAATGTGAGCGATTGCCGCCGCTCATGGAATGTCCAATGGAGTTGTAACTCACAAGTTCGCATCCAATGGTATTTTCCCCTTTCGCCTGATTAATTGGACCCGGAATCACTCCAGTCGAGCCGGCTCATTCATGCCGCAGTCCTAAGGTTAAACTTCTGCTTTTATCTAAATCCCACTACTGAATCTACACCCCTTTCAAATATTAACTAATTTACTTCCCGTTTGACGCTGCTCAGTGCAACGTTACGTAACATAATGGCTATTATACCTACTCTCTTAGTTTTTGATATGCCCACTAGAGTGATAGGACATGAATAACATTAAGAAAACCAGGCCGGTGACAAAAAAGTCAAACTAATAAAGTGATTTCTTCTTTATTGCACAGTTAACACACGTGCGAGCGTCGTTAGTGGCGAAGGTGATGCCAGCAGTGAGCGCGCTGCGGCGCGGCATCTACCTCGCGCAGGCGGCGTACCCGCAGCGCATGAAGCGCATCCACGTGGTGGGCGCGCGGCCCTTCCTCGCCTCCTCGCTGCAGCTCGTGCGCTCCTGCGTCACTGAGAAAGTCCGTCAGAGGGTAAGCACAGTGTAATTATTTTATTTCTTCCTCCTATGGCCAGAGACGGCCTAACCGCACGTTGCATTGCGAGCAGTCTCTTCGGATTCAATGGGACTATCTTATACATAACGCCGAGGGGAGGACTGTATGGGGCTCTCCTCTCAAAGGCGAAGACGAGACGAGAAACCGGTTACATGCAATTAAAACCGTGGGTGGCGTGTGCCAAATGTACCTTTTTTAGTAACCTTCAACCTGTAACCCGTGAAACTTTTTTGTTAGATTACATTCCTGACCCATTGAGTGAACTAACCATGGGCCTTATTATTGCTTCAGAAATAATTTGTAGTTATCAAATTAGATTTTAAATTACACGTAGACTAGCAAAACGAAACCACTTCTATTAAATGCATTATGCAATAATAGGTGTAACGGTGGCCATTGACTTGGACCTACACAATTGACATAAGTACCTAACATGAATGTGGACTATTTAAATTTAATTTATTTAACTACGCAACTTATTGTATGAATCACTAGGTATGTCAACAAAGACATGCATCTGTCGATAATGCAGTTATTCATTAATCAGGAATTAAGTTTTTATTATCTCACGATCTGTACATGAAATTTATAAATTTATGCGACGCAAAAGATGAAAGACAAATAAAATCATAACTATAATAGACATTAAAGGTATAATATACCTTAGAACATATTACGTTCCTTTTAGAAGTGTCCCATAAATGATGGCTGCCACGCCGCTGAATGACGATAACAATTCGCTGGGCGAAGTACTTACTACTAATAGAAAAATTAAAATACATATTATTTATTCTATTCCTTTGTTATTGACTCACTTATTTTATTAGTTCGAAGTCTTAACGATGTGAATTATTACTTACCTACTAACTTAGGAATGTTATTCAATGTAGAGGCTTATATAGGTACTTAGATATTGCAATGCCTGAAAAAGGTCGTTAAGTATGGTAAAGCAGCATTATGTTTATAGTAATATTTAACTATTTAAATTTTAAAATTTAAAGTAGTTAGTTCTTTCTTTCTTCTTCTTCTTTCTAAGTTAACTTAACCTGGTTGTCTGTTGTTGTTATAATATGCTTGTATTTTCTTTTTGTGCAATAAAGAATATCTATCTATCTTGTTCCTTTATTTGCAGTACTACATACACTCGAAAGTAGAAGAACTACTGGACCACATACCAGCCAGAGTGCTTCCCCGAGAATGGAGTGGCGAGGAGGAGTCCCTGGACTCGCTCGCGAGGAGGTGGAGGCACCGCGTCGACGACATGAAGGACTACCTCCAGAACCTCAACGAGAGATGCAACGCGGCGCCCGCGCCGGTCCTAGACAACGATATGTATGGCACAGTCGGAGCGTTCAGAAAACTCGATATTGATTAACTGTCATTCGTCCATTCCTAGTACCGTAGTCGCAGCCATTTGAAGACTGTATGTGGCCTTTCTGATAGCTCTGGAGTTGGTGTTTGCGCGGGAATATCATTATGTTCTTCGTCCTTTCGAATGACTATTGCATTGCAATTTCACAATGTTATACCTCTTTGGGTAAGACCTGGGATCCACGTGTGTGTGAGCGGATAATGATCAGATATATAAACTTAATTTGATTGCCAGAAAGTGACGGATGGTTTATATTTTCTTTATTTTCTTATGGTGTGTGTCACGTGCTGTGATTTATTCATATAGTACCATAGTTGTTATGCATATCATTACCGCACCAACAAAATTGTGTTACTAATGCTCAGTATTGAATTGTAGTCCTATAATTCAAGATGCTTTTTTTGAGCTATTAAAGATACTTTTAAAAGTAGTATTAATGTAAGGTAAGTACATAGGTGTTAATTTATGTGTCGTTAAATAATTGTATTGTGATATCGTTAGAAATATTTTACGAAACGGCTAGTTTTATTGTATGAATAAGTGATGATATCTGGCATTATTTGTATACTACATTAAAGTTAATAATGTAATTAAAAGTATTGTTATTTACTACCGTGTAACCTGCTGTAGGTTATTACTCCGGCTTTCAAGTGACCACGACCTCAGCATTGAACGCGGCAAAGCGAAAGTAATTCTTTTTATTTTCAATGCAAGCGCACTAAATACCTATACATTACGTATTTTTTTCAAATAGGTATACGTGGGTACCATTACAACTGATTATATCTGATGTTTTTCAAGGAACCTAGGCAAGTATGTAAAAAATACTTAGGTACTAAAGAATTTTATTTTGTTGATTCATTTTAGGAATTTCTGTGAATAAAGATTCACTATTACCGAGAAACTATCACAGAGGTGATAATAAGTGTTGCGCACACAAAATATAGAAATAGGCAAGTAAGTACTTACATAACCATTAATACCTTTGATTAACGCTTTCCGAGTGAGGCTCGCGCTTTAACCTGGGAAGGTTACCGACATATCTATATTTCTTTCGAGACAGAAACGGAACGACATTGAATAGATTTCTTTGCCGAAAATTGGCCTTGCTCTTTATCTCCGATACCAGTTCCTACTCTTCCGGGCTCGATTTATTTTTGAAATTATATCCTGAATTTTAATTATACTTAATACTTACACGAAATTTAATATTAAAATCCAAAAAAGAATTAAGTAAACAGACTTGAGGTAAATCCGACAGTCCCTATGTAGGTACTTCATTGAATACTTGGGTATAGGTTGTCTTATTGTTAAGAACTTAGGCTCTTCGCAATATTTAAGTAATTTTGAGGAGCTTTATTATTAATTTTTGATTAGTTACTTGGCTACTAATGCGAACAAATGTTTGCAAATACAAATGACGTATCTTTAGGACAGGCTTGCCTAGTGTGGGAACCAGCAAAATTATATATATTTATATGTATGTGCAATTTTTGGTTAACAAATACTTACAAAAATACAAAATACAAATACTTTATAGGGAATTTTTTTTGCAAATCAGATTTTTGCAAAAAGTGGTCAATTCATCAAAAACAGTTAATATTCCGAATTATTATGCTGTTTCCGCCTATTTTTAAAATCATATCTGTTGATATTACTTACAATATTTAGATGGGCGCTCGCACCTACATCCATATTTATAAGACGCACACTGTTTCATTTGAAGCGGATTTTGATACGCCATCACCCTAATAGGGTCATTATCAAGCACGGAATCATAAGAATGTAACAATAACAACATAATATATTTCTAGTATGCAAATCTTAAAATGGAAAATCAGGTTATTGGATAACTGACACCACCTGGTGCGAAGAATTAGCGATCTAGGATGAACAGCAAACAACGGACTATACCCGAAACAGGTTTGGATCTATACTTACCCCAAGCATTGCATAATTTGCCCTATAGGAGGAAGGGGTTCGATGTTTGATTCGTGATCATGAGTACGTATTGAATAATATCATATAATGTATCTTTGCAAGTAAAATATGTAATAAATTCACTACAATTAACAAAGTTCTTTAAAATGTATAAAAAAATCACATTTAATATTTTTGTAACTAATGTTTTCTTAAAGAAACTTTTGTTTATATTGTAGTGCAGTCATTGAAGCGAAAAATACGGTCTTACCTCCGAATTTTTTTACTGTGAACCGAATTGCATACAATTTTGGAATTAGGCTCATCTTACCCTTAACTTCAAAAGTGAAAATGATCTGAACTCCGCCTATTACTTTTAAGGGGTGTAAACAACCCCTTAATGGAAAAATTGACATTGAGCCATTTTATCGCTAGAAAACATGTCTAATAGTAAGTGGTGAAATTGTAAAGTATTTTCTAACATAATTACCTCATATTAAAATCATTTTCAACCCCTTGAAAATCTTTCAACCCTTGCAAACAACCCCTAAATTGATAAAATCACAAAAAAACGGCTTTGATCTTTAATATCTAGCTAAATATTGCACTTAGAATACTTTATAACAAACCAAATTGTTCATTGTTTTACCTGCTACAATTTTTTTCTTTATAAAATTTTCGATAAAACGTATATTTTTGGAGATATTTGCAAAAAACCGATGAAAAACGTGAAATAATTGCGAATTTTCAATTGCCAATAACTTGAAAAGTATTGGATTTTTTGAAAAACTTTATAGATGATTTTTTGCTTAAAATTAGGCCTTCTATCAATATCCGAGGTTATTTTGCAAAAAAAAAAAAACACCCCCGAGAAGGGGTGGCAACCACCCCCAGGGTGGTTGCGGAGTTCAAATCATTTTCACTTTTGAAGTTAAGGGTAAGATGAACCTAATTCCAAAATTGTATGCAATTCGGTTCACAGTAAAAAAAATCGGAGCAATAATGCTTCAATGACTGCACTATTGGTAACCCATATTTGGAGACGTGGTGGATATTTTTACCTAGGTTCTTTTATGCAATTTTGTAATTTGTAGATTTATTAAAATAAATGTTAAATGATAAAAATATAATAACATAAGTAACAGATTAAGGTGACGGGTGGCCCCCTAACTAGCGACGCCAATCGATTTAAATTTATATCAACTAAACCGGATATCTTTTTAACAATTTCGAAGTTCGAGCCTCTCGGAAAGAATATAAGTATACTATTTATTAACTTTTTGATCTTTTTCTGCATTCGAAATTTGGATTTTTGGCGGTAATTCATATTTCGTAGTAGGAAGCAGACCAAACAGTTAATTATAAGTATTGAATAAATAGTATAAGTAGGTAAGTTCTTTTCGAGATGCCCGGACTTCAAAATTGTTAAAAAGATATCCGGTTTAGATGCTAACAAATTAAATCAAATGACCTCGCTAGTGTGCCCTACCCGTCACCTTAATGTCTCACTAAGAAATAATACTTTTGTTAACATTTCTTGTTCATTATCAAAAACAAAATGGTACTCCATATTTGGATTTCGTCTACCATCAGCACCTACCTATGCTAATAAATCTCAACGATCGGCCACGTAAGCATTCCCTTATCTTCATATTCCGATGGGACACCCCAGCGTGACACGACCGGAGAGGGATGGGGCTACCTAATCTATGTATGCAGATATTAATTTAAGTAGGTAAATTCCGTCAGGTGAACTATACTCACGGCACCATTAGGTGCCTTTTATTATAGTCTATATGGGGTTAAAATCTGCCAATTCACTAATTGGCTTAATTTATCAAAACTTTTTGTGATTCGATCGGGTCTAAAGCTTAATTCTGTTTACTAAACGGAGTTTAATACAGGGTGTATCTGTGAACATTTACATCCCTTTAACCACGTGTTCTACAAACAATTTAGAGCAACATTTGTTCTAGGACTTTTGAAAATTCACAAAAAAAGAAGCAACTTTTCATACAATGTCGGTCACGTGACTTGGTCATTTTGTATGGGGAGTCGAAAAAATTTTCGATGAATTTCGAAAAGTCGTAGAACAAATGTTGTTCAGAATGGTTGTTAGAACACGTGTATATTACTTACTACCTACTCAAAGCTTAGCATAAAATTTTTAGAAATGATTGTAACACGTTCCTGATGAGTGAGGTACCATTAAACATACGGACATAAATAAGTCTCTCGACTTCTTGGCACTAAATATCCATAGTTATAGAATAATGGTAACCTTAATTTATGCTGAGAACATTACGCCGACTTCTTATTTCACACAAAATGACTACCGTTGCCGTTATGCTTAACTCATGTCCATGTTGCTGGGCTAGATACATCGATCAACAATATTTAAGCGGAGGGCTAGTAAATAAAAAGAATGTACACACAACAAAGGTAAACGACCCGTTTAGTTCAGTAGTTGTAGAGCCGGCTGACACGCAAAGGTCGCGGTTCGATTTTCGCACCAACATGAATGTTTGTTAAGGTGGCGAGTAGGGCACTTAACGACGCCAATCGTTAGTGTGCCCTACTCGTATCTATTTTAAACTATTTCGGGGTTACAATCTATTGACCAACACTTATACTATCTACTTATTCATTAAATAACCATGCGCAAATGAATTTGTTTAAAAAATCCGGGGGATAGGAGGTTTAAAGGTTGGCAGCGCACTTGTGACTCCACTGGTGTCGCGGGTGTCCATGGGCGGCGGCAAATGCTTACCATCAGCTGATCCGTCTGTTCGTCTGCCTACCTATTACATAAAAATAAAAACAAATAAAATTTAATTTTTAGCTACTAAACCGGATCTATTTTAAACTATTTCGGGGTTACAATCTCTTGGCAAACACTTATACTATCTACTTATTCATTAAATAACCATGCACAAATGAAATTGTTTAAAATAGATCCGGTTTAGTTGCTAAAAATTAAAATCGATTAGCGTCGCTAGTGTGCCTTACCCGTCACCATAATGATACCGATTATATTTTTTGGGGACCAGGGTAATGTAGGTATTTGTTTCAATTTACGAGATAAATCAATCGGTACCTAGATGCTTTTCATAAAATCCATATAAGACCTAAAATTTTAATTTTCTTAGCCAGGTATCTAACCTACCTATTTACAGCTAAATATAAATATTCTAGAAATATGATAAGATATTCACGCAGTAACACGGCATAGGTAATTTCCGCGAATACCACCCCGATGTCCTCGTTTTTATTGCTTGTTTACAGCTCAAAAGTGGTATAATAATAACATACCTAATATTAATATGAAACAATGTCCTGCGGAAAATCTCGTTAGGTAAAAATAGCGCACCGTGCCAGATTAAAAAAAAATATTTTAATCTTGTTTTTTTTACTGCCAAGCTATAAAGCAACATAAAAAAGTGTAACAGGTATAATGTCAAAACCGGTTTGGACTGTCTTGCATTTTTACAACTCAATTGTTCATAGATAGATAGATATTCTTTATTGCATTAAAAATAAAATACAAGCATGATTACAACAGCAACAGACAGTACAACAAGGCGGTCTTATCGCTTGTAGCGATTTCTTCCAGACAACCTTTGGGTAGAGGAAAGAAATATCGTATTCGTAATAAGGGAAGGCAGTGCAAAGAAGTTTAACAAGTGAAATTGAGAATGGCAGAAATATACATTATTTTATATATTAATATTATTAAATTACAAAAATAATAATAAACAATACATACATACCCAATAATATATACATAGATAATTTATAACAAAAATTCAATAAAAATATTTCTTATAGATAGGTATAAATGACCAGAGAGCAGACCACATAAAATATCATATTCATAATTTTAATTTTCTTCGAAAGTTTCGAGAGAACAGAGCATCCAACGCAACGTCTGCCGTAGGCAGCCCACCTCGTGTAGTGAAGTGATTGGTATTGTAGAAGTTCATCCCGTAGTAGGCACGAACCACACGTTGAGTTGTAACTACATTCTATAAAATATCGTGCTCTTGCCAGTCGTCACATCTCTTCCCTCCAGTGTTTGATGTTTCAGGTCAGGCCGATCAGGCCAACAATAAAAGCGCACTTACTCTTCCACCTTCTTTCTCGATCCGTACACAGCTGCATTGCATGTAGGCCACAAACAGCCGACCACAGTATACAGGGCGTCCCACGGCCATGGCACATGGATGGAAAGTACCTTTAATATTGTAGATAGAACAATTTACTGAAAGAAGACATTATTTTAATTTATAAAACAAACTAAACTGCATTCAAAGACTTTTAAATAAATACACGAGAAAAAAATACACTGTACATACTATCAGAAATAGACCCCGTTAGATTTCTTATGGGGTTATGTAAAAAAAATGGTTAATAAGAATCAGTATGAAAGTGTCCACGAGCTACAAACAGATAGTAGATTTCTGATAGTACATATGTTATTTAGCAAAAAATAATCCTTATGATAAATCCTTCCGATCGGTGTGATAAAGCTACAGGGTATTTTTTTTTCTCGTGTATCGGGTTCGGTTCCCGGTTCAACCGTGTAAAAAAAAGTATCAGCCTAAATGCTGTCCCATTGCAGGGCAAAGGCCTCCATCATTGAAATCAAGTTATCGTTACTATGATGGGATTAAGCTTAATCACCACGCTTGCCTAATGCGGATTGGTGATCACAATCCCGAGCTGTGTTCGAAAAATTCGAAACATATCATTGCTCGAACCGAGAATCGAACCCAGGACCCGGAGTTCACGGCCTGGTACTTAAACCAACCAACGTACGACTTATATCACTAAAACATCGTTTTTTGTATGGTTTTCAGGTGATATCCGCCATGTTTTTTTCATATCGAAATCCCGAGAATAGGGCTCCAGACCAACGGCGATCAACCGTGTAATTATTTAAAAATCTATAAATGCAGTTTAGATTGTTTTTGAAATTAAAATAATGTCTTTTTCAATAAAATGTTCCATCTACAATATTAAAGGTACTTTCCCTCCGTGGCATGGCCGTCCGTGGGACGCCCTGTATAGGTTACTCTATGGAGCCCACCTTTGGTTCCGCGGTCTCGATGTTCAATCAAGTGAACTCACACACGATGATGCTCAACAACGCCCTCTTGTGTCGAATTTTTAAGCGTCGCTATACAGCGCCATCTAGTGTTGAGTGGTGACACCATTGATGTAGCATGTTTATATGCTTAATTTTATTAACTTTCCAAGGCCATGATTAAAAAGAAAAATAAAGTCAGATGAATGACAGCCAGGTGTCAAGTCAATTGTCAATACGTGGCCCAGCCAGCGGTGATTGTTCGAAGGAAAATAAATTAGTTTCACACTCATTCAGTGCTAATATTATATTGTATTATTTAAAAAAAACTGTGAATCAAAATGAAAGTGTCGTGGAGATCCTTGTGGCTAGCAACAACGTTAATAGCCACTTTATTTAGCACAGCCGAATGTTACACTATCACTGTTGACGCTCACGCCGAAGAATGTTTTTTTGAGAATGTTGAAGCTGATACAAAAATGGGTAAGTGTGTTATTCAATGTAACTGTAGCTCCCAAAGGAAATCTCATATTTTTATAAAGATATACCCTTCCATAATTCATAACCTCTCAGTCAAAAATAAACTTCAATAAAATTATCATCTTTACCTACAACTTTCTTTTTCTAAATAAAGAAACATAAACCTTCTAGTGTTTCAATCTTTTTTTAACAATGTGCCTTAATATGTAGAATTAATTAATTATCTCTATGTACTTATAGCAAACTGAATGGTTCTTGCAGGTTTAAAATTTGAAATAGCTGAAGGCGGTTTCTTAGACATAGACGTAACCATCACTGGGCCGGATGGCGCGGTGATCACGCGTGGCGAGAGGGAGTCTTCTGGAGTGTACACATTCTCAGCGTCAACATCTGGGAGATACACATACTGTTTCAGCAATAAGATGTCCACCATGACGCCTAAGGTGCACTACTCTTAACTGAACTAAAATGACTAAAATTGTTTTTAGTCATCTGTTTGGCAATGTGATTCCTATTATATTTTGAATTATTTTCTCTTATATTATCTGCAATTCATAAAAAGTTTTAAGTTATGGAACAAAATTGTACTGTGACAATGAGTGCTATGTACAGGTTGGAGTGCGGCGTGAGACAGGGGGGGCTAACGTCTCCTTCGCTCTTCAACTTGTACGTGAACGACCTGATTGTTAGGCTGGGCAGCGCGGGTGTAGGCTGCACGATCGATGGCCTATTTATAAACAGCATTAGCTACGCTGACGATATGGTGCTGCTCAGCCCATCAATATCAGCACTGAGAAAACTGTTGGGAATCTGTGAGAAATATGCGAAGGAACATGGACTCCTATACAATGTCAAGAAGAGTCAGCTATTGATATTTAAAGCAAGAGGTCGCAGGTTGGGAGAGGTGCCACCAGTGCTGCTTAATGGTGTAGCTCTCAATAGGGTTACGGAGTTTAAGTACCTTGGCCATGTGGTTACCGAGGATTTAAAAGATGATGGAGACATCGAAAGGGAGAGGAGGGCGATGGCGGTCCGCTGTAATATGTTGGCTCGCAGATTCGCGCGGTGTAGTTTAGGGGTCAAAATTACCTTGTTTAAAGCATACTGCCAAACTCTCTACACCTGCAATCTGTGGGTTAACTATACGCAGCGGGCCATCAACGCACTCCGAATCCAATATAATAATGCGTTCAGGGTACTGGTGGGGCTCCCGCGCTACTGTAGTGCATCTGCGATGTTTGCACACGCGCACACTGACGGCTTCCACACCGTGGTGCGGCGCCGCATTGATGCACCGCACGCGCGGGAGCCCCAACACCATCCTGAGCGTGCTCAGCCAGAAGCCGGACAGCCCCTTTCTGCGGCACTGGGTCCAAGTGCATGTGCGCTTGCCCGGGGTCGTAGCGCGCGGCAGATACCTAAATTAATTGGTTGTGGTTGTGGTTCTACTAACATAATTTTTAAGTATTTTTGTATACTAATAATATTATGGGCAAAGCCTGAAATAAATGAATTTTAATTTTTTTTTTTTTTTTTATGTAGATGGTTTTAAATGTATTATTTTTGATTTGATTATGATAAAACTCAAAGAATATTTATTTCTAGTTCAGTTACATCTATTCTAAAAGCACCTACAATGAAATAAAACACCCTTTAGGGTGGCCTACACCCTTAGGCTTTACCCTTTATTTCATTGTGGGTAGAATCTGCAAAAAATTAACGTTAAATATTATACTAATTTTGTAAATGGTTTTACACTTCAGGTGGTGATGTTCAATTTGGAAGTAGGTGAGGCGCCTAACAAACCCTCTGGTAAAGAAGAAGAGGTTGACCACAATAAGCTTGAGGACGTGATCAAAGAACTCGCTTCAACACTGAAGACTGTCAAAACATGAGGCAAGAGTATATGCAGGTGCGTGTCAGCCATCATCATTTCCACCATATTAGAGGAAGTAATGCAACCGCCACTAGCGCCAACCACCTCAGAGACATTTGAGTGAGCATGACTACTTAGGTTTTCCCCTCATAGGTCACAAAGAGTAGTAAGTTACTAATCAGGAATAATAAACTGCAGGACGAGGTTGTACAATAGTAGGGTGGGTAGCATCTTTTCATGAATTGAATAATCATATAAATCATGTTTATACATTCAAAATCAAAAATGTCTTATTCAATATAAATAACATTTCTGAATGTCAAATATTATGGTAATTACAATTTTCATTCTTATGACAAATTATGATTACAGTGACAGTATGATATACAAGCTTATAATCAATATCGTTTAGATAATCGTCAATGAAAAAATTATGAAATGGAATTATACATTAGAGGACCAGGCGAAGAGATCAACATGTCAGGAATCCTAGCGTTCAAATATCCTTCTACTTTCTGCATTGGCAGTTTTTTAATGCAACTAAATTATGTACGGTAAATCAATAATATTTTTTGAGGTAACTTATTAAACCATTTCTAAATTGCTCAATCCTTTTTTTTACAAATGAACTCCAATCTTATGAAAGTCTTAGATTGGACGCAAGCCTATGTTTTATTTCGCGTGGTTAAAGCTATGAAAATCTGATTTTTGCGAGAAAGGTGCAAGTTCTGCGTACACACATAATACAATCAAAATGTATTGAGATGATGCGGTTTAAAATATTGATTTCCTTGAATTACTCTCTGAGTGAGTCACGTGATTCTAGACCGTAGATGGCCCGGCTAGGACCCTCTTCTGCAAAATAAGATGGCTTGTAAGTCAGCACCGGACCCCACAGTAGTAGACCATATGACATCAGACTATGAAAATAGCTAAATAAACCAGTCTCGCCTGTCCCGATATCATCAGATTCCTTATCTTTCTAAACTGCATTATGCAGCTGTGAACTAAGTCTTGCCTGCCAAGACAGCAAATCTGAGGTGCCCTTGCAATTTTGTATCCAGAGTGATACCTAGAAAAACTGGTTGTGGAGGTTATGACTTTCGATAGGTTCGTTATTTCATGACAATATTCATTTTGACCTGCCTTAGGTACATTTGGCATTGTTGAATTAACACATTTTGTTTTTCTTTGAATAAGAACCAAGTAGTATAAGTGCACCACTGTATACTTGAGAGAGTGTGTTATTTACTTCGTAAACATTGTCTTTGCCTATCAACCTCAAAAATCAAGGATTTAATCGTCAGCAAATAACACTATCTAACATAGATCATTGATAGTAAGGAAGGTCATTTATATAGATTAAAAAGAGCAAGGGCCACAATATAGAGCCTGGGGCACCACACACCCATGGTTAGAGGGGCGCCACCGAACAGAGTTAGGTTCCATTACATTGACCTTCTGAATCCTATTGATAAAGTAAGGATTTGATTAGAACTTAGTGAGGTGTCTAGTACAACACCGCTCGTAATGCTGTAACTTCATTAGCAATGTTTCAAGATTGACGCAATCGACTGCTTTAGACAAATCACAGAATATTCCAATAGCATCTCGTGTTTCTCCACGCATCAAAACAGTTTGATAAGCGCCACTCAGCACAGTAAGTGGATTTCCTTTTGTTTGAATCCAAATGCCTACTTGCAATATTTTATTCAAGGGTTTAAAATGAGACCAAAACTGAGTGAATATTACTTTTTCAAAATTTTGCTGAGAGCAGGCAGTATAGAAATAGGTATTGAAGTAGACGGTCACTTTCTCACCCGACTTGGAATAACGGTCTTATTTTACTGGTATTCATCATATCGGGAACATTGACCGTCGTCAACACATTTATTAATATTATTTGCTTAAGTGGGGTGCTGATAGAATGTATTATATTTGGATTATATCTACCGGATGCCCCATAAATCTTCAGTCGGTTCAATTGATTCTTTGATGTTTTTAAAATTATATTCGAATTGACATGATTGAATCTAAAGGCGTGTTGCACTTATCAACATGAGACCTGAGGAGAGAAGCAGCGAGATGTGGACTGAATTCAATGATTGTTGTTGTGACTGGTAATTAGAAAAGAAAAGACTGAAATGTTTCTGCTACTTCAGAGTCAGAAACAAGTGAGTTGCCAATCAATTTTAAGAGAGAGAGCTTGTTCTTTGGTTTTATTTTTAAAGTCTCTTAGTTATTATGTCTTCCATGAGAATTTTACTTTTATTAGGGGCTTTAGTATTTGTTGTCTTTAAAATAATTGGATGATTTTGCCCAGTTGGAAATACTTTTTGAATAAATTTTGAGTATGTTGACATATTCACACAATTAAATTAGAGTTTTCAGAGAATTGGCTCTGATATCATATAATTCAAAAACAGCCTCCTTTCTGCTTTTATAGATGCCTGTAGTGGCCCAAGTCACTGATTTAGTTTTTTTGAAAGTATCTAAATTAATTGTTTTTTTAGGGAAATCTGAATATATCTTTTTCAACGGCAACGGAAGAAGAGGTTGACCACAATAAGCTTGAGGACATGATCAAAGAACTCGCTTCAACACTGAAGACTGTCAAACATGAGCAAGAGTATATGCAGGTGAGTTGTCTGATCTATTTACATTAATTTACATGCAACTACGGGTAACGGGGCCGTGTGGTTCCCGGCAGAGTAGAATAGGGCACCCTCACTCTTACCGAGGTGTCATAAAAGGCGACTAAGGTAAAGCTGCTGACATGATCATCAGCACCCAGAGAAGGAAAACTCTGCATTTATATCAAAACCCTCGCCAACCCGTCTGCCAAGCGTGGTGAGTATGGCAACTACCCCTCATGTGATTGAGGGAGGCCCGTGCCCCAGCAGTGGGGCCTTAAATGGGCTGATGATGACATGCAACTAACATACTTATTCTAAAATGTCGTACATACTAGTGTTTAGGGTAACTTACAGATATTTAGGTCTAGTAGGTATTTCTGAATGGTTAGGCTTAAAAATGTATTTATCATTCCTAATTTTTAATATGTAACTCAGATCTAGTTATTGAATTAGCCATTAAAAATCTACATTAGTAAATAAAAATCCTAGTAAAAACTCTCAGATTTAAACATTAATTATAGCTTATTCTGTTAAGTGTTTATAACGTAAAGCATAAAATGTACTGGACTAATCCATTTTCGCTATCACGTAATGTGTTGTTCAGTGTTTATTTACTCATGTTATAGTTGAGTACTTAATATTGATACTACTTAAATGATTACACTTTTTTATAGGTTCGTGACAGAAACCACAGAGCAATAAACGAAAGCACAAACTCGCGTGTCGTGATGTGGTCCATTTTCGAGGCGTTCGTGCTCGTCATCATGACTCTGGGCGGTCTACTACCTCAAAAGGTTCTTTGAAGTGCAGCGAGTAGTTTAAGCCACTGTTCCTAGGTTGTTTCACAACATTATAAACAAGTTTAGGCTTGTTATTATGGAAGCTCGATATATTTCTTAATGAAATCCTTCCTGACTCTATTAGTCATATTATGAATTTAATCTTATTTTTTTTTGGAAACAATTATTTATTCAATTAAATCCTTTTTTTTATTAAGAAATATACCCAGTTTTAAGTATCAATATATGTATATACCTCGCCCCTGATATTGCGAAATCCTATTTCATCATAACTAGTGTCTATAAATTTTTCATGTGACATCTGTACAAACACATCAATGAACATTGACAATGTATTGGATCACTAGCGGGCATTGAGTTATTGTGTAAAGCCACGCACATTGTAAGAAGAGACTTCTATGTAAATAAGCAAAGAGCAAAGCGGGGCCGAGGCGAGTGGGACTTCCTGATCTGAAGTATGCGTGACGCGTGCTCGGGGCATATAGTTGTGTTTTCAAAATAAATTAATTTTGTTTATACGTTTTTGTTTTCATTATTATCAACACTCTACTTACTTCTAATGTCAAGACAGCCACACATCAATACAATCCAATCCATTCTCACTAATTGAATAGTTCAATATTAGTTGAGAAAATCTATCAGACTGTAGTAACCTGATCTGTCCTCCTCCTTATCTGAGCGTGTAATTCCCGTTTGCGTCCAAAGCTATCTCTTTAAGCCCAGGATACGCTTAGACCATGGTTCAAGAATTGGGTAGCCTGGTAATTACATTGAAGCAACTGCAGTCTGACCTTCGAAACCCTTTAACAGGGGAACCAGAATTGAATCAAGGTTACATGTGTTGACGTGTCAGAAACGATCCGAATCGTGCAGGTTTCCTCACGATGTTTTCCATCAGCGCCGAGATAATGGTAGAAATATGCACATAGATTTGTAAAATTTATTGGTGCATGCTCGGATCGGAATCTCGATCCCCGCATAATGGCGCGTTCTTTATCCACTGACCTACCATCGCTCCAAGTAGGTATATTACTTACCTGATCTGTTTATTATGTATGTAGGATATAAATGCAATATTATCTATCTTTTTTCTTTTATTCACACTGTCTTCAACACTACATAAGTGATTTTGACCATTTTTTTCTTGTCATAAAAATATAACATGGAACACATTTTTTAAATTAGTAGGTAACAGCCAAAAAGTGAGTGTAGAGATATCGATAAGTGTTCGAAGTCGGCTATAATAAGAAGAAGATAAATGAAACCCAAAGTAAACAAGCAATATATTTTATTGAGATTATAACAAGAAATAGGTAACCAGCACCAAATCTATTAAAATAATAGTCTTATACATGTAAAAGTACTATAAACTACATACACGTAAATTCTACTAAATTACTGACATTTTAATAGATAATAGGAATAGATACGTACTACTATAAAGCAAATGCTACCATCAGATCTAACTACTTTTTTTTCATAAAAAGTAGTATCTCGGCTCAAGATTATGTACGTAGAAGCTTGAGATAATTCGTCTATGGGAGGGTAGACACACAGGCACGGTACAGCCCTAACGCATACCTCCCTTGCGTAACCATATATTGTGCTAGTGTGTACGTAGTACATTTACACACAGCCCAGCGCCTACGTACTCGTTCTAATCATCAGCCGGACATTATATGTAAATAAACTACTGGATACTGTCCTCTTAAGGTGAAGGGTTTCACGCACTAGCGACGCCAATTGATTTATGTTTTTAGCTTCTAAACTGGATTCATTTTTATGTTTGAAAAAGTGGTTAACGCCAATAAATGGCCTCTTCTCGCGATAAACAATTTGGAGTACAAATACAGACCAAAAAGTAGGGCATATTCATTAAATAAATACAGGTTGGCCGAGTCTTCGAAGGTTCGCAATTGTTATAAATAGATTCGGTTTAGTAGCTAACAATTTAAATCAATTCCCTAATCTCTAGTATGAGGTACGGATCATAATACCTAAATTCATAAGACCTATCAACGGAATGCTGAATATCAAAATGCCGAATGTTCATTTGACGGACAGTTCACAATCCCGAAAGAACCATCCGAATGGATTGACCGATCATTTGAACGTCGGAATACCATTCTTCGATATTTCGTACATCGACTTTTTGTATTTTCTGTCTTTTGAAAGTAGGCATTTCAACCGTAGTTATTATGTAGAGATAATCAGAGTCTATGCAATTAAGATCTTTCGATCTTTTTATATGTGCGCCTAGTTCGCCTTACCCTTCGCCTTATCGCAATGGGGGCTATCGCGTGCGAAAAATCCGCAAGATGGCGTACTATAGGCCTGAGGTCCATCCACAAGGTAATTGGGCATTTTTAGACGTGATATGTCAAATTGTCAATCAACGAATAAATCAGCCAATGATGTTGAAGTTTCGGCGAATGATGAAGAAGATTCGACGGGTAGAGCTAAAACAAGCTTTGTGGGCTGATGCAATTCAAAGGTTTTAAATTAGTGTATAAATTTGGTGTTTATTTGTGAAGTGAAGTGCCGAAAAGTGATCCTTATAATAAGAATCGTTGGATTGTGTCGTTTTTAACGCTGCTATTGTGTGTCGAGTGAGTTGTCTCGTGACAACTTGCTTGGACCAAATAGTCTTAAAACCGATTCACTCTAAAGTGATATCCGCTGAATCCGTAGGTCGATAAAACGTAAAAAAACCGGCGTTTTATTGAGTGTTGTGACTTTGACTGACTTCGACTGTTGACTACCTTATTCTTAATAAGTTAAATTTAAATAAAAAAAAAAGATGTTGAAGCTAGATCTCGGTTCACAGGCAAGCCATCTAGCCGATATTTTGCACGAGATATCCCCAATGGACAACATTTCATATTTTTAACATGTCCATATTGTTTTTTTATATAAAAATAGACAAAATGAACAGACCCATATTTTTTCTTTCTTCAAAATTTGTCCATTTTCATGCATAAAATAATTATTGAAATTCTTTATATTCTAAATAGACGTAAGCGCCAAATGACGTCATCGGACGGCTGTATACAGCGATATTCCTTTGCTTATCATTGTTTTAATAAAAAAAAGGTACTACTGTCAAAGGTAAATAATACTAGTGTCAACATTGTCAACGTCATTCATACATTCAACGTTGACAAGTTGTCTTTTTTTTTACAGTGACATGTCATGGGTTTGGCATTTCGTAAATTTAAAACTATAATGTACTAAGCAAAGAAATATTTTACATTCTGCCGTCCGATGACGTCATCTTACGTTTTTTAGTTTTTAATTTTTTTCTCAGTAAATAAGCAATATAAAAAATGAATAAATATATATGCGAGCAGCGGAAAAGTAAACAAAGAATGGGTATTTTTTGTTTCAGAGCTTAGCAATTTTGAAATGTTGTCCATTGCCTTGTCAGTCGTTACCTCAAGTTAAGACCTAAGCATGTCGAATCGTCCGGTGACGAGCGCGGACACGGCGGCGCCGGCGGGCAGCTGCCGCACTGCGTCGCTGGCGCCGGGCAGCTCCAGCAGCACGCTGGACCCACAGACGCTTAGCAGGCGGCTGCTGCACTGTTATACCGGACAACAATACATTATTAGAAGAATAAGAAAAAAAGAACACCACAAGACCGTGGAAGTCATGCTTGGGCACGAATTTATTTATTTATTTATTATTACAGTATACCTGTGGCTTACAAAAATGATTCCAACACGCACACAAGCTTACATTTTACATAAATAATACAATTGAATTAAATTTTAAAAAAGAAACACTATAAAGCACATGCATAAATCAAATAATTATCAAACGATATTCAAATACACTGAGCAAGTAATCGGCGGTGGCCGGCGTGGTATCACGCCGGCTCGACCGGAGTGATACCACGGTCTCTCAGAAAATCGGCGTGCACTGTGCGGTGTTTCGCTGCGCGAGTGAGGGTACCGGAGGCCCGGGGATAAGGGGTGTTTATAGGTTGGCAGCTTGTTTATAGATTTCGAGCACTCGAAATTGAAGTCGAGATAGAGACTTGTTCATACAAGTCACTAAATTCGACTTCAATCGAATCGAGGCGGGCAGTTGGTGGGGTCGGGCAGGCGCAGGGTGCAGCTGGGCTCACCTGGTTGCCCAGCAGCGTGGCGGCGGGCGGCTGGGCGGCGTCGGGCAGGCGCAGGGTGCAGCTGGGCTCACCTGGTTGCCCAGCAGCGTGGCGGCGGGCGGCTGGGCGGCGTCGGGCAGGCGCAGGGTGCAGCTGGGCTCACCTGGTTGCCCAGCAGCGTGGCGGCGGGCGGCTGGGCGGCGTCGGGCAGGCGCAGGGTGCAGCTGGGCTCACCTGGTTGCCCAGCAGCGTGGCGGCGGGCGGCTGGGCGGCGTCGGGCAGGCGCAGGGTGCAGCTGGGCTCACCTGGTTGCCCAGCAGCGTGGCGGCGGGCGGCTGGGCGGCGTCGGGCAGGCGCAGGGCGGCGCGCGCGTACTCGGGGCGCGCGTCGAGCGGCACGGCGTGTGCGAGGCGCACGCGCAGGCGCGGCCACTCCGCGCGCCGCCCGGTGCACACGCGGAGGGCGCGGATCACGAACAACAGGCAGCACACGTACGCTGATACTGGGTTACCTGACGACGCAAGTCAAGTATCAGGCTACTGTCCCACTGTAGGGCGAAGGCTTATTTTTACAAATACAAATGAATGAATGAATGAATGAATGAATTTATTGACATAATAAAGCATACAATTTCTTAGTGACTATAGATACTTCACTAGGCTCACAGGCCTGTATCGAGGTATCTAGTAAGTGAATAATTAAATAATAATTATTATAATAATAATAATAAATATTTTATTTGTAAAACATAGGTGATATTACAGATGTTGTTGAAGAGTATTGTGTCACTATACCTTGTCTTTCACAGACGTACAAATTATAAATTTCAAGATTACATTAAATGTGATAAGAAAGTATAGTAATTGATGTCAAAATCAGGTAGTTCATAATAATTAAACTCATAACAGCGAAAATGTCCAAATTAATTGGAATAATACAAATGTCAATAATAATTAAATAATATTACAATGATCGAAATGCACATTAAATAAATAAAATATTTTATAACAGGCTTCCATCATAGAAATCAAGTTATCGCTGCAATGATGGGATGGGACGACGCAAGTATTCATATATTAACCGCCGATTTCAATATGCAATCTCTAGCCAACTATCTTCTATCGATGGTAGCCGGCAACTTATCTTTCTTAAGGTGGAAGCTCACGCAATCCTGCTAAACGATTGCTAAGAGATGGCTCTGTTGTCAGTGAATCGAGAAAATAAATAATTACGACTTCTACAGGACAGTAATTTTAAGTGTAGAGTGATTCGCGACATCTACGTAATAACTGCGATTTTTTGATGTATTTCAACAATTAACAACTAAACCAGAATCGTTAAATTCCTGCATCGTTGCTAAATTAATATCAACTTGTGTACGTACGTATCGTTCCCACACACACATACAAAGCTGAAGCATGTTTTTTATCGGATAGCTCTTATTCCTCGCTGGCAATAGATGGCGCGCTTAACACTTAAATATGATGTGGAAAGGAATTACGGAATATATGATTTCTTCTTCGGATCTATCGAATGGACTACGGATAGGTAGCGATGGTAATATAGTAGATAACTTAACACACACTGGACTTTTCGAAATTGAAGTGCGGTTTATTATGCAACTAGCGGTCCGCCCTCACTTCGTTTCGGGACGATTTTTTGCCACATAGCGTCTGTAGACCTAATAGAGTAGGCTGGGTGTGCGTAGGTGGGCGACTTCTAATAACTTCATGTAGGTAGGTTCGTGCAGAAGAAGTGGAGTGGTATAAATCCTTAGGAATGATAATTAAAAAACAATAAATATAATAAAATCTATATTTGAATCCTTTAAAATAATTTCATTAGTATGTATAATTTACATGTGATTACATAAATATGCCGATACATAAAATATATTAAAATATAAATACACAAAATGCGATTCTTTCGACAAGAAACTCACCAGTTACTCTTTGTTGATGCTTTTACTATGATCAGGTGGGTTCAGGGCAATATTCAATGAAGAAATTTATTGTCTTGAATAAGAATACTGAATTTAATTTTAAAACAAAAGAAATTTACAACTGGTTTGTAAAACAATAGAATTAGGATGCCGCGGCCTTCCGTGTCTGGATCCGAATTGAAAAGCAGTGTCGTTGGCGGCGCGCGCGCCGCCCTGCCGTGTCGTCTTCTTCCGTCCCACCCCCCGCATGCGTCCCTCCAAGTTTTCCTAGTTTGCCGCCGCTCGCGCGCGGCGTTGATGATGCGTAAACATGCCCCCGGCCTTGGAAGCATTCGGTTCCAACGAAGAAATAAAATAATGTGATTGTTTCGTGTTAGCGTTATCGCAGCAGTGGGCATATGCGTGGGAATGTTCGCTGAATTTCACCAATCTCCGTCTTTATGGTCGCGACTCGTGTGATGCCGTCTTTGCCTGCATGAGTGCGTAATACCCGACCAAGGCGCCATTTCAGGGGTGGTAAATTATCCTCCTTGATCAGAACTAATGCCTCTGGGGTTATCTGCATTGTGTCCTTGTTTTCCTGCCACTTAGTTCGTTTTTGAAGTTCTGATATATACTCCTTTGACCACCTTCGCCAAAAGTGCTGCCTCATCTGCTCCACACGATCGTAACGGGCGAGACTTTGTGTGGTCGTCCCGGCGAGGTCTCTGCAAGCAAACGCAGTGAGCGGTCGGCCAATCAGGAAGTGGGCAGGAGTGAGAGGGTTAAAATCGTTAGGATCTGTGGATAAGGGTGACATAGGGCGGGAATTAAGAACAGCTTCGATTTGAGCTAACAATGTGCTTAGTTCCTCGTATGTGAGGTTGGCGTTACCTAAAACACGACGCAAATGGAACTTACAGGACTTGACTCCTGCCTCCCACAGACCACCAAAGTGAGGCGAATAGGGTGGAATAAATGTGAATTTAATTGAATGACTACTTGCAAAATTAACGATGTCTTGATAATTGTTATTTAAAAATTCAGAGAGCTCTTTAGCGGCTCCTACGAAATTCCTACCGTTATCTGAAAAGATTTCGGCTGGTTTACCACGACGAGAGATAAACCTTTTTAACGCGAGTAAATATGCTTGAGATGTAAGATCTGTAACCAATTCTAAGTGAATCGCACGTGTAATAAAGCAAATAAATAAACAAATGTAACATTTTACTAGCTCTTCCCTTACGGTTTAGAATGAACAATGGCCCGGCGTAGTCCACACCGCAACGAATGAAGGGATAACCTTGTTCGATTCTTTTTTTAGGCAAGTTTCCCATCTGAACTTGGTACGGTTTAGCGTTCATGCGGATGCATTTAATACAGGTACGTACTATTTGTCTGGCTAGATCACGTCCCCTAAGGGGCCACCAACTATCTCTAATTGAAGCTAACAGCAACTGGGGCCCTGCATGAAGCAGAACCTGATGCTGATGATGGAAAAGAAGCTTCGTAAAACTGTGTTTGCTGCACAACAATAATGGATGCTTCTTTTCGTAACTAAATGAGTCCGAGTTAGATAATCGACCACCAACTCTTATTAAATTATTTTTATCTAGAAAAACATTTAGATTTGAAATGTTACGCGGAAAATTAACACAACGTTCAGCCTTTAATTCATAAATTATTTTAGAAAACGATTGCTTTTGACATATACGCGTTAAAGTCATTAATGAATCATCCAATTCATCTACCGAAAGCGGACCGTCACGCTTAGAATTTTTCATACGACAGTTATTCAAAAAACGTAAAATATATGCAGTTACCCTTATTAATTTATTATATGATGAAAATCGAGTAAATAAAAAATTGTCCGATTCACTTTGAATCGTCATGGTCACCCGAGTTTTATTTACTTCCGGTAACTCGTGATAATTTTCTAAGTCGATATTGTTATCATGCTCCCATTCAGCGTTAGGCTCGTGCAAAAATACCGGCCCGGTCCACCAAAGGTGCGAGCAGGACAACGCATCGAGGTGCACTCCGCGTGATAACAGGTCAGCAGGGTTTTGTTTACCTGCGACGTGCGCCCACGGTAAATCACCCGTCAATTCGTTTATTTCTGCAACTCTGTTTTGCACGAATGTTTTCAATAATTAAGGCGACATCCTAAGCCACCCTAGTACGATAGTAGAATCCGACCAAAAGTATACGTTATTAAATGTTAGTCTGAGCGATTTAATGATTTTATCGTATAACCTAGCACCCACTAACGCACCCGACAATTCTAATCGGGGTACAGAGATTGGGGAAACAGGGGCTACTTTACTTTTTGCACACAATAAATGAACCGTTATTTCAGAGTTTTCGGATACTGTTCGTACATATGCACACGCCCCGTAGGCGCTTTGTGATGCATCTGTAAAAATATGTAGTTCTATACGTTGCGTGTTATTACCTTTAATATGACGAGGTATCCGTAAATCATTCAAATGGTGCAGTTTGCTAATAAAGATTTGCCACTCATTTAAAATGTTACTAGGCAAGGGATCATCCCAATTACTTTTTTGTAACCACAACTTTTGCAATATTTGCTTCGCTATGACAGTAGTAGGTCCTAATAATCCTAGAGGGTCAAAAATTTGTGAAATTACTGAAAGAACTGTCCGTTTGGTTATACATGCCTCATTTTGATCACATTTTGTAGTGAAGTACAATTCATCGCTATCGTACAACCAGCCCAATCCTAATGTTTTTGTGTGACATTTATCACCTAATGAGAATTCTTTGGAGGTAGATTCTGAATATTGTGAATTAAATACCCACTTTCTCAACGGAAAACACCCAGATTTTAATATGTTCGAGACCTCTTCACATATTTTTAATAAAGTTTGCTTATCCTCATGACCCGTAATTAAATCATCTACATAAAAATCGTCATTAATAACTTGTGCTATGACGTCATCGGTGCTCTCGGATGCAAGTTGTTTTAGGCATCGCATACTGAGAAATGGCGCAGAGGCCGTGCCGTACGTGACAGTGTTAAGCTGATAAATACCGATGGGTTCATTAGGATTTTCCCTCCAGAGAATTAATTGTAAGTAGCGTTGATCTGGTTGTATCAATATCTGCCTATACATCTTTTCGACGTCGGCGCAAGCTACGAATTTAAATTGTCTAAATCTTAATAAAATTGAAACTAAATCATTTAATAAAGCAGGACCCACTAATTGTATGTCGTTTAATGATTTACCTGACGTTGTTTTTTCACTTGCGTTAAATACAACCCTAAGTTTCGTGGTAGTACTATGGTCTCTAAAAACTCCGTGGTGAGGTAAAAAATAATGTGGTGAAGAATAGTCAGTAATGCGCGTCATGTGACCTAAGGCTAAATATTCACTCATGAACCCACTGTATAATTGCTTATATTCAGGGGTGCATTGTTGTAACTTGCGCTCCAACGCGCGAAACCGGTTCTCGGCGATAGCAAGTGAGTCGCCTAGCGCATCAGCTGACTCGGACAGTGGAATGCGCACCGAAAACCGACCCGTATGGTCGCGCGAAGTGGTTGATGTAAATAATTTTTCGCATGCGCTTTCGGACTTTGATAACAGATGTTTTTTATTTGGAATAATTTCTTCGAGCTCCCAAAAAAGTCTTAGCTGTTTATCCAATGAAAAATTACAATTTACTCGATTAATGCGCGAGTTGTTATTTGATTGAACTGAGCCTGAAATGATCCAACCTAATTTGGTATTTTGTAGGTATGGCCCATTTGGCAAACGAATTAAACCTTTATTTAGGAGCTCCCAGAAAATATCTGCGCCCAGTAATAAGTCTATCTCGTTAGATAAGTAAAAGTTCGGATCTGCAAGTTGAATATTTTCTGGAATTTGAATATTACCATTATTTGCTAAAGCCGGCAACTGAGCAGTGATACGATTTAAGACAAAACAATTAATGCGCGTATTGTATGAACTCGTTTTAGAACGCAACTGAATTTCACATGATTTTGTTGAATTTGTTATACAATTGCCTACTCCTGTAACTTCGACTGCGGACTGTATCATTGGAATATTAAGATTTTTGCAAATTGATTCTGAAATAAAACAATGCTGACTTCCACTGTCAAGAAGCGCCCTGAATGTGTGATATTTGTTATTTCTGTCAGCTATCTCCACTAAGGCAGTGGCTAACAAAACATGTTGCGGTAATGCGTGTGAATTGCAACTTATTAAATTATTGTCCTGATAAAGCGAATTACTAGCCTGGTGAGATGACGTACAAAGCGTATGCGTGCGATTATTCGAACTATCCTCGTGCGGCAACACCGCCTGGGAGGTACCTGCGACAGCTGATGATGTTAAAGATGCACCAGTGTCATATTCTTTGTGTAATAACGAATTATGCTTCTTGTTACAATGTTTGCACGGACCGAACCAACAATTCTCAATTGAATGGCCGCCGCGCAAACAGTTACTGCAAAGATTTTTATCATTGACATATTTATATCGATTTACTATTGATAATTTAAGAAAATCGTTACATGCATAAAGTGGGTGATTCGCTTGGCACATTATACACGAGTAACGTTTTGACGAATTAGACGAATTGGATGATTTATCAAAAACCTTTTGAGCAGTAACATGACTATGCGTGAATTTACTGTGATTTGACGACGGCGGTTTCCTATTACTATCTACGTATTTATTCTGCGACACTTTAATTGTCTCCAATACGTCGGCCCTATCTTTGAGAAATTTGATTAAGTCTGACAAAGATATTTTTTGGTTATTACGAGTTATTGTGCTTTTGTGAAGTTCCCACTCCCGTTCCGTAGACGAATCTAACTTGGTGACTATTATGTAGACAATTAAAGTGTCCCAATGGTCGGTAGGTTCACCTAACGTTTTGAGTGCGCGAACGTTTCTCAAAATAGTGTCAATTAATTTTCGAATTTGGGAGGGCGACTCCGTATTGATAGTCTGTGCAGCAAACAAAGCCTTACAATGGTTATGAACTAATAGCCGGTTGTTATTATACCTGTTTTCTAACAGATCCCAGGCTGTGATATAATTGTCTGATGAAAACTCTAATGATTTTATAACTTGCAACGCGTTACCTGTTAACACTGAACGCAAATAGTGAAATTTCTGTACGTTATCTAGATCACTACAATTATGAATAACAGATAGATATGTATCGCGGAACTCGAGCCATTGATCATAACTACCGTCGAATTTAGGTAAAGAAATCGTAGGTAACTTAACCATGGACCTTTGATTAGATGTGCTTTGAGATGATTCAGAATCTTTTAAGATACACTTACATTTGGTTACAAGTGCATAAAACTGATTTTCAAAGGTTTCTCTCTCGACTAATTCTTTTTCTACAAGACTTTCGGGTACGATAACATCTAAATCGTCCTGAATTTCCGAGAATTTATCAAAAAGAACTTGCGATCTTTGAAAACGCTCTTTAAGTTCTGTTTTAATTGATTCATTTAATTGCAAGACATCTATAGAATTTACAAATTTCGTGAATAATGTTAATTTACACTTTACGACACTTCTCTTTTTGACTAAATCCCGAATAATATCTTCGTTAGATTCAATTCCTACACTCGATTGCCTCCTTTTTGTCATTGTGGTGTCTGTGTGAGAGACAAAAGCAAGTACTTACAGTTCCAGAAGCTTCTCGAAGCAGCGCCCTCGCTGCACAATTTACGTTGCGGGTAGATGCAGGTCGCTCGCGTAACGTTCGCGTAAGTACTAGAATTTAGAAAATACACAATGTTAGCACAATGAGCACTGGAATGGGCAAGGGAGGGATTGACTAGCCTGACCGTTTGCTGCGATGCTGTTGCTGCGCTGATCCTCGGTGTTGATGATCCGACGATGAAGGTCCAAATGTTGATGCTTTTACTATGATCAGGTGGGTTCAGGGCAATATTCAATGAAGAAATTTATTGTCTTGAATAAGAATACTGAATTTAATTTTAAAACAAAAGAAATTTACAACTGGTTTGTAAAACAATAGAATTAGGATGCCGCGGCCTTCCGTGTCTGGATCCGAATTGAAAAGCAGTGTCGTTGGCGGCGCGCGCGCCGCCCTGCCGTGTCGTCTTCTTCCGTCCCACCCCCCGCATGCGTCCCTCCAAGTTTTCCTAGTTTGCCGCCGCTCGCGCGCGGCGTTGATGATGCGTAAACACTCTTTAAACGCCATATTTTTATACAATGTTTTATTACACATTATACAAAGTATACCTTATACCAAGTCATACAGCTAATAATGCAACACAAAATAATAAGCTAAATATGATTTAAACCAAAGCAGACCAGTCCCCAAAGGTGGCACCTGTTCAAGTATGACATATGTTTCAGCCATCACTTCACTCAACCATAGTGAATGTTATGACCAGCCACATAGCGCCACAACCTCAGGGACATTTGGGGAGCATGATCATTAGTGAAGTTCCCCTCATATGTTACAAACAAAAGTAAATATTCCAAAACTAGTTAACTGTATGACGAGGTGTACAAATTAGTTGGTGTAGGTAGGTAGGAGGTAGTATCAAGTCAATTTTTAATAATTAATAAAAAATATTTACATCAATTTATATACAATAAAATGCTTCTAAAGTAACTTTGAGTGTTTCTTGAAAATCACCATGCTTGAATGCTATGCATTCTATCCCAAGTGGACTGAAGTATCTGTAAAAAGAAATAAATAATGTAAGAATGTTTGTAACAATAAATTTATATTATTTCAATTTGTTATTAAATATTGTTACCAAACATCTGTCCCCTTTATTACAAAAATGGTCTACAAGGTTTAAAAATGACGCTGTCACTTTTATATAACTTTCAAATGAAAGTGACGGCATCCGTTTTAAACCAAGCCTAACTTTAGACCACGTTTTGTAATAAAGGGGTGTGTGTTTTATAACACATTCTATTATTACTTTGAACTCCGGAATTGGTAAGAAAATTTTAGTAATAATATGGGTACACACGGAGTTACCCTTATTGGACTTTGTACCGTCCTTATGTCTGAGATACATTTTCAGTGGGATTAAAGTTTTACTTGCAAAAATTAAATAATGAAAAATGTATAACAAACAAGTGATTATAACAAAGTTAAACTTACCATCCCAGAAGATGAGTTAAAGTTATGCCCATATGATCTTTTTAGCCAGTGATATATAGCACCCCATCAGGGGACATGTGTCCCTTTTCAATGGCGATGGCTCTTTCTTCGGCTCCAGCTTTTATTATCTCCTCTGTCAAGTGTTGTTGCCACACAGATCCCAATTCTTTTTCAATTGAGTGAAACTTATTCAGTGATAAAGTTGGTATATCCATAAGCGCAGTCATCTGGTCTACTTGTGCATAGTAGCTGCCACTTGTCACAGCACCCCAAACTAGGGCTTTATTTATGTGACCATCCTTTTCACTAGCTCGCTTCCAGAGCATTCCACACATTCAAAAGAGTAAACACTGTGTAATCCATTTTTTGTTTCATCATTCAGTTCCATTTGAGGTTTGGTTAGAGAATAGGTCTGTCTGTAATTGAAAAGCAAAGTTTATTGTTCTGTACATAGTAAGAGAGTAACACATTAAAAAGCTCGATTTGTTTGTCCTTCCTAAGTCCATTGTGAACACCCAGCTCCTCACTTCATCTCAAACAAAACTATCAAAAAAATCAGCAAAATATAGGAAAGTCAATCAAATTGCATACAATACCTAAACAACGATCAGAACAAGTCAGTCAGAAATTCAGACAGAATGAAAAAAAGTTGTTTGAAAAAGTACGAGTAGAGTTGTTTATTTTGCTATCAGAGAAGCTGGCAATTTATCGATAAAAGCATTATTCAAATGAAAATTTATCATCATAGCATAGCATACATTTTATTGGAAAAATACTATTAAATTTAAAAAAAAGACTATCACTTTTTAAAAATAATATTATCATAGGTAGTAGAAGTTAAAAGTAGCACGAAAAGTAAGTTCAATTGGTAGGTATGTACTTACCAAGCTTAACTTTTTATACTTAATTCAATAAATGACTACAAGAGTTACATTTGACTCTTAATTCCAAGTGTTTATCACGAGTTCCCATAACTTTAAGGCCAATACATTACCAATGGAATCACTATTTATCAATCCACATTGGACTTTATCCTCTAAACTCATCACTTAACATTCGAATATTTAAAACACTGCCGCTTGATTAACACTACGCGACGTAAACAACAAATTGCACAGATGAGTTCCTAACTTTGTACCCTGACGAACTTGATTCAATATCACTCAAAAAAACCGTTCGCTCATAGAAAATTCGTAGCAACATTCGACACTTAATACAGTAATTTCACTAAAACTAAAAAAATAATTGGTTGTACTTGTACGTATACTTTTGTCTCGGAACCCGAACGGAGCCGAGAGTAGCTGATGCAGAGTTCCATCCAATTCTGCTGTATTGGCCTACCCGTTGTACTACATATTATATATTATCAGATAAGTACGGATAGCGCGTGGCTGTTACGTTTCGCGCGAACTGCAGATGTCAATGTTTGTATTTAAATTTCTTCAACAATGCACCTACCAAACCAAGGCTATGAATATCGATATTTATTTATTTTAGCGTTGAATGGATTGATGCATACACAACACTAGTTATCACAAAAAATTAGATTACGTTCCGTTACAGCAAATGGTTTATCATTCCTTAGAAATATATTATAATTAAGTTATTGGAAATAATTATGTATGCACTATTATTGACCAATCATTTGTAACAATAAAGTAGGTATTTCTTAAAATTTTATTACTTTACAGTTGAATTTTTTAGTTGAAAAGTTTTGGAAATTAGCGGTAGGTACATTTTGTAAAGCGTAAACAGGATCGCACTTCGGACGATGCCGCGATGCTAGATTGAGTCATAGTTGCCAGGTACGATTTTGTATTTGTCCCCAAATTCCTGTCCATAAATATACAGACTAATTTTCTGGCCCCAGTCTCACGGCGATTTTAGACAGCCAATACCAAGCTAAACTCTGTTTTTTTACTATGCAGACTAAAACTGACAGAGATGGCAATGTGTTAATCCCAGTACATTTTTGCTCTTTTTGACAGATCAATTGTATTTCGTTCTGGATGCGTATATAAATTGCATGTTCGTTTCATGTACACTCACTTCACAATATTTCTCCTATGGAACCAATGAAAAAAAAGGAAATTAAAAAAATGAAAGACTAAATTTTACCAAGAATTTCAGGAAAAGTACCTTCTGGCAACCCAGTAAAGGAGCAATCTAAAATCCCGAAATAATTTCAAGTTGAAGAAATTGGTGCTATAGAAATATGGCAACGACGCGTAAAAGCGGCAACGTCGCTAACACATAATGCCTATTATCTTCAACTTAGTTTGTGACATAATGTCATGCCTCGATGGCCCAGCGGGTAGACAGACGGTCGCACTTAAAAGCTACTATTATTTCTTATCAATGTAAAGTCAGTGTGTGACCTTTTTTGCATTTTGTGTTTTATTATAGCAATAAAATGATACAATTTTTAATATTATTATGAATATAAATTAAAAAATCGCTAAAATATCATGCATATTTTTATTGCAGGTTAGCGCCATCTGTTCGATAGCCAGTTCGTTTAGCTAAGCAAACATAGCTTACCATCTTGGAAATTTAACTAGATTCGTATAGATGTCGCCGTTTTTACGAGAGATTGCATTCGTTTCAAGCACACACACATTCAAGCGATTTCGCAAATTGCTACGTTTTTTAAAATCGTAATTATACTTTGTTTATGTTTTAAACATGAAAGATTACACCATTCGCGTAAATAGACACACATATATAATTTTTTAAAAGACATTTTAACCATATTCAAGCTTCTGCCTGTACGTATTCCTGTAAGACAAGTTTGTATAGGAAACGGACCACCTTAACTTACGTTCGGTTTCATACAAAACCTAAGCGAATGCATAAAGAGAATTGACAAAACCTCTCTTTATCTCTTCTTATAAGGAGACAGATTTAGTTCCGATTTCCGATTTGCCATCGACCAAATCAGACTCATTCATCATTTCAGCCAAAAGACGTGGACGTCTTAACTGAACATAGGCCTCCCCCAATGTTCTCCACACAGATCGGTCCTGTGCCGCCCGCATCCAATGGATTCCCGCGATCTTTACCAGATCGTCGGTCCACCTTGTGGGGGGCCTGCCACGGCTGCGACTTACTGTACGTGGCCTTTCCGCCTCTACGGCCGTCTGTTCTCGCTATGTGCCCTGCCCATTGCCACTTGCACGGTATTAATTGAAAAATGTTTTTACTCCATTAATGAATATTTTGAATTCAAATTTTAAATGTCCTAATACAATTATTGAATTGACATGATTGTTAAATACTTTAAATTTGATTTAATATGTATTGATTGACCAATGTAGGTACCAATTTGATTGATTTTAGATTTATTCAAATACTTCAATAACAAGTAAAAAAAAAATTGCATGCTGTTATACAGTTAAGTGTGTGCTATAGTTTACGTTATAAGATCATTTGTTACCACATTTACTGCAAATAAAGAACTTTGAACTTTGAGGCATGCAATCCTTTGGGCTATATCTGTGATCATTTCTGACAAGATCACGCAGGGAAATTTAGAATTTAGAAATCAGACTCATTGCTCAGTTCTAAACGTCGAGGGAACCACTAAATATCATAAGCGTATCTTATGGAATATAGAATAAACAGAAAACTATCATTAAGTAACTGTTGGTATAAAACTTACCAGGCAGTGCAAAAATATATTTTGTTTTCCCCTCAAACTCGCAAGTGGCGAATGTTGTCGGCTTTCCTGGTTTCATCTTTATACGACCGAAGTGAAGTGTTGCTCCGAAATCCTGAAATTGATAAAACAATATCGTGAGCACTTGGTATCTTTCAAAATCAGACAATCTAGCATTTTATTGCCACATTTATGTTTCTAAGAAACCCAAATCCAAACCAACCCAAGGCACATTTGAAGTGATCCAATAATTGGGAAGTCGGATAATTAGAATGCAACGATTGCTCTCTGACCTTCGGAATTTGTATGTCGTTCATTACCCACCAACTGCTCGGAGGTTTAGCGGACGATGTATCAGTCGATACTAGTACCTACCGTGTTCCACAGTCATATACATATGTGTGTAGCACTCACCTTGACCAACACCGGCTTGAGCAAGTCCCGCTCGCCCATAGACACGCCGCCCGTGCAGACCAGCACGTCGGCCTGCTTCAACGCGTCGGCGATGGCGCCCACCAGCTGCGAGGGGTTGTCGCGGACAATGTAGCAGTCGATGCTAGCGTATCCGTGCTCCCTGGAAAGTCATTATCACATAGTCATTTCCAGTTAGGGCCAAACGGTACAAATTGTCAATCAAGTCGTGAAATAAAAAAATAGGGTAGGACAATCACATTGGTATAGTATGATATAGGAATTATGTTAGTTCCTAAAAAATTCGTTATCACACTTTCTTGACGCATTCTACGCTTGCTCCATGATCCAGGATTCCATAAGTCTGGTCATTGCAATGGCTTAATTGTCGCTTCACTGCAGACTGGCCTTAGCAATCTTCCCCAAACCAAAGCAATCTAACGGAATAGATAAATTACAAAGAAGACTGTAAAGTCTGGCTCGAAGGACCAATTTTTTCGAGGACATCCTACACAAAATCATCGAGATGTCTAAGGGGAAATTTAGTTGCCAAATGTGAACTTTCTTTTAAAATACTACTTTAGAAAAATACTTTTACCTTACCTTAGCAAAGTCCGAAGCATAACCCTGTTGGAGTCCCTGATGTGCGCGGGCCTTAGCTTCGATTCGGATGGCTCTTGCAGCTCATTGCCGGTCGACATTATCGCTACCTATAACATAACATATTTTTATAATGGGAAGCGCCCAGAGGTATGCCCCACTCAGATATCACTGGATAGACCAGTCGAGAAGCATAGTCACTTAGAGCGGCCAGATAAAGATTGGTACTTAGTAACTATTATATTAGATTTAGTAAGTAAGTAGAACAGACGGCCGTTGGGGCGGAAAGGTAATCGAGTGGAGGCCACGTACAGGAAGTCGCAGCCGTGGCAGGCCCCCCAAAGGGTGGACCGACGATCTGGTGAAGGTCGCGGGAATCCTGAAGACCTGTGTGGAGATCATTGGGGGAGGCCTATGTCCAGCTATGGACGTCTATTGGCTGCAATGATGATGATGAAGGTAAGTAAAGATTTACCTTAGGATTACCCCGTACTGTCACGTTCTGGTAGCCAGCTCCAGCCAACATACCTATTTGAGCTGCATCCAATACATCACCTGTGAGGAAAAGTCATGATCCATCATCTTAGCGTATGATTCACAATACGAGCCGTTCTTATACTGCAAGAAAGTTGTGACAACAAATACGCGAAAGTTTGTGGAACATGGGCGTAGCTTCGTACATTAAGTAATACCTACCTCCTAATGATAGACAGACATGTTAATTTTGAACCTTATCTCAAGCACATTAGGATCAAAGAAACGTGACTAAAACAGAGACCAACTGCAGACCCATTAAAGATTAAATGGATATTGATTTAATGTTGAATAGATAGAATGTGTATCGCTTTCCCTCAAGTGATACGATGACTGCTATAATGTTTTATTACCCTCCAAAGTGATAAAAAAGGGTAGTTCGTAGATTTGATAGTGAGTGTAAAAGTTATAATTTTATTTCGGCCGCAGTGACTCTCGGATGGAAAATGTCCGATTTTTTTCCAGATTGACATTTCGACATTGGCAAATTTCAACTATACTGTTTTAACTCGTAATAGTATTATTTATCTTAAATATAAATTTAGGTTAAGGCAAGCTTTCTCGTCATAAAGACCGCCGAGATTGTATTTACCAGTTACCATCACAGCATTAATATCTGTAAATCTATCTATATAACATCATAATACGTGTAGAAAATATTTGAACATACCTTTGTCAACTAAGACAGTTCCCATAGGCACATCTGAGCCTATAGGCCGCACGTCTTGCTGCGGCTTCGGCGCTACCAATATCTCCACCTCCAGCTCTGTATAGCCATCCTCAGTAGCCGATACCAGCTTGGTATCTTCAACCTGGTAGATTTTGATTAATTCAGTGTCAGAATTTGATTCTCGTATAAACTCTAAAATTTTCAAAGTGGGGTAAGTATCGCTACCTAAATCCCTAGTTTCTCTAATAGCTGCTTCTTTTATTTTAATTTTATTTCATACTTAGCTATTGTGTTCACAACAAGGCTACAGCTGTAGAAATTGGCGTACCCGGCATTTGCTTAAGGGTGAGCAAATGTAAGCTGGGTATTTCCGCCTTTATAAGCAGACTAGCTTGCGGTCACGTTCATCCCACAGGAACCTATATTTTTTTCGGGATGAACATTATTTAATCCTTTCCTTGGTTGTAAACTAACTCTCCGCCAAATCAGTCCGGCCCTTCTTAATTTATAAATAGTGTAACAACTTTATTTAATAAGTATAAAAATAAGAAGATTGTAAAAATATTAACCCTCATTATCAGATAGCGTTATTCCAAATGATTTCATTTCTTTAAATGAATAAAGAATTATTTTTCTTTGGTGTCTCTTATGCAGGGTAGTAAAACACCTAGGTAGAATCATAGGCACCTGGACAACGCAGTCTGCACCAGCCGGTAGGGCTGCACCCGTATTGATTCGCGCGCACTCGCCCGCGACCAGCGGCGTGGTAGGCGCTTCGCCCGCCGTCAACGCCGCGCGGACGCGCCTCACGCCCGCACCGTCTATACTGATGCATGCGTAGCCTACATACAACATGTAATCAACATTAAGTACCACATAATAGCAAATAATAGGCAAGAGCCCCCCTGCCCCGCCGGACTTAAAATCTGGACCGCCCCTGGTCGTAATATCGTCTCAATTATCTAGCGCGGAAAGCGGATACAATGACCTATAACTTCACTATAGTTTGCTAACAGGTAGATAACAATGCAAAACCACCAGACTTCCGCCGCAAATTCTGCCTATACGTATATTAGCGTGTTGATGAAGAGTGAAGAGCGATAGTGGCTCTGTGGCTCAGAACGCGCCTTCCATGCGGGGAACTGGGTTCGAATCCGAGTATGCACTTCGTGTAACCATAATTAACAGACTCCCCTAATCAAGAATCATGGTCCAAGCGTACCCCGGGCTCCAGAGCGACACCTTTGGACATAACTGGGAGTTACACGCTAAGATGAGGAGGCAATTCATGGTTTAAGCCTTTAAACAAGTTTTCATTCACCTACTTTTGGATACAGTAGATAACAGATGATGTAATAAAAATACCGAAACTAACTTACTTACTTAGCCATTATTAGCTGGTTGGTTAGTTCATATCATTATGTGGCAATTGAGTAAACACAACTTTATTTAAGTGTTACAAATTATCTTACTTTTCTAGAGGGCACAGAAACAAGTAGATTATATGCAGAATAATTCGCCACTAATGTGCCACTAATTGCTTAAATAATTAGACAAAATAACATACCATCTTTAACTGAAGCATCAAATGGTGGCATGGGTTCCAAAGAAGCCAGTGGAAGAGCCACAACTCGGCCCAGACCGTCTTCCAAAGAAACTGTTTCAAAACTCTCAGGTCGCTGCTTCATAATATCATCCACAATCTTAAACGCTTCAGACATATCCACCATTGGATATGGAGACTCCCTAGGCCTTAACGCCACCTTCGTTATATCTACATTGCTATGGTGAGGACAAGAATTACCAAATTGCATCGAATCGTGTATTGCCCTCACATCATTTAAGTCATTATTAATTAATGAAATTGCATGAGATAAAACCGAGCGTACCACCTCAAAACATTCCACAACAGCTTTTTTACTGCCAGGGAAATTAACTATGAGCGTTTTATCCCTGATACCAGCTACAGACCGTGACAACATGGCCATGGGAGTTTTCTTAAGACTTTCTATTGTAATTGCAGTAGACATGGCTGGTACCTCTTTTTGTATAACTGCCTTTGTTGCTTCTGGAGTCACATCTCTGTGGGCAAGACCTGTACCTCCTGTGGTTAGTACTAGTTCTACATTGGTTTCACAGTAGTACTTGAGTTCCCGTTCAATAAGTTCCTTCTCATCGGGTATTATGAGTGTGTGTATGTTGGCCTCGGGGAACTGCCTTCTGGCTAGATCAGCTAGCGCAGGTCCGGAGGTGTCTTTGGAATGATCTTTGAAGCAGGTATCACTTACAGTGATCACAGCCACGGCTTTCACCATGATTTTTAATTATTTTTCTACCTGAATCTGTAAATAATGATAATAAGCAATATTTAATTTGATGATTTTAATTATTAAAAAACATTTTTGTTATAATATTTAAAAGAAACAATGAAGTACTACTTTAAAAATAATAGTAACTAACATTTTTGACCTTAAAATAATTGATACATTTCAAACAGTTTTATATAGATGTAAGTAATGTATAATTAGCGAACTACTTACCTGTCAGAATATGCTAATTAGGACAACACAAAAGTTTGTGCAACTAAAATAGTTCTGGCACTGTGCATACACGTTGTTATGCCCCGGTTGCCTCATCAACTGTGCTAACGTTGTGCAAGACGCTAACCACTCATTACATCACATTGATAAGTCACTGTATAAAAATAATTAAACTGATGATAAGAGAAAAAACACCGGCTTCATTTCGAGAGTAAATAGGGTTTTTTTCTAAGCCAACAAACGTCAACAAACGCGGGTGACATTGGCATTCGCCAGGCGGACAACATAAAGAAAAAAACGTTATCGCAATGCAGCCACATGTGCCAAAGAACTCGCGCGGAATTCAACGCACTTTCAAACTATTTATGCTCCTCTTAACAAACTCTCACAAACTAAAATCAGCCTAACAACCATTGCAATAAAGCTTAAATTGAAGATTGGGACTCTTGGAAGTGAATATAAACGCATTTTTTATTTGCACAATTTTACTATGCCATTCCAGACATTACATTTCAATCTCGAACAATCTCAGACATATCTATATAAATACAATAGAACATAATAGTACAATACACTTTCTCCAGACTAAACTAAAACATAACTGCAATACAATATAAGCAGAGAGATGTAAAAAACCTGATTTTTTTCTTAAATTCCAAAACGCGATCTGAAGTTATTACCGCACTAAAGCTCATGTCATCTCGTTCCAGCATGCAATGTTAAAAGAGGTAAGAACGATTTAGTTGCGCATTTATTTTACTATACCATGGTTTACACGCATCAGTTTAAGTATATGGGTATTTTATAACGTTACTAGCTAATTAGCCTACTTACTAGCTAACCTAGGACAAAAATAATACTTGTTTAATTCTAAAGTATTCTACGTTTAAAATATGTAAGCGCGTTGATAAATTTACTATATTATCTTGTACTTGTGAATTAAAAATGTGTACTTAATATTCAACGATTTTGTAATAATAGACTTTACATAGTATTAAAAAAAAATCTGTTTCAATGCTTATTTATGTATGGTAAGTAAAAAACATTTCGCACAAAATTAAAACTTGCTATTAGAAACATAAATGATGAAAAAAACATAAAATCATGATTTTGATATCACATCATCGAAGCATCGCATCTGTCCCTAAATTCAGGAACACAATTATTATTATAACAATCAGATATACCTACCTCCTATATAGTTAATAAACCTTTTTGCTCAAATACCAAAAATAAATATAATTAAAAAATACAATTTTAGCCGCACCAAAATGATACACCGTCCCGTAACGAACGAGAATATATCTATCTCATTCAAACAAGAGACGCACGGCGTGTGTGAAAGGGACGGAAACAAATCGCCCACCACTACTACCAGCGCCTGTGTCTTGCGAGCGTGACGCCACCACTAAACTTCTATAACACACACTTCACAAAACAGTTTTATATTTCTCCAGCTCCTGCTCGACCTGTCTTTGAGGTAGTGCGATGGTTTCACAAGCGTCTATCAGGCGGCTCAGCGGCTCGTAGAGGCGCAGTGCGCGGGAGTCGCCCACTACTACAAGCTTGTGTTTCGCGCGCGTCACGCTTACCGCTAAGCGACGCTGGTCGTTCAACACCTCACCTTCCTGTGAAATATGAAGTAATATTGAGTGTTGTAGGTACGGCAAAGGAACTCTCTGCCGGAAGATGTGTTCGCTGAACGAAATGACCTGAACGTATTCAAGAAAAGAGTGAATAGGCTGTTACTAGACATACATGATCCATCCTCACCACATCACCACTTACCATCAGGTGAGATTGTGGCGAAATGTCTAACTATTCTAAAAAAAAAATTGAAAGTTCTGCCTAAAATTCATTAATATACAGATACCATTTGTATATCACTTCACATATATGGACGAGGGAATAAGTGTGAGTGTGATAGTAAGACACGTGACAAAGACGTCACAGGGGTGTCTAATAAACTGACCACTGGGGATGCACAAGACCGTGCGTAGTGTAGTAGGAAAGCGGAATCCAGGCTCCGAAGCGACAGCTTGGGACGCAACTGATGATGTTATTCAATATAATAATAATAATTCTCACAACATCTCATACGTTGAGCTGATTCAGTACTAAGTAGCTTAAGCACTTGTGTTACAGATATCAGACAACAGAGGAACACAAATATATACTTAAATACATATATTACACCCAGACACTGAACAAACACAAGTGTTCATCGCACGAATATATAATATATATCTTATTAATATCTTATTTCCATTCATGAATGCAATACACAAATACAGTTTGAGTTTGAAATAGCCCTCCGACTGTCGTTTACTTACCTTAACTTGCCAATCGTCCCTCCCCTTGCGGCGGGTGCAAGTGAGTACGATAACGGGCTTGTCTCTGCCCTGGAACTGGTCCACAGTGCTGGCCTCCGCGCGACTGCCCAGCGCTCGGCGGAGCAGGGACACTTGGTCGCGGTACGGCGCGATCACGCCGATGTCGCAGGAAGGTATACCGCCCTGTATAGGTACAAATTTTAAATTGGTCGGTAAATGTGTAAACAGATGCTGCCATACCGACAGCTAGCTTGTAATACATGTCACTGGATGGCGCCATTGCGCCAGCCAAAGCACGCGCTATTATTCTCTTCTACTATTGCGATTTTGCGTGCCTATTGCCTATTTTTACACATTAAATAATTTTATTCTTAAATTTTACGAGTTTGCCATTCCACACCGGACACTCTGCTGTACCCTTTACAATGGTAAATTCATATTCATTAACGACTATTCCTATTGGGGCCATTAGTGAAATCGCAAAAATATCTGCTGTACTTAATAGAGGACGTGCGTGCATAAGTGGCACCACTTTCTACTGACTCAAGGTCTCAATCTTACTGTGTTCAAATGGATGTTGGCACCACCGTCTATGTGGATTGAAAGCACTTTGTATTATCTACTAAGTTCAAATGGCACCAGTTGGCACCACCGTCGAAGCGCACGTTCCCTATAGAACAAAAGCGTATCCGTTTTTGGTTAGAATTTTTGATTTGAATGGCTAGTCACTGAATGCACCACCATTTTTGAAGTAGAAGAAAAAGGGTCAGGGTTTTAGCCCCTGGATCCCCTATTGGTGGTAAGTCTTACATTCTCTTCTTAGTATCTACCTAAGACATCGAAATATCGATAAAGCGAAATGTCCTGAAGACCTTTTCCGGACTTTCGGGACACTTCAGATAGGTAGAAAAAGAGAATCTCTTTCTATTCTCTCCGTTAATTCTTTGGCGGTTGGACATACTAAACCATTCATTATTACAATGTTAACAAGAAACAGATCATCAACAAATACCTGAATGAAGGCATCCACCAGAGCTAGTACAACAGACGCCTCATGCTTATTCGTACAACTCCTTGTCTCGTCACCGTCCGCCTGCACATCCAAGAACAGGGCCGCGTGCTCCGTCGCTGGACTGCAGGCTTCCTTCAGCCAGGGTGCGCGATCCGTTAGAGAAGATATTTTCTGTCAAAAAAAAGCCTAACTGTTGGGACAACATCGTATTATGCGCGGGATGAGCGGTGCGGGAGGCAGTGCACCGGTGACGTCACAGCGGCCGCCGCGGATGACCCCCGCAACGAAGCAATGTTAGTGTCCTAACTATTGGGGAATGTTATAAATATAAGCGGACTGTAAACTTCAAGGCACTGTTCTGAATTTTGCCGGTTTAGTTACAAAAATAGGTAAGACGCGAAGGCTAGTTTCAGCGGTGGGGATCCCGGGCAGAGTGATGCTTCGTCGCGGGGGTCATCCGCGGCGGTTTTTTAGCGATTTTTTTTTTATGTGATAGGTGGCAGACGAGCTGACGGTAAGCAATTGCCGCCGCCCATACACACCCGCGACACCAGTGGACAAATTGTTATTTTTAACATTTTTTTTATTTTCAACGAAATCGTTATTGTCAAGAACAGCCTCTCGTCCATGCCTAGACGCCAGCAGTATGCGTGAAGACAATGCTACAGCTACTGGATGTAGGTTACCTTCTCGTCTATAGCCATTCTGGCGCCAGCAACGGTGGCGTTGGCGCACTAAAGCTCATCCTGGTCCGCTATGACATGTTCAGTCATCAGCCGGTGGTGGAACAGCCTCTCTTCCATGCCTAGACGCCTATAGCACTACGTGTGAGGACAATGCTTGTAAATAGGTATGTTACCTTCTCGTCTATAGCTAGTCTGGCGTCAGCAACGGTGGCGTTGGCGCACTTGAGCTCATCCTGGTACGTTATGGCATGTTCAGTCATCAGCCGGTGGTGGAACAGCGTCTCTTCCATGCCTAGACGCCTATAGCACTACATGTGAAGACAATGCTTGTAAAAAGGTATGTTACCTTCTCGTCTATAGCTAGTCCCGCGTCAGCAACGGTGGCGTTGGCGCATTTGAGCTCATCCTTGTACGTTATGGCATGTTCAGTCATCAACCAGTGGTGGAACAGCCTCTCTTCCATGCCTACACGCCTATAGCACGTGTGAAGACAATGCTACAGCTTTTATGTGTATGCTACCTTCTCGTCTATAGCCAGTCTGGCGTCCGCAACGGTGGCGTTGGCGCACTTGAGCTGGCCCTGGTACGCGATGCGGTTGGCGAGAGCGGCGAGGGGCTCGTTCATGCGGTACTGGAGCTGCAGCGTCGCGGTGGCCTGCTCCGTCATCAGCCGGTGGAACAGACTCTCTTCCATGCCTAGACGCCTATAATTATAGGTAAAAGTAAGAATATTCGCGTCTTTGGTCTGTGGTCAACATTGAAACCATTGAGTATCTGGAGAAATCGATAAGTTTTTTTTTATATAACGATGGTGGTATACTAGCGAGTGGCTCGCCTGTAATTCCAGTGGGATGGTATTCGGAATTCAATTGCTATATTTTGTGGGGCAGTGTGGTCCGCGGCAGAGTAGAATAGGCCACCCTCACTCTTACCGAGGTGTCGTAAAAGGCGACTAAGGTAAAGCTGCTGGCATGATCATCAGCACCCAGAGAAGGAAAACTCTGAATTTATATCAAAACCCTCGCCAACCCGTCTGCCAAGCGTGGTGAGTATGGCAATGGACAACATTTAATATTTTTAACATGTCCATATTGTTTTTTTATATGAAAGTAGACATAAAATGAACAGACCCATATTTTTTCTTTTTTCAAAATTTGTCCATTTTCATGCATAAAATAATTATTGAAATTCTTTTTATTCTAAATAGTCGTAAGCGTCAAATGACGTCATCGGACGGCTGAATACAGCGATATTCCTTTGCTTATCATTGTTTTAATAAAAAAAAGGTACTACTGTCAAAGGTAAATAATACTAGTGTCAACATTGTCAACGTCATTCATACATTCAACGTTGACAAGTTGTCTTTTTTTTTGACAGTTATATGTCATGAGTTTGGCATTACGTAAATTTAAAACTATAATGTGCTAAGCAAAGAAATATTTTACATTCTGCCGTCCGATGACGTCATCTTACGTTTTTTAGTTGTTAATTTTTTTCTCAGTAAATAAGCAATATAAAAAATGAATAAATATATATTCGAGCAGCGAAAAAGTAAACAAAGAATTGGTATTTTTTGTTTCAGAGCTTAGCAATTTTGAAATGTTGTCCATTACCCCTCATGTGATTGAGGGAGGCCCGTGCCCCAGCAGTGGGGCTTAAATGGGCTGATGATGATGTGGGGCAGTGGCACGGAGAAGAGTTTCAGCGCTGTAGAGTGTGTTCTAATAAAACTAATATAAAAGATGTTATAATTTAAACATGATAAAATATATACAAATATAACACATATTGTACTGGCCTAAATAAAGGTCTATTTTTATTTGCTAGCCTTGAAGAGGGCTAAAGGATAGAGTGGAGATGATAAGAAGTATATTTAAATAGTGCATAATATATCGGAATTGTATTGAAATAAAAGGAGAAAACCAACAATAAAATAAGACAATACATTGGAAATCGTACAAGTACATAAGCTAATAAAAAACATGGAAAACACATGAAAGTAACAAACATGCCGGCTGTGACGAATAGTGAAGTGAATTCAACAGTGCAGATACGATGATTTGACAGACATGACAGTAAGCTCAACAGTGCGTAACAACACTTAAAATATTTATTGGTAGGTAGGTACTCACATAACAACACTTGCGTGAAAAAGAAAAAGTTTAAGTTTAATAATCTCAGAAGGTATTTATGAAACCTATAAATGATTTTATTAATTGAAGTTGTGAGTTATAAATGTTATATTATTACCATCAAGCTATCATGTTTTATATAAACTATTGCAACAATTTTGTGCAATTATCTTGTAGGAAAACGCGTCGACAAAAGAAGTCCTGTGAAAACCGCGCTTCAGTCGCCATCAACATTCAAATTTGAGGTTTATGCCAATAGACTCAAGAAAACTAAAATTTTAGTTCCATGTTTTGCCGCGGGACTTCTTACGTGGGGTGGAGTCTAGACTTCATCGTCGATGAAGATTTTTTTTTTAATTAAAATTATAAGAGAAACATCATTTACGTTATATAATTGTTTAAAAATACAAAATTAGGTATTGGGAAAGATTATGAAGTATCATACCTTGCTGCTTTGCTTCGTACAACTGGCGGGAGCTGGTCAGGGTCTCCCACTAATACAAAACGCTTCGCCGCGAACAGCGGCCTCAGCACTGTGCACTGAGGAACCTGTTAAGATCCCATAGTAAATAGCTTAGACAGAAAACTCGCTAAAACATCTCACGTGATTAATGACCGCCCCAAAAACAGTGTTGTTACAGGCAGTATGCGCAGTAATGGGGGCATCGCGAAATTAAATCGAGGAGGTCATCGTGGGTCAATGCCTTATCTTAAAATCACAATACCCTACCTTAAAAATAGTAATCAAAAGCTAAGATGCCCACGGAGGACCATAAGATAAACAAACAGTGTAATATTTGCAAAAGTGACAATGTAGTAATACCAACATTTGCAAGAAGTTACCTGTGTAGCTTCGTCTACAATGCACATGTCAAATGTAGTACGAGCCAGCATCGCATGGGCGGCTCCTAAGCAGGTTACTCCTACTACTTCCTGAAACAATGTTATTGCTTTAAAACACATTCCCTTTTTAAAAAACATATACAGTAGGTACAATTTCAAATTAAATTTTTGTCTATTTTGAAGGACAAAAAGTCAGTAGCTATTTTGAAGGGAAAAACGGACACGTGGGCTAAATATCGCAGACAGTAAACTTAAAGAACCTCAAACTTTTCAGATATACAGACAGACAACACTTCAGGTTACCAAAATCTTTCAAAACTCAATTAACGTATTAGACATTTTACAGATTTTTATAAATTAATGTGTGGATAATAAATAAATAAATAATATTTCACAACATCACATACATTGATCTGACTCCGTACTCCGACTCCGTTGATCTGATAGGTAGCTCAAGCATAGGTACCTGTGTTACAGATATCAGAACCAACAGCGGAATTACAAATATATACTATATATTTACAAATGAAAAGTTTAATACTTTTCTTTTGTAAATATATATTGTAAATACATAAGTACATATAATACATAGAAAACACCCAGACCAATACAAACATACATTACAGTCTCTGGTCATCTTACCATAGAGTCATAAAGTTCTTCAAGTTGCTGTGGTGTATCACACTTGGAGGTCAACTCCTGTTCGCATCGGCTCGCCACACTGGCAGCTACCCTCGACTTAGGACCTAATCTCATAACTTTAACAGTCTTTGGCAACCTGTAAAACATCACATGTTAAAATCTATATGATAGACTTTTCTTTGAATTTGTTGGTGAAAACTTTACCAAACATACCTGGCAAGGACATTGTCGACTGCTGAGTGTGTATGGGCGGTGACCAACACACGCATTTTTAGGGCTACTAACATTTGTATCAGCACGCTTATGGTCTGTGTCTTACCTGCGAAATATAGAAAATGGTCGATAAGATTAATTATAATTTTACCGTTACAAAGTCAACTTTCCCATGGTTCGCAAGACGCGGGGGCGCTTAGTGCGTTCGACCATTCCAAAAAGATTACATTCTGTTTGGGCTAATCAAACAGTCGGATGTCGACCGTCGCCGTCACATACTAATAAGAATGACGCAGCTAGAACCGTGCGTCTGCGCGAGGTCCAAATAGAACTTTGCTGATTGGCCCGAACAAAAAATAAACTTTTTCGATTGGTCAAGCGCACTCCGCCCCCGCGTCCCGTGGGAAGGACCATGCACCATGGGAAGGTCGACTTTGTACCGGAAAAATAACCATGGCAAAACAAGATTTTTATCTCTATTGCATAATTTTTGTTTAAGCTTGTCATTGGTCGGATAGTAAGTCGCGAGCGTGTGGAGGGAGGCACGTACCGGCGCCGGGCAGGCCGCGCAGCAGCGCATGATGTTGCTGCCGAGGCGCTGCTGCGCGCTGCTGCCTGTCAGTGAGCGAGCGTGTGGAGGGAGGCACGTACCGGCGCCGGGCAGGCCGCGCAGCAGCGCATGATGTTGCTGCCGAGGCGCTGCTGCGCGCTGCTGCCTGTCAGTGAGCGAGCGTGTGGAGGGAGGCACGTACCGGCGCCGGGCAGGCTGCGCAGCAGCGCATGAGCTTGCTGCCGAGGCGCTGCTGCGCGCTGCTGCCTGTGTGTGAGCGAGCGTGTGGAGGGAGGCACGTACCAGCGCCGGGCAGGCCGCGCAGCAGCGCATGAGCTTGCTGCCGAGGCGCTGCTGCGCGCTGCTGCGCGCTGCTGCCTGTGTGTGAGCGAGCGTGTGGAGGGAGGCACGTACCAGCGCCGGGCAGGCCGCGCAGCAGCGCATGAGCTTGCTGCCGAGGCGCTGCTGCGCGCTGCTGCCTGTCTGTGAGCGAGCGTGTGGAGGGAGGCACGTACCGGCGCCGGGCAGGCCGCGCAGCAGCGCATGAGCTTGCTGCCGAGGCGCAGCTGCGCGCTGCTGCCTGTCAGTGAGCGAGCGTGTGAAGGGAGGCACGTACCGGCGCCGGGCAGGCCGCGCAGCAGCGCATGAGCTTGCTGCCGAGGCGCAGCTGCGCGCTGCTGCCTGTCAGTGAGAGAGCGTGTGGAGAGAGGCACGTACCGGCGCCGGGAAGGCCGCGCAGCAGCGCATGAGCTTGCTGCCGAGGCGCTGCTGCGCGCTGCTGCCTGTCAGTGAGAGAGCGTGTGGAGAGAGGCACGTACCGGCGCCGGGCAGGCCGCGCAGCAGCGCGTAGTGTCGCGCCGCCAGCGCGCGGAGCACGGCGCGCTGCTGCTCGATGTTCAGCGCGCGCATGAGCTTGCTGCCGAGGCGTCCTACTTCGCGCTGCAACTTCGGCTCGAACTCGGGGGCTTCTTTGTCTATTATTAGACTAAAAAATACCTCATCATTAATGACATCGAATAGGGAGCAGTAGAGGCTAATAGGGGAGGCCTTTGCCCAGCAGTTGGACTATTCAAGCTAACAAAAATAAATACATCATTCAATTTCGGCCCTCTAACATTTTTTTATGCAGATATGTAGAACTAGTCGGGAACCAAAGGTATTAATTATGACACGTAAGTTGTAGGATTGATTCAAGCTCTTTGAAAAATTAACAAATGTATGAAACAACTTCTTTAATTTTCTGACTCGTATAACTTGGCTCACCAGAATCCTAAAACTTCCGGGCAATAATAAGTATGGCTCCAAATAGTCCTTGACGTCTGTATCAAAACATTTTCTTGGAGGGCCCCAAAACATGTAGAGCCTATAAATGATCTCCTTTATTAATAACTAGTGACCCGCTAACTTAAAATGCTTTTAGTTCCTGGCTGAAAAATAGATGGCGCTGGGCGTCGATTACATCGCGCAAATGTGACCGCGATTTACAGGGACGATGATGAGGATTAATCTACCAATGCGGGAAATTTTCAATTAACTGGAATATTTAAAATATATATATTTGTAATCAATACAATTAAATAAATAATTCAGTATATTTTAATTGAATTAATAAATTACTGGTGGACCTCATACATAATAATATAAGGATGGATGGATGAACAGCCAAGATAGACAGATCTTACCTTCGAAGCTTTAGCGCCCGGTCGCTATCTTCTAAAAGAACTCCTAAGTTGGTCAGATTCTGCACGGTGGTAGCATACGACTCGTAACTGTCTATGTGATACTTAGTGCTCTTTGGCATTCTTTTACTGAGGTCTCTGGAAATATAAATTAGAAGTTAGTTTAGACGGTATACTTAAACTAAACCGTCTTCACGGCCCAGTACTCTATAATGAAATCTATCCAGCCCAAGATTCCGTAATTCAATCAATCAATCAGTTATTTATTCGTAAACATAGGTATACAATGATGTCAGCTTATAATATTAGAGACACTATTTTTCATCAGTTCGGTATACGAAATAGTTACATGCAGCGTTATTATGACATATACACACAAATAATAAATTAATAAAATATTAAAATAACATTTGTCAAGAAGTATATTGGTCAGTACATTTTTAAATTCAATTTTGTTGTTCTTATAAAGTCTTGGAGCCATGTCCACTACAACCTGTGCGGATAAAGAATGGGATCAGAAATGGCGGCGCATCTATTCACTTCTCGCTCGCACACCCACGAGTGCGAGTATAGACCCAAATAGTGTGCGAGCCAGAAGTGAATAGATGCGCCGCCATTTCTGATCCCATTCTTTATCCGCACAGGTTGTACACTTTTTTTCATCATGGCAGTTTTACAGTTTCGAGTATTATAAGGCTGTCTAGGGCGAAGACTCGACTCTGTGGTTTTAGCCATTTCGAACAATTGTAAGTTTTATTTTACAAACATACTCGTACAGCATTCAAGATTGTACATAATTGTTTCGTCAGTTTCAATAAATAACGTGCTATCATCAGCAAATAATATAACGGTATGTCTATAAGATTTTTTTAAGTCATTAATATAAATTAAGAATAGTAGGGGTCCTAAAAGCCTACCTTGTTGGTACACCATTACTGACTTTTTTATTTCCGACGTGTATTTTATTTCTTTTTTTATTATTTGTGCAAACTTGTGTGATCACCGTGAATTGATATCTATTCTCTAAATATGATTTTAATAGCTTGTAACAATTTCCACGAATCCCACATCTGTACAGCTTACCTATAAGTATTTTGTGTTTTACGTTATCAAACGCTTTTGTCATGTCCATATAAATTGCAGAACATGAATTCCTTACACCCAAGAGCGACAGTCACCTTTTACCATCAGATGGGCCGCAAGCTCGTCTGCCTATTATAAGCAATAAAAAAATATATAGGTCGATAGTTTTGCATGCTTTCTTTGTCTCCCTTTTTATATAGTTTCTAATTAAAACTATTATTTGATTTTTATAAAAATACTGTTGAATATTCACTTCTTACCTTTCTAATAGTATATGGACTTCCCTTTCTTTCGCACTTGTTAAAACTCCTGCAGCTATCCACGGTCTTTGGTCAACGCTGACTATTGAGAAGCTGCCTTCTTCCGGTCCTTTCTGATGTTTATTGATTGTATCACCTTCAAAATACATATTCAACTTTTTCTCTGAACACATTAATAAAAGAAAAAACATCTTTATTTAAAAATTCTGGCCAAAGTTATATGTTTATATGGTAAGTAGTTTATTTACAAATAAAAATGCAATATAACATTACTCTTTACCTTCTGGAATCGACCTAAGAAATACATGAAGATATCTATCGCCAGACTCTTCTACTGATTTTAAGTGAAGACTAGCCGCACATGCCCCACGTTTTGTTCTGTAAAATAATATAAATCAGCTGGTGACAAGGGAACTGTCTTTTCCTGGACAATTGATTCTGCCAATGCCTGAATGATGTTTATCCAACAAAAACTCATTTAACACTAAGGCCTAGGCACTGTCCTCTTAACCCGCTCGTTATGTGCCTGCGCTTTCATAGATAAAAACAATGCTGTATCCATAGAGCGGCAACGTCGCTTCGCGTTCGTCACTTCACTACTCCGGCCTGCTAAACTGAAACGTTTTGTAGCGTGTTTGACGACTGCATGAAGCTTATAAGGACATAAAAAATGTTCAAAAGACGCCTATCATCACTTTTAGGTTGCATGTTTTCGTGAAATGGCGCGTATAGACAGTATGGTCGCCTTACCGTTTCTCTGCACTGTCAGTCCACAGCGAGTGCAGGGGCGAATTGACTAGCTGCACCCTTTCTTCTGCCTTCAACAGCGCCGTCCAGTGTAGGAAGTACTTGATGTGTTCAGGGGACAAGTGGCCTACGGCCTGCCCTTGCAGGGTTGATAAGGGATGGTCCTCTGATACTGATGGACCGTCGGTGTGCCTGAAAATTAAAATAATAACAATCATGCCCTGTGGCCGATATTTAGCGTCCAATATCAACGGTCAGTCATGTACGCGAGACGTATTACAAAATAATGCAAGTACAGTCCCCTGCAAAGAAATGAAAACACCTCGACTCTCAAGGCGGAAGGTTCATATTTTAATGAAGTTGCATACTTATTAGTGCACGTGACTGTACAAGTGTGTATGATGTGCAATCTTTATTTCCGTACTCTTATATTCCGATGGGAAACAAGTGTGTCACGACCGGAAAGTAATCGAGCACTGGATTACAGCTTAACGTTATTTACTTATTTTCCTTAAATGAGAGAGGCCGATTGATGACATGCAAGTTAATAAAAATAATATTACCATAAATGTAAAGAGCAGAGAGTGAGGTATGGGCATTTCGAACACACGCTTTCACGATGTATAGGTTCTGGTAGCCGTTGCTGTAACAATAGTGATGCATCTTCTATGTCCGTAATTTGTTCTGAAAACCGAATAGGTTAAAGCACAGTGATCTGTGGGTTAAATTTACGTTTAGTACCGCCACAGCAAACTAGTAGCAAAAATAGGTAGATACTAATTTAGATGGACTAAATTAGAGATAATTAGTCCATGATACTACAAATAAATATATGTTATCATAAGTGGGGTAATAGAGGGAGGGAGGCCCTTCCACTTTTTTCGACAGGTCAAAGGAAAATCCTCACGAGAGCGGTAGCTCAGCGGATAACAACGTGCCTTCCATGCGGGGGTGGTTTGAATCCAAGCATGCACCTCTGGATTTTTCATATCTATGTGCGTGTTTCTACCATTAGCTCGGCGGTGAGGGAAAACATCGTGAGGAAACCTGCAAGTTTCGCAATGTCTCTGAAACGTGTAATCATGACTCATTTGGTCTGGTTCCCCTGTCAAAAGGCTTGCGAAGGTTAGACGGCAGTCGCTTCATTGTAATTACCAGACACCCCAAATTCTCAATCGTGGCCTAAGCGTACCCCGGGCTTAAATGCCAAGATGAGGAGAAAGGAAAATCCTCACGACCGTCACTTCGCTATTAGGTGACACATTTTAACATTCAGTAGTCATTCTAGTAAATCAATGCATGCGAATAATCCGGCTAAGCTTACCAGGGTCGCAGTCGCCGGGTCCTACGGCGAGGTCGCGAACAAGCTGGTTGCGCAGTAGCAATAGGTCACGCCTCTCAGGGTGCCCGCACGATACTTCGCGTAATTCTACACGATCTCTGCATCAAAATAGAAATAAATTATGTCACACATTCAAAGGGGGGCAAGACGGAGGGATTATGAACAAATAAATAAATTAAAAAACAACATTTAGGTTTCAGATACGTCCAATAAAATCGGCATTAATCAAGTTAAAGTTACGGGTAGGAATTTTTATAGATTGTTTTAGTACCCAAGTGTTAATTAATCAGCCTGTTATAGTATAACTTACTTCAAGTATAGCAATAGACCACTCTGCTGTGCCCGAGTTGGATCCTCACCACGCTGCAAAGCCAACATCATACCATACAGAACCAGCTGTCCTCGATGCTCGGCCGAAATTGAAGCTTTACCGCTTTTCAATTCTAACGGAACTATTTCTGTTTTATTGCCTGCAGATTAAAAACCATTTTTCAATGACTACTTACTTGTTTAAAATATCAAACTCACATTGTATGAAAAGATACCAAACCTTTTTTATCATGTATTGTGACTTCCAGTGTCGCATCAATTTTACCCTTGAGTCCAAGTTGAGGACAGCATAAATTCTCTTCTATATCCAATATCTTGTTGACATGGCCCTGCCATTTACCTTTCTGATTGACCTAAAATATAAGGGACATTGAAAAAATTGGTCCTTCGAGCCGGATAAAAACCCAAATAACGACCCAAAAATTATTCGATGTGAGATATTGTTGAAATTGCTATTACATTACAAAGAAGAACTTAAGAAAAATTTTAATAGTTTTCTTACTTTAGAGTGTAAAGATGTAGGCTTTTTAGCCACATAAGTTTGCATGAACTCGGCGAGAGGTGGTATGTACGCCTGCATATTGCTTTTAGCCTCTTCTTCGCTCAGGCCTGCATCAAACAGCATTTGTATTGATTCCTTTAAGATCCTTTCTGCTTCTATCCTTATTTGCTTTTCATCTGTTGTTTTTTGTGTGAGAACTTTCTGTACTAGTTCGTGTATTAATGTGCCCATTGTCATCTGAAACATTTACATTTTAGAATCAAAAGTTAAAAAAAAAAAGATTTAAAGGCAATCGTATCTTCTAGGTAATCGTGCTACATCTTAGACCATATTATCATTTACCATCAGGTGAAATATGGTAAAACGCTTACCTATCTTCAGTAATAAAAAAAAAAGCGTTTGAGGAAGATTCCTGCTGTTAATATAGAGAGGAGCTCAATTTGTTTTCTTCCCCCAATATCTGTAAATTGTTGGATGGATTATCCTCATTTACACCATTGACAGATTGAACAAAAGACTTTTTATTATAAATAAAATGGCAAATGATGATGAATTTCATATCCAAGAAAATAGGAGCAGACAAGCAGATGATATTGACACACTATTGTGTATATTTTACTATATTAGAGGATAAACATTTATCGATTGCTTACAGCTGTATTCGCAGAGTCGATCCCCCTCCAACGCTCCTGCAACACAGCCTTCCTCTTGCAGAACACACCGGCAACAACACTTGTGGCGGATAGAAGGTGGTCGGGTCGTAGCACCAGCAGCCCTGCTGTGTTCCCCACACAGAACTTTCCAGAAGAGTCTCGAGAAGCAAGCACACTTACTATCTCTCCAGGGCATATTGGTGTGTCTACCCTGAAATGTTAATGAGTTAATAAGAAATATTTAAAAATTATTTTTGAAGGTCCAACACTCTAGTTAGATGGCGCTAGTGCCACGCAAAAGAACTAGCTCCGTGTTATTATTTCTTTAAAAATATTAAAAGACTATTTAATAAGTTGTAAATATATTAATTAAGTAGTATTATACCTAATTCATAAGTGCAAGTGTTATCTCAAACTATAATAAGCAATTAACCATACAAACTCGCAAAACTCATTTCATGGAAAAAACTGTAAATATAAACAAAATTCTACTGTCAACAATACAAATAGTGCCAAACAATAATGAACGCTCCATAAAAAGTGTACATGTGAGGTGAAATTATAATAAATAAAGATTAAACGCCATAACTTATATTAAAAGTGAACAGTGCTCAAGTGGAAAAAATTCCAATCAAATGAGTCATATTTAACGAACTTACTGTATTTAAAAACAGTCACTGAGCAACTAACTCTAAATTTCAACGGAGTCTCTCAAGTCTCGCTGGACGATTGGTACCGTAGACGGTGTATTGAACCAAGAGGTCCGTGGTTCAAATCCTACACGACGTGGAAATATTTTTGTGTGAAATTAAATCACAAACAACAAGTTCTCAAAAACTTAATGATCTTGCTTGCCGAAAAATTCTAATATAATATCCTGTGACAACAACAGAGGGCGCTACCAGTATGATGAGCAAAGCCAACAAAAAACAAGAAATGGCAGTACAGTGCAGCGAATGCAAATTAACTATGGAAATAAAAGACACTCTAGTATGTTCTAACTGTAACAATCGATTTGACTTTAATTGTGCAGGTGTATCCGAAAAACTACATCAACTTAAGAGTACAGAGAAAAGAAAACTATGGAAGTGTAAAAAATGCATACAAGGTAAACGAGGAAATAATTCTGAACAAAGTAACGTGACACAACGAAAAAAACTAATAAGGAAAGAAGATTCGGGAAAGAAACATTCAAAACCTGATAATACCATTAGTCCTCTCCGTCAAAAAGCAGTACTACCACAATCAGCACTATTAAGCGACGGCGAATCAATAACAGTATCGACACCAACTACATCTACCATAACAACAAAAAGTGCATCGACTCCACAAAATAATGTTTCTGAACGCAAAAAATATAAAATCAATATTTCTACTGACAACTCATTTGAGTCACTTCCAAAAGATATTAGTGACGATGACGTTTATTCCTTAATTGAAAAGTCTACATTAAATAGAAGCTGCCCGGATGTAACATACTATTCAAAGGAGGAGTTAACCGAACTAAAACATAAAGTTGAAGAATTAGAAATGAAACTAAAAATTGCTGACCAGCAAATTGACCAACTACTAATGGAAAACGGTTCCTTAAAAAAAGAAATAAAGTGTTATGAAAAGAAAAATAACACATTAAGCCAGATATGCCGATCCACACCAACTAAAGAAAAAAAAAGTAAGGAACGTAAAAGTAAGGAACGTAAAAGTATGAATAAGACCAATGTCAATTTTACGCAGCTACTTCAAAATCAAGATAACGATTCCTCTCCAAATCGACCAAAGCAATCCTCAGATCTACATGACCGAAATCTGAACCTTCCCATAATGGAAACATCCACCGAAAATAACCATGAGAAGAAGCATATTGCCAAGTCCTTATCTTCTCAAGTAGACACTTCACCTAAACATAAAATCATTATAGTGGGTGATGAGCAAGCACTTGGTCTATCAGCCAAACTATTAAAAAGTAGAGCAAATAATTGGAATGACCAATATGAACCGTTTGCATTGATAAAACCGAATGCTTTTTCATCGGAAACTCTGAATGACTGTATTAATATTAAGAAGCGTCTTACAGTTTCTGATTATGTAGTAATTTGTACAGGCAGCCACGATAGAAATCCTAAAACTGTAATTAAAAATTTATGTATTGCATTACACGAGTTACAAAATACAAATGTTATTATCTTGCCAGTTAATTATAATCAATATCTGAACGAAAAAATGCTGAATAACGATATAAAACTATCTACGAGTGACTTCTCTAATTGTATTTTTGTGAACCAAAATCATATTAACATGGGGCACCCTAATTTTGTAGATCTCATGTGTCTGAAAATTAATGTGGCAATTGACTATCCCCTTTATGAGTCATGCTACTTAAAAGATATGCATAGGAGAACTGTTTCATCACCAAATGATAAGCCCATCAAGGGCACAATACCCTATTATTTTAAAGTTCAACCTAAAACTGAGATTTGTTCTCAAAAAGATCTTCCTCAAACTGAAAATACCAATGAAATTATTAGTCTTTTTCGAGCCCAATGATAATTTACGTGTATTACATCAAAATATCGCTGGTGCCATTTCCAAAAGAGATATATTAGAACTTACAATATACTTATCAAAATAAGCATAGATATGAAAACTATTCTAGATTATTGAAGAAATGTATATTATCATCTCAAAAAATTGAGAATCATAAACGAATGAGAAATAGTCGTAATTCCTGTAAATCTGCATGGAACATAATTAAGAATGTTACGCCAAGTCCTCCGAAATGCATAAATGAAATTAAATATGACACATCGGAAAAGATAATAACAGATCCTACTGATATAGCAGAGACTTTTAATAAATATCTGTTAGACCTCACAAATAACAACAAGCGCAAGTTAACTACACCAGTATCCGCTCCCACAAGTAATAATTTTTGTCAAAACACCATTTTTCTTAGACCAGTCTCTGAAACCGAAGTTAAAAACATTATATCTTCCCTTAATAACACCAATGCGGAAGGCTTCGATGAAGTTTCAACAAAAGTTATTAAGGCATGTAAGGATGAACTATGTAAAATTCTGGTGTATTTAATTAACTTATCATTCGAACATGGTGTATTTCCGGAACTACTCAAAAAATCTATAGTGAAGCCGCTCCATAAAAAAGGTGATAGTAGAGTACTAGGTAACTATAGACCAATTGCTCTCATTCCAATTTTTTCAAAAGTGTATGAAAAAGCGATACATGCGCGACTAAGTGACTTTTTTGTTAAGAATTCTGTGATAAAAGAACAACAATTCGGCTTCCAAAAATCAAAATCGACTACTTTAGCAGCTTTTCATTTAACTCACAATATTTTACTAAACGTTGACAAAAAATATTTGACTACAGTTCTATATTTCGATATGACTAAGGCGTTTGATTTCGTGTGTCACGACATATTATTGCGCAAACTAGAACACAATGGAATTAGAGGAAGAGCGTTATATTGGATCAAATCATATCTACTAAACAGGCAACAATGTGTAGAAGTAACCAAGTTAAATACTCAACAGATCGTCACAAGGTATCAATCTGGATACAAAATTAATAAATACGGTGTACCCCAGGGAAGTGTGTTAGGTCCTTTACTATTTCTCATATATATTAACGACATTACTGAAATAACATCACACCAAAAAATTTTATATGCAGATGACATATCAATAATAATTAAATCCGAAATACATTCATTAGAACTTCATTTAATTGACATACATAATACAATAGATTTAATAGTGACATGGCTTAATTCTAATAATTTAAATGTAAACTTGACTAAAACGAAACTAATGAATTTTAACAAATTGAATGATTTAAAAATAAATTTTTGTGACAATATTATTGACGATCTTAAAAGTGTGAAATTCTTAGGTGTTACAGTAGACAGACACCTTAATTGGAAAGATCACATAGAAGAACTATGTCAGAAATTAAATAAATTCGTGTATGCTCTGAGTCAACTTAGGAGAACAACTTCTCAACATACTGCATTACTAGCTTACCACGGATATGTAAGCTCAGTCTTAAGATACGGCATCATTCTCTGGGGTCATGGCACTGAGATCAACAGAGTTTTCATTACACAGAAAAAATGCATTAGAGCAATATGTATGGCACATCCATTGCAGAGCTGCAAGCCTTTATTTACTAAATTAAATATTTTACCTTTGCCATCCCTTTATATTTACGAAATTTCCTGTTTTGTAAAGCAACATACATACTTATTTAAAAAAGCATCGGAAATATACACCAGAAATACGAGGAATCCCAATAGGTTGGTTCTTGATTTTACACCTCGCACCACACTTTATAAAAACAACTGTTACGCAATGGGCATAAAAATATTTAATAGGTTGCCACTCGAGATAAAAAATCTACCGATTGTTAAATTTAAAAAGGTTTTACATAAATGGCTCCTTCAGCAAAATTTTTATAAAATTGACGACTATTTGATGAATGAATTTATATAAATGAAATATCTAAATTGTATTAATTATTAATTAATTTTAAGCATTTAAGACTTTAATATTATAATTTGGTATGGGTTATATAATGTTTGCATGCAATATAAATATTGCAAAACATGTGGACTTACTATCATTAAGAAGAACTGTATAATACCATGTTTTATGCAAATAAAGTATTCTATTCTATTCTATTCTATTCTAGTTGATTTCGCAGATGTTCATGGGTGGCATTGATAACTTTCCATCAGGTAAGTCTTTTGCTCGTTTGTCTGCCTCTAGCATAAAAAAAAAGGCACCATGTAAGTCATTTTTGGTGGTTTTGGAATTTTGATGCCATTCACTAAATAATCAAAATACGTGTCGTTTTGCCAAAGCAGAATTAAGATACAACCAGTAAAACCTTTAAAATTATGAAAAAGTAACAGCATGGCAGTCACAAAATGATCTACACTACGTAATTACCGTGTAAGTCACAAGTAGTTTTTTTATTAATATATTGGTGATGGTTTTGACGCCATTCGTTAGACTAGGCATTTGGATCGTTTTGTTCAATCAGAATCCATTTGCGGCCATCAAAATCCCTTTCAATGATGAAAAGGTAACGGAACGGAAATCAACAAATATATATTAATTATAATACTTATAGAAATAGCATGTTAGTCTGGGATCAGTTTATTGGCTTCCCTAAAAGTTGCTGAAAATGAGTTACTTGGTGTTAGAACTTCAACAACGAAATGATTAACTATTTTCTTGTGTAGAGAACATGAAAAATAAATAACTAATTAGTAAGTACAAACCAAAATCCTTCAATAAAGCAAGTGCCTATATTATTTGTGGCATTTTTCAATTTTAGTTCTGTTCTTGCTGGGTGGTGAATTACACTTAGGACTTCACATCTTTGTATTTTATGGAGATCTAGGTCTTCTATTATATCCTGGAACATATTTCGAAAAAGTCTTTAGCTCCTCAGAATGACATACATAGAATATTAGCAATAACAGGTAGTCCACTAAGGAGTTTTTGTGTTCTTTTTGTTATCCACAACACAAATTTTAAGAGACAAAATCATGTTGGTCATTCTTCAAGATATCATTTGAGTGGCAGTTTTTAAATCCAATATTCCTACCAAATATACATCCCAAACTTTAATAATTTACTAAAAGTTAAATCTTTTACAGAAGACGCCTTCTAAGTAATTGGTATATTTTAAGATTCTGATATCAATTTCGGAGGTTGGATTTGAGGTAGGCACATATGAAATTATAACTAAAAGATTGACCCATGTATGCCATAAATATGAAATTAATTTATATTAAATTTAACTAGATGCAAGAACAGAAGAAATTTATTACTACCTCTTCAAATTCATTAAACTCCCATCCATCAGCAAAATCATCCATACCATTGTTGTCATCGAAATCTAATGCTTTTACAGCACCACCATTTTTGGATGGTGATGATTTCACCCCCTTCTCTGGAGTTAGCAATTTGGCTATTCTTGGTGAGCTTCTAAGTTCTGGAGAATAAACAGAAAAGGGATAAACTTTTTATATAGGAATAAACAAATAACACATATGTAATTATTTGTATGTATGTGTCTGATCATTCTTATAATACTGTAAATAATAATAAAATTGTTTATTTTTAAGTTAGATATTTAAATCCCAAAAAAATCTTACCTGAAACAGGGCTTTTCTTTGGTGTTTTGTTGTTGTTCCTAGTACTTGAATGTAATAAATTATTTTGAAAACTATCATTATTCTCTAATCTCTTAAGACATAGTGCATCATGATTTTCTGTTGGAATATCACATAATTTAGCACTTAAATCTGCATTATTCACAATAACTGGACTTAATGGACTTCTACTAATTTTGCTATCTAAAATATCTACATGTATTTGGGATTCTATAGCAACACCATTGTTTTGTTTTGAATTAACACCATTCTCTTTATTCGGTGACTTTATTATTACTTCAATAGAACTTTCATGATTCTGTATTTTTTCTTCTTCAATCTTGATTTTTTTATGACCATTATCAAAGACGGGACCATTTATAGTAGACAACCCATTGCTGCAGCCAGCAATGTTTCTTTGAGTACCAACACATTTTACAGGAGAGCTTGCCTTCCTTTTGTTAGACGAAGTTCCTTCAGATTTGGACTCTTTATTTGGAACAGGTTGACTAGAATTTGTGTTTTTAAAGAATTGTGTTATAGGCTTCTGGTTTTTTGCAGGGCCAGCCTGTTGTCCCTGAAAAATTGTTACAAGTTGTATTTATAAGAAATTCTAGTAAATTAGACAACTTTCTTCAGGGGGAACGATACTTTGTTCCAAAAATCTTCATAGTTGAACGTACCTTTTTTAGACTTAAAGATTTGGTCATATTGAACAGATAAAATAAATTATGATGAAATACATGTGCATACGAAAACTTGCAATTAATTAATTAAAATATAGTATGTAGTGTCAATATGTAAATAAAATAATCTCACAAAAAACATGCAAAAAACTGACTCCCGCGCTATCAATTTGACGTTTAATAAATATTGACATTACTTTTTTATCATCATGTCTCTACAGTAGTCAAAGAAAATGTCCGCCTGTGTAAAATAATACAATGTCTGTAAATACGCCATATTTTCTTATATAATTTGAGGGTCGGTTTATCATGCGGTAAAATAAAAAATAATTCCATTGACAGCATAACATGAGGTTATGTCTCGTGTTGTTATTTATTTTTAATAAAATTTTTCAAGTGATTTTATTAAAATTCAGTACATATTTAAAATAAATCATTAAATATAATGTCTAAAAGGCCGGAACATCAGGCGCCGCCTGAAGTTGTTAGTAATAATTTTACAAAATACTTGATTTCTACTGTTTTTTGGTTTATTTAAAATAATAATGGTATAATTTATTTATTTCTAGTTTTATAATGCCGAGGAAGCGAGAAAGTATACTCAAAAGTAAGCATTTGTTTTAATCTTAATATGGTACGGCAACTTCCATGTCATTTATTAATTAATATTCATAAATCTTATTACTTTTAGTTCCCGAATTATGGATATCCAAGCGCAGATGACAGAAAGATGCTTGGAACTCCTGTTACTCCCTGAAGATACTCCTTGCTTACTCTTAGATATTGGCTGTGGTTCAGGGCTATCGGGGTCAGTGCTTGAAGAAAATGGACACATGTGGTTTGGCCTGGACATTTCATCTGATATGCTTGGTAAATATGTAACATCTTTATTAAAAGCTTGTCGGATTTTTTTTTGCAATTGTAGATTAAATCTAGAAAGTGATATTCAAATGAGAATTAGCAAGTAGTTTATGCAATATTATTGTAATATTGTTTATTTCTCAGATGTTGCATTGGAACGGGAGACTGAAGGAGATTTGATTCTTGCCGACATGGGAGAAGGAGTTCCCTTCAGAGCTGGCACATTTGATGGGGCAATCTCAGTATCTGCTATTCAGTGGCTCTTTAATGCAGACAAGAAAACACATAACCCTGTAAAGAGATTATATACTTTCTTCAGCTCATTGTATGCTTCTCTAGTAAGTATATATCTTAATTACTTGTATACTTTTTGTCCTGTCGTTGCCCATATACTTTGTGATTCGAGTGTATTTTAGTTAGAAATTGTCTGGGCCCCACATATTCTACCAAGTGTTTATCATCATGTTTTAACTAACTGAAAAAATTGTTTCCAGTCAAGATCGGCAAGGGCAGTATTCCAATTTTATCCTGAAAATGAAAGTCAAATGGATCTACTTACTTCACAAGCTATGAAGGCTGGGTTTTATGGAGGAGTTGTCATAGATTATCCTAACTCTGCAAAAGCAAAGAAATTCTTCTTGGTGCTAATGACTGGTGGTACTGGTCCCTTACCCCAAGCTTTAGGTAATAATTACTAATATACTTACTACTTTAATAATAACAAACTCAAACTGACTACGGTAACGGTGGCCGATCGTAACGATCAGCCATGTACGCAGGATATATTATAGTGATCAAGTGTGTGCACAAATACAAGTGGACTCTTTATTCCCTTACCCTTGTATTCTGATGGGACACCAGCGTGAACCGAAGAGGGATCGGGTGCAGGACCAATGGCTTACTACTTTAGCAATACAGTAGAAAACAGTGTGAATAATTTACATTGTGTGGGAAGCTAACATTTCCTATTACAGACAGATCAGTATTTTATTTGTATTATTTTAGGTACTGATGAAGCTGAGAATAGTCTTCAAGTGAAATATGCAAAAAGGGAAGCCTCCAGAGGAGCCCGTGGAAAGCCTCTCAAGAACACAAGAGCTTGGCTTTTAGAGAAGAAGGAGAGGCGTAGGAAACAAGGCAAAGACACCAAACCTGATACCAAATATACTGGGAGAAAAAGAAGTGGCAAATTTTGAGGAAAACACAGACTATTGTACATACTAATTTTATTTTCTAAGGACATTAAATACTATTATAGTGTTATTACTTTTATCTGTTTATTTCATATTTCCATACAGTATCTACTCCATGGCCAATAGTTTCAACTGGGATCATATTTGGCAGAGGAAATCTGCATGCGACCACAATGGTGCCTTTATTTGCCTCTTTCAGCAGTTTATTTTCAAAGTCACTCATCATTTGCTCCACACCGAAAATCACTATGTTATCATATGGCTTCAGGTCAAAATACCAGAGATTATGTCTATAAAATTTAGATTCTCTGTAAATCGGATTGACGAGTGCTGCTATTCTTGAATAGTATACTAACCAAGGGTTGAGCTCTACTCCATGAGCTTTGAATCCAAGTTTTGCAGCTGTAAAGACAATTCTGCCATCACCAGACCCTACATCCAATAACTTTCCACTTCGGTTAGCCAGTGCCTTCGCAACACCAGCCAGCTGTTCAGTGGTAGCAGGCACGTAGGGCAGGCAAACTTTTCTTAGAGCAGGCGAAACGAACGGGATACAGACTATGCTAACTCCCAAAGCGAGACCTCCAGTTGTGTATATTAAAGTTTTACCGACAGTAGAGAGTTTTGTTGGTGTCGCGGGTTTCGTGCTTTGAAGTAATTCTAAATCCATGATAAAGTAAACCAAAGGCAAGAAGAGACTTCGTTCATTTTATAGGATTTTTTCCGAAAAAAAAATTAGGTTATTTGATAAGCTGTCAAGAACAGCTGTTCCTTTTTTTTTATTTTGAAGGCAAGCAAATAAAACGCAATGGCGATCGAGGTCACGTTCAGTTAAAAATATTTTTAAGCAGATCGCTATGAGCTTTTAAAGACACATCAAAACGTACCACTAGCAAATAAAAAAAAAATAATGTGCCTGTAACAGCTTGCTAATCTATCTGTGATGGCATCTGTCAAATTTACCAAATGTCACCGGTAGCCGCAGCTGGATTGTGAATTCGTATTTTCCCAAATTATTGATTTATTCTTATATTGTGTACTATTACTAACTAATATTATTCAAAATGACGGCGTTCGAAGAGTTCGGAGTTCTCTCTGAACTCGGGAAAGCCATTGAAGAAATGGATTGGACCCTTCCCACTGATGTGCAAGCTGAGGCAATTCCTCTTATTCTTGGTGGCGGAGACGTGCTCATGGCAGCGGAGACCGGTAGTGGAAAGACCGGTGCCTTTTGCCTACCCATTCTGCAGATCGTTTGGGAGACGTTAAAGGATATTCAAGAAGGAAAGACGAGTAAAGTTTTAACACAGACTTCTTCGGAATGGACGATGTCATTTTTCGACCGAACAGATGCTATGGCAGTGACGCCGGATGGTTTACGGTGCCAGTCGCGCGACCAGCAGGGCTGGCACGGCTGTAGGGCGACTAAGGGTGTCCACACTAAGGGAAGTTACTACTATGAGGCGACAGTAACTGACGAGGGCTTATGTCGCGTGGGCTGGTCTACTCAAGCGGTAGGTTGAAAACAAATATATATTTATTTGCAGTAAAAATAGTATCACCCAGTAAAAAATATGTGAACTTGTCATGTAATCTTATTACAAAATTTTTGGATGTCTATGGGCGGTGGCAATTGCATACCATCAGGCGATCTGTCTTCTTGTCTGCCTATCACATTAAAAAAATATATATATTTTTACTAATATACAAATTCTACTTGCTATGTTAATTTTTCTATTTATTTGACCCTCCCGGTAAATTCAAAAAATTATAAACAAAGTTTGAATTCTTGTATTATGGTTTATAGCTATATATATGATGTTTATTTATTGATTTAATTTATTTTATATTTCCAGGCTAGATTGGATCTTGGTACTGATCGGTTAGGATTTGGCTTTGGAGGTACAGGCAAGAAGTCCAATGCTAAGCAGTTCGATGACTATGGATCTGCTTATGGGAAAAATGATGTTATTGGTAAGTCTCTCCATAGTAGTTTCATTTAGATTGGTACATCATAAAATAAATAAGGCTTAATTTACTTTTTAGTACGCTAAGTGACAACAGATTTTTTTTTTTTATTTCATATTGCTTCTCCTTAGCAGGGCCTTAATGAAGCTAATTTTAATTTTGATATTATCACCATCAACCATAGAAATATCAGTATAATTATCATGAAGTAAATAGATTACCATTAAAAAACTGTTATTAAATAATCATATTTAATAAGATAACCATTTAAGAAGTGAAAAATATTTTCCAGGTTGCCTCCTAAGCTTGACCAATGGCGAAATTCGCTACACTAAAAATGGTGAAGATCTTGGGGTTGCCTTTAAACTAGACCCGTCAAGGCGTTCAGACTGCTACTTCCCTGCTGTTGTGCTTAAGAATGCTGAAATGAGCTTCAATTTTGGCTCACAACCTTTCAAGGTATTAAGTACTAAATTATATTGTAAAAACAAAAGAGTGCAGTATGAAATCGATTAATTTAATTTTAATGTTTTTTATTGCTGTCCCACAGTGTAATTACCTAATTTGTTTTTTATTATTTATTTAGTACAGCCACATGATACATATTAATACACTTGCAGACTACATTCTAATCAAAGTTACAGTTCTGATATGTACCAAAATAACTGAGTACATAACACATTGGATCATAACACATTATTACTTCACTTATATAAATTTAAAAATTTGGTAACTCCTGGACTTTATTGCCATCTCACCTGCTATACTTGTATCTGTTATACTTGTGCAGACTAGCCATCTATTTGCTAGATGCTCTATTGTTTATTGCAGGAGTTCCCAATCTGTGAGCACAATTTTTTAATAAAAACTTAGTGCTTCTGCACTCAATTGCAATCTTCTTTGCTGATCTGTTATGCCAGTGAAGGGTAACCATTTATTGGGTAGACACTATTCTTAAATAAGTATCCAAATTGTTTCAGTACTCACCACCAAAGGACTACATAGCTGTTTGCCAAGCTCCAAAAGATTGCGTGAAACACAATGTAGTGCAAGCAGGGGCTGTAGCTGACAGCAAGCCAGTCAATAATGCCCCTCAAGCCATCATTATTGAGGTACCATCCAGTGGTGTAGCGTGGGTGTCGGCCGCCCGGGGTGTAAGACTATTTTGCCGCGATCTTTTTGAGGATGAAGCTTAGATTATCGATGATCACTGATAATTTACCATTTACTTGCTCGTTTTGCCTCCTTGACTCATTAAAAAAAACTGTGTTATTAGTGTTACCACTGATATTGCTTAGTCTCAGGGCCACGACACAGTTGATCTGGTTACGTCTAAGATGCGAGAATGTCAAAACATTAATTGTCTTTTTACTTGGTCCTCCCTCACTGACTAATTAACACCATTGTATTAGATGTATATTGCAGTAATCTGCAAAATAGACCTGCTTGATTGCAACTCTTGCAATATACTACTTTTCCAGTATCTACTTTTCCAATTGGTATTTGAAAAAAAAAATCAGGTAGAATATCTAGAGTAATGGAATATAGAAATAGTAAACTAGGAGTGATTTCAAGCGCGCTTTTGTATGACTTGCGTTATCTAGATGATATAAATTGATGAGTCAAAGTTTTTTTTTTATGCTAGAGTTGGACAAACGAGCAAGCGAGTCACCTGATGGAAAGTAATCAACGCCGCCCATGAACATTCGCGAAATCAGAGAAATTATAAAAGAACTACATTAAAAACTTTATGTCTTAGCCTTCACGTGAACTGGCAGAGCAAACTTGCAACCAGATCACGAAGTTCAAAAAGCACCTGGACAATCCGAAAGTGCGCGAGTTGTTGGTCGTTGGCGGTATCAACGTCAAAGACCAGATCAGCCAACTCAACGCGGGTGTGGACATCGTGGTCGGAACGCCTGGCCGGCTGGAGGATCTCATTCAAGGAGGTTCGTAGATAACTTACTTCCACTAGCGGGTACAGAGATAAGGCAAGCACTTGCCGCTTGCTGTTTTTCTACTGAAGTAATTCTATCACGAGCCATGTGTAAAAAAGCAAAATAACTATGGTAATCTCATTAGTTAAAATTCCCTTAAAGGGGTCCAGCCCGGCAACCTTGATTTCAGTCAATAATAGAGGTAACTGGGTTCCTATTCTAAAAAAAAAAATAAGTGGGACGTCTGGTAACACTCATACCCCGGCCCATAATCGAAGTTTATGTTCGTAAAAATATTACACAACAAAAAAATTTCGACCAGGATACCTAGCTCTAACTCACTGCCGGTTCTTCGTGCTGGACGAGGCGGACGGACTACTGAAGGCGGGCTACGGCGAGCTCATCGAGCGGTTGCACCGTCAGATACCGAAGATCACGTCCGACGGCAGACGGCTGCAGATGGTCGTATGTTCTGCTACGCTGCACGCTTTTGAAGTCAAGAAGATGGCTGTAAGTACTAAGACGTAATAAATAAATATCTAATTATGGTTTTTGAAATGAACTATCCGATGTCGTTATGTAGGAGTCAGATCCTACAACTACACTTATTTTCGATCAAGGCAATTCTCTTGTACTCATAATCTATACTATTTATGAAGTCATTAATCTAATAGACATCGATAAATCTTTATCTACATGAAAAAGCGAAAACGCTTGCGCGATGTAATCAACTCCTAGCGCCATCTGTTCGATGTTCGTGTAAACGAGATCTTCGTAAAAAACAATCAATCCTGTCGAAGTTGAACCTCACCTCAAGCCTACATTATGTAGTTGGTAAAAACCGGATTTCGTCTCACAATTTTTGTAGGTAAGAGATATAAATAATATTATTTTAAAATATTGTTTCAGGAAAAGCTGATGCATTTCCCGACATGGGTGGACCTAAAGGGTGAAGACTCAGTTCCGGAGACGGTGCATCACGTCGTGACGATTGTCGATCCTCAGAAAGACCGGCAATGGGAGACGCTGCGCAAGTACGACCACTAATCTGAATTTCACACCTTTAGACAGGGGACTAGCGTACCCAGACCGTGGTCTAATTACTATGCCCAGAGTAACTAAATCATGTTTGCACGCTAAGAATCATTATCTCAATTGGGGGCATCCACAATACGGTATTTTTTTATTGTTTTATTTTTGTAATCAAAAGACCTCTCAATGATAGAAACATCGTTAAAAGAATTACTTGATTCTCATTTAAACTACCTGAGATATCACAACTTTAAAATCACATTATTTTGGGCAAATCCAAAACGCTCATACAAAATAGCTACAACTGTACCACGTTTATAAGTTACCTCGGCAAAATTCGTCTACTTAGAAGAGCAAGTTAAATCCGATTCATTACGATTTCGAAAGCAGTTGAAATACAGACTTAATTGCGTTACGTTAAGATTAAATACAATAAATCCAGAGAGGAATGCTATCTCTCTCTTAACCACACTCGCGCCGAACATGGCGCTAGACCATCAATCAATAAAAAAAAATTTTTTTGGCGCGCGTAAATTTGTCATTGGTTAAGATTTTGCCGCGTTTTCAAAAATAAGACTTCTGCGCAGGTACAATGGGCTAACTTATAAAAGTGGTAAAACTGTACTGAGATGTGACGTAACAAACAAGTAATTTGTATGCATTTCATTTGAATTTTGTATGGTATATCAAATGTTTCGTTTATTTCAATGGTTCTATTATAATAGTTGGTGCAAATTGTATGAGTTATTCAATAATATAATTATTTTATAATAATTTCATACTTTTAAAATGGACTTGCCCATGAATCTTTGAACGACCATAAATCCTGCTAGACGTTATATTTTTAATTGACAATTTTGGCTATTGGCACATATTTACCTATATTTTGATAAAATATTTATATTTTGTAAAATTTCCAGCTTAGTCAAATATTATATTCCCTATCCCTCCCTATCCGTAAAACTATCCGAATCTGCATGACTCTAACGGTTTCCTGATCATAATATTTTCCCTCGCTTCCGAGCTATTATTTTTTATTAGAAATAATGTTTTCCTTAATGACGTTTAATAACCCAAAATATTTATACGAGAAGAAAAACCTGTAAAATTCCACAACAAATATGGGTAGGGTATCCTCAGTGCTGCACGCGTTCCACTAGCGATATATCATCCACATAGAAAGCATGGTTTCACCGGCAGTTTTCGTCACCAAGCGACCAAATGTTGGAACGATGTTCCTTCTCCAATTAGAAACGCCCAATCGGTTTAAAATCTTTCCTTTTGGAAAAGCAGAGGAAGGAGTTAAACTTCGCTTTGATGTAGACTGCTCCTTAGATTTATTATATGTATAATTTCCTTAATTCAATATTATATTTAAATTATCTTTCATTATGTCAGTTTTTTTTATTTTAATAATGCAAATCAATATTTTTTTCATTCAGAATCAATATCTGTATAATAAATATTTCAATCAATAATTTATGTACGTAATCATAACTCTAAAATACTCTTATACTAATAATAATATGTAGGATATGATCCATTACAGTTATTAATCTCAATGAAACAACGTGTAAATTGTCCAGGCACGTCCAGACGGATGGCGTGCACGCTAAGGACAACATTCGTAGTGGCAACACAACGCCAGAGACGCTGTCGGAAGCCATCAAGATCCTCAAGGGAGAGTACTGCTTGCGAGCTATCAGGGAACACAAGATGGATCGGTGAGTCATCATAGCGCAAATATGTTTTTTTAAACTTTATAATCTAAGTTTAATTATAACAGTGTGGGGACATACAACCACTCGCCGTCGCTCGAGAAAACGATCGAACCAGGGAAAATCACGTCGGGGTCACCAGATGTGGTGTGCTTCGCGTTCATTAAAAGAGTGATCAGGTAATAACATTTTATTAGATACAAAATTTCCTTATATACATGAATTTATCAATAATACAGAACTACCTTCACAGTGTTTGCGATTGAATAGGATGGAGACAGATTTGTCTCGCTCTAGCTGGCCTGCTTTCATCTACCCTCGGCGTTGGCTGAGAATGCAAGAGACGGGACATTGAATCGCTATCCTGCTCGCACGCTCAAAATATTCTTTACACGCCCGCAGTCCGCCAGTCTGAATCCTTGTATGTCCCCACAACAGGAACCCAAGTCTCAGGATATTCGATATGAAAAACCATGGCAGATATCACCTGAAAACCATACAAAAACAATGTTTTAGTGATATATATTGTATGATGACAAAATGTCACATCACAATTTGGGCTCCAGAAGTCCAACATTGCACTATACCTAACCTTTTGGTAGAATTTAGAAATGTTTATGTATTTTAAGCGTACTTGTGTTACCTTCATTGACACAGGCCACACACAGCACACAAAATAATTAATTTATAATCACCCCATTTAGCTACTTATTAAGCAGTACATACTCCTATCTGATTATATTGTGCCCTTATCCCTACCGAATCTGATACCTATAACACTTACTTTGGGGTCAGGTCGATGTATGTCTTATGTAACGTTCAATGTGCCTTTTGTGTGTTTATCTCAGAGCTATAATCTTCTGTCGCACAAAACTGGACTGCGACAATCTGGAACGCTACCTCAAGTCGTACGGCAAGGAGTTAACATGTGTGTGCTTACACGGCGACCGCAAGCCTGCCGAGCGGAAGGCCAACCTGGAGACCTTCAAGCAGGGAAATGTTAAATTCCTCATATGTACTGACGTTGCTGCCAGGGGCATTGATATATCGGGCATGCCATTCAGTAAGTCAACGGTTTATTTCTCTACTACCTCAAATCCTAAGGTAAGGGTTTCTCTTGTCTGCATGGAGACCGCGCCGGCCGAGAGAAAGGCCAACCTCGAGACCTTCAAGCAGGGAAATGTGAAGTTCCTCATATGAACTGACGGTAAGGAGTTCTCGTGTTGGCATGGAGACCTTACAGTCTCCATGCTTCGACTTCGGCTTCTGGCTTACGCCGGCTGAGCGGAAGGCACACCTCGAGGCCTTCAAGCAGGGAAATGTGATGTTCCTCATATGTACTGACCTTGCTGCTAGGGGGATTGATATATCGGGCATGCCATTCAGTAAGTCAACGGTTTATTTCTCTACTACCAAAAATCCTAAAGTAAGGGTTACTCTGGTCTGCATGGAGACCGCGACGGCCGAGCGGAAGCCCAACTTCGAGACCTTCAAGGACTGAAATGTGAAGTTCCTCATATGAACTGACGTTTGCTGCCAGGAGGATTTATTTCTCTGCTACCTCAAGTCATAAGGTGAGGGTTTCTCGTGTATGCACGGAAACCGCAAGTCGACCGAGCGCAAGGCCAACCTCGAGAACTTCAAGATAGGGGTCGCGGCAGTCGGTATCATATTTGACTGCCACGAGTCTTTAGCTCGAGTATAACAGTTCCCTTAAATCATGCTATAGTACATTCAGTATCTGAAGGTGAATAGGACAGTTCAAACGTTTCGTATCATGCATCCATCTTTCTACAAATAAAAATATTAAGTTGTAAAAATGATTAACTATTTTGTGTTCTTATTCTTACAAAATAACAAGTATTAATCTTTCTCAATTAATCTGAACAAGAACTTAAAATAGTTATTACCAAAAAAAAAATTAAAAAAAATCTTTTGAATTGCATAATGCGCTAATTGAAATTTTTGGTCATAGGGATTGACACAAACAATCGCAATAAATCAGTAATCGGTGTAGCGACCATTTTACCATCGAATCACGATTATTGTCTCGTGCAAAATATGTCCGATGATTGAATTAGGGACCAAGAACTAGTAATTTCTTTTGGTGGTTCCGACATATCAAGCGAGTGTTGTTATTTTTTAGGTGATTAAGATGCATATTATTTAATTATTTGTGATTTATTGCGTGTGTACCACTAAGAATATTTACATATTGTATTCCGTATCCAGATAGTTCAAATACAAAGATAAAATGTTGATTCAAATGAAAATACAAACAAATAAAAAGTCGATTAGATTTCTAAAGAAAATATTCTCGGTTCTTAAAAATATCGGTTTAGTTTCAAAAGGAGCGTCTCACTTTTAATGTCAAAATAGAACTGTCCTAATCACCTTTAGATACGGAATGGACTATAACCACTATGAACAATTCACAAGTCAACAAGAAAACACAACCTGAATAAAAATATGATAAATATGAAGAGCTTAATATGCTGAATCTAGATCTGTTATCAGAATTTTCATATCACGTCAAGTTATTAAGTTACGGAAGGTCGAAAATCTGAAAAGTAGCATTTAGTGTTTTTTTTGGGATTTATTTAAATATGTATCAATTGGGATGTAACAAAATTCAATAGATATTTTGAAAATAAAAATTCCAAATTATGAAATGCTTTTTAATTTATAATTTTACCTGATTTCCTTGCAACGCTACAGCCAATTAAGCTATCTTATGTTTTTTCCATTACAAGAATTAAGTGATGATTTGTATGCGCTATAAGTACACGGATGTTGATATGAATATTACTCAATATAGATTAAAGACTACAAAATAAATCTTATTGATATATATAATTGAGAAAATGAGTTTTACTGATATACCGAAAACATTTTTTTAAAGTGCTTGTACTTGTTTTGAAATTGCCAATGAAAAAGAATCTAAAACCAAATTTTGAGATATTTGACTCTCTATAAATCAAATACTAAACGAGGTATCAAAATTTTGAAAACAGATTCATAATCAGAGAGTGCAATTTAGTAAAATTATGGACCTCTGTTATTTGTTACGAAAAAAAGTTAAAATTTTGTTGACTAGTGTTACCTGTCATCTAATCATTCATTATTAATGAATGAAATACTCTACCGTCTGCCGCGTTTCTTTGCATTTAGTATAGCTGTGGACCCAGTACCTTTCGGCGGATAGAGTTAGCCATCAACCGTGAATTTCTGTTTGTAATGACATTCTCATTTTGTAACAGTGATCAACTTCACGCTGCCCGATGAGAAGTCGAACTACGTGCACCGCATTGGGCGCGTGGGCCGCGCCGAGCGCATGGGGCTGGCCATCAGCCTCGTCTCTAGCGTTCCGGAGAAGGTACATTTAAAATATATTTTTAAATATTTCAAAACATCACATACATTGATCTGACTCCGAGATAGGTAGCTCAAGCACCTATGTTACGGATATCAGAACCAACAGCCGAATTACAAATATAATATAATACTTTTTTTGTAAATACATACTTATAATACATAGAAAACACCCAGAGAAATACAAACAGATATGTTCATGCAAACAAATGTTTTACTGTGCGGAGATCGAACCCACAAGCCTTGCACCAGAGGCAGCATTCATTACCACTGATCCAAACAGGTCGTCAAACATTACTGCAGCGGCCGAAAATACAAGGATTGACTCATTGACAGTAATTTAAGTGGCCGCTGCCAGCGGCCGACTAAGGATTTTCAGGCAATTTTGCTGGCCTGTTTTTCTCAATACAGTTTTCTAAATAGTGTTCGAATATTCGCGCATGTTTGAGAAAAAAACATTTACCGTCCATTAGTCATTTCAACTGGTTTTTCGATGGGACATAACATGGAGCTGTTAATACCACCGAATTTTAATTCTCACAATATTCTATTTGGTGTTCTACTATGTCCATTACAGTGGAGTAAAAGTTTTAATTAAACACATCTAATTAAACGTTTTAATGAAACGTTTTTGAGAATTCAAACTCGGTGGTCCATATTATATCCTATATATACCTACCTATTCTGATCCCTGTTTATCACTCATATATCAGATCGTCTTTCCTAGCTGCGTCTAAAGCCGTGCCTTTGGTGCCTGGTGTACTTACACTTGGACCATAATTCCGTATTTGGTAGGTAAGTCTAGAAATGGGGGCTATCGCGTGTGAAATATCCGCTAGATAGCCTATATGTTGAAGTTAGAGGTCCAACTTCAACATCATTGGCTGATTTATTCATTTATTGACAATTTGACATATCACGTCTAATAATACCCAATCACCTTGTAGATGGACCTCAGGCCAATAGTACGCCATCTTGCCGATTTTTCGCACGTGATAGCCCCCATTACAATGAAGCGATAGTCGTCTGACCTTCGCAATTCTTTGATTGAAGACCAATCGTACCTTTCCATGTTTAATATTTACAATGCATAAATAATAATCGTTTATTTATTTAGTTATTTGACTTCAGGTTCACATTGTTGAAGTTTTCCAAAAACGAATTTAATTTGATATTCTCCGTCCAGGTGTGGTACCACGGCGAGTGGTGCTCGTCGCGAGGTCGCAACTGCTGGAACACGAACCTGATCGACGACCGCCCGAAGGGCTGCTGCATGTGGTACAACGAACCACAGGTAACTATAATAACCCGTCTCGTAACTCCATCCAGCCTCCAAGCCATGTCTTCACAGATCCTCCCGGCCCCTACATCTCTGAATACCATCAGTGTATCGTACAGCACCAAGAGTTGTAACCGCACACGTGGAGTCACCCTTGTTGGACTTTAGACCATCCTTATGTCTGAGACACAAGTGCTATTTTTGTACTATACTGATGCCTTGTCAAAATGTCAATTGAACGAAACAACCAATCCTTTAGTAATTTTTTTTTTTGGTCAAAAGGCTACCGCTTGCCTACACCACAATCGCGCCTGATGGAAAGCGACGATGAGGTCTAGGATGATATGCGTTTGCCTAGATGATGTCTGTTCAATTGGACCCCAGTCCAACACTACGCCATCTAGCTGATTTTTCGCATGCGATATTATGTGATGTTATCTGATAGATGTTTATATAGAGTCCGCGCCACCAAAGTAGTTCCGTGAAAAGCGCGCTTCAGTCGCCTTCAACATTCAAATTTGAGCTTTGTCTATAGACACGAAGAATCCATAATTATCTTTCGTGGACATTGGTTTTTTGATTTTCTAGTACTTGGCCGACATAGAGGACCACCTGAACATCACCATTCAGCAAGTGGAGCCGGACATGAAGGTACCCTGTAACGAGTTTGACGGCAAGGTAGTCTATGGGGAGAAGAGAAAGCAAGTCGGCTCCGGATATCAGGTTAGTGTCTCACTTATTATCTCATGAACAAATAATCTATTTTTTTTTTTAAGATTTAGGGGTTCAGTGAGTTTTATTTTAAGTTGCAATGTGTTTTATCTATAGAGCTTATTTGTGACTTTATGGAACTTTGTAAGGCTATCTCCTGCGAATGGATACAGTAGTAACCGATCAATTATTTGATCTAGATGTTGCAATGGCTAAGACGTCGCCTAAGAGCGGGTTCGATACCTAGTCGGGTCAATTTTGAAAACGTAGGTAGGTAGGAACTTCACTAATTGTCTTGAAGCCGCCCCCGGCTGTCGTCATCTAGTTACCTTTTTGTAGGGGACATGCTTTAACTGTAGGTGGCACTACTTGTATTGACTCAATGTCAAAATTATTTTACTAAGTTCAAATGGATGGCACCAGTTGGCGCCACCGTCGATGCGCACGTTTTCTATAGAGGGTGTTGTGTGTGCACCTGTTGACTATAGTCTATTCAGTATGAAAAGGTGAATAGGACAGTTCTATTTTGACATTAAAAGTGAGACGCTTCGTTTAAACCTAACCGATTTTTTTAATAATCGAGAATATTTTCTTTAGAAATTTTATCGACTTAAGGCGACGGGTAGCTCTTACTAGCGACACCAATCGATTTAAATTGTTAGCTACTAAACCAGATCTATTTTAAATAATTTGAGGGTTACAACCTCTCGGCAAATACTTACTACTATTTATTAAATAACCATACACAAATGTTGATTCGGTTTAGTAGCTAAAAATTAAAATCGATTGGCGTCGCTAGTGTGTCCTACCGTCACCTTAATCAACGTTTTATCTACGAATTTGAACTATCTGGATTTGGAATACAATATGTAAATATTTTTAGTGGTACACACGCCAATTAGCTTAGCCGAAAATTCCGATTAGCGCATTATGCAATTCATAAGATATTTTTTACAAATTTTATTGGTAATCATTATTTTAAGTATTTATTCAGATTAATTGAGAAACATTTATACTTGTTATTTTGGAAGAATGAGAACACAAAAAGTTAATAATTTTTACAGCTTAATATTTTTATTTGTATAAAGTTGGATGCATGGTACGAAACGTTTTAACTGTCCTATTCACCTTCACATACAGAATATACTATAGATAATAGTCAGTGTGAATTTTTGGGAGCATTAATAATTTATACATCAACATTTTGAATCCGTTCAGTTAGTTGTATGGCGCCGCTTAGTTACTTGTTAGCTAGACAGTTAATTGAGGGGCTGATTTACCCAATTGGCGTCATGTAGGTGTATTAGAGTCGAAAGAAGTCGAATTAGAGATTTGCATAGATTCGTCCATATAAATGTCGAATTCGATATCTACGTCACATATCTTTGACTTACTTATTTTTTTGTTGTCAGGATCACGTGAGTCAGATGGCGCCAGTGGTGCGGTCCCTGCAAGACCTCGAGTCGCAGACGCAGCTTTATTATCTCAAGATGCATCACAACGTGACCATCGCATAGAGCAACCTTCTCAACTTGTGCCGTTCCTAAATTTATTTTCTATGTATCAATTAATATACGAGCGTTTGTAACTACTTTGTGTATTAATTATTTTTATTGATGTGTGTGTGTGTGCCGCGTATGCTTGTATGCTAACTCATACAAGCACACGCGCGCATTCTTCATAGATTCTACGTGATCTACCCCTCCAGATGTATAACCTACAGTACTCCACAGCTTTAAGGTACAGTGGCGTGCAGTGATTGTTGAACCACATTTTTTCGTATTGGCCGAAAATGTACGAAGGCAAAGAATTAAGTTTTAATTTATCATAATAACCGTCTAGAAAGAAAATGTTATAATATAATAACTAGTGGCTTAACATTCACTGAACGCAATGTTAAGAACATGAATGATAGGGTTAAAAATAAAACAGTTTGATCAAAGTTCAATTTTTATATTTCACTCAATCGCTACGGATTATCTAGGGCAGTGCGTGCGGCCCGCGTTTCAAATAAATTATTAAGTCTCATAACACCGCTATGTAGGAAAATAGCCGTTCAAATACTGTTATTACTGTACAATCATTATACAATCCTAGTCACCATTGACCCTCGATTGCAACAATCTATTTAACAGGGATATCTTGGTACAAATGTAATAAAACTGTCGGGAAATTAACGCTTACAAAAATAGAATATATGATCTACGTTTCACTGAAGCTGTTATTGTACTATTGCCGCGAATCCTCTAGGGAGATGGACTTCGTCTCTTGGTCAAAGATCAAGTCATTTTAAAGCAGTTATTGCTCGCCTAGAAAACTAGCGGATTTTTATGAAATAATAAGTATCTCTATCCATAGGTACATATCAATTGTAAATTTAATACTACTTTAGAATGTATAATACCCCTAAAACCTCGCACAGCAGTTTGGCATTTGAAGTGATAGCAATATACACTTGAATGTCTGGGTGTAATTGCTCTGTCGACTGATGTTCATTATAACATCAGTGTTTAAGCCACTTAGTATACGAGATCAGGTCAATGTACGAGATGTTGAATGAAATATTTATTTATTTTAGGATAAACCTTATTATATCATAAGGTTTTGCTAACTTAGTATATTTAGCGTTACCAAATTCAAATACTGTTAATGCTGAATGTTACGAGGATTTTAATGGTCAAAATTACATCAAGTAAATTAGTAACTGTTATGTTTTCTGCTACCCGGGATAGGGAGATGTCTACCCATTTTTAAAGGCAGCGGCAGTGACTCAAACCTAACTATTGAAAGTTTATTACCAACTCGCGAAATCTGTTTTTGATTACTCTGTATCCTAACCTATTATCTTTTCTAAAAGTTAAATTACAAACGGTTCTATAATTTCATTACAGAGAAATTATAAAATAAAATCAGGATGATAATCGACTTTCCTTAGATAAAAGGTGGGTACCGGTTTTATCCGTGAAATCCAGAAATTTACTTACAAGATCATAAAGAAAACTCACATTCATATTGTGTCACATTCATGTTTATCTAAGACAATTCAATTAGTATTTTCCTACTACTGATGTGATAGAAAAGTAAGCTACGGCCTCCGTGAAGCGGTAGCGTATGAACACCAGAGTTGTCACTTTTGCGTCACTTGATTGTGTGAGTGAATTTACTTAATTGACTCAATGAGTTATGTACCCACCTTAGATTGTATTCATGTAACGAGAACATTCCCTGAACATAATTTACTGATATCGGCAGTGAATCATTTAGACATTACAGAACTTATTTATCTAAAAACTACATTTTATACTCAACAAGAACTAAACATTATAATATTCCGCTAGGCATTTGGTGCAAAATGACATGAACATTCTCTACCACCGATAAATCGATGTGTACAGTCCGCGCCACGAAAGCAGTCTCGCCGCAAAACAGAGAACTAAAATTTTAGATTCCTCGTTTCTACAGACATAAAGCTCAAATTTAAATGTTGATGGCGAAAGACGCGCGCTTTTCACGAGACATCATTAGTGGCGCGGACTTAAGTAAATACGCACAATCTAACTTGACAGGCTTGGAGTTAGGCCTTTTTGCTGCTTACGTATTATACCAATATTCCCATAGTTAAACTCCCCTCTATTTCGTTCTTAACGCTATGCGCAGCAACTTGTGGTAAGTTCGGTTGGGTCAACTTTTATTGCGCGTAGTGGTTGTTGGGACAACCCAGGCAAATGCGTATTCTACCCTACGACAGAGATCTTCGATAGAACATCGATCAAATCTGAACCTGACGGTCTAATAATTTATCATGATAGATACAGTTTCCAGCTAGGATATCAGATTCATATCATGTTTCCTTATCTATTTAGTCATAGCAAAAAACCCATCAGCCCAGGTCCAAATATGAATATAATAGTTATTATTATAATTTAACATTAACATTGTTTAAAGTAACTTTACTACTATTTAGGAGTCTAGTATTGGAGGAAATTGTTATTTACTCCTTTATTCTATGGTGGAAAAGTAGGTATAGTCAAATGACCAATGATGGCTCCGTAAAGTAACTAACGTCCAATGGCCAATTATAGTCTGTTCGACTATAACTTCATTTCTTTGTCAATATAATCACCATACAATACACTTAAAGATCAATCACTCATTAAAATAAAATGATATAACTACAAAATAACGATTAATATCATGCTAGTTAATTTTTGTATAACAAAATGCATCGCATACAAATATATTAATTTTATTTAACCTACTATTTGAAGGAGCTGGATAGTATATACGTAACAATATTTTACAGTTATTCTAGACATTTATGATAGTTTAGTATCAAATAGTAGAAGCAATTTAGCAACGATGACGACAGGTAGGTTAGGATCCACACGAGACGTTAGTATTTATTAGGGAATAGGAACTACTGAAGCAATACTATTCAATTTGTATTATAAACGCCTAATGTTGCTGGATATTCTTTACATCGAAGACTTATATTACCTTAAATTCTTTAATTATTTTGAAATTATCTTTTATGGAAAAAAGTTCCAAATTAAAAAATTACGCAATGAAGAAAATGTAAATTTTTACTTATTCATATTTAGGTACACTGCCAGACTTACTGACAATTATTTATTACGAATTCTTAAAACAGAATAAGAATAATTAAAACACTATACGTCATTAACACCATAATTATTCGTTTTCTTAATCCAGCCACATTAAGGTACATTACGTATAAACGGATTATGCAAGGCTGAGCAATATGAGCCCGGTTTTTGGGGTAATTTAAATACAACCTGTGCGGATAAAGAATGGGATCAGAAATGGCGGCGCATCTATTCACTTCTCGCTCGCACACTATTTGCGTCTATACTCGCACTCGTGGGTGTGCGAGCGAGAAGTTAATAGATACGCCGCCATTTCTGATCCCATTCTTTATCCGCACAAATTGTATATTCCGTAGGATATGAGGCTAAAGACTCTGTAATAGGTATAAGTTTCTATGTGAAGCTTATATTCATCAATAAACCATAATCCATCATTCAAAATCTATTGTGATTTCTTTTTCAAATTATACAGTCAAAAAGTTTACATAATTAAATACAAGATAAATGATTAATCTATCATTCTTAAAACGCTTCGACAAAACCCCAGCCTTGGATAACCAGTCTGTAATTATAAATATAAAAATCAAGTGCACGATTGGTACTACACAACACTATCCATTAAAAACTTACAGCAGGCATTGAACTTGTTTCGAACACCTTCAACATAATATTTTTTGAGTAAGCATAGAATGTAATTATTTGTAGGGTTTTCTTAATATTGAATAAGTAGGAAAAAGAATTTTAGTGTAAACTCCTCTTTATTTTATGTTGGCAAATTCAATGACTGTCCTTTCCTCACAATTAACTTTTAAAGTTAAATTAATATTAGAAATTAATTAATTACTCTTTTGGTGATCACGGCTAATTCCACCAGCAGTATTTGCTTACGATCATTAAACTTAAATACATATAAAAATTTACTTATCTTAAAATTCATTCTACTCGACATGTATCAAATTTCATTAATTTGTTGTACGTTTTCGGGCTGTGGCGAATTATAGATAACATCTAATGATGTAATATTATAGTACACACAATATTGTGTAGTATATATTTTTTAATTCATTACTTCCATGACGTGGTTACCGTTAGATTAAGTCACATAATGCGAAAGCGATCTTATTGCTGTTACAATAAGAGCTATTTGTATCCACCTTCTTTCACAACACGACAACGTACATAAATATTATGTATTAATTTTCCTAGAATAGATTATTACTTCACCAATTCAATCCGGGAATACAGTCTATCACACATACGCTTATAATTTCTATGTTAGTCTGAATGGACTCGTACAATATCAATGAGGAAAATGCAAGGAGATCTTAAATAGGGCTTTACCTTAAAACTTTCATGTGTAGCCCTTTAACTAAACAATTTGACTTATTATTCGAAGTTCATATTGTATCCATGACGTGTTATGCCCATTACAGTAACCTTTAAAGGCACTTGTAACTATTTGAGATACTGTAGAGATGTAGAGAGAGATTTTGTATTTATATGATATACTTTATATCATACTATGGGTAATAAAAAAAATAGGTGGTAGATATTGAGGCTCAAATAAAATGATTATTTAATGATTTTTGAAAAATAAAAATAATGGTCATCAATTTAAATTTTCGGTGGGCAATTTCTTTCATGAATTATACGGTACGGATTTCTTATACTCACATTTTCATTATTAGGAAAATTACAAATATAAATAAATATAGTAAATTTCGAGAACTTTGGATAATTTTAGGTTAGGAGGACACACGAATCAACACGCAGTGAGCAACTCTTACATCCTCGCGCGCGTCACATTAAACATTTTCTTACGATAAAAATATAACTATATTCGAGTTGGTGTCGTGATCGGGAATTGCGGGTTTGAGACTCGGTTTAATCACTTTCAAATTAATTTTGAACAGGATATCTGAGAAATTGTTTGACTTAACTTTCGTTGGAAATATATCAAACAATCTGATAAGCTTTTCGCAAATTATTTAAAAGCGATGAAATCGGGTCTAAAATGGGTACCGAGAGCATAATCGTAAAATGTACCAAATATTTAAGCATTTTAGAATTCCTGGAAGATACAAATACAGTAAATGTGATTGCTCCCGATATATCCACATTTGCGCAAAAGTAATACCCGTGGGGTTTACGATATATGTGAAACGGCCACCCGCTAGCTCGTTCACTCGCCTGAACCTTGAAGCAGACCAAAAGATAAGCAAAGTTAGCATTGCTTACATTGCTTGTTTTGTACTTATTGTAACTTTGCCATGACAACTATGACGTTTAAGCCGGTTGAGCCAAATTAAGTTAGCCTACCTTTTCGTCTACAGTCGAAAGAACACATCTAAGTTGCAACATGTTGCATAACGCAACAAAGTCATTTCATTTGTACCGTGTGATCAGCGTCTCTGGCTTAGCCGTAGGGTGCAAATCGATCAATCGTCTATCGAGGGCATCAATCGATAGTAAAATGGATTAGTTCACAGTCGATACATTCTACCGAATGGTATCCATCGATCAATTAAAGCTACCAAACCAGTCGAATAACTTGTATCGACCGATCGACGCCCACGACATACGATCGATCGATCGGTCTGATAACACCCTTTTGTGGCTTAATATTGTGCTTGTTGGTATGCGCGAGACTAGTTCCATATGAATAACAAAAAAACTTAATTCTCACGTCATTTGATGTTTCATCTTCCACATATTAACAATCCTTACAAAGACCTAAGAAGTACTTTTCAATACATCTTTTCTACCATGTTAAACAACAACTTCCCAACTGCGTATACCAATTTCATACAGATACTGTCCCCCAAAGATTCAAAACCTTTAACAGTTTCCATAAAAAGGCCTCATGTTTGAAAACAGCTCACACCATCTTTGATATAAAACTGTGTCCACGCGACACTTCCAATCATCTTGACGTAACTTATACTAAAAATTTGTAGAACGAATTTCGTTCACATTACGAGTGGCATAAGGCAGTATTCTCCATGTCAACCACCCACTTCGTTCACATATCAAAAGTAGAGTTAGGCCACTTGTCTTATTACTTAACAATACAGTACACAGTTACTAGTCCAACCTTAAACAGAAACTTTGATAACAAACTTTATAGTAACTAAAACTAAATTAATAAATAGTGCTTAGTTGTCCAACTGAGATTTTTTGAGACATACCTGAGGACAAAAAATAATACAACTGATAAATTTGAATTAATTTCCCTGATGGTTACAGTCCATACACTAAGCGATGAGGAAACCTTCATGATTTGGATAGTTTTTGAAACATGTACTTCAGCATGATTCAGTTGGTCTGGTTCCTCTGTTAAAGGGTTGCGAAAGTTAGAAAGCAGTTGCTTCATTGCAATTATCAGACCCCATCCTGAATCAACGCGTACCTCGGGCTCCAGAGCGACAGCTTAGGGCGTAATCGGGAATTACACGCTATAGAGAGTTTGTTAGAGAGACCAACCAATTAATAAATTAAAAATTGAAAAACTTCCGAAAAAAATAATAAAAAGTACGAATTTAAAAAGTACAAAAATAGTACTTAAACTGTTTTTTGTGTGAAATTTTTTGCACGCTATTATTATTAATTTTGTCAGGGGGTTTTAATGTGGTTACATCTCGAAGACGCATCAATGAATTTTGGGTCAAATTTTACTTCAGAATTAAAAAATACTGACCCAGGTCAGAGCGCAAGCCAGGGGTGGTGCTGCAGCGACTCCTTGGAGCGGTCCCCGTAGTCGTAGGTGAGCTCCTCGCCCGGCGCGATGTCCTGCGCCGCCACCAGCACCAGCCGCGGCCCGTCCACCCACACCGCCTTCGTGGCCAGGTTGCCGCTGCGCGAGTGGTTCACCAGCCGCCCGATGCGCCCCGACTCCGCCGTCGCGTCGATGCTGGAAACAATTTTCACTTTTGTGACAATTTTCACTTCACTTCTAAATTACGTATGTCACAAGTGAAGGGCTCCCTTAACTCGTGACATACATCGTCATATGGCATCGACGATGTGACATTATGTGACAAGGGGTGTTAAGCTTCGTGACGTCACATTTTTTAAATGTAATTAATATATGTTTAATAATTTTATTAGAAAATAATTGCAATGGTAATAAAAATAATGTCGGAACTGCAGTTTTCATTTAATTATTTAAAGATGTAAAATTGCAAAATATGTGACGGGGGAAGACAGAGAGAAGAATGTCGCATGAAAACCATACAAAAAACTATGCTTATGCGATATATATCGATTTTCAAATATCACAAGCACGAGAATTTGGGCTACCTACTGCAACACCAGAGAGGTGTCACAAGTTCTTTGCCAGCCTTTTACTCTTGTCCTCATCCTACAGTTTATTAGTATTCGATTAGATAAGTAGGTACGGTCAGAATCAAAAGTAGCTGAACATTATAGAACTTTGTCACACTAAGTTTTGCGCAGCTTGAGTAAGTCAAACACTTATTAAAACTGCGCAATAGTTAGTGTGACAAAGTTCTAAAATGTTCAGCTACTTTTGATTCTGACTGTACTATTCATTTGTAACCTGTGAGGGGAACTTGCTAGTCATGCTAAACTAGCCTAGTTCTAGCCAATAAATTACATTTACATTGCGATTCTGTAGGGTACTGGTAAACTCCTTTGAAAAACATAGCATGTTATATGCAACTCCATGTAAGATAACGGATAAGAGCAGATATATGCCGATAATATGGGCATAACATTGACCCTACATATTGCAAGTCCACGACAGATAAAATAAAAGGTCACTGAACTGACACCTCAACAATACACTGTATTGTTAGATAACGAGGTAACCATTTCTAAATCTGTTTGTGGCGGCCAATGACCACTCGTGGCGGCCTTGGGCCACTTCAAAGGAGGCCCACAGGATTTCTGTTAAAGGCATATGAGCAGATGTCGTCATTTGTGGCAATCGCTTGTTCGATATCTGTTCATACATCACTTGTTGTTATAAATGAGCGAAGGGACGCGAAAAAGAGCGACTTGTGTCCCATGCTATTCGAAAGCACTGATTATCAAGCACCAAACGTTAAATCGGGGTTACAAACAGGATCAAAATGGCAAATTCATCCAAGGATTCCGCGATACGTAGTATATCGTATCTTTTCTTAGTACCGGATTAGGTATGTAGCAAGTGTAGTATAAGCTAAAAAGGCCCCGCGCTCGAGCAGACGAACACCTGATGGTAAACGTTTGTCCATGGACACCAGCAATCTCAAATGCACTGCCGACGTGTTAACTCTCCTTCGTCTTCGGAGAAACACAAGCCTAAAACAAACCAAGGGCCTCATGACAGATACTGCTACATGCCCCACGTTGCCTAAGGCTGCGATTCCACAGAAGTGGAATCATTGCTCAAAATAGATGAGATGTGTATTTTGAGCAATGTGATGTGATTAGTCAATTTTTATAAGTCTCCGCTCAACTCCGCGCAGCCCCACTTCTGTGGAAACGCAGCCTTAAATAAATATTTCACATCACATAAATTGATCTGATTTGGATTAGGTAGCTCAAGCACCTGTGTTACGGATATCAGAATCAACAGTGGGATTACAAATATACACATATAATACTTTTATTTTGTAAATATATACTTATTATACATAGATAACACCCAGACCAATACAAACAGATATGTTCATGCACACAAATTTTTGTACTGTGCGGGGATCAAACCCGCAACCCTTTGCACCAGAGGTAACGTTCTGTTTCAAACGGATCGTCAAAGCCGGCACTGTCGTTTCTATTCCGCACACATTCCCTGTACACAGATTCAGCCCTCAACTCACCAATACTGCTGATCGCCGTGCCTGAAGTAATACATGTAGCAGCCGGCGCTGGGGTCCTGCGCGTACATGCACTCGCGCTCGCGCGCCTCCGCCACGCCCACGAGCTCGCCGGCGTACTCCACCACGAACTGGCCGCGGCCGAACGCGCGCGTCGCGATCACCCCGCGCCCTTTACCTTCGAAATATGCTACCTGTAATAGATAATCATAATATTTATTTAATATTGCATAATTTACATTGCACTTATAAAGACCCGTTTGGAACAGTGGTAGTGAACGCTGCCTTTGTTCCAAGGGTTGCGGGTTCGATCCCCGCATAGTACAAACATTTGTGTGCATGAACATGTATGTTTGTATTGGTCTGGGTGTTTTCTATGTATTATAAGTATGTATTTACAAAAGAAAAGTATTATATGCATATATTTATAATCCCACTGTTGATTCTGATATCCGTAACACAGGTGCTTGAGCTACCTATCCCGGAGTCAGATCAATGTATGTGATGTTGTGAAATATTTGTTTATTTATTTATTATATATTTAATGAAATAATGGCAGGTCATGATTAAGATTGGGCCCCGAAAGATGAATTGTCAGCCGATGGATGGACCAGATGGTGATGAAAAGATGGTGTGATGATTTCTATAGTATAGAACATATTATGTTAGATGTCCGATTGTCAAGGATTGGCAAGGGAGAAGTAACTTGGGGGAGGCCTTTGCCCAGCATTGGGTGAGTCCCAATGCAAATGCAACAGGCTAACTAAAATAATAAAAAAGGAATTTATAAGAGAAAGAAACTTTATCGACAGGGCTTTCTAAGAGATAACATACAAAGGCTGTTTAATACAATAAAGTATCAAAACACTACAGGCATAATTTTAATTTTCAGATTATTGAAATAATTACCAAATATAAAGTTCTAAGCGTATATTTTTTTTTATATGATAATAGGTGGCAGACGAGCAGACTGATCACCTAATGATAAACGATTGCCGCCGCCTATTTATCGCTGTGAATTCTCCGATGTTATGTTTATGTACTGTGACCTTGGCAAACTATGAGTTATTTCAATGAGGTGTGTACATGGTGATGAAAACTAAAAACAACATAGCAACAACATTGCTGATTACTAAATTACAATAAAGGCGTTTTTATTAAAATTACCATATTTTTCATTCAGCCCGTTACTTGAATGGCGCTGTTTAGAGAAATGACTCTCTAGGCATTCAATTGAATTGCTGGTTAAGCCAGTTGTCAGCGACATATTAATGAAATTATGTTTCTCTCCTAAATCCAAGTGCAGTATAGATTCCAGACCTTAACTGCTAAATGGAATAAATTATACAGACCATTGCTTCCAACCTTTTCAAAGAATGATATCCATTGCATGGAAATTACATTTCATGGTGCAGTAAAGTTTAAACTCATTAATATTTATAATGTGGTAGAGGGTAAAAACAAATGACAATGAAATAAATTTGCATATAAAATTCACAATATTGCAGCAACATGTTAGTTTTGTCTTATTAAATACATAAAGTAAGAAAGTTAGTCATACCATGGGTATTGAATGAAGAAATGGACAATCATTTGACTAAAATCCCTGAATAAACTTTCTATGTTAACATTAGAAAAGCTTAATTCTAAGAAACTAACTTATACTTTTTTTTTGGATTATTATGATGCTGTTTTTTTCCTGAATAAATATAGTAATTTCCCACTCATTTTTAATTCTTAAGTGATATATTATAAGATAGTTTAAAAAAAAATACTAACCTGAAGGCCATCCTCTCTCTGCTCTCTCACAGCCCTCTCTAAATCTCTCATCTTCTCAGCCATAACACATTTGGACGTCTTCCTCACACTTCTTCTGACCGGGAAATACTCCGTTAGTTTGTGATTCGTATTCCCATTCACAACTTTAGTTTCTACATTAACAGTCTTTTCCAAACGGGGCGGCGATTGCGGCGGCTCAATCTTAGGGCTTTTCAGTTCTTCTTTAAAATACTCAGTCAGTTTGTGGCTCTCAGCTGCGCGCGCGGCGGCGCGGGATGCCCGCGAGCGTACCGAGTGTCCGTTCGTCATATTTGTGATACCGTTACTAGTCTTCAATGGTTTTGATTGTTCTATCTTCTTGGAGGGTGGTTCACTCTTTAATACATTTTCAGTTTTTGACTGGGTGGGACTGGCAGCAATGATCCTGATAAAGAACTGACACTGTTATAACCTGACCACAGCTAATATATCAGGAGGATTGGTACTTACAGTAATTGAGTCATTAGTCATGCAGGTAATTAAATCCTTTACACATAAAAATCTGTTACTTAATCATTAACAGTCACTATGCATTAACATTTTGCAACTAATTAGATAAATATATACAGAAAGGATTTGATACTAATAATTTTTACATAATTATGGATCACTAATCAATGTGATCAATGTGAAATAATTAATTAACAAGCACCGGAAATAATAAATAAGAATAAATAAATATTGCTTTAGGAATCAAGAAAATTTACTTCAGGAAATAACCTATGTCTAAAGAATGTATAAAGAACTAAAATATACCTAACTGGAAATAAATTTTGTAAAGGCAATTATTTCACTATAGGTTATCTTATTGCAATGATCTGAATGTAATCAAGTAATATTAATAATTATAGTTACTAACACAACAAACTTGCATGTTCTAATTAGCAACTAAAAATGAACATATCAAAGACCTGTTACCTGCGCTTTCTATAGTTGCGCGTAGGTCGGACAGGGCGCTCCTCGCACAGCTCAATGCGATGCGGAGTCTTCACTCCCTCCTGCCCTGCCATCAAGGAATTGGCTGAAACCAACCTTGTGTGTCAGAACTTCAGCAACAAAAGCGAGTTCTTCATTGAAAACCAGAATGTGAAATTGATATAGATACAGAAATACATATAACATTATTATTTACCTTCATTGAAATAATTGTTTGAAGTTAAACATTAATATAGATAAATAGGTAAGATTGTATCAAAAAATCTCATGCAACCCATCCAATACAATATATAGATATAATTACTTATGTACATATATTTTTTTACATCTTTAATAATTTTACTTAGTTCTGTAAATTAGTCATGGATAAAATTTACAAAAAATGCCATACACATGTTAAGATCAGCATTTTCTTAATATTAGAATTTAAAATGTAATTAATTTAATTTCTTGGAATATGACAGAAATATAACCTCCACCTAGCATAAGTTATGCTATAATGATACCGCATAATTGGAAGCATATATATATATATATATATATATATATATATATATATATATATATATATATATATATATATATATATATATATATATATATATATAAGCACTGCCACTTCAGAAACTAATAGGATTAATTACACGACTCATAGAATCTTCTAATATAGATCTTACACTAGTTTCCTCTCATAAGCTGTATGAATCTTTAGTACTTAGGAGACTAGTAAATCTAAGAGGGTAAAATGAACAAAGAGCGCAACAATTTGCAAATATAGAATGAACCCTATAGTTATATAAAATTTACTAACCTCGAACCATTTCAACTTGAACTTGGTAATCGGCAAAAGATGATCACAGAACACCATCGAAGTGGTCTAACCTGACAACAAAACTGGACACACTAAGCTCGTGTTACCAATGTTTTGTAACAGACCTTGTCATATTAGGATGGCATGAATTTATCATGTGATTTATCCCGCTGGATGTCACGAGTTAAACATTTTATATTTAATATAATCCTTGTAACGAGAAAATCAAAAATACACTCACTACCACATTTAACAATCAGTATTATTAACGTAAAATCGAGAATAATTAAAATTATTATACTAAATGTCAAGATTGATTGAAGGCGACTTCTTAAGAAAATGGACGCTTGTTTTTCTCTTTGAACTTTGTGCTGATTGGTGTTCCACACTGAACTTCAGCATACTTCCACCAATAGGAAGTAGTCCACTACAAAATTCCACCAATAGATTTAAAATAGCACGCCACAGACATTGAATTGTGAATAGTCTACGTGGGTATTTTGTCTCTGTTTAATTGTCTATGCTGAAATAATCGTGCTTGTCGTGTATTTTATATATACGTAGCATTTATAATCTGTGCAATCGTCCATTACCTCAACAAAAAAAAAAGAAAAAGTCGTAAAAAGAAAGTTTATGTTGGATCTGTTTTGTTGATATTTTTTTAGAAATATCTTTTCTTTACGATAAAGATAGGTAGATCATTTCTATATTATTATAAAAAGATGAAAGATAAAATATGCTATATTTGGGATGAAAACTTGATTCAACAATGTGATCGTTTACCAGCTGTAATTGGTAGAGTAAGTTTAAATACTTTTTAGAAAAAACAACTTTTTAAATTTACACAAGGTCCGTGGATTTACAATCATCATAAAGGTAGAATGAATTATCCCGTCTTACATATTTCAGGCTTCCATGGTTCATGAACTCATTGTAGCTTATGAGCTTAATAAACAAATGAAAGTAGTTAGATCCACTCCTGCATTTTATGATGATTTAAGGAAGTTTCATTCCGAATTATACCTAGATTACTTGAAATCTGTAACTGAAATTGATGACGATTATATGTCTAATACACGGGATGAAGAGTATGGACTAGGTATGTAAAGATATATGTATATTTAATATATAAGATAAGCTTTGATTACACCTATAGTTTAATACATCTCATACCAACAGATAAATGAAATCCGTTTCATTCAATTAGCAAAATGTCATTAGTTTTCCTCTTTCCTTTTTCAAAGTAGTAAAATGCCAGATATTAATTCCATATTAAAACATTATTTGGATCAGTGGTAGTGAATGCTGTCTTTGGTGCAAGGGTTGCTGGTTCAATCCCCACACAATACAAACATTTGTGTGCATGAACATGTTGTATTGGTCTGGGTGTTTCTATATATATTTAAGTATGTATTTACAAAAGAAAAGTATTATATGAATATGTAATTCCGCTGTTGGTTCTGATATCCGTAACACAGGTGCTTGAGCTACCTTTCCCGGATTCAGATCAATGTATGTGATGTTGTGAAATATTTATTTGTATTCATTTACTGTAGATTACTTTCAGGGTGCGTTAATAGTTTTAATTTGCAATGACTGCTTTTGCTGTGCAGTCCTTTGTTGGTTCATTCTTAATTTTTCATGTGCTATTTAGTAATGTTTTAGTTTGTTGGAAGTATAAGTTTAAAATGTATGTATATTTCTTCTGTTCAAGGATATGATTGTCCACCAGTATCAAATATGTTTGAGCTTGTATCAGTCATTGCAGGAGGCTCCATAACAGCAGCTAAAAGTTTAGTTCTTGGTGTAGCTGATGTTACCATCAACTGGTGCGGAGGATGGCACCATGCTCAGAGGTATAGGGAACTTTTAAGACTGCATGATAATCACACTGACAAGGCATGCAAATTCATGGCGTAATTAGATTAACCATACAATTCAACATGCAACTAATTGTGACACTTCTACCATTTTGTCAGTGTCATCTGCGTCATTTCTGGTGCGTACAAAGTCACCGTTTTGGAACCTGGGGTATGCTTGTACCATGATCTAGGATTTCGTCAATCTGGTAAATAAAGTAATTACAATAAAACTACTGCTGTCTGCCTTTTGCAACCCAGACAGGGTGACAAGACCATCTATAACATATTCAGCTTCCAGTAGCTACTGTTTAATACCATAGGTCAAGATTATTAGCAATTTTTTTTCTAGCTCTGCAACTTCGACACTACTTTGCCAATGTCAATTGATTAAAAAGATGCGCTCCTTTTTGTTGAAACTGGATGATTAAATAAATAATCACTTTATTTCCTCTTCACAAAGGTACACAGATTACATATTTCATACACTGCTTAGTACGACATAGTTATAGGTGTACAATGATTATTGGCATTGTTTAATTTTTATTGTATATAAAGATATTTAACTGTTGATTTAACTAAAAATAAGTAAATATTATGGTTATACATTCTGAGTGGGTATCTCAAAAATTTCTCTCTTATTGGATATTATTATATTATGTACCTAATCGCGCATTCATTCGCGTGGTCTTGCGATAATTGCGTATTCCATTATTTCTATTAAAAAGTAGAACCTAAATCTATCAACCTGCTACGAAATATGCTGCTACGTGTGATATGCAATAAATAATTTAAATTTGAAATTACTGTACTTCTATTAGCACCTTCTGTACTCGTCTGTGTTAGTGTTGTTTCCAATAGAAATCATACCTCGAATAATGTCACGACCCGAGTCTCCTAATACAACTAATATGTTTTTACAGTGGCGCCCAACGTGGTGCCCGGCTAGCGCTGTCGAGAGCATAAAACTCTTAATCCCAATAGCGCATTTATTTTGGAAACTCATTTTTTTTCTTTGCGAGGTCTCCGGTCAAATAAACAAAAATAATTCATACATCGTAACTTTGATCTCTCCTCAGGTTTGCTGCTGATGGCTTTTGCTACATCAATGATATAGTTCTAGCGATAGAAACTTTAAGAAACAAGTTTCCAAAGGTTCTTTATATCGATCTTGATGTTCATCATGGTAATAATAATTAATAACTGTCTTTAATTACTTGACCTTAAAATATGCATTTCTTAATTTGCCGATTTAACTTTTTTAAATCGTTTAGAATACCAACTTTTCTTAATCGTTTAGAAAACGAACTTTTCTAAATCGATTAGAAAACAAACTTTTCTAAATCGTTTAGAAAACTAACTTTTATAAATCGTTTAGAAAACAATTTTTTCTAAATCGTTTAGTAAACAACTTTTCTAAATCGTTTAGATTACGAACTTTCTGATTTTTTCGGGTCTGGGTGTATTGATTTGATTGGTGATTTAAGACATTTTAACCTAATGTAGTTGAAGTAAAATGTATTTACACTGTCGTGCAATTTAAAAATCCAAATAATAAATATACATCTTTATATTTTAAGGTAATGGCGTCCAAGATGCTTACGATCTCAGCAAATCAGTCTTCACACTGTCTTTCCATAAGTATGAGCCAGGGTTTTACCCCGGCACAGGAAGTGTGGATAACATTGGTTCTTTGATTGGAAAGGGATATTCTTGCAATTTCCCTTTAAATGCTTGGTACTCAGATGAAACTATCGAATATATTTTCAAGAAGTAAGTAATACACTTGTGAAAAACTTGATCGCTGTACATTATATCTTATATTTCCGTATTTCGGCTTTTGCGCTCAATTTCAACGTTAGGTAAACCAATAATAATAATAAGAGTGGTGTGCGCATATTAAATAAGTAAAACACGACACAATGGGACACGAACATATTAATCGTGCGCAGGTTCACTACCTTATCGAGTTTTGGACAACTTCCAGGCAAGCACTGGGCTGGCTTGACGCATTTTCGATTCGCAGACGATATCGTAGTCATGGCTGAGACCTTGGAAACTTAGGCACAATGCTCGACGACCTCAGTAGTCTCCCAACAAGTGGGTCTGAAAATTAACATGGACAAGACGAAAATTATGGCGAATTCTCATGTCGTACCCACTCTTGTACAGGTTGGAAGCTCTACACTGGAAGTTGTATACGAATATGTCTACCTCGGATAAAAAGTCCAGCTTGGTAAATCCAACTTCCAGAAAGAGGTCGATCAATGAATCCAACTCGGCTGGGCAGCATTCGGGAAGCTACACAGCATATTTTCGGCACATCTACCGCAGTGTCTCAAGACGAAAGTCTTTAATGCGTGTGTTGCTAGTGATGACATACGGAACCGAAACGTGGCCGGTCACAATGTGCCGATTACGGAGGCTCAAAGTCACCCAGAGAGCAATGGGCAGGGCTATGCTCGGAGTCTCTTTGCATGATCGTATCAGAAATGATGAGATCCGCAGGAGAACTAAGGTCACAGACATAGCCCAAAGGATTGCATGTCTCAAGTGGCATGGGCAGGGCACGTAGCGAGGAGAACAGACGGCAGTTGGGGCGCAAAGGTCCTCGAGTGGAAGCCACATACAGGAAATCGCAGTCGTGTCAGGCCCCCCACAAGGTGAACCGACGATCTGGTGAAAGTCGCAGGAATCCATTGATATATCAGAAAAACTCAGTTACAAGGTTAGGCCTGTCCGGCGATCCCAACCCTGCATAAATGAATATTTTTTATTAGAAAGATGCAATTTATATTAAATTTTCAGAGTATTCACGTCTGTATTTTGCAAGTTCGAGCCAAACGCGGTGGTGGTGCAGTGTGGGGCGGACGCGCTCGCGCATGATCCGCAGGGCGGCGCCAATCTCACTGTGCGTGGGTACAGCGCATGCGTCGCCTCGGTGCTGGACAAGCGATTACCAACCTTATTGCTTGGCGGGGGTGAGAATGTATTTCATTGTAGCTACAAGATTTTTCAAGTAAAGTAATTTGAAAAAAAACGTAAAATACAGAAATTATACCTACAAATTTTCCGCTTCAGAATTTTATAAATGTAAGTAGATAAATCAATAATAAATGCACCTGACAATCGCACCGACTATCTAGGTCTATGGCATTCCCTGTATTATGATGAGTATGTACTAGGTATGAGTAGACTACGGAGCCAAGGGCGTTTCCCGGCGCCGACTGGGAATCGAACCTGGAACCTTCCGCGCTTGGCCACACCTTAGCCACAGCGCAATCGATGAAGTCAATATAGATAATGTGGTTTCAATTAACAGTGTAATATTTTTAATTTTTTCATAATTTATCAATGTGTAAGCTTAGGCATGTGTCGACTTCAAATTGGCGATTAACTTAATCGATATTATCTAGAAACACTTGATAACGACAGTTGAATCACTCCCACTAAATGTATGACTCACCATACCATGACGTATAGTGATTATAAATTATCTTTAATTGACGGTACTATGCACAGGTAAATAAAACTGTCGCGGTAACACAGCAAAATGTATCTATATTTTTACTTCCAGTGAGCAGGAACATGTTTTTTTATGAAATATAATGAAAATTGTTTATTCAATTTAGGTCCATACAGAACACTTATGAATGTCAACATGTTTACCACTGGTTCGGAATGTAGTTTTCTGCCAAGAAGACACCAGCAAGAAACTCAGCAGTTACTCTTTTAAAAAAAACAAATGTTTTACAAAATGTCACCATTAACTTAAAAATATAGTACAATTTTTGTGTTACTAATATGTCCCTAAATTATTGTCATTCAAAAAATCGTCTATTTTATAATAGCCTCTCTTCATTAAACAGTTTTTTATATACAATTTAAACTTATGTGTGGGCAAGTCAATAATAATCTGAGGTAACTTATTAAACATGTTATATTTGTCATAGGTGGAAGACGAGCAGCGGGATCACCTGATGGTAAGAGATTGCCCCCGTCCATGGACACCCGCAACACCAGTTGAGTCACACGTGCGCTGCCAACCTTTAAGCCCCCCTTTCCCTCGGATTGGGCCTCCGGTACCCTCACTCACGCAAAGAACACAGCACACAGTTATTATAAGTGTACCGAAAATGTTTGACATTCCGAGTCAGTGGTAGATTGTATGGACTTAAATTGATTATTTTTGATTTTCTACTGCCGGGTCAAAGGAAGGGAAGACGAGTATTTTGGTAGTAGGTACTTACGCCAGAAAACATCTAAAAGATGCCATCGTCTTGGAAATAAATAAAGGAATGACTTTATGCCCGCAGGTGGATACAACCACGCTAATGCCGCTCGCTTGTGGGCTTCGCTCACCGCCTTAGTGGCAGGAATCACTCTAGATGAAAACATCCCCGAACATCAGTATTGGACGAAATATGGTCCAGGCTATATGTTACCGGTCGAACCCACATTGGCAAGAGATACTAATAAGACATCCTATCTTGATGAATGTATAGCTACTATTAGAGGTATAGTATACGTTCATTACGCTTATATCAAATGGTATTTTATCTGAGTTTAATTCATTACATGGAGAGTACATTCAGCTTAGATCTATGTTGATCAAGATCAGAAATTCCAATCACTTAATTAAAATGTCATTATTACATACTTATTTTCCATTTTAAGTATACACTTATGTAAATGAGATCCTGTTTTTAGAAAATCTACAAAAATGTTTGGACACAAGTATAGTCCAAGAGCCAGTGTTGAAGAAACGAAAAGTGTATGACGGCAGTATCGATGTTTCTAGTCATCAAAATGAAAAATCTAATAGAATTGATCATCTTGATTTTAGAAATATTAGGATAAATAATGATTTAAGCAATAAGCATAGTAAAAGTAAAGACTTATCAACCAAAACACAAGGGGATGACCATAAAGCTACAGCGCAAGATGTATACGACTTTATCGACTGATTAGAATTAAAATGTTTGTTTATTCATACATGGTGTTTTCATTAATAGCATATTTATCCAAATCCATTAAATAAAACAAAAGCTAATTCGAAAAAAATATATATTTAAAGTTTTCTCACTGAACCGTTAAAGGGACATTTAAATAATAATACTCGGGCATCGTCAGAGTCGTACATACGTATTCCACAGGTATAAGCCTACCAACAACCGGCACATTTAGAGGTTTCCAAAATACATTTTCGGCCTGCAACATGACAATGAAGGCATTGCAGTGGACTAGTTGATTACATCCCGAAAACAATTTCCTAGTTCAGAAACTACCTTATTATGTTCATTCATATTTTGATCTTATAAGAGCAAAAAGCTCAATTTTAACTACAACTTTAAATTAAAACCTGCTCAACCATAACATCAACCATGTGAACATTTATTTACATAGTCAAAAAGTGATTTAAATAAAGTGTGAACCCCAAACAAATCTAAACAGACAAATTAATATTGGAAAATAACATTTTATTAGGTAGAAGTGACTTCAAATTATAGAATATTTAATTTGAAAAATGTAAAGAAACCAATAAAAACCTTAATTACATATTATTACAATACCCAACTCATAGTTACAATTTCAAAGACTAATTTAAAACTAAGCATTAATTTCAAGCCTTGATAATTGCCAATTACTATTTTACTAACTTTATTTAGTCTTAACAGTGCTCATTTTTGCAAGCATAATGGTGACTGACAGAAGCGATAGCAGATATCAGTGTAAAGAGTAAATTAACCTGGATGTACAGCAATAAATGTCTTTCAGTTCTTAAGACTCTCTAATGGATGGAAATTAATTGCTATTACCTATTTTAAATAACATTTAAATGCAATTTTCGAAATCACTTAAGTAAAGCCTTTATTTATACTGCTAGCCCTTAGAGTATAAACATCTAATAGCCTTTTTGGCTCACAAATTGGTAGGGACAAAACTCAAAAAGATATCGAGATAGTGAATACATTTTAAGGGGTAGACTTTAAGCCAACAATTTAAGTATTACATTGCTGTAGACCCAAGCTAATGGAGGTTGATTGATACATTTGGCATTTAGTCCGTGGGCCGCTTTTCACTGTGCTTTTTAGTGAACTCCTCTGCATTTTTTGTGAACTTCTTCCTATCCTTGAGGAACTCCTCAGCTAACTCCGCGCGGAGCGGGTGTTCCGGCTCCGGGTCGTTTACAAGGGCCACTAACGCTTGGATAACTGTAACAACAATGTAAAATAGTAATTATTAGATGCCTTAAAGAGAACTAAGAGAGAGATTGAGGGACGACAGGTTACATGTAGTATTTTCAGCATATTCCGCAGATGTCTCCTCTCGCCTCCTTAAGCTGACGGGCAAGGCACACTAGCGACGCCAGTCGATTTTAATTTTTAGCTACTAAACCAGATCTATTTTAAACAATTTCGGGGTTACAACCTCTCAACAAACACTTATACTATTTATTAATATGCACAAATGTTGAGTCCGTTTTAGTACGCGAAAAATTAATCAATTTTTGCGTACACAACGCGTTTAGTAGCTAAAAATTAAAATCGATTGGCGTCGCTAGTGTGCCCTACCTGTCACCTTAAACTAGAAACCGAGGTCAACCGATGCTTAAATCAACTTAGATTTCTTCCTGATTCTAAATATTAGGGAGGGCATACAGCTACATAGTAGATTTGAGGATTCATGTCAAACTAGATTGGAGTTACCCATAATCTTTTACCAATTTTATCAACAGATATAAAAATTAATAAATGTATAATCAATCACTGTTTAATCTGGGGAGTTAAGATAAATGCATTATCCCATAATTTTAGTGAAAACTCATGTGGGAGTACTATCAGACACACAGTAAGTTTATAAGTACATAGATACCCAATACCTGTATTAGATTCATGAAAGAACTTTTTAATGAAGGCAGTTAATTTATACAGATTACTGAATAATGGTAAATGGTGGATCATCAGATTTGTTGTGTAGTACATTAAGCTGTTTAATCTAGCAATTTCACAGACAACCTGTGAGGATCAGTGGTAGTGAATGCTGCCTCTGGTACAAGGGTTATGGGTTCGATTCCCGCACAGTACAAACATTTGTGTGCATGAACATGTGTGTTTGTATTGGTCTGTGTGTTTTCTATGTATTATAAGTATGTATTTACGAAAGAGAAGTATATATTTGTAATTCTGCTGTTGGTTCTGATATCCGTTACACAGGTGTTGGTGCTACCTATCTCGGAGTCAGATCAATGTATGTGATATTGTGAAATATTTATATTATATTAATTTCAGAAAGAAAATCATGGCGATTTTTATCTATCCACCTTTCTATTTACCTTGATCAGTCTTGGTAGCTGGCTTCCAGTTCTCAGCACTAATGATGGGCAGACACACCTGTCCCTTCTCATCAATATTAGGGTGGTAAATTTTCGTTTTGAAACTAATCTTCGGGGGCTTGAATGGGTATTCTGCGGGAAAGTTGATTTCAATGCGAAATGCACCTTTGTTGTATGGTGGATTGTCCTAGAAATGTTTTTTATACATTTTAGTATTTTAGTAAGACACTAGGTTTTCATGATGGATATAAACTCATTAATATGTATTTCTCAGGCAGTATACATGTAGGAAACTACCAGTAGTTTGTTATAGTAAAAAGTGATAGCAAATAGTACATACAGGAACAATTAACCCCTGCCATGTTAGGATGTTGGACTCATCCACTTGAATATCCCGGAATGACTTCATCCCAGACTGCCTGATGTCATTTAACTCCTGTAAGGAATAAAATAATTATTTATAAGATCCATGCAACCTCAAATGTCCATTGCATGAATACAGCACAGCCAGGACATAATTGAATTCGAAAATTTAGTATGAAATAAACAGTTTTATCTTGAAGATTACTTAAAAAATACTAATTTATTTATGTAAATACATTCCCAGAAATTAGACATTTATAAAAGAACGCAGAAAGTACTGACCACAACAACGAATATACCTTTTAGGATCAAAATTAGTACCTACATAGGTAAAATAACTTTGCAGGTAAATTTGAATTCTTTAACTAATATTTTCCCCCGAGTCGAACGGTGAACAGAACAAAGAGTATATCAAAAGGTTAACACGGATAGTATCTAAGGAAACACTACTCAGATTTTGTTCGGTCATAACGGGAAAAGATTTACGAATGCAAAAATGATGTCTCACCTTTTGAAGTCTTCTTGTTGCAGCCATTTTAGCAAAAAATTGCCTTATATACTGGTATTTAAAACCTTTAGGTATTAATTCTGTTATTTATAGGTTCTCACTAACAACATAATTATGTAGCACAGTGTGAAAATAATAGGATTTAGCAGTAAAACGTCAGTGAAATGCCTCCTGCAAATACGGCGACCACCATTACGAATCTCGTTTTGTTATTGCACAACTGCCATTTTACATGCATATGTCAAAAAACGTGCGAGTTTCAGTTTTAAAATCTATATTAATAGCTAAGGTAAATTATTTTAAATAAGTTTTTCAGGGAAAATAAGTTGATATTACTGTATTTGTTAAATTTCCAAAATGTTCTAATATTTATAAATTAGGGTTTCAACAAAACGCACATAAAAGCATACTTTAGCGACATCTATTGGAATCTAAGGTAATTTGTTACAAAGCGGGAGATTTGATTTACTCAGACAATCCGTGATCCAATGCTTCTTTTTATAAAAAAGTACTCTGATCGATCCTCAAAGTAGACGTGTAACTCTTTACTGAAACGACTCAGCCAAAAGATACACTGTTCCGAATGTCTATTGCTCGCTCCGAATGTATCATTCGACTCAAATGGATCCTCGAGTCCGAGTGATCCGCATGAACAGTATCTTCTACTTAGTTTGTGAGCTGAATGATCCGATGAACCAAATGAGCTGAATGATCCGAATGAATCACGGATATATCTGAGAGTCAATGTTCTAAATGAACGTCTCACTGTCCCGCATCTCTGCACTGATCCGGATTTTAATGTTCCAATCTTTTGAAAGATACGTTTTCGCCTCAAAGGATCGATCAAATATAAAACAACCTGTCCACTAGCTAGAGCGAGGCGAAGAGACGGAGTGGCAAGCAAAGTTAAAATCCACTAATAAAAGGTCCTTCCTCGCCGAAGAGTGGAGTTTTTATTAATTGCTATTGGTGGATTTAAAAAGATCCGCTCCGCTGCTGCCTCGCTCTGCACTGGTGGACAGGCAGGTAACGTATAAAGGGTGGAAAAAACATTGGGCCCTGGAGGGGAAACTTCCTTAAATCCTTTAGTTATTGATTACAGACACAACTTCATTACTTTATTTAAAAAACAAAATAAAACACCATTCAAAGTTTTTAAGAATCTGGCTTGTATCGGCCGGGGATCGAACCGGACAAAATTTAAAAATTAAGATTAGTGGAATAAAAATTCCACTTATCGTTAGAGTCATTATTATTGAGGATAATGTTTGTCCAAGAAACCTTTATGTCTTACATTCGTATTTAACGCAATCGCTCTTGCGAAATCATGCTACACTACAATTGCTAAGAACCAGCTTTAGTTCCGCGCTCAGAACATTGCTCCGATTTTGGCCATTGACCAACAAAAAACAACTTGTTACCTGTTGCTCTCTGAAATAGAAAAAAAATTGCAACTTTTGTGACAAATTTTATTTTTTATCATATTCACATTTTAGAACAAAGGTGTTTATTTCCTACCCAAGTTACTTATATAATATGGCGTGATAAATGATACACACTGTGATATATTTTCAGTATATAATAACAATCAATATTGGTGTAACTTTAGGTTTTGTATGTCAATATGTTTATAATAATATCTAATTGGCATATGGAGGATACAGGGAGTAGAAATTTTCTGATTCTACGTGAAACATAATGACCTTTTTGATAAAATGAAGATACTTGCGACTCTCTAAATATTTATTTTACAACTAGGTGCTTCTAAATGGTAATTAACTGTTAAATTCGCATATTCTGGTATAGTCGGCATTAAAAGTAGCTCAACACTTTAGTACCGTTTCAAAGTAACTCTTATGCCTATTATAGGCAGTTTCCAAGGGGTTCATAAAAATGTTACTTCAACATGGCACTAAATTGTTAAGCTACTTTTGATGCTGACCGTACCTACTTGTACAGATTTCTACTATCTCGCTACTTTTTTAAAAATGAAAACATAATGGGTATACAAAGTTCAAAAAAATTAAAAGTTGTCTTAAAATTGAGATATTTTAATGATAATAATTTGTAACATAGAAATCTCGTTCGGGCTGTTATTAATGCACATCCTTCACTTTTAGAAGCACCTTGTGTAAGCCCGCACGATATGAATCAGACTACCAGTGACTTGCAGTATAGCTATAAACAGGGCTTTATTAATTTATCAAAATCCTGATAGATTTTTTTTCCAATGTAAGTAAAACTGTGGCGACCTAAGTCAGCGGTTTTTTAATATAGGCAATTCGTTTGTAAAGATTTAGTCGAAATTTTGTATCAATATCATAGTGTAGAGGACGGCCGAAAAAGAGATATATGGATTATGTGAAGAATGCCATGATGAGAAAAGGGGTGGATGATTCGATGACAAATGACAGGGAGGTATGGAAAAGGAAGACATACTAGACCCAGATAAACTGGGAAAAGGGCAGGAGGATGATGATCATACTGCAAGAATAAACTGCATAGACTACCAAACCGCTAAAATAGGCCGCCACATTACGAGCTCAGGAGACAGACAACCTCAACCGTGACGATGGTGCCCCAGAGTTTTTTCACGCAAGTTTCACTATGGACCTTCCTCGGAGTCTGTAATGAGGTTGGAATCAGGACCTTGCACGTGTAGGTTAGGTTATAGGTTTGTAGCAACACGTCACTGGTAGTCGGTTCAGAAGGCGCGGGGCGCGGTCGGGCCTCAGTCGTCGTGGGCGCGCTCGTCGTCGCGGCGGCGGTTGCGCGTGCGGCGGTTCCAGCCGCCCTCGCGCCGCGGCTCGCGCTGGCCGCGGCCCTCGCCGCGCTGCTGGCCCCCGCGCTGGAAGAATGAGCCTTGCTTCTCGAATATCCGCTCGTTGGAGTCCACTAGGTTGCCCACCTGTTACGTAAGAATAGACATTTTTAACATTCATTTGTAACGTTCATAATGCGGACAGCTAAGGAATGGAACTCCTTTTTTTTTTTTATTTGATAGAAATGGGGTGAGCCCTGCGTCTCATAGCCACTGCGACCAGTAGATGATCTATTGTGGCAGCCCCGTAACCTATTACAGCACCTCATGTAGCTCCAGTTCCAGGATAAACCCGAGAATGGAGCTGATGGGGGAGCTCTTGATCTTGATGGAACTCCTTGCCAAGGTCAGTTTTTCCGGACCACTACAATCTGGACATCTTTAAGACAATAGTGAACAGGCACCTTCTAGGCCAATGCGTTACATTCTAGACCTCATCGTCACTTTCCATCAGGTGAGATTGTGGTCAAGCTAATAGCCTACAGTTCATAATTAAAAAAAACTTAAAAATATCAACCTACTATTTGAGTTGCTGTGTAATTATTAATTACAGTCGCGACGAATCGAACGAAACCTAAAATAATCATACAAACATACAAAAATTATCACTTTTCATATTTTGTAGGCCTCTGAAGTTAGTATGTTTGTATAAAAATTTGGTCCTGACTCGATTTGGTTACTCACGAGTGTATTTGCATTACTTAATTAATTTATATCAGGTCATTTATTTAGTGCCATTTTTACCTTAGACCACGGGGCCCTAGACGTTTGCACCGTGTGGCCCCTACCCTCAGAAAGCCCCCATTCTTAAACCCAATTTATTTATTGTGGTCTATGTGTAAGTACAGTTTGTTTAGGTTGGTGTCCTGTCAATATTATATAAAAATAACTCAATTATGTCAAAAGATTTACGTCACTCTATGAAAGAGATTCACCAACTCACATCACCATCTAATTTCAACGAGAAGAGGCGTGTCTCACTAGACAATGGCATGTTGTGTCTAAGACGCAAACCTATAAAGAAATCTAAATAAATGGTTATGTCACTTTCCCCAGATTCAAAATGTGCCATATATTCTTGTAGACTTCTATAGGTCCCAGCATTATTTAAGTCGGCCCTGCTATACTAACAAACATCGATAAGGCACATACCTTATCAGCCAATTGTAGAGCCAGTGCTTGCATACGAGTAGGCTCAGAGCGGTGCAGTATGGCGCACTCGCTGGGGTCATCGAGGGACGCTAGCAGCTCCTCGTTGATGATCATCTTTGATACGAGGGAGTGGACCCGCTGGCGGGGCATCTCGAACATGTCGGCCAGCGACTTGAGCGAAAGCGACGCGTACACGTGCGCGTACGTAAACAGGTACGTGCGGAGGGACTCCTCGCGGATCAGGCGGCCCAACATGGCGCGCACGTTGTCGGCGCCCACCATCAGGTCCCAGACCTGGAAGATAATAAATGCTTTATTGACCAAAAAGTTGCGCAATTAATGTGCGATTCCCCTGTATTCCAAAATAGGCGGAGCCTGTAGTATGGAATGCAGTATCCTCTCCAAACGAGTTTACAAGATTTGTCATTGCATAATGTGTACACATTTGAACGTACAAGTTTTTCATAAAATTAATTAAATTATTTTAACAAGCCAGAAAATAAATGAGAGTAATGAGCTATTAGACTGAATATTTGAGCAATGTCAACATTATAATAGAAACATAGCTTTTCCATCTGAATAGAGAGAGAGTGAGATATGCGTAGATGGCGTAGAGAACTGCTAACCTTCACTTAGCTGGAGAGGCACCAAAAGAAGAATTAGATAACATTTATTAAATTGGTTAACACATCCAACACTTATTTCTGTTAAATGTGATTGAAATGGTTGCCATTAAATTGTTTTGTCATGATTACCATAACGTAATAGGAACATGACATTGATATTCTGTGAGAACCATATTATGAAATCTAAGTTATGATTGCGCCTTGAAAATAATTATCGTGAAGAGACAGGAAAAGGGGAAAGAGGGCTTTAAAGGTTGGCAGCGCACTTGTGCCTCTACTGGTGTTGGTGCGACAATAGCTTACCATAAATCGTGAAATAGCAATTTGCTGTGTTTCGCTGCGTGAGTGAGGGTACCGGAGGCCTAATCCGGGGGAAAGGGGGTTTAAAGGTCGGAAGCGCACTTGTGACTCTACTGGTGTCGCGGGTATCCATGGGCGTCGGCAATCGCTTACCATCAGGTCTGCCACCTAGGTATCACATAAAAACAAAAAAAAAAACCATCTGTTGATCTGTGTGGTGCACGTCTGCCACCTATTCACCTAAAACATGAAAAAAAAACCATTTATTTTGACATACCTTAGCATTCATCTTCTCATTGACAATAAAGTTGAGACACGCACGCCAGTCGCCCCGGCGCATGGCGCGGGCGGCGGCCACGGCGTGCTCGCGCATGGACTCCGGCGGCCCCACCAGCGCCTGGCGCTCGCTGGCGCGCAGGTTCTGGTAGAACGTCTTGCTGATCATGCGGCGCCGCGCGTCGAACTCGTGCGCCGCCATGTACGGAATCTCAATCAGCATAGCTGACACCAGGTACACGCACTCCAGCAACTCCAGGTTGATGTGCATGTGGAACGGCATCTGACGCTGCTTCTCTATCTTCTCCTGCTCCTTCGACCGCTCGTGCTGCCGTTGCGGCAACAGACCCTGGGCGAGCAACTCCTTCGGCTTGCCCGTCATCATCAACTCGGCCAGGCATCCGTGAGCCTCCTTCACGTTGCCTCGACGGAACGCGCACAGACCCAAGTTGGCCATTGTACGATTGTACAGAATCTGGGTGCTAGGGTCGGAGTGCTGCACGTTCTCCTGAAGGTGAGACATGAGGAGGAGGTCGCGCGCCTGGAACCAGTTGTCATGCAGGGCGTGGTGGTAAATGTGGGAGAGAATGGCGCGAGTTCTCAGACGGTCGGAGTCATCGTTCGCGTAGATGTACTTGCATAGGCGCTCCATCTTCTTGATTGTCGTCTCCTCGCCCGGTGGAAGATCCTTTCTGACCGCGCGTGGGTCGAATTTGTAGTACAAGTGGTCGATCTTGCGGAGGTACGCGCGACAGATCTCCTGCGGCGTCCCATCACGCTCGACGACTTGACACACGCGGTCGATGAGGGCGGAAACACGGACCTCATCCTTTAGCCTCTCGACGTACTCGTTAGAATGAGGATCACACTCCTTGAGTAGCTTGGTGAACTCGTCGTCGAGTCTCTCCAGGGCGGTGAGGAGGCACCCGCGTACTTTGAAGGGCGGGGTGACGAGTTGCTCCTGCTCCTCGGTGATGGTTTCGCTGAGCAACATTTCCTCGTGGGCTAGGATGATGGTGACCATCTGGTCGACGTTCTCGACGAGCTTGGACCAGTACTCGGGCTTCATGGCGTCGGAGACCTTGGGGTTGTAGTCGAAGAGGGCGGCGACGGTGGCGGCGCGGAGCTTGAGCTGCAGCGCGTCGCCGAGGTTGTGCGCGGCGGCCACGGTGCGCAGCTCGTGCAATAGCTCGAGCTGCGCGCGCCGGTCAGTGCGCTTGCGGCCGCGAGCGGCGCTGATTTCACCTAGCTTCTTCACTACGAGAGCTGCGTCGATGTCACTATCCTGCAGAAAGTAAAGATAAGATATATTATTACAATTATTTTATATAAAGATTTAAACTACACCACTAAAAAAAATAATTATTATAAAATATAGTACAGCTGTACCACGTTTATAAGTTACATCGGAAAAATTCGTCTACGCAGAAGAGCAAGTTAAATCCGATTGATTACGATTGCGAAAGCAGTTGAAATACAGACTTTATTGCGTTATGTTAAGATTAAATACAATAAATCCAGAGATGAATGCTATCTCTCTCTTAACCGCACCAGCACCGAACATGGTGCTGACTCATCAACCAATAAGAAATTTGTAATTTTTGGCGCGCGTAAATGGAGCGTTGTGATTGGTTAAGATTTGGCCGCAGTTTTCGAAAATAGGACCTTTGCACAGATACATTGGTGTAACTTATAAAATTCGTAAAACTGTAATGTGGAATCTTAAAAATGGCACTACGGGGTTACAACCTCTCGGCAAACACTTATACAATTTATTAAATAATCATGCACAAATGTTGAGTCCGTTTTTATACGCGATAAATTTATTCACACCAAAAGTGGCCGCTTTTGGCGTGAATCAATTTTTCGCGTACGCGTTGGATCCAAAATTTTTGGATGGTTATTTAATAAATAGATAAGTGTTTGCCGAGAGGTTGTAACCCCGAAATTGTTTAAAATAGATCCCGTTTAGTAGCTAAAAATTAAAATCGATTGACATCGCTAGTGTGCCCTACCCGTCACCTTAAATATATTTTAACCAACTTTAGAAAAAGGAAAGTATGAAACAGCCAAACCTTTGTAGAATTTTGATTAAGGATAAGCAATTACTATATTTTGTGTAAAAAAATATTGTTCTAACCTTAGCAAACATCTTTGGTTTGTCAGATGTAGCTGCTCCCTTCCTAACTGTCTCCCATTCGCCGCCATCATCAGCCTGGTCCTTCTTGCTGATCTTCCCAGCTCTGCCTTGCCTTTCCTCGCGCCTCTTAATTCTGCGCCTGTCTCTTTCCTCATCCTCTTCCCGCTCAGTGTTCCTCTTAAGGAACTTCTCTCGGAGGGTGGCGGCACCCCGCTCTTCGTAGTCCGACTCTGAGCTGGACTCCGAGGAGCTGGAGCCCCAGTCCATTGTATCTGAGGAGTCCTCGTCTTGGGGCGGAGCGCGACGTGGGAGCTCGGGCGATCTCCGAGCTCGTGGTTTTTCTTTGGGTTTCTCGTCATCTTCAGACTCGTCGGACGATGACGAATCTATTGGATAAATAAACATTTAAATGGTAAAATGCAATGCTTTAAATGATGAAATTTCATAAATTTCATACCAGATGATTTTATTAACGAATTAATTATAAAATAAAAGTAAACACAAGGAAAACAATGTATAAGCAAATATGAAGTAATTAAGTAAATTCTACTGATTACCTTTCCTCTCTTCAGCATCATCAGGTAAGTCTGGATCTTCACGGAATTTAGAAACTTCTGCTTCAAAGTCCTTGGTGTACTTCCTTAACTTCTGTCGTAGAGATGTCAAGGCTTTGCTGTTGCCTTTGGAGAGAGCCTTGCGACCGTCACGGTCAGTCCATGCACCAGCAACCCAGTCATCAAGTTCAGCCAAAGCTCTAATGAAGAATCGTGGAGCAACTCCATTTTCCTCCTTTGCTACAACTGGAGCAGCTCGAGTGTATGCTCTCTGTAGTTCTTCGAAGGAGGCTAGAGCAGACGAAAAGTCCTTGATTTTGCGATGATTACGCAATGAGTGGATGATTCCTTCCAGTTCTTCATATCGCTTCTCTTTCATTGAGCGCACCACACGCTTTGTTTCTTCCTCATCATCACTAAACTGTAAATTATAAAACAATATTAAAAAGCATGATTATTGTGTAAGAAAAATAAGACACATGAATCATAATTGTTGCTTATCCAGCACAGTAAATAATTTTAATTTTATTAAACTACCTGTATAATTATTACATTACAATTTACCAAATGGACTTTAACGATAATATGTACAAATTCTATATTTTTTGTTATATTTAATTCTTTTTAACACTATTAGCTCCACACTAGTTCTATCAAAATTGTGGGTGAAAATATTCATATCCTGCTTAAAGCACCAGATGGAGCTCTTTGATATTATTTTAAAGCACCAATTTGGCATTCGTAAATTTCACTCCACTGTTGAGCAAATCTATCATGTACATCATGAAATCAACCCCTGCTTTGAAAGGAAAGAGTATTGCTCGGCAGTCTTTCTGGATGTGCGCATCAGGGTTTTGACAGAGTATGGTATAAAGGCCTTATAATGGGGTAAAGGGACTATTGAAGTTTATCCAAAGTTAAGAATAAACCACTCCCTTTACCCCATTTTAAAATCATACCTTGCGGATAGAGAATTCTAAGTAAAACAGAGAGATGCAAGATCTAAGTTACGTAATATTTACGCTAGTGTACTACAGGGTTCTGTACTTGGGACAGCATTATATAACATTTTCACCTCAGACCTACCAGCCTCTGAAGACTTGACAGTAGCAACACACGCTGATGACGTGGGTTACCTCGCAAGTCATGTATTGCCATGTGAAGCCGGCAAAAACTACAAGATTTATTGAAAGCAACGCATGCCTGGATGAGAAAATGGCGTATTCGGGCCAGTGCTCTAAAGTCAAACCCCATAACGTTTACACTAAGAAATGGCAATTTTCCACCTCTCCGAATCTCGGCTCTGAACTTCTACCCAATACTGAGTTTGTCATGTACCTAGGATTTGGCTTGGATAGAAGGCTTACCTGGGACCACCATGTACGTAGGAAAAGAGAAGAGATCTATGTGAAGTTTAAGAACCTGCTATGGCTCATGGGCAGGAACTCAGCCCTGTCTACAATAAGACAATAAGCTACTTATCTTAACGATACTAAAGCCAGTTTGGACCTATGGCATCCCATTGTGGGGCTCTGCAAGCAAAAGTAACATAATGGTTTGCAAAGGATGCAAAATTGCATCTTGCGTACTATCACAAACCCTCTGTGGTTCTCCAGAAATGAGGAAATACATGAACACCTTGATATGACAACCGTTCAGCATAAAATCAAAAGATTCAAAAAGAAATCCCAATGCCCTGGCAAATAACTATTAAAACCTTCAGTAATGACGAAAAGACTGAAAAGAAAGGATGTACTATAAACGGCAGATAAAGCATTGGCTCCTTTGCTTACAAATGATATTGCACTCAAAACATCAGCTTATGGTCTTGCAACTGATATCCAATTAAATTACCAATAAAAAGAAAAATGGATTGAATTATAACTTCTACTTCAAAGGAAATAGGTAGTACAGTACTAGTAGAGTAATAGTAAGCCGCTTCAATTGTTTTCTTAATTCAATTTACAATATCGGTACAGAATCTAATGTAGCTTACAAGACATTTCAATCACAAAATATCAGGATTTACATTCAAATAAAACATCAGGGTGATCAGGGTTATCAGGGTTAGTTCAATTCGTGTAAAATGTGGATCTATGTATTGCACTGTCAGAAACACATCAACCTACATAAATCTTAAAATTATTATTAAATGAATAAATTCTTGCTTTTTTAACATATAAATAATCCAGTACCCGCACTCATGCAGCAAAACACAGTGGAGACACTGCTACACGCTGTAAACATCAGTACCAACCAATTAAATTAATCAGTCGGAGCAATCAAATTTTACACTAAAGTTGAAATGGGGAAAATATTATCGGGTAACACTGAGCATTTTAATAAGCATTTCGTATTTTTAGTTTATAAAACAAAACATATAACGAAATATTCAAGGCTTACCTGTGAAAAGTGATGTTATTACACTTCTCATGCTTTACACAAAATTTTACCCTACAAATCGATTTAATAAATTAGTTTTCGCGAGATGCATTCGACAGACATTGACATAGACAACTATGGAGCGGTCCTGGCGTTTGGAGCCATACAGCTCCATATGAGTTGCTCCAAATTGTGGGCGTAGACTAGGTATCTAGTCTTGTTATAATTCTATGTGAACATACATACATTTCATTCATTTAGCTCGAAATTGCAAATCTATCCCAATTTTTAAAAAAATATATCATTACCTCTGCCAAAAACATGTCGCAAAATGCCCAATTACATGTTCTCAGTCAAAATAGGAATAAATGCCAAGAAAATTGTACATTTTTTATTATTCTTACCGTGTAGACGGGCGCTGGGGCGCGTACTACTGGCTCCTCATCGGTGACGCTCTCGGACTCGGAGTCCGTGCCAGTGGCGAAGAAACGACTCATGATTGTATTTTAAGTCTTATTTACCTGGTAAAAAAGATAACTACACTTATTGATTACAATAAACTTAAGTAAACAAGTCACTAGAAAGCTTATTAAGGAAGTAGAGTGGGTTTATAGGTTAGACTTTTAAAGGGACAATTTCGAATGGAATTTTCACCTCAAGTTAAAAACTACACTTGCAGAATTGCTGTAAGAGACGTAAATATTACTATAATTCATGAAATCAACGTGTAAATCCGATAAAACTGGATAAAATCCAGTTTGCCAACGACACACTCCACACTTCTTTTTTTTTTTTTTTTTTTTTTTTTTTTTATTATGGCTGCTACTGTGTTGCCCACGGCGAACACTTATATAACTCTGCCAATGTCGAGCGATTAAAGAGACACGTTATATTGAGAAAATGACCGGTGTAATGATATTTTACTCATTCTGATTTTTATTTTTTAATTGAGGGTTACACCACCTAAAACAAAATAATAAAACGTATACAAACAAACAAACACATATACAGCACAACATTATGAGGGAGATTCGGTTATAGTTTGATATTATATTTTATAATATATCTACATAAATATTTTATGACAGAGGAGAAGGATAAAGATAGAAGAAAAGAAAAGTTAATAGGGCGGGGGATTCTAGGGGGGAGAACGTCATACAGCGAGAAAGGATGATTTTGACAGTTGAAAAAAATGTGATCTGTCGTACCTTCATCTAAACCACATTCGCACAGTGATGAGTCCTTAACACGGATTTTATTTAAAAAGACTGGAGTGCAAGCATGTCCCAAACGTAGGCGACAAATAGTGGAGACAGCAAGCTTGCACATGGTTTTCCGTTTGAAAAACCATGGTCTCCGGGGAATCAAAGGTTGAACCCCTGCGTAATGACGACCTTTGAGTTTAGACAGTTCGCTGTACCGGTTTTGCCAATCATCTCTCAGTGACTTTGCTGCGTGTGGTAAGATGTCGTGGGCAAAATTTTGCTCTCGAGCGGTGCCAAGCTGTATGGCCTCTCTGGCCCAAACGTCTACCTGCTCGTTGCCGCGAATACCACTGTGGCCTGGAATCCATATTAAAGCTACTTCTACGTTTTCAAGATGGCATTGGAATATAACATTTTTAATAGAAAGAATTACAGGTGAGACTCCTTTTTTCCTAAATAAATTACCCAAAATTGCATGTAAACAACTTTTGGAGTCTGAGAGTATTACTGTTTTATTTAATTTATGCGAAAGCACATACGATAGGGCCTCTAATATAGCAATAGACTCCCCTGTAAATACTGAACATTCTTTTGGAGATTTAAAATTTAGCATGACCTGGAACTTTGGAATCCATACCGCGCTTCCTACAGTGTCCTCTGTCGGTGATTTTGAGGCATCAGTATAAATTGGCAACCAATCTTGCCAATCTTTGTTGAGATACATGTTGAATTTGTAGTCAGCCATTGGGTCGTTTTTGGGAATTCCAAAGTCCAGGACAACTTGGGGTTGAAAGATTAGGGCATCATAGGGTATTTGAAAGAGGGGGTTTATGGGAAACTGTACCATTGGGTAAGACAAGGATGGAAGTTTTCTGTAACTAGTAATTGTTAGAGGAGGGGTTTTATGGGCCCAATATTTGCAAGAAGGTTGAGAGATCAGCTCGGATAAGTTTTGAAGACGGGAAATGAGGGGATGATCACTAGATTGATTGGTTTTAAATATAAACCTATCCGAGAGGTATTGACGGCGGAGATCTAGTGGGGAGTCCATAGCCTCCACCTGTAAGGCAATTTTTGGGGAGGACTTCATTGCTCCAAGGACGATTCTTAATGCTTTCATTTGGAGCTTTTCTAACCTGTTTAATGCTTCTTTGTTACAGGGTTCAAGAAGAAAAGAAGCATAGTCCAGGTGGCTTCTGACTACAGCATTATAAAGCAGTTTTTGGCTGTAAGGATGAGACCCCCACCAGACACCTGAGAGGGACCTGAGGATGTTGATTCCTTTTTCGCATTTCTGAGCCACATAATTTAAATGGGGGACACCGGACATTCTCGTGTCAAGGATGACGCCGAGGAATTTAACTTGGTCAGCAAGAGGGATAGGTTGACCATCACAGTGAATGTCAATGAGCGGGATAGATCTCTTTCTAGTGAATACCATGGCGTTACTTTTAGGGATTGATAGGGATAGATTATGATTTAGAAGCCAATCGTTTAGGTAAGAGAGTGCAGAATTTAAGCGGCGATTAATATTGACAATTGATTTATCCGATACATAAAGGCACAAATCGTCTGCGTATTGCAAAATATTAGAAAAGCAAGAGGACGCATTGCTCAAGATCGTATGTATAAATGTTGTACAGAATAGGACTCAGAACGGAACCTTGAGGTAATCCCTGCCAGAGACTTCTGGGGGGGAGTGAGTGATCAAACGACCTAATTTTAATTGTTCTACCCATAAGCAAGTTCGTTGCACAATGTACTAACCTCACTGGAAGACTCATGCGAAGCATCTTCTGTCTGAGCACCGGAAGTTGTACGTTATCATAGGCAGACGCAATGTCCAAAAACACACCCACTAGGTACTCCTCTTTCGACAAGGCGATTCTGATGTCCGTTGTAAGAACGGCTAGGCTATCTGTAGTACCTCTAGATTTCCGGAATCCAAATTGGCTATTGGGAATAATATTCCTACTCTCTATGATCCACTCGAGACGGTTCTTAATCATATGCTCAAGGATTTTGGAGAGGGTAGAGGATAGGGCGATGGGGCGGTAGGAGGAAGCGTTGGTTGGGTCTTTACCTGGTTTCAACAAGGGAACAACGATTTGCGACTTCCATGAGGAAGGGATATTGCCTGTTATAAAAATTGCGTTCAGTAGGTCTAAAAAGTATTGTTCCCCGGTTGAACCCAGGTGGGAGAGGAATGAATAGGGAATGCCGTCTTCTCCGGGGCTAGAGTCCCTTAGGCCGCGCAGAGCACAGTTTAGTTCCGCTAAGGAGAATGGCTGGTCGAACCTATCACTACTATTGAGAGAGGGGTAGCAGGATGGGATACTGTTTTCCGTGGGGGCAAAAGGGGGTGATAATTTACTTGCAAACTCATTCAACCAGGTTGAGGGGTCATTTGAGGATGGTGAAGCTCCAATCAGGGAACCACGGAACCTTCGAATGTTCTTCCAAACGCCTGATATAGGGGATCTAGGGGAAAGAGATTCGCAAAAGTTCACCCAGCCATTCTTCTTTTTTTTAGAGAGGATTCTACGAGTACGCGCAGCTATCTTTTTATATTGAACATAATTGTCCATAGTCATGGAGCGCTTATACTCTGCTTCAGCATCCCTTCGACGAGTAACCGCCTCAGTGCATTCTGAGTCCCACCACGGCGGAGGGGCTAATTTCTTGCGGTTCGGTCTCTTCAAAGGGATGCTTGCTTCCGCAGCAGACGATAATGCCTCCATGAATACGACCAGCTTATTTTCAACAGTAGAAGGAGGATTGTCGAGTACTCCATCCAAATGTATTCTAATTTCTGAACTAAATTTGGACCAGTCGGCATATTTTACTTTATACTTCAGTAAAGAGGGTGGAGAGACAGCTGGGATAACAGATAGGGGTCGGGATATAATAATAGGGTAATGATCACTGCCGTGGGATTGGGGTAAGACTTTCCAGGAGCAGAGGGAGGAGAGAGGTGTAGAACAGACAGATAAGTCCACCGCAGAGCGTGGGTCTTGTGAAGGTGAAACTAAACGAGTTGGAGAACCATCATTCAAAACGCAAAGGTTGAGGTCTTCGAAAAGATCCAACAGTTGCGTTGAGAATGAGTCGCATGAGCGGGAACCCCACGCTGTGTGGTGGCCATTAAAGTCTCCAAGAATAAAGATTGGAGAAGGAACAGACGAAAAGATATTGAGGAGGTCAGGGATAAGTGAAGGGGAAGGGTGGGGAATATAGATAGATATAAAAGAAATGTTAAATATTCTCGCAGCCACCACGTTGAGTGATGGGCTGTGAGCGGGGATTGAAATTTGTGAATAAGCTATATTTCTTTTTATTAATAAACAACAGCCTCCGTAGCCGTCGTCCCTGTCATCTCTAAGGCATGCATAGCCAGATACCCTAAAGAGGGAATCGGGCACTAACCATGTCTCAGAGATGGCAGCGACCGCCACGGAGAACTTGTTAAAAAGATAAATTACTTCATTTTTTTTGCGACGGATACTCTTACAATTCCATTGAAGGAACTGGCAAGAGTCCGTCGTCGGACTCATTCGATGAGTGTGTTTTGTTGCCATGCATTATGTCCACTGGCATGCTTTTAAATAGAGTAGCAAGTTGAGAAGCAACGTTGGACGGTAGAGCATCGTTAAATTTGGATAGAATGATAGTCAGCAACGCAACGGTTGTTTCTATCAACCTATCCTCGGCAATGGGGGAGGGTTCTTGCAGCGCACAGCCGTTAGGCAGTGCAGAAGATGGAGTAGATACTATTGCCTGATGGGCATGTTTGTCATAACCTCTACTAGAAGGGGGCATTCTGGGACGAGGGCTGGTAGTTATGGTCTTTCTGTAGGACTGAGACATGGAGGGGACATGTGGGGAACGAGGAAGGGATATCTGTGAGAGGGAAGGGGTGGAGGCCTTAGCCACTTCATTATATGGTCTTCTGACATTGGGTACTTTAGCAGAGGCTTCTAGGTATGATATGCTTTCTTGGGACATAATGATTTTTATTCCTCGTTGTCTTGATTGCTCCGGACAACCTTTGCTGGTGGCAAAGTGATTTCCGGAACAATGAAGGCACGTAGAGGCAACTTCCAACACTTCACATGAGTCTCCAAGGTGGTTTTGGGCACAGCGATAGCATCTTGGTTGAGACCTGCACTGATTCTTTACATGTCCAAAACGGCAACAATTGTAACACTGTATGGTAGGTAGTTGGTAGGTCTCTACACGAAGAGAGGCATGGTAGGCATATACCTTTTCTGGCAACCTTTGTCCTGCAAAAGTGAGGACAACGGTATGAGTGGGTTTCCATGTAGTGTTTCCATTAGCAGTAACCTTTTTATTCAAACGTCTTGCTTTTAGCACAATGCCACAATTTTCTGGAAGTTCTAATGAATCTACAAGTTGGTCCATCGACCAGTCTACTGGGATTTCACGGATTAGGCCCATACGAGTTATGTTGTACGCTGGGATGAACGCTTTGTATTTATTGTCTGGTAAACATTGAGCTTTAACAAATCTGTTTGCATCATTTGCAGATGTAAATTGAACAGATACCCTATTCCGTCCAACATTTATTATACCCTCTTTCGCAATGCCCTTTATATTATGGTTATATAAAAATTGCCCAAATTTAAGTGCCTTCAGAGTGGTACCCGCGGCAGGGTCAGCTTCTACTCTCGAAACATGAACTATAAACGGTCCAGAGTCCTGTTCAGAATAAGTGTACGATTGGGAGAAACTTGGGTGGGTGTAAATAGATTGTTGCGATGCAGATGTTTCTACATCATCATTATTGCGCGTCCGTTTCTCCGAATTTACTGTTCTGTCTAAGTTCTCCACATGGCGTTTCTGTTTCCTACTGGAGGAAGCAGAACTGGATGTGGAGGATGTCTCGACCGGGGTTCCAAAATGTAGTCCGTTCTCATTGGAAAACACCAATGGGGATAGACCATCATCTGGTGGGTCCGGGGGCTTAGGCGGAATATTCATTTTCGTCGCTGTATGACACTCAAAGGAATTTAAGGTTATGTATACAGTAAATAAATATAATTTATAACAGAAAGTTAGTATTTACTACTTACAAACAAACCTTTACCGACATACACAACACATGCACTCAATCAAAGATAATAATCACTGAGATATTGACACAAAAACGATATAAATCTGACGAGTAAGCGGATCACGTGTGTCAGAAAACGACACCGATTTGACCCACTCCACACTTCAAAAAGTGAAAGAAAACTTGATGTATTATTTTTTAATTTGCCACCTCTATGTGACCACAGGTTATATTTTATTGGTTACCCTAGCTGACATTGTATAATCGGTAGTTTACCAAACAAGAATGAAAATCGGTACCTATTACCGTTAATTTATTTTGTAGCACTAGTGAACTTGTCTATGGTGGAACGCAGCCCATTCTGTCATTGTGTCCACGATCAGAAGGCACTTCAGTGAAATTAACAGGGGGGCGTTATATACATTTTTTTCTAAGTGAAAATGTCAAAACAGCATTAGTTCAGACTTTTGCCACGTGCCAAATAACCGTGATCAGACTCTATTTGTCTCCTGTATGACATGAGACGTCTTTTTTTTTTTATTAAAAAACCCTCCGTGTTGGAGCTTGGAGGTGCACAGACGATGTTTTATCGAAATTTATTGCGTCGTGAAATCATTCTATCAATTTTATTAGAGACAAACGAGAATGGAGTTCACGGGTTTAATATTACCGCTGACCAAAAACATATGCCGAACATGCTTACTAGAATCCGACGCAGCAATGTTTATGAATGTCCAAGATCTCATCGAACATGAGATGCATAAAATTAAACTCATTGATATGCTCGTGTATCTCAATTGTTTGGAGGTAAGAGATCAGGTTTATCAATATGAATCCATTATATTCATAATTAAATTATGCACTATTATCTAGTTCACGCTTTCGTTTTCTTTTACAGAATAATGATGAAGAAAACTGGCCACAGGGCATCTGTATATCATGTGTCTCCAATGTATTGGTTGCTTACAACTTCAAATTGAACTGTTTAAAAGCAAACACCACCCTGGCAGAGATTTTTACCATACAGTCGGCAACCAACATGCAAAGATCTGACATTGATTCCATAGATATCAATGTAGTTTACCAAGATCATGAATATGACGTACCTCTCTTTAATAATCCCCCTGTGCTGGAATTTGAATCTGCTTTGACCACTAACAAAGAGTTGACACCTTTGCCACCAGTAACTGAAATAACAGCTACAGAACAGCCACCAAGGCAAGAAGGAGAAAAGAGATTTGCTTGTACTGTTTGCTCTAAATCATTCACCAGGATATATGGCCTAAAATATCACATGTACAAACATATGGGGGTCCGTAAATACCTGTGCCCTAAATGTGGTAAAAGATTTCACACCTCCAATGGTCTGGCCCAACACTCGATTTCTCACAAGGATGTGGCTCAATTCAAATGTGGGTTTTGTAACAAAACATACAAGTCTCATCAGTCCTTAAAAGAGCATTTTCGAGTTGCTCATTCGAGTAATAGATACTTGTTTGTGTGTGTGACATGTGGGAATGCTTTCACAGCAAAATCAACTCTGATGAAGCATATAAAAAGACATAATGGTGAAAAGGAATTTTCTTGTAGTCATTGTCCTAAATCATATACCAGAGCATCCTATTTGAAAGCTCATAGTGTGGTTCACACAGGTCAAGAGCGGCCAAAGCCATTCAACTGCAAATATACAGATTGTGATAGAAGTTTTTCAACAAAACATTCCTTAATGGTGCACATTGCACACACACATAGGACTGAGAGACCTCATAAATGTGATATATGCTCTAAAGGTTTTGCTACTGCTGCGGGGTTGAAGGTTCACCGAGAATCTCATTTCAGCAAAGAAATGAACTGTACGGTCTGTGAAAAGAAGTTCACAAGTAAGAGAGTTCTGCAAAAACACATGAAAGGGCATGAAGTCGAGACTACAGACATGAAACTAGAGATTGTAGTGGACAATGTTTTCTTTGATTAGATAGGAATTACAATTGATTTGTGATATTAACCTTGTATTATTCAAACACAGCTGTTGGATAGCATTATTATTATGCAAACATAGTCATTGTTTCCCACCATGAAAGTAATGTAATAAATGATTGATTAGTTTGAACTTGTTTCATTTTCAAGATTATGTACTTCGCTGGTCACACATAAGGTTACTGCTATCTGTCAAATTTCCATAATTTATTAATACTTATAGAACCACATGAAGGTAAGAATTGTTTGAAGAAATTCGACAGAGTTGTATACATTGTTTGTCATACAATGCTGTCTGTACTATATTTAATGAATGGGTACTTTATACTTGATATAAACTTTTATTTACTAAAATGAATAGTTACATAACATGGTGTACTTTTAAAAAACAGTAATTTGATAAGCCTGTGTAGATAATTTACATTTAACATTAGCATTTATAAGCTACCTACATTAATTACCAGAATCATTATAAAAAATAATTAACAATTGCAGTTATCTTACCACAGATATTCTTTACTAACAAAAATATAGGGAATTTAACAATACAACTCTCAAAATACCACCACAAATGTTCTATCTTAAACATAATAAATGTGCAGCCAAAAAATAAATTTATGACAAAATAATAGAAATGTAAGAAACATATGTACACAAACTATTATTGCTTGGAAATGTTCTTTATGTTACAACATTCAAAATAAATGACATTTTGACATGAAATCAACAAGTTCTTGTTGTAGCTCAATATCAACAACATAAATAATCAACTATTTGCCGAGTAGTTTATTCATTTGCTTATTTTGACTTCCTATTTTGATATCAGCTCCCTCCACTTTGTCCTGTATCGTATCTATAAGTTCATTCTGTTGTTCAATTTCATCACCTAGAGCTACTCCAAGACCTTTAAGTCTTGAAATAGAATGCAGCATTTCATCTAAATTGGCATCTAACATGTCATTGATACGTTTACTGTCAGTAATCTGGCCTGACGCACTAGACTCATCCAAGCCACGTAGTCGTGCCGATGGGTGGGAGTTGAATCTATCAGTCACTTGTTATCGTATTTGACAGGTTATTTAGGGTGCCCTCCAAGTTACTTGGGCCACCTCTATCAGACCCTCTTATGTCAGGTGACGCTTGACTTCGAGGTGGGGTCGCCTCAGACTTTCCGGAAATATAGTTTTTAAGGCCATAAAATACAGATTTGATTCCGTTCAAATGCTTTTGACTGTATGTTAAATTGGTGTTGATTTCAGTCAAGTCGCTTGTTCGTTGTTGTAAGCTTGCTCACGCTGTCGGGCTAGCTCCTCAGCAGTTGCTATGCCTATTTGTTCTGAGTCACGCAGCAGGCCTATGCTTCGGGAAGAGGAATCTAAGGTCCGCTGTTCAATTTCTCGCTGTCTCTCCAGCATAGCTTGTCTTTGGCGTTCTAATTCTGCTATGTGTCCTCCTCCACTGTACGACGGTGGATGCTGGTTTAGGCTGTGGTGCTGGCATCCTTGAACGGTAACTATTAACAAAAGTATCGTCGTCGACGTCGTCATCTTCGAACAGATTGCTTGGGTTGCTTATGTACTTATGGCCTGACATACTCACGTATTATGAATTACAATAGAAATACGTAGATAATTATGTGTTTCACTACAAAGACACTGTAAAGAACCCTTCTTTGTTTGATGATTTCCGTGTTTTCCCTGGCTGATACGCCCCTGACGTTTAATTGGATCATTAATTTTGACAGCTGAGTAATAAAAAAAATTGTGAATGACATGAGATCAGTGAACGGCAACGCACATAAGATGATTCAAGATGATTGTTGAACAAATGAGTGAATCTATACTCTATGGTAGTGAATGAATGGTTTCAAAGTTCTTAAGGCATCTTCACACACTTTATTGTACATACATACTTGGCGAATGGACAACATTTCATATTTTTAACATGTCCATATTGTTTTTTTATATGAAAAAAGACATAAAATGAACGGACCCATATTTTTTCTTTTTTCAAAATTTGTCCATTTTCATGCATAAAATATTTTTTAAAATTATTTATATTCTAAATAGACGTAAGTGCCAAATGACGTCATCGGACGGCTGAATAAAGCAATATTCCTTTGCTTATCATTGTTTTAATAAAAAAAAGGTATTACTGTCAAAAGTAAATAATACGAGTGTCAACATTGTCAACGTCATCCATACATTCAACGTTGACAAGTTGTCTTTTTTTGACAGTTGCATGTCATGGGTTTGGCATTTCGTAAATTTAAAACTATAATGTGCTAAGCAAAGAAATATTTTACATTCTGCCGTCCGATGACGTCATCTTACGTTTTTTAGTTTTTATTTTTTTTCTCAGTAAATAAGCAATATAAAAAATTAATAAATATATATTCGCGCAGCGGAAAAGTAAATCAAGAAATGGTAATTTTTGTTTCAGAGCTTAGCAATTTTGAAATGGCCGCGAACATATAAAAAATAGCAACGAAAAATATGCGAATCGACTACAAAATAAAGTTCCCGCGCGCGATCGTGGCCTAAGTGAGGAGAGTGCTTAATAATATTTTTAACAATAAAAATGTACTGACAGTCCACGTCAATGTATGCCGCGTTCCGAGATACGCTCTGAGCGCTTTCGTCGATCCGTTTTGACATGAGAGCGTCCATAAACGATTTCTTGACGTCATAGCGCCATCTTCACATAACAATATTGCCATCTTGCAATTACAGTGCTCAGGCTCAGAGGCAATATTACTGGCCGCGTTCCGAGATACGCTCTGAGCGCTGTCAGCACTCACAACGCAGCCGTTCCGATTTAGTTTTCGTGATTAGAGCGTTGATATTTCAATTCGGAACGATCTGTTAGCGCGCTAACAGCGATTATGACTTTTTTCAAAGATTAAATTATTAAATTATTTTACCTGTCATATCTATTCCTTAAATAGTTTTAATAAAACATAAACGTTCATATGAGGTAATAACACAACAAACTATAATATCACAATGTACTCTGTGCAATAGCATATTTGAAATGACACTTTTGACTGGGCTTACAGTAATATTGCCTTATTTATAAAAACTATTTAATTACTTAAGAAATGGATATGTATGACAAACAAAAATAATATAATAATGAGAAATAATAAACAAGGCCACAGAATTATTATTTGGCCACGCGCGCAAACTTCTAATTTACTAACTAAGCACCGGGAAATTGACATAGCCTTTAATTAACTGATTCATCTTCTTTACAACGCCAACTAAAAATGTTAAAGAAAGCGTCAAGTCAATATCAACAATTAATTTTCCTTGTCCTTCTGATTTATACATTGCAAACTAATTTACCAACTCAGCCACGAAATTTGTAACTCATCACCATATTACGTTTTACAGCTTCAATACATGCTCCTCAAAAATTATGTATTCAAGCTTCAATACTCAACATCATATATTATAACTTAGCATGTAAAATAATACTTCATATTCTTTTATCGTGAAAATAGCCACTGTACGATTTGGCGCGAGTGCGCGACATGACAGCAACCGGCCATTTGCACCAATCAGAGAGCGCTATTCGATACTTGTGCCGAAGCCCTTATTTTCTTCTTCTTTTAATCGCGTAATTATACGTGTTAATGTTTATTAATTACTTTTCTTTAAATGATTGTACTTGTTACACATATTAATACACAAATTGATTTGCATAAATAAATGGTTTTACTATGACTGTCCTTAATAGTTCTTCTTCTTCTTCATATTTGCGTATAATTCCCGGTTGAGTCCAAAGCTGGACTTTGAGCCCAGAGTACGCTTTGATCAGGATTTGGGGAGCCTGGTAATTACAATGAAGCGACTGCCGTCTGACCTTCGCAACCCTTTGACAGAGGAACAAAACCAACTGAATCATGGTTACACCCTTCTGAAACTATCCCAAACGAGCAGGTTTCCTCACGATGTTTTCCTTCACCGCCGAGGTAAATATAGAAATATGCACATAGATTTGAAAAATCTAGAGAAATCGACCCTCCGCATGGAGGGCACGTTCTAGACCACTAGGCTACCATCGCTCTGGCTGACTGTCCTTAATAGTTCATGTGTAATACATAATAATAATAAGTAGTGGCTTTAATTATACTATTTGATGACAATTTTAGGTACATTTAACAATCGATTAATGTAGGATGAGTTACATTTTATTCATACTAAATTATGCAATTAGAGGCTAATATTCTTACTATTTTGGTGTCATATATTAAAACTTCAGAAGCTTCCTATTTGAATGCATACCACAAATTTAGATGCTAAAAAATAACCACTATGCTGAGTTATATTTGCAGTGGCTTACTTATAAGATAGCTAGTGTCTGAGATACTATTATTAAGACGCGCATTGGTTGTGGCCGACTTAGTAATTTAGAAGGTAACATAAATTTTCTGAGGCGAATAATGCTATTAAAAAGAAGCTTGTTTAATTAGTACCCATATATCGCTATCAACGCTCTAAGCACGAAAACTAAATCGGAACGGCTAAGCGGCTGTTGGCGTTTTGAGTGCTGACAGCGCTCAGAGCGTATCTCGGAACGCGGCCGTAGTCAATCAACTGTCAGTTTGTCAGCATAGAGTAACATGAATATTGGATTGGCGGAATCATTGCGTCGCTGAACGTGTGATTGAGTCCACAAAGAAAAAAAAAATGAATATTGGAAATCTGTCAGTCAACTGTCAAGGCGACGATATGCTATGCGAGGCGAGTTGTGAAGATTTTTTTGCTAATTTTCTTTATTTCGGCTAGTTTCCTCAGAAAACACCAAAATTAGGAACACTGCAATCACTCAAGATGATGGCTGGCAAAGGTAAGTAATCCAAATGCCAGGGCATTATAAAAAAAAATTGACTAATTCTTATGCATATTATTCGTTTTTGTTACACAATGTTTTATTGAGAGTCTTCATAACTACATTTCTTTTTCTTTACAGTGCTTCCAGAAACAGAGGAACAGAATAGAATAAGATTTCAAATCGAACTAGAATTTGTACAGTGCTTAGCTAATCCTAACTACATTCACTGTAAGTAATAGTTTTAACCATACACTGCTTGTTGTTTCGTAAGTTCTAATAGCTGATAGACACAAACTTCTCAAAAATAAATTTATAAGATACTTTTTATTGACTTTAACAATGAAGCAGTTTTATACTATAAGTACATCAGTGTTCTCTTTTCACCATCGTCATCATAGCATTTTGTCCCGGATGTGTCCCAAGCTGCCTCCGGAGCCCGAGGTTCTTTACTCTTTCAGGCATATAACTATAGGCCTGCATCAGGGATTACTGCTCTTCCATTTAGAAAATAGTTTCCTATTTGCTTATTTATGTCGGTGTTAGCTTATCAAAACTTTCATCGTTCTTTAGTATTACTAAGGAACAACAAATGCCACCCTTTAACAGAAGAAACCGACCAACTGAATCATGGATGGATACATATTTAAGAAACTATCCGAAACATGCAAGTTTCCTCACAATGATTTCTCACCACCAAGTGATTGGTAGAAATATGTGTGTACATAATCTATGTAGATTAGATTGAAATCATTTTTACATTGTTTTTTTTATGTGATAGGTGGCAGACAAGCAGACGGATCACCTGATGGTAAGCGATTGCCCCCGCCCATGGACACTCGCGATACCAGTGGAGTTACAAGTGCGCTGCTAACCTTTACATCCCCATTTCCTCCATATTGGGCCTCCGGTATCCTCACTCACGCAGCGAAACACAGCACAGTGTTGCTTCACCTCGGTTTTCGTGATGCCGTAGTGTCACTCCGGTCGAGCTGATTCATGCCGAAACGAGACTCTCCCACGGTTATAAACCATTACTTAATATAAATCAAAACATAATCACAACAAACTTGAGTGAGTTACTGATTTGTTTCTTTTTTGTTTGCAGTTTTAGCCCAACGTGGCTACCTCAAAGAGCAGACGTTTGTGAATTACATCAAGTACCTGCAATATTGGCGAGAGCCGGAGTACTCGAAATACCTTAAGTATCCCATGTGCCTTCATTTCTTGGAGCTGCTGCAGCATGAAGCCTTCAGGAGAGAGTGTGTATCAGCACAGGTAAATAATATTTATTCTATCTATACATAGACAGAAAGATACTCTTTATTGCACAACATACAAAACTTAATCCATCTTTTGGATCTGCTGATAATCTTGTTTACTTAGTAAAATTGTATGTATTGTGGTGTGTGCCTTGTTGGTTGTCCTACCTAATAAATAAAATTCTAAATTACACTTCTCTATCAAACCTATACATATAGCTCAATATGTTTTGTGTTTTTCAATATGTAAATAAAATATGTAGTTCAAAATAAAATGATTTTCATATACACATGTAATAACTTTTGTAGTTATTACAGGCAAACTGACAATCATACAACTTGCTACCACCAGTCAATAAAGTTATTACTATTAATAATATTAGTAAGGGAGATCCTCCGACGTTCATAAATTTTTGGTCCAAATATGAAAGTGCCAGCCAAAAAAAAAATTTTTGTTTTCTGTTAGCTATTGTCAAATATTTTGTTTATTAATATTAATTCAATCAAAATTGCTTGTTGCTATAATAATAAATATCCAGGAAGACAAGGCCTACAGAATACAGCAATTTTTTTCTCCGGCCGGCATTAGAACCAAAAAAAAGAGGAAAAGTCATCATCAGCCCATTTAAGTCCCCACTGCTGGGGCACGGGCCTCCCTCAATCACATGAGGAGTAATTGCCATACTCACCACGCTTGGCAGACGGGTTGGCGAGGGTTTTGATATAAATGCAGAGTTTTCCTTCTCTGGGCGCTGATGATCGTGCCTGCAGCTTTACCTTAGTCGCCTTTTACTACACCTCGGTAAGAGTGAGGGTGGCCTATTCTATTCTTCCGGGGACCACACGGCGTAAAAAAAAGAGGAATAGTAATAAATACTAATGGGGACAAGTCCTATAGACTACCTAATTTTTTTCACTTGGATTAAAGAAGAGGATGTCCTTTATAAAAATTATCTGCCATAAAGGTTAACATAGTGCTTACAGATTCCCCCTTTATAGAACAAAATACTTATTACATTTAATTTAATTTTTAGGTTTGCAAGTTTATGGATGACCAGGCGATCCTGCTCTGGCAGCACTACACGCGGCGGCGCACGCGCACCCTGCAACCCCCCGACGCGCCCGCCCCGCCCGCGCCCCCCGCGCCGCCCGCAGGCGCCCCGAGACAGCAACCGTAGCTTTGGCCAGAGGATCGGTCTAGGTAAATGATTTTACAATCATTTGGCAAGTCTGTGGTTAGGACTTTAACAGTCAACTTTAAGTGGAAACAAAGCAATATACCTAATTGAAATATGGGGTAGTTAACTAGTCTAAAGCCTTCTAGGTAAATTATTTTGTTCCTCTGTGTATTATATCTTCGTACTTGTTGTACTTTGCTCATGGGTACAAATTACGGAATCTATTTCAATCAGACTGAGTCTTGTATAAATTGTAGATAAGTAATAAGTTAAATGTTATTGTTTAAGTAATTTGTAATAAATATTTTTTTGTACAGCCTATGGTATTTTATTTTCTTTGGTCCCACTAACTTCGCGCAGGACCCTTCCCCAATTCACCACATCTTTATTTGAGTGTTATAGAGAAAGAAATGACTAATATTGTAAATAGGTACATACTCACGACCATAGACCTGCACCCTAACCAGACTGAGCCTTTTCATAGGAAGCCATACTTTTACCCTCTTATTACAAAAAGCTGCTCTGATACCGGCTTTAATCCTAAACTAGCAAGTTCATGATTATTACAGAATAATGTTAGTTCTTAAATTTTTATTACAAATCCTCGACTAACCATAGACCACTTAGTACCGCAGGATACTGTCATGATTGATCGAATCATTCAATCATTCATTCAGTGACATTTCATTTTACATAACCTTATTTTGTTGTTTGAAGTAAAAATATTTTAGAAGTGTTTTTAAGCAACAATAAATTAAAATATTGACCTAAATAAGGTTACCAAGTAATATGGATAGGAATTGCTTATATTTTTGGGATTAAATCCAAAAAATAAATTAACTACTTTCTCATAAATAACGTGTAAAACGGAATGAACTGTCTCAGGGATAAGTCGTCATGGTTACTGAATCGGTATTTTGAGGTTATTATTTTAGTACTCATTTTAAAGCAGGGGTACAGGTGGTTTAACTTAAGAATTATAGTTGATATACTAAATAATGTTAAACTTTATTTTAAAAAACGTTTACTCTAGTTCTTCAGTTATTGCCAGCATTAATCCCAGTACTTATTTTAAACCACGTTTTGGAGAGGGCTATGGTTTAGTGAATATAGTTAGGGTAGCCTCCAGAGTAATAGTACTTACCTTACTCTATTGGGTTGCCATATCTTCTAGGAACCCAAACACGACATTTGCTTTTTCAATGTCCTTGCCTGCCTAAAGTTATCACGAGACGCGACAGGATTATATGTATAATACGGGACGGGATGATCAAATACTCGACAGGTACATCTTACCATATTATCACTTACCATCAGGTGAAATATGGTCAAACGTTTACCTATCTACAGTAAAAAAAATTGTGAACATTTAACATCCCTTTAACCACGTGTTCTACCAACCATTCTGAACAACATTTGTTCTATGACTTATCGAAATTCGTAGAAAAATTTCTCGACTCCCCATACAAAATGACCAAGTCACACAACCGACTTTGTATGAAAAGTTGAATTTTTTTTATTCGAATTTCCAAAAGTTGGGAGATGACGTGGTTGGAAGGATGCAATGTAAATGTTCACAGATACACCCTGTGATGGGATGTACGGCAACCCTAACCATAGTGTTACCAATAAGGTTAGAAATGGAAACGAAACTTCAATTGAAAACCAGGTAAAAAAAAATTAAAGATAAGCACAATATTTATTTGGTGAATGGATGTCTCGGGCGCCGGTGGCGCGCCGCGCAGAAGGCGCGCAGCGTGAGGTAGTACAGCAGCTCCACCGCGCTCATCATGCTGAAGCCCATGCACAGCCCGAGCAGCCCGCCCGTGTTGGCTGCAAGTACCAAACAGAACCAGTAAGTATTTCAATTACTTATGATGAACTTATGCTGGAATGTTGTTGGCTAAAGAGAATACTGGAATGGAGTCCACGCCAGGATTGAAGAGGGAAAGGAAGACCACCAAAGCGGCGTATTACTGACCTCTTCTTCGCCTATAATACGTACAGCCCATCGCTGCATTATTTAGCGGAGCCATCCCAGAGATGCGAGCAGTACTCCACGTATGCCCGGACTTGAGTCTTATATAGAAGACAGAGTTGGTCCGGCGTGAAGAACCTGCGCACTCTATTCAGGATCCCCAGTTTTTTAGATGCTGTTGAGATGAGGCTCCCGACATACTTTTGACGACCCGTTTGGAACAGTGGTAGTGAACGCTGCCTTTGGTCCAAGGGTTGCGGGTTCGATCCCCGCACAGTACAAACTTTGTGTGCATGAACATCTCTGTTTGTATTGGTCTGGGTGTTTTATATGTATTATAAGTATGTATTTACAAAAGAAAAGTATTATATGTATATATTTGTAATCCCACTGTTGATTCTGATATCCGTAACACAGGTGCTTGAGCTACCTATCTCGGAGTCAGATCAATGTATGTGATGTTGTGAAATATATATATATATATATATATACTGGCTTTGGTTAAGATTGCAGCGAATTTCCATGCCAAGCATACTTAGGCTAGTACGTAGACTAAGGGTAGTGATCTGGAGAGAAAGGAGGGGAAGGAATGGGAATGTCATAGCTGTGAAGGCACACACTTGGGTTTGGCATTGAACTCGACCAGGTTTCTGGAGCCCCAGTTACTAATGAGATCCAAAACTCTGTCGAGCTCAGCGACAAGGTGCTCTCGTTTGTCGGCGATTACTGTCCTATCGGATCGGATGGGATGGGATGGATGGGAATACATAGTGCAATATTTTTGGATACGAATATGGAATTGTATTTATAGGTACGGTTTCCGATAATTTCCGTTACAAATAGATATAGGTAGGTTCTGGCAGAATAAATTACCAGTCTAGGTACCTTATTTAGACTCCAACCAAAACCGAAACTTTTGTGTCACCACTTATATCCCATACTAGCCCGTGCAGTCTTGATCTTGCTTACATTTGGCTGGGTCAGTCTTGTATTTTCTAAAATCTGCATCGATAGTAGGTAAAGGTAAGGGATAAATACATTTTGTTATGAGTTGTATTTTCGGACGACAAATACTTTTAAAGAATGACTTACATAGAAATTCTGTAAGGCCTGTTAATGTTCAAGGGCCTACGTGTTGAATTAAGTAAAAAGGTTTATGGAATTATAATATATTTTACTAATCTCTCTAAATTCAATCAAATTATGTTTTTTGTTCAATCGTCAAGTCACTCACTGACATCGATTCAAATCTGACAGACAATCTCTTTAAACTTAGACAAAGCAAGTAGGCTATATCATTTAACATCTTCTCTCTTTGTCTAGTTCAGTCGGTGGCGTCTTCTCTTCCACGGAACATTCCAATCTTCCTGCAAAGCATCGTCAACCTGGGCCTGTACAGTGGCTTGGTCATCATGTCAGCCAATTGTAGCTCTGACGAAACTTTCTCTACATCCAGCACACAGTCCGTCACAACTTCTCTGATAAAGAACTCACGGATCCTTATATGCTTGGTTCTGCTGTGGTACTCGTAAGGCGGGTTCTTTGCCAACTTTATAGCAGACTCGTTATCGACGTACAGAACTGGTTTCTCTTTCGTAAGCTCGATACTCTCAAAAAGTCTTCTGAGCCAAATAATTTCTCGTGCAGTCTCACTTGCTGCAACTACTTCTGCTTCGGTGCTCGATATGGCTACAGAAGCCTGTCTGTGGCTTTTCCAAGAAATTACTCCTCCAGCGTATGTACAGATCATCCCTGATGTAGATCTCCCTGTTTCCAAATCTCCACCGTGATCTGAATCGCTGTAGCATCTTAGCCTAGCATCAGACTTACGTTTGTAGATCAAACCCCAATCTAGAGTTCCTTTGAGATATCTCAAAATACGTTTCACTTTGACAATATCTTCTCTTGAAGGGTTGTCTAGTTTTCTGGAAGCAACCCCAACTGCGTAGGCAATGTCGGGTCTAGTTCCTACCATTAGATAAGCCAGAGCGCCAACCACTTGTCTATACGGAAACTTTTCCGTTTTGGAGCTCTTATCTTCTCCTTTTTCATTAGTTCCGTCTTTTATAATCGGTGTTCCTGCAGGTTTGCATTCGCTCATGCCGAACCTCTCCAACACTTTCTTTGTATAGGAGGTCTGATTTATTTTTAATGTTCCATTATCTTCTCTTGATATTTCTAAACCAAGATAATAATTTGCAGATTTGGATTTAATTTTGAATCTCTCTTTCAGTTCTGTCAGAAACTTCTTTGCTTCTTCTTCATCACTGCAAGCTATCAGTCCATCATCTACGTAAAGAGCTAGTATTATTACTTTGCCTTCTCTCCTCCTTACGAAGAGGCATGGATCTGCTTCACTCTGTTTAAATCCAACTTTCTGTAGAAATCCTTGAATGCAGTTATTCCAACACCTCGGTGCTTGTTTAAGACCATAAAGACTTCTCGTTAATCTGCATACTAGGTCTGTGTGATTGTCATACCCTTCTGGCGGTTTCATAAAAATCTCCTCATCTATGCTCCCATAGAGGAATGCAGTGGACACGTCGAACTGCGATAGATGCATGTTGTCTCTGGCAGCGATACTCAAAATCATTCTAATCGTGCTCATCTTTGCAACAGGGCTAAATGTTTCGTAGTAGTCCACGCCTTTTTTCTGTGAATACCCTTTAATAACCAGTCGTGCTTTGTAACGTTCTACACTTCCGTCTGGATTTCTCTTAATTTTGTAAATCCATTTACATGGAATAGCCTTTCTACCTTTCGGTAAAGGTACCATCTTCCAAGTCTTATTCTCGTTTAATGATTTTATCTCTTCATTCATAGCTACTATCCACTTATCTCTTTCCTTGGATTCCATAGCTTCTTTGAATGTTTGAGGTTCTACTGTTTCATCATTCAGTTCAGCAACCATTGACATGACAAAGTCATCAAATCTCACGGGTTTTCTCAATGTTGAACGATCTCTCAGTCTCATTCCTCCTCGCTCAGAACTCGGTTCCACATTAGGCTCTGTGACTTCATTGTCACAAGTCTCTTGTTGTACCGTATCTTCGCTTACTGATTCTTGTTCACGATCATCAGAATTGCAATCTTGGAATATTTCATCGTCATTGAATTCTAGATCTTCTTCTTCTGTGACTATTTCATTTTCGTTTTCTATGACCACATCATGTTCTTCTTCTATGACTGTATCATCTTCTACGACTCTATTTGGATTCAGCAACTTTATTATTGGTTCTGGAATAATAATGCTGTTAGTAGGCTTCTCTGGTTGGTCATTTGTAGCTTTTGAAGTAACATCCTTTGTGTCTATGGTACACTTCAAGGTCCTTTCTTCAAATATGACGTCTCTCGAGCGAACCATCTTATTCTTCTCTCGAACCCAAATTCTATAACCCTCGTCATTATCATAACCAATTAAAATTCCTTTGATTGCTTTCTTATCCAGTTTCTTTCTAGTCACTTTGGGAACATGTGCATAGCATATACTTCCGATTATTCTCAGATGTTTAATCCTGGGTTTCTTGCTGTACCAGATCTCGTACGGTGACTTATCTAGCGTGGTAGGACCTGTCCTATTTAAGATATAGACTACGGTGTCCACCAGCTCAGCCCATAAAATCTGCGGTAAGTCATTTGTATGCAACATTGTCCTCATTGCTTCCACAACGGTCCGGTTGTCTCTTTCAACACATCCGTTCTGATTTGGAGTATGTGGCATAGTTAATCTTTGCTTTATGCCATATTTCTGCAGTATTCTTCTCACGTTTTCATTGTCAAATTCTCCTCCATTGTCACTTAAAAGCTCTCTTACTTTGTGCTCTGTGTTCTGTATCTCAGTTAACATCAGCTCAAGCTTTTTATACACTTCTGACTTCTTTCTCAGAAAATAGACAAAACGGAATTTGCTTAAATCGTCTTTGAAGAGTACGAAATACTTATATTTGGAAAGGGAGTCTGTGAACGGCCCACATACATCAGCGTGTATTAACTCTCCTGGTTCCTTAGCTCTTTCTCTCGTTCCAAATATTAATTTATGTGCTTTCCCGTACACAGTTCTCTGTCAAGTTTCAATTTAATCCCAAGTTCTCTCTCCATCACCTTCTTCACATGTACTTTGCTCTGGTGAGCCAACCTCTCGTGATAAAGTTGCAGTTGATCTTCTTCTGAGATATTGTTGATCTCTATTGGACGATACTTAGGTCTGATATTTTTCACGTTCAGTTTGAAAAGTCCTCCCTCTTTTTCTCTCTTACCAACGAGCAAACATTTCTCATTTTGCCACAGCTTGCACTCAGTTGTAGTTGACATGAAAAGGCTGTTTTCTAACTTGTCTTGCATTGACAGTACTGAAAATAGGTTCTTCTGTATCGAAGGCACGTACCATACATCATCCAATGAAGTTCAATTCAATTCAATTCAATTCCTTTATTGCACATGTTGGTATACATAGGTCTTACAGATATTACAGTTCCATAACATGACCCTGGTAGGGCGTTGCAAAGTTTTTATCTTACGGCCCTTGACGTCAGCCTCTACAATTATAGTCCCTTTTCCGACTGCTTTAATTGTATCTCCATTCGCTGTTGTCACCGTGTGTGAAGTATTGAATTCCTCAAATGTCTGGAATATATCATTTCTATTTGTGACGTGACTTGTGGCGCCGTTATCAACAAACCAATGTTCTCTATTCGCAGTTGCATTCGGATTCACTACCATAATTTCTATTTTATTCACACTCGTACATGGGTCATCTTTTGACTTCGATGTTGGTTTATGTTTGGGTGGTCGTCCGTCGGCAATCCACTTGGAGCACCCTTTGACTCTATGTCCGACTACCCCACAGTAATGACATCTTTCCATGTTTCCATTAACTGTGTTCTTTCGCTCAGTGTTGCTCTTTTTATTTGTCTTTTTCAGTCTATTGCTCCTCATTACTAGGGCTTCTGCTTTCTCTTCATTCTTGCATGAAATAGATAAAGCTCGTTCATGTCTGCATAACTGACTTGTAAGATTCTCTACAGTTTTGTCCTCTTTTGACATCATCATCCAGCTTGATTTGAAGGAGAAATATTCTTCTGGTAGAATGTCTAATATTTTGCATATGAGAAACAAGTCTGGTAGATCTTCCTTCAGGTATTCTCTCTTAAGTTCCCTGGTAAGTTCTGTCCAAATGTTTTTCAGTTTGCTAATATGTGCTGACAACTCACCTCCGGAGTGCATGGTGTAACTGAAGAACTTCATACATAGGTCATAGGCTTTACTTTCGGATGTACCGTCGTACAAGCGATGTAACTCTTGCCATACTTCCTGCGCTGTAGTATATCTTAGAACTTTCTCGCAGTTCTCTTGGGACAAATTTGTTGTAAGTAGCAACAAGGCTGCGCTTTCACTTGACACATAATTTTTAAGGTCTTCATCATACCTTTTCTTCGTTGCGGGATCCTGATTCTCTATTTCTGTTAGTTTCTTGGGAGGCTTTAGCTTACCCTCAACCACATCCAAAATTCCTAATCCTCGCGATGCGATTAGTATTTTAAATTTCCATGTCGCCCAGTTCGTAGATTGGAGCTCTCCAATTTGGATTTTAGCCGCATCCAATATGACCTTCTCCATTTTCGAACTCTCGAAATTGACCTTCCGAAATAATTTCAACTTGAACTTGAACGCTCTGCTGCCATGTTAATGTTCAAGGGCCTACGTGTTGAATTAAGTAAAAAGGTTTATGGAATTATAATATATTTTACTAATCTCTCTAAATTCAATCAAATTATGTTTTTTTGTTCAATCGTCAAGTCACTCACTGACATCGATTCAAATCTGACAGACAATCTCTTTAAACTTAGACAAAGCAAGTAGGCTATATCATTTAACAAGGCCAAATATCTCTCCTTTCGTAAATCGTATGAAGGTGTCATCTTCGAAGTAGAAATGTATCACCAGCATATTTTCTCTGAAAGAACATATAGTTTTCTTGAGATTTATTTTACGATCTGTAGATTTTCTACCTCAAGAGTAGGTAGGTAAGTAGATACTTAACCTACCTACCTATCAGAGAAGTTCTTGGTGGACCTCTTGTTGGTCTATTGCAATGCAAATGGTCTACAAATTACTATTTTCTTCCAAAAGAGGCACACGCTTACTCGTACTGAAAGAACTATGAGGCATAGCAGTTACTTTCTTGGGGCATCCATAGGTGAGGTGGGTGCGCACGAGTTGCTACACCGAAGACTTCTGCCAGTGCGACGTGTTTTTGCGCTTCAACGAGGCGCGGAATGCCCACAACCTTAAATTTTAATATATCGTGTAATCCGATGTTCCGAGCACGCTCAGGCCAGGGATGGGGAACTTTTTTTCGCGTGCCAACATGTAAGCTGTGGCAAAAGCGGCGTAGGAGGAAAACCTCCAGGATAGAGGCGAGACGGCCCTTGAGCATACCCTAGGGCCGTGTCCCCCACCGCCCTCTTACGCTACCCGACTGGGGGTCAGGTTGCATTTTTTCAGTACTTTGTATGTTGGTCGCGGACCGGTTTTTTTATGTGATAGGTGGCCGATGAGCAGGTGGATCGCCTAATGGTAAGCGATTGCCGCCGCCCATAGATAACCGAGACACTAGTGGAATTACAAGTGCGCTGCCAACCTTTAAACTCCCCTTTCCCCCGGATTGGGCCTCCGGTGCCCTCACTCACGCAGTGAAACACAGAACAGTGCTGGTTCTATGTAAAATATTTTAGAATTGTTTTTAAGCAACAATAAATTAAAATTGACCTAAATAAGGTTTCCAAGTAATATGGATAGGAATTGCTTATATTTTTGGGATTAAATCCAAAAATTAAATTAACTACTTTCTCACAAATAACTTTGGTGTAAAACGGAATGAACTGTCACAGGGATAAGTCGTCATGGTTACTGAATCGGTATTTTGAGGTTATTATTTTAGTACTCATTTTAAAGCAGGGGTCCGGGTGGTTTAACTTAAGTATTATAGTTGATATACTAAATAATGTTAAACTTTATTTTGTAATAACGTTTACTCTAGTTCTTCAGTTATTGCCAGTATTAATCCCAGTACTTATTTTAAACCACGTTTTGGAATAAGAGGGCTATGGTTTAGTGAATATAGTTAGGGTAGCCTCCAGAGTACTATTACCTTACTCTATTGGGTTGCCATATCTTCTAGGAACCCAAACACGACATTTGCTTTTTCAATGTCCTTGCCTGCCTAAAGTTATCACGAGACGCGACAGGATTATATGTATAATACGGGACGGGATGATCAAATACTCGACAGGTACATCTTAGACCATATTATCACTTACCATCAGGTGAAATATGGTCAAACGTTTACCTATCTACAGTAAAAAAAATTGTGAACATTTAACATCCCTTTAACCACGTGTTCTACCAACCATTCTGAACAACATTTGTTCTATGACTTATCGAAATTCGTAGAAAATTTTCTCGACTCCCCATACAAAATGACCAAGTCACTCAACCGACTTTGTATGAAAAGTTGAATTTTTTTTAATTCGAATTTCCAAAAGTTGGGAGATCACGTGGTTGGAAGGATGCAATGTAAATGTTCACAGATACACCCTGTAATGGGAAGTACGGCAACCCTAACCATAGTGTTACCAATAAGGTTAGAAATGGAAACGAAACTTCAATTGAAAACCAGGTAAAAAAAATGAAAGATAAGCACAATATTTATTTAGTGAATGGATGTCTCGGGCGCCGGTGGCGCGCCGCGCAGAAGGCGCGCAGCGTGAGGTAGTACAGCAGCTCCACCGCGCTCATCATGCTGAAGCCCATGCACAGCCCGAGCAGCCCGCCCGTGTTGGCTGCAAGTACCAAACAGAACCAGTAAGTATTTCAATTACTTATGATGAACTTATGCTGGAGTGTTGTTGGCTAAAGAGAATACTGGAATGGAGTCCACGCCAGGATTGAAGAGGGAAAGGAAGACCACCAAAGCGGAGTATTACTGACCTCTTCTTCACCTATAATACGTACAGCCCGTCGCTGCATTATTTAGCAGAGCCATCCCAGAGATGCGAGCAGTACTCCACGTATGCCCGGACTTGAGTCTTATATAGAAGACAGAGTTGGTCCGGCGTGAAGAACCTGCGCACTCTATTCAGGATCCCCAGTTTTTTAGATGCTGTTGAGATGAGGCTTCCGACATACTGGCTTTGGTTAAGATTGCAGCGAATTTCCATGCCCAGCATACTTAGGCTAGTACGTAGACTAAGGGAAGTGCTCTGGAGAGAAAGGAGGGGAAGGAATGGGAATGTCATAGCTGTGAAGGCACACACTTGGGTTTGGCATTGAACTCGACCAGGTTTCTGGAGCCCCAGTTACTAATGAGATCCAAAACTCTGTCGAGCTCAGCGACAAGGTGCTCTCGTTTGTCGGCGATTACTGCCCTATCGGATCGGATGGGATGGGATGGATGGGAATACATAGTGCAATATTTTTGGATACGAATATGGAATTGTATTATAGGTACGGTTTCCGATAATTTCCGTTACAAATAGATATAGGTAGGTTCTGGCAGAATAAATTACCAGTCTAGGTACCTTATTTAGACTCCAACCAAAACCGAAACTTTTGTGTCACCACTTATATCCCATACTAGCCCGTGCAGTCTTGATCTTGCTTACATTTGGCTGGGTAACAGTCTTGTATTTTCTAAAATCTACCTCGATAGTAGGTAAAGGTAGGGAATAAATACATTATGTAAATATATCTTCTCTATTATAACCTTGTAGTAGTATATTTTATATAATTTTATGTAATTTGTGTAGGTTATATTGTATTATAGTTAGGTAACATTCGTATATATTAGTGTATGATAACGTGTTTATTTATTTATTATCTAGATATATGTATTTATACTAAAAAATTACTTAATCAATGTTCAAAATCAAAGGGATTGCACCACCCTCCCCTCTTCTATCTAATGTCCTTTACCTGAAGGTTGTCTGGTAGAGATCGCTCCCAGCGATAAGACCGCCTAAATTGTACATTGTATCTCTGTATACCTAGTTTTTAAGTTTTGTATGTTTTGCAATAAAGAGTATCTATCTATCTATGTTATGAGTTGTTTTTTCGGACGACAAATACTTTTAAAGAATGACTTACATAGAAATTCTGTAAGGCCAAATATCTCTCCTTTCGTAAATCGTATGAAGGTGTCATCTTCGAAGTAGAAATGTATCACCAGCATATTTTCTCTGAAAGAACATATAGTTTTCTTGAGATTTATTTTACGATCTGTAGATTTTCTACCTCAAGAGTAGGTAGGTAAGTAGATACTTAACCTACCTACCTATCAGAGAAGTTCTTGGTGGACCTCTTGTTGGTCTATTGCAATGAAATTGGTCTACAAATTACTATTTTCTTTCAAAAGAGGCACAAGCTTACTAGTATTGAAAGAACTATAAGGGCATAGCAGTTACTTTCTTGGGGCATCCATAGGTGAGGTGGGTGCGCACGAGTTGCTACACCGAAGACTTGTGCCAGTGCCGCGTGTTTTTGCGCTTCAGGCGCGGTCCAAATCTTATGTGTGGTTATTGTGGGAATGCCCACAACCTTAAATTTTAATATATCGTGTAATCCGATGTTCCGAGCACGCTCAGGCCAGGGATGGGGAACTTTTTTTCGCGTGCCAACATGTAAATGGCTGTGCTGGGCTGTGCTGTGGCAAAAGCGGCGTAGGAGGAAATCCCCCAGGATAGAGGCGAGATTATGCTTCCTAGGGCCGTGTCCCCCACCGCCCTCTTAGGCTACCCGACTGGGGGTCAAGTTGCAATTTTTCAGTATTTTGTATGATGACCGCGGACCTGTTTTTTTATGTGATAGGTGGCAGATGAGCAGATTGATCGCCTAATGGTAAGCTATTGCCGCCGCCCATAGACAACAGAGACACCAGTGGAATCACAAGTGCGCTGCCAACCTTTAAACTCCCCTTTTCCCCGGATTGGGCCTCCGGTGCCCTCACTCACGCAGTGAAACACAGAACAGTGCTGCTTCACGCCGGTTTACTTGTCCAACGCTTCACGCGCCGGATTTGGCTAGCGGCTCGTTGATTCCCCATCCCTGCTCTAGGCTATTATGAAGTGAGTGCCTGAACAGTATAATGTTCACTCACGTGAAATACTCCGGCGTAGTGTTGCCACGGAAGAGGGTGCGCGCGAGTTGCCGCACAAGTGACTTGTACAGCGGGGCCGTGCTCATGCGCTCGGAGTACGCTATCTCCGTGCACGATGGTAGACATTCTTCACACTCTCTCTCTAAAACATGATAACTTATTTAAGGAATCCTGTTGGCACTCTGTAGTCCAACCAAAGTGGGTCTTTCTTAGTGACCTGGGGCGGAAGACTCGCCCTCTTTTCTTCCTCGACCCCTCCCCTTCGAACCAAAAAGTGCCGCCTACTTTACCCTCTTCCAGCCCCCCTACAAAGTCTCTAAAAAGTTATCGTTCGCTAAACGGTGTCGTTTCTGAAGCCGAGATTCTAATCCCCCTGAAAGATGCCCATAATTATGATGAAACTAGATCGGCCCTCTATTTGAGATGATAGTAGATCTTTTAGTGAAACAGCAATAGGTACGCCGTTGGGAGCATTAAGAGTACTCTAATTAAGGTGACGGGTAGGGCACACTAGCGACGCCACTTCGTTGGACGCATCAGAAATGATGTAATCCGACAGAGAACCAGAGTCACCGACATAGCCCACCGAATTAGCAAACTAAAGTGGCGGTGGGCTGGTCATATTAGCCGCAGAACTGACAGCCGTTGGAGCCGTAAAGTCCTTGAGTGGAGACCGCGACTCGGTAAGCGTAGTTTGGGACGCCCTGCGACAAGATGGGATGATGACATTCGAAGGCTGGCTGGTGTGGGCTGGATGAGAGTGGCCGTGGCTTGCATTAGGGGAGACCTAGGTCCAGCAGTGGACGAGTGTGGGTTGCTGATGATGATGATGATGATTTAATAAATAGTATAAGTGTTTGCTGAGGGGTTGTAACCCCGAAATTGTTTAGAATAGATCCAGTTTAGTAGCTAAAAATTAAAATCGATTGGCGTCGCTAGTCTGCCCTACCCGTCACCTTAAGGGCTAGGTATGTGAGTTTCGTGAAGGAATAGGCTGTTGTTTGCCAAAAACTAATTGCATTTTTGTGTAGTGTTTTGTATAAATGATTACTTACTTTTTGGCCTGAGCTCTGTCGTATTAGGTGTAACACTTTGCGTCTGCCTTGCCGCAAATTGTCGTCGATTTGTTTTCTGCAAATTGTTGTATTTTCATTATTTATTCTTTGTTTATTTGATGTTTAACCTTCAAGTTCGAATACATACTTGGCATGTAGTAGAAGACGCATTGGCACAAGTCCAGCATGGCTTGAGCTTCGCACTCCATCTCGCAGTTCTTCAATGTATAAGTTCTGTTTGAAGATAAAATAAAAGGGAAGTTGCTATTTAACTCTCGTTATTAACCTATTGAACATAGATAGCTAACATCAACTTTAATAAAGAAAAAAAAATAACGGCATATAAAAATACCTGGGCTATTTTTGCTTTAGTCATTGTAATCTCATTTTTGAAACAGCCAGTTGGAGCGAGCTAGACTTCTAGGTATCTAATCAATAATGATAAATATCATATTGTTTGTATTTATGCGTTCGAATCAAGCCTACAGCCCACCCGATGTAAAGGCATTAGTTTAGCCTACGAACGCTTGGCATTTCTGGTACTTTGCAAAATCAACACAAGCTATATTACACACGAACCTTCGGAAACCGGGCTAAATGATGCAATAATTCGCTTGATTTGTCAAAATTCTTGAGTGCCTAACACGTTTAATATCGGGGATAGATGTAACAGTTATCTAGGTGGAACAGAACAGATAGGTAGGTAGGTACTGTTAGAAAAATCTTTAAGGCAAGAGTGAACCTGAACAGGCGTCTTCTAGACAAACGCGTTACATCCTAGACTTCATCGTCACTTTCCTATCAGGTAAGATTGTGGACGAGCGTTGACCTATAGATCATGAAAAAGTTAAAGCATACGTATCTACCTAATTAGACCATTGCTCTCCATCATGGAGGATTCTAGGTAGAGAATAGGGAAAGCATAGCTTTTAGGTCTCATCCGATTGTGGTAAAGTAGAATTGATTCCGGGCCTGTACATCTTCCTCTCGTATGAATGAAGCACCCCACCCCCTTCTTGTGAGTGATCTTCGGTGTCTATACTAAAATATGTGCCTTTGTTGATCATCATAGCTTACCTAAAGAAGATCAGTTCTTTCTCGTTTGAGAAGAGGCAGAGCCTCTTGCTGACGTCGATGGTGCGCAGGTCGGGCTGCGCGTCCAGAATGCGCGGCTGGATGGTCACCCTCGCCTCGATGCCGGGGCCGTAGATCTCACCTACGTGGGTGATCTTCGGGGTTTCCGTCGGGTTGTGTAGTAGTATCTAAAATGAAAGTGGTTAACATAAGTGGTTAACAAACTTGTACTTTTGGTTCTCCCACTTGCAAGTGCCTAATGGATAATGTAAGGCAATACCTTAACCTTAACCCGTCCGCCGGAGGGTGGACGGGTTATGTTGAACTCTCCGCATGACGGCGGTGGTTTACCGTCTGAAACCCCTAGGACTTTCTCACATCGTTGATAGTGGGAGAACCAAAACCCATGTCTTCAAAGTATCCGTGCGACTAATATAAATTATTGCCCGAGCAATATTTTCGTGCTTCTTTAGGAGAATTGCGGGTGATAAACATTTGTTTCTTCTGACAGAAATACATTGTTCGGTTATTTTGAAACTTCTAAATAACCTTTCCTTTTATGTATCAAGGCCTGGATGCTGTACGTCGGAGTATCTAAACTTAGAAGGAACGTACCTACTAAAAGGTAAAAAACGCACCTTAAAACCTGCACTTTTGGTAGAAGCACAGTAATATTCAGCTATATTAGCATTTAAAATTAGAGTCAAGCCGTGACTTGTCCCGATACCTGTAAGAATAAGAAGTAAGCGTAAAGGAATAAATAGTAAAATTACTAAGTAATCGAATACTTTAAATCTTCCAAACTACGTAATTGATTTAGGTAGACATCTGTTAATTTCATGAGTAGGCAGATGGAAATGGTACATTATGTTTTTACCTTTTGGTCTCCACGGAAACCCATCATCAGGAGAATCCGGTGGGTAGCCTCCTTCTGGAGTCCAATCAACGGCAGGAGAAGGGAATGTCAAGTTCAAATCGTTTAGTGATCTCCTGTAAAACATTATTTAGAAAACACAGTGGCTTTCACTTTTCGAAGTAAAACATACCATTCGAAGTCGAAGAATTTTTAAGAGCAAACCCTAAACTACAATTTAATATTCTAAAGATTCTTCGGGTCTGGACACAGAGTCAGTAAATAATATTGGCTCATTGGAACTGCCCGCCAAGTGTGGGTTTCGACATCTGGCAAAGCTGATGTCTGATCGTTTTTTCGTACGAAAGGCTCCTCTTTCGCTTTCTATCAGCTGATACTGCGGTACAAAAGTCTAATACCAATCTAGTATTTCCTCTTGAAACCCCAATCCCTATCACCAGTAGTAACACTTACGGAATCATTGAACTACCTTTAGGAGCTTGGAATAAAGACAGGGATGAAAAAATTCTGGCGCATAGCTTACTCCAGCAGTGGACCGACCCAGGTGGTTGATTGACTTGAATACTTCATCATAATCATTATCATCATCAGCCCATTTAAGTCCCCACTGCTGGGGCACGGGCCTCCCTCAATCACATGAGGGGTAATTGCCATACTCACCACGCTTGGCAGACGGGTTGGCGAGGGTTTTGATATAAATGCAGAGTTTTCCTTCTCTGGGTGCTGATGATCATGCCAGCAACTTTACCTTAGTCACCTTTTACGACACCTCGGTAAGAGTGAGGGTGGCCTATTCTGCTCTGCCGGGGACCACACGGCCACTTGAATACTTACGGGTTCCTGAATAACATCTCTCGGTGCACGACGTTGAAGCTGCAGCAGAGGCCTTCATCGGTCAGTTGGGCATTGAACAAGTCTAGACAGCTCATGTTCTTAGAATTCCACTTGCAGCTCGCCAGCATTTCGCTGCAAGGTTGTGTAACCTACAATGACGCGTCAACTCATTAAAAGGTCAATGCAGAGGTAGAGATCAGGTGGAGTGCTGGCCTAACTTACCTAATATCATGGACTAATTATACATATTTAATTAGTCAATGCTAATATACAGGATAGTTGCAGTACGGAAGCTCGTTAGCAAAGTTCTTAGGGAATGAAAACAAACAAATTGTTCGGGGGACTGAGGGCCTAATTTAAGGCAGACGTTACGACCCATTCCAGGTCCCCCTGTCTTTCACACGCGCTGTTTGTCTGCTTTGTTTGGATGGGACAGGTATATTCTCGTTCGTTACGGGACGGACGACTTTAAATTAAACCACCCGATTTCATACGAAGTCACCAGAGCGGCTCCCGACGAAGCGTCTTACAAGCAACAATGCAGTTATCTACTTGTATAGTAACTTATTTTTACAGGCTTTATACTGGGTGTAGCGTTAACTTGTTAGATATTTATAAACCTTTGATGTTAGAGAGAGAGAGAGACAGAGAGAGAGAGAGAGACATTGTATGTGATGTAATGTAAGAAATGTTGACTAACATTGATGAGAAACGAGCGCGTGTAGTCCCAGTCGGCACTATCGGCGATGTCATTCTCGAATATGTCTGCGTCATTCTGTGATGTACACAAACTCTCCAACAGTTTCTTGTCTACTGAAGTTCTGTAATAAACATTTGTTGATATTATTTTCTGGTTTGAAGGCCTCGCAGAGGATCGGCGTGAGGCAGCACTGTGCTGTGTTTCGGTGCGTTAGTAGCGGCGATCGCTTACCATCAGGTGATCCGTCTACTCGTCTGTCACCTATATCATAAAAAAAGAATAGAATTAGCTCATATGTTTACGTTTCTAATTTAAAACTTACCCGTGTCTAATGTAATATTGTGCTACCGACTTTTTGGCCTGGTTGACGTTGCAGATGGTAATGGCCGGGAAGGGCAAATCCTCCAGAGACATGTTCTCAGGGTTGATGCTCACGATCATTGGCGACATCCGCCACTTGGTGTAAATGTTCATTATAAAGAAGCCGGCGCATATCAGAGAAGAAACAAAAGCGGTTAGCCAGAAAAACCTGTGGAGTTTAGATGCTGATCAGCTTTTTTTAGCTCTAATTGTGCCAATGCTGGGCAAATGCTTCACTTAATAGATTCCAATGTTCCATATTCTCTACAAAAGATTCCATCCTAAAATTATATACTTATTCATTAAGAACATCATTAGTGTCTTCGTTGGCCTATTTGACATCAACAAGTACAGTCAAAGAACGAAAAGGTACGTCAGTTTTCAAATTGATTTGTTTGATATGCTATGGCTATGAGTATTTATTACCTTTCGTAAATTTGTCAGAGTAATACCTACCTGTTGCACAGAAAATTATGCTTAACTGTTAGATCAGAAAGTTCAGATTTGGCTGTAGCAATATTGATTCCTTTTGATGTAAAGAAATAAGGTTGGCAGATCTTTCCAAAACGATATGTTGGTATAACTGATTCTTGCCGTGCAAGCGAAAAAATACCTTAAGGTGACGGGTAGGGCACACTAGCGACGATAATCGATTTTAATTTGAAGCTACTAAACCTGATCTATTTTAAACAATTTCGGGGTAACAACCTCTAGGCAAACACCTACTATTTATACTATTTATTTAATAACCATGCACAAATGTTGGGTCCGTTTTTGTACGTAAAAAATTGATTACCGCCAAAAGCGGCCACTATTAGCGTGAATCAATTTTTCGTTTTTGTTCTCTGTACCATACGGTACTACCGTACATTCAGTCTATCATCATTTTTTATCATCATTCAGGTTGTAATACCCTGTTTTGTCCATGTATCTACGGACCTCAGGGTACGCTTAGACCATGAACCTGTATTTGGTAATATTACAATGAAGCGACAGCCTTCTGATCTTTGCAACTCTTGGACGAGGGTACTACACGTTACGCAAGATTGTCTCAACAATAGTGGTTTGGGTATCCACAGTTTGCGGAACTATCTAAAACGTGCATGTTTCCTCACGATCTCTTCCCTCACCGGTTGAAATACGCATCAGGACTTCAAGAAAGGAAAATTTGAAGATGTGTGCTTGTATTCTTATCTAGTGAAGCGCCATAGTTCAAAGCAATTAAGTCATCTAACTATAGTCCAGTCAAATTAGACATTCCAGTTTGCATTAATTCCCAACAAGCTGGATTTTTGTGCAGGCCTTGAATACCTCATTACATATGATATGTCAAAAGTCCTCATCGATCCCGCTTGTGCGTTGTTTTTTATTCGAGGTTAAAGGTCAAAAATTTGGGCGTATATCTCTGAAACAACGAGATCTATCTAAAAATGTTTGTAGATCGTAAAATTTACATATTTTTACTCTAATTTGACTGGACTTCTAATTCACTTCAACGATTCAACCTCCGCAGCATTTAGTTTCAAATGATAGACTTATTATTAATTAACTTTACTTTTACTTACCTATTACGTAAAAAAAAGCAAAAATCTTTTATTAGCAAAGTAGGTTTTTACAACGTAGGGATTACTGGTAGCCCCCAAACTAGGTATTCCTGTCTCTTACCTTTATATTATTATCTTCCGAATATATTTAAGTATTTATCAACATGTAAGATACCTTTCGAACCATGTAAGTTTCTTCTCGCCGATATAGCGTAAGCCGTGAAGTGTCGAGGTGAGGAGATATTCTCTGAGGTCTTTGCTAAAAGCTCTCACTTCCACATCTGCTTCATTTACTGCTGTTGGCCTTTCCTGAGGATGTTTTCAGTGGGGATTGAGGAAGCTATTTATTTACTAAGGAAAACTTAAAAGGAAACAATTACTAGTACGAAAGTACCTAGGTATATTCAAACCAAGTCCACCTTATTACAAATCGCAATCTTAAGTTATTATCATACTAAAGCTCATGTCATCCTGTTCCAACACGCAACTGTTAGAAGGGACTGGCACGAGTTATTGTTCCGGGACAATCCTTAGTTCGCGATTTGTATTAAAGGGCAAAGGTTTGTATCGTTGTGTCCCTAAAATGCTAGCAGCATTCTAGGAACACAAGGTCCTGTGTATTGCGATAGTCAGTCCTTGGATCTCCCATGGCTTCGACTAAATGCTTAGGTAAGTTACGGAAGAAATAATGTCTCTCTGGCGAGACCTCTTAGGACCAGTGTTGAGGACTTATATGTTACTTCTATATCTTTCTACTCCTTACCTCACTCTTGCTCCTCGTCATAGGCAGTCTGGTATCCCACACGTACCATGGGGTTGGGTCCTGGTTTTGCTCGTTTATCCAAAGGTTTGACTGGCGTGAAAACATGAAGTATTAATTTCTTATGCACTTAAAATTTTATAAGAATAAATTGTTCGAGTCCCACCCGAAGACTATCGAAAGATTTTAAAGTGCATTATTTACTTATTAATTTCTTTTACTTTTATATACCTTAATAATAGTGCCAGGTGATTGAATATGCCGGGACACATCAGTGCTCTCGCCAAGGTGACCTAAGCATAGCACAATGATCTTCTCTCGAAGTGCTTCTTATTTTTAACTAAATTGGGCTTGGGGTTATAAAAAAATAGTTTAAAACTGAAGCTATCTAGTGCTTGTAACGTTAGTTAATTTACTCTACACAAGTGTGATGAGTTTTTGACTGTGCAAGTCATAGGTAATATGATCTCATCTTGGCGACACCATGAAAATGTTTCTTTGCTCATTAAATCGCTCTAAATGGGGAGAAAATCATATAATTTAGTGGAGGCTAAGTAGGTGGGTTTGAAGGTATGCTACAACAGCGGTTTGTGCAGCCGTGTGTGGGTGGACACAACTAACCAAACAGTCGTTTCCTAGATTGCGGCAAAATAGACACTGATGATTGATGTTTGATTCAAGGGCATATGTCTAGTCAGCGTTCATCATTACGAAGGTAATTCACATTGTAAATGAGGTTCATTAGAGCTGCTTCTACTGATTTCGGTGAGATGCAAGGGTTGATATTATGTAACGGTTTACCTTTTTCTGAAATTCGAATTTCCTCGATCGCGATGCAAAATCTTGCCTTGGATACACCATCATTGTGTTAAGTTCCTCGGCAGGTGCTTGCTCAGCTGCGGGGCGGGAAGCAGTGTCCAGCTCGATCGTGCCCCGGCCGCGGCGTACGTACTTGTAAACTAATTTCACATAGTTGTGTTTGCGCTCTAATCGTTTGATTGCGCCGCTCGAGTGACGAATCGACCCCGCTCCGCCTCCGCCGGCTTTCGATACCAAAATTATACATTTTCAGGTAACTTGTCCTCTTGCAAAGCAATTACAAGACTAGATCGTAAATTCAACGCGAAACCTCTAATTTCACGCCCAGTAATTTTGTTTAATGTAATTTGTTTTTGATAATATGTTTGCTGAGTGATCCCGCCTAACGGAATTAGTTCCAATGATTCAGGACGAATTGGAATGGTTTTCGATATCATTGATTTCGATCTGTTAACTCAATAATTATTTGAAAGTACTTTTTGATTCGGTTAATGTGTATTATAATATACCATGTGTAACGAATGGTGCAAAATAATGACCACTGAAGTAGTCTTTATCTACAGTCATTGTATAGACGGCGTCAGGTCAAGCTACCCCCGCGCAGTGCTACAATAGCACTTATACCTTAGATATAAGGACGGTCTAAAGTCCAACATGGATAACTCGACGTGTCGCCTTGTGTAACTAGTTCCTAAATTATTTTTATGTTTATTAACAAATTCATTCACGTAACTATGTAGATCTGATTGATTTTGATCCATGATAATAATTTCATCAATCATCATCAGCCCATTTAAGTCCCCACTGCTGGGGCACGGGCCTCCCTCAATCACAATAGGGGTAATTGCCATACTCACCACGCTTGGCAGACGGGTTGGCGAGGGTTTTGATATAAATGCAGAGTTTTCCTTCTCTGGGTGCTGATGATCATGCCAGCAGCTTTACCTTAGTCGCCTTTTACGATACCTCGGTAAGAGTGAGGGTGGCCTATTCTACTCTGCCGGGGACCACACGGCCAAATAATTTACTGACTAGCTTTGTCCATGTCAAAGTTTTTACTACTTGATTAAGTCGTAAAAGCTTCTATGAGGGCGCAATAAATGTTAAAATAGGTTCAACTAGCTATACTTACATATTTTGAAATATGTGTGTCGATGTTCTTTCCATGAGAAGTTTGGAGCCATAGTTTATCGTTTCGAATGGAGCTTAGCTCAGCGTTAATGTTCTTGTAATGTTAAACTACATAAGTAGTTTAAATGTACACCGGAGGTCCTACATTAAAGATAGTTGGGTAGTAAATGAATGTATTCGTGTTGTTTTAAGCGACACAACAGCGGCCGGGGTATCTACGGAGCGATCGCCGTTATCGGCGCGTCACGCAGCCCGCTGTGAATGCTAACTACGTTTTATTGTAATTACAACTAACTATTGGACATGCACCATACTGTTAATTAGACTAATGCGGAAATCACGGTCTGATATAATTGACAGTTGCCAGCTCGCTACTAATGTCTGTATTCTAGCAAAGTAAAATGTTCCATTTTGTTTTCGTGTTTGTCAAAGGTAATTTGTGTTTAACGATTGACATGCCAACCGACTGCTATTTTGCAATTTTTACCTTTAGTAACTACTATCAACCTTTAAGTCATTACTCAGAACTGGAATTGCTTTAAAACTTGTCTGCTGACTGTGTTCTACAGGGAATTTAGAAACATTGAAACAACGAAATAATTTTCCGTTCCATATAAATTCGTTTATTACGCATACATATAATTATTATTATGTACAAAATGTTCGTTTTCATAGAAATTTCTTATAAAAGTAACAAAAAGCCACAAGAATAGAACAGGCTGACGCACTTGCACTTTGAAAATTTCTAAAAAGATGAAGAGATCGAAGGAAATGAAAGTCGCCTCAACGCAGCTCTGGGGCGTAACTAAGTATGCACTGTCACTGAGACTGGGCGTTAGGGGCCAGCGCTGCCTTCAGACGAAGAGGGAAGACAGAGAGAAGAGGGAAGGGAGAGGGAGGGTTCACCAGTGTTGCTGGGGCGCGTGCGCGGGGGCGCCGTGGCCGGCCTGCGCGTGCGCCGCCAGGTGAGCCGCGCGCGCAGCAGCTACCTCAGGGGTGTCCAGGATGCCGGAGCCGTCGTGCGCTAGCCTGATCTGGGCGGCTTGGTGTGCGGGGGCGCCCTGCCATGAGGGAGCACCGTTCCACTGGGAAGCGGGGGCGTTCCACTGCTGCTGGTTGTGGGCGGGGGCGTTCCACTGCTGCTGGGCAGGGGCGTTCCACTGCTGCTGGGCGGGCGCGGCGGCCTTGGCGGCGTTGAGGGCGGCCAAGTGAGCGGCGCGAGCCTGAGCTACCTCAGGGGTCTCGGCGACGGGGGCGGGGGCGGGGCCAGCGGCGTTCCACGCAGGGGCGGGGGCGGCGTTCCACTGGTTAGCGGGGGCAGCGTTCCACTGGTGAGCGGGGGCAGCGTTCCACTGGTTGGCAGGGGCGGCGTTCCATTTGGGCTGCTCAGCGCGCTGCCAGTACTCCTCGTTGTCCCAGGCGGGGTTGTAGGAGCCGTCGTCGTGGGGATTGGGGTTGTTCTGGTTGGCCTGCTGGAGGGCAGAGAGGTGGGCGGCGCGAGCCTGTGCGACCTCGGGCGTGTCGAGGATGTTGCGTCCGTCCTGGGACAGCGCGATGTTGGCGGGGGGACCAGCCCAGCCGGACGCGTGAGCGCCGCACGCCAACGCCAAACAAGCTACAATGACCTGGAAGAAAAGAAACAAACAATTAAAAGATTTCGTTCCGCAAAGTAGGCAGGCTCGAGCGTATTGCTACCTATAATTGTATTATATTTATTGGGTCGTAGCTTAGTGTTAGTGCTTGCAGAACCCGCAATATTTATCTACTCTCTCGCAGAACGAATAGGTTATAGGATTAGGGAGTGTCCCCACTTGTTAACTATTAAAGTTATATCGATCGAATACTTGTTTATTCAACCATTCCCAACATAAACTATCGGAGACAAATAAAGCTTTGCAGTTTGCATCGCAATAATTTACCAGTATTTAATGTTGTAAACGCTCGTGTCCATGTGCCGCTAATCTGTTTGGCCAAAGATCATTAACTACAGTATTGTCCGATTTTCGATCTGATCGCAAATTATGGCTACCGGTGGTACCTATTCGGCTAGAATATCCTTTATTAACGAGATAATATTCAGAGTTATTGCTCTACTGGTTGCTGATAATTGTAGAGCCGCAGCCTGTTCTCGGCTCTCTGATTATGGGTGGAACGAGTCGCTATAATATTTATTTATAATGCCAGTAAAGTTGTGTAGGTCCTGAATGAATTCTTGAGTTGAACTAGTTCATTTGACCACCCAGTATGCTTCACTATTATTTTGTCCTAAGTAACTCATCGGATACAATAGTTGATTTTTAGTTAAGGACAATAGAAAAGATTGAGTTCATTATAAATGAGTTAAAATGAAACATTTGCATAAACAATGTGAAAATTATGTCGAGGCTGGATCACTTTTAAATTACGATCATAGTTCTAGTGTGATCATCAACTCACTCAAATCATTTATTTAGTTTAGTGAACTAAGCGAAACAGTGAATATAATATACATATACTCTCGTATGAGGATGTTGGGCTACTGTGTCAAATGTCAATTGAACCGAACCTATTCACTAGACTTTTGATTTCAGTAATTCTTTATTTATGAAAAATTAAATGTCTTAATTGCTTAAAAAAAGTATAAATAACAATTTTCGAGTTTGGAATCCCTTTCAAGTGTTATTTTGAATGAAATTACATCAGTTCTCTCGCTCGAGTGAATTGTTTTGCTCAAGCCTAAATCTTTGAGTGTCGATGATAACTCGCTGGTCAGGTGTCTCGCGATCACGACTGCACGCAAAACATTGACCGAGTTTCCGAATGAGACAGTATTTGTCTTGCTCGATTTAATCGTTCATATAGCCCGACGTGCGTCGATGCGTTTTCGAGATTAACTCATGCGCAGCCTTTGATTGTAATCGGACGACTATTGTGGAGAATTTGACAGTTACCGGAGCGGTGTCGCTTTGGTAAATCCTTTTAGGCTATTGTTTCATGATGTTTAGCAACAATCTTATAATCGAAATTTTGATGATATAGGCAACTAAAACTGCTTATTATGTTTCGCCATATTGCAAGAAAATATATTATATTTGAAAAAGGTACAATCGTCATACCTTAGTTAGTTACGGTCATGAGGCGTCTAGTTAAGATTTAACCCCAGACACATCACCTGACGCCCTGTTGGTCTAGTGGTTTAAGTACCAGGGCCGTGATCTCAGGGTCCTGGGTTCGATTCCCGGGTCAAGCGAAAAGTAGGGTTTATAATTTTTCGGACATAGCTCGGGTGTAGGTATGATCACCAAACCGCATTTGGCAAGCGTGGTGATTAAGCCAAATCCCATCATAGTAGCGATAACTTGATTTCTATGATGGAGGCCTTTGCCCTGCAGTGGGACAGTTTATAGGCTGATACTTTACTTTTTTTACATCACCGATAGAAGCAAAGGTTCTATTTGTAACGAAACCGATTGTTTCACTAAATCAGGCGCAGCATAGTTTATAAATTTTGTCGCCGCCAAACGGAATCTCGTTTGGTGAACAAAATAGTCGTGAGGAGGCTTGGTGACGCAGTGGGCGGCCCTTTGTGCAGATATCTGCGCCGATTGCTGACACTGCGCAGGTAGGGCTGTAGGTGCCGTGATAACTAAGGACTTGCAGGGTTTAGTTGATAATGCAGCTAAATCGATAGATGTTTGAGCAATTACAAAATTACTAAGTTATGAAATCTGCAATGGATCTGGATCAGATCTACATCGTGATCTGAATCCCTACGCGATCGATGTTGGGGGTAAAATTCAGAAATAGCTCTTTGATTGGTACCTATTTTGCATATCTCACAACACGTAATCTGACTGAACCAGTTAGTTTAGCATACTCGTATGTTTTCCCTCAATGAGAGTTTGTTCTTGCCGTAGACTCGGCGCCCCTGCTAAGGCTGTCTGTAAGTTTTATAGGCTGTTACCTGCAGTTATGTTGCACCGAAGTTTACGATTATAATCATGTTCTAACTCACTATATAAACACTTTTATGTATAAGTAAGCTGTGTAGATTTTACGCATAAGTATGGCTCCACAGATATTACTGCTTTTTCATTCAAGCTAATCGGATTACCAATATAACAGGACAAGTGACACCCGTTCCAGAGAAAACATCATTAGATCTTTGGCTGGTACTAATATTTACTGTTTTAGTCTTTATTTGACCTGGTATGTTTCTTTTTTTTATGCTAGTGGCGGTCAAACGAGCAAGCGAGTCACCTGATGGAAAGTTATTGACGCCGCCCATGAACATCCGCGAAATCAGAGAGATCGCTAATGTGTTGCCGGCCTTTTTAAAAGAGAGTACGCTCTTCTCTTGAAGGTCCCTAAGTCGTAGCCTTCCGGAAATACTCCTACAGCCAAACCGTTCCACAGATATGAGGTACGTGGTAGAAAGACGAGAAACGCACAGTATTAGATCGCCATCCATCGAGATGATGAGGATGGAATGATCAATCGCTTGCGAGATGCGCTTTTTGGATGAACGTGACAAGAGTTTGGAAACTGTTTAAATTTTGTAGGGAATTCGTAGGTAAATCAGTAGATAGTTGATAAGTTTCTCTTTCGACAATAAGATTACATGATCGAAGGGTTTTTCCATAAACGTTTTTGTAATGTTTCTATATCTAAGTGCGAAATAAACATTCTTTTAGTTCCATTATACCATATCAACTACGAGAGATCATATTTTAAATTGTAACACTTAGTTTAAGCAAAAAATAGAGCAGTTGTTGTATTGAATCTAGTGAATTTCAATTAAAAAATATTTGTGTACAGTTACGTACTCGTATTTACATTTTATTGCTTTGGAAGCAAAAACTAGTATTAGAGGTCAATATTGTACAAAGAATGCGCTTTATGCGAAGTATACATGCTATGTTTTTTGCTCTAGCGGCAGTATCAAGACCTGGCAAAATATACATTTGAAATTTTTACTGGTAGTTACCACGTCGTTCAGAGCTGTTAACTTTAATTAATTTGCATTTGAACTAGTGATGTTACCTAAAGATGGTAAAGATTAAAATATCGATCAAAATAATACAACAAGAAATATTGAGAGATATTATTCCCGAGATAAGTATAACTGAGAAGAAACAGGACATTTATTTGAATTAAGAAAATGTTAGGAATCTGGGAAGTGGGTCAAATTCAGTTTGCTAGATTAGACCTACATTTAGTGGGACTTAAATAAAGCTCATAATAATTAAATCTCGACTTATATACATGTACAACCAAAAATGTAAAAACACATACATTGATACACATGTTTTAGACGTACCTATCCATATCTACAGTCATATCTGGCCGACTTATTAATTTGTAGGCAACATTAAAAAGGTCAACGATAAATAACTCTACCGGCACAGAATAATGATCAGGTCCACTGATGACAGCATCGTGTAAGAATGCAGCGGTCCAGTTAAAACTCATTGTCATCTTGAAGCCTTATTTTAAAATCACCGCCCGATATGGCCAGATTATCTCTCATGCCCGATCAGACTGGTTCGCGTCTTTATGTCCCGTAATTGGATGACGTATGCAGTGACAGCGAAAGTGGTGTGTTATTGATTTTTTTGCATAATGGACATCTGACATTGCTAGTGAATTCCATTCAACAAAATTGCAGAAATGTCCTTTAAAATCGACTTTCGTGTCAGCGATATTTCAAATTTAGAACATTAAATAAAGAGCTCAGTCGTCGTAGGGTGGCTTACATGTACAAGTTATATTTAAACTTGTCTTGTAAATAATTTTGAGCACTCAAAATAAAAAATCGATTCGCCAACTGAGTGAAATGACTGTCACCACATCACTAATATTTATTTGCATACTAAGTGTTTTATATTTACATACATACACATAGCACATAATCTACGCTTATTGCTCTCCAAGGTAGAATATTCACCGCACACCACATCACCAGTCTCTGCTGGGGCACACGCCTCTCGCGCTGGCATATTACTAACGAGTCTTCATCATCTCAACGTGTTGTCATTTATCAAAATCTTGAGATACATGCATGCAACCATGGCTCCCACTGTACTCTCATATAGCTTACAACTATTGTACACTATTGTAAGCTATCCTCATATTAGCGTGTACAACTGTACACTCAAGGTAAAGGAACCAGGGAATTATCCCAGTTGAATCCAAAGCTGTCGTTTCAGAGGGTGCGACACTATTGTAAGTTATATCAATTTATCTATAAATAAATTCGATTCTAGTAGTTGCTAGTATCGTGCGCGCCTGTCCGTCGCAGGTGATATGGGACGCCACCAACAGATTCATCGGGGTGCGCCCAGAACTGTGCTTCGTATTCCGAAGTGCAGTGCCGTTTTTGTGGAAAAATAAAATACTATTATACTATTATTCTAATCCTAGAGTGGCGTAACTGGAACATTTGGTGTCCTAATTCCTAGATTTCAGAGTCAAAAGATGATGATTATTTTTAATTTACATAATGAAAACACAAATGAGATTTTTTATGGCGTTATTTAAAGTACCTATGTTTGTAAGTGAATAAATGCGTTGCATAAATTAGAATATCTTAACAAGAATGTTGTAAAGCGATTATTATCCACGCATAAAAAGGTTTATAATGTAAACAAAGATACATCAATATAAAAGCGTAATTTCATCCCAGTAAATAGGTATAAGTGTGCATTCATAGTTCCATTTATAAAACCCAGTAAAATGTTTAATGTTAATCAATGTAAATACCAAACCAACGGTTTTATGGACCAGTTTATGGTCATTTGAGGCAATTTATGTCGATTCAATATTGAGAATTCTACTTTGTCAGTGCGTTTGTACTACAATTTATTTTTAATGAACGTTTGAAGTAAGTATGAAAAAGTTGAACTCTTATTGCGAGGGATGAAGACTAATATTCGAATGGTTTTGTTAATTGAACAAGTTTTGGTTAATATTTCGCGGAGATCGCATAACGCTACCGTAAATATCTCTCGGATAAATTAATTTTATGCAACGCGGCCATTACGTTTATTGTTTACATTTGAAATCCATTACTAATGTCTACTAAGACACTAGCATTAGGAAATGAAACTTACTTTGTCCTACTGTTTGCTGACGGTAGAAGGATATTAGAATATTAAAATTAAACATAATTTATAACTTTATAAAATAAATAACATAAAAATTTAAAATCTAAGTATTCATAACTATTAATTGGCCAAAAAGAACAACATTAGAGAAGGAGTGGATGTAAAAGGCCTAAAATGTAAAGAGAAGAGTGGATTCAAAAGAGCCCAAAAGAGTCAACTATAGAAGAAAGAAAAGGATTCAAATAGAGTCAAAAAGGCCAACTATAAAGAAAGGAGTCCATCTATCAAAAAGGGGAAACATTAAATAAAGGAAAATTCTTTATAAGTACATACTTGTATAGTGAGATCAAAATACTAATAGATGAACTATAAAATACAACACTTGTCTTAGTCATGGAAGAGCAAGTGTACAGTTTATAGATTAGCCAATAAACATTATTTATAGATCTAGCATTTGTACAGAAGCCCCAGGCTGCTATAGTTTATCCTCGTATCGCGCTAAATTGATGAAAATGCAATGAGATGAGTGCATAAGTGAGGAATTTGCGGCGAGCCTAAGTTCAGGTTAAGGAGGTCAGGGCTTGTGGCCACTGGACACTGATCTAGATAGCCTAGAAATATACAGCCAGCGCCAAAAGTATCTTAGCAACAGAAGTGATCAAAACATATTGATATTTGTAGGAAAACAAATTTTAACTTTATTGTTAAGTAGTTTTGGAATATCAAAGTAAAGTATGAACTTTACTTATGTGTTGATTTTCTTTTTGTTCTAATACTTTGGATGCCTAGATACTTTGGCGGCGAGTGTACCTACACATTAATCTTCGATACTCGGTACCTGCCACAATCGGGTTTAATTTAAGTTCGGTTACAGAATATTAAAACTATTACAATGAGAGTCACGACAGTGAATTGAATTAGGCTACGGCTTTAATTTAATTTATTACTTTGATTGTAATACACGAAGTAGATTTTGTTGCATAAGAAAAAAAGTTTGAAATATGGTGTTGCATAAGAAAAAAGGTTGATGATAGTACAAACATCAACATAGAGGCGGCTCAAAAGAGAACAAAGATTGTATTCCAAAATCCATACTAATATTAATGTGAAAATGTGTATCTGTCTGTCTGTTTGTCCATCTTTCACGGCAAACCGGAGCGACGGAATGACATGCATTTTTAAGTCGAGATAGTAGAAGAGATGGAGAATGACATAGGATACTATTTGTCTCTTTCTAAAGCGAGCGAAGCCGCGGGCAAAAGCTAGTATAATAATAATAATAGTAATTCTCACAACATCTCATACGTTGACCTGATTCCGTACTAAGTAGCTTAAGCACTTGTATTACAGATATCAGACAACAGAGGAACACAAATATATACTTAAATACATATATTACACCCAGACACTGAACAAACACAAATGTTCATAGCACGAATGTTTGTCCAGGGAGGGAATCGAACCCATGACCTTTGGCGTAAAAGGCAGGGTCACTACCAATTACGCCATCTGGTCAGTCAAATGTCAGTATGATATAAAGAGAGGTAGTTTGGCACAACCTGGTTGAATAGTAGTGTTTTCTTCCAGACAATCTTTAGGTCGAGGAGAGAATCTAAGTAATATTGTGGTAGTATGTTAGACCAATAACTTGTTGAAAATTTTACGATTATCGATTTTACAATTATAACCTATTACTATTTACAAGTAGGTGTATTAAATTAGCTAATGTCTCAATTATTTCTAACATTGAACAATATGCAAATTCGATCGTTTAGTAGAGTAATAATTATACAGTCGGCTTATTTTTGTGCTAATCAGTTAGGTAATAAATTTTCGACTTTTTTGTATAGTAAGTGAATTACAAAAGATTAGATACAATCGTGCAGTTAGGTACAATTAAACAAAAATGTTTCATTTTACAGTTGCCCTTGAGAGCCGCCGTTTTAGCGATGTGTTGTAATGTTTAGGGTCACTGAAAGAAAGGCGGCTAAACCCCAGGGTTGGCATTGTTTCATCATTTTGATTAAGTAAAGGTCATTGACATGCACCCTAAAAAGACTGTGCCTTTTTATACTTGAAAAACTGCGTGAAGCCGTTAGTACAGAGGTGACGTGCTGTGTGACGTTCTTTCTCTACCGCATCCGTATAGAATCTGCGTCTGGGCCGGTTGGATCTCTTTCCCACTCTGTGATGTTTTTTCCGAAAATGGCACATTCTGCTGACTTCTAGTTCTATGGCTAAGGTACAAGAGTATCACTAGCCACTTGAGTTCGAGTCTCTAAAAAGTCCCATGATAGGCGCGACTTCTGTCAGTCTGCCACGTCAACATTCAAATTCGAGCTTTATTAACATAGTTCCGTAGATTCAATTTTCATGGTCATAATTTAGGTACATTTACCACAATTTTAGCGGACCCAACATCTGAAGCAGCTAAGCAATTAGCTGATATTTTTAGTACATAAATGATCCTCTCGTCCCGTGCTGTAACTTTAATCTTTAAGTCATGTTAATTTCGGTTAAGGTTCGATGGGGCTGACATGTCTATGAAGACAAAAGCCTCTAAAATAAATAAAGAGAAAATAATAATAATAATAATATAGTTCCGTGTAGTACCGCGGGACTTTTTTCGTCGCGCGGACTTTAGTCTCAAACTAGACCATTCCCTTACTATCAGTACTCTGAGTACTACGTACGAGTAGATAATGATAGCCGGGAGCGTCTTCGTCCGGAAGATAATAAATAGGTTTCCTTATATTGACCTGACCGAAGATCGAACCTGGGATCTTCGGCGCGCTACTTCTTCTGATAGTGCCAGAATACAAAGTACTATGGTGGTTTATGACACCTTTATTGCAAAAAAAGTTTTTAATAGAGGTGGAAAAGAACAGCAGATTTATACTATTACACGGGACAAGGTTTCAATTATGGAGAAAAAAGGATTTTTTATTTTCAACCCTTAAACATTGGTTAGGCGCAGTCGTGGCGACTTGCGCTCGCGCCTGATGAAATTCCATAATCGTGAACTTATTTGCATGGAACGATTTGAGTGCCGACCGCTGTGGTTATGGTAAAATCATTTTCTCTGACTAAATACGAAACTGGCGCAATACCAATAAGTAATAAGGAAACGTAGCTACCTGCGAGAGGTTTAACACAGTTTATTGTGTTGTTTCACAAATGTTGTTTAACTTTAAAAACAAAAGCAAAACTTAGAGGAATTAAAGTACCTACGGGCAGTGGCTCGAACAGAACTTGTTGAAAGTAGGTTGTAAGTACTTAACTTTTATCCTGTGAACTAACCCAGATAAAGAGATGACTTTTAAGGTTTGGTGACGTCTGATCTAAAGAACTATACATTTCGGTAGCGTTTTGAATTTGATCAATAAAATTCTTGCCTATAAATATTCCCTTGTTCTGACAGCAACAAAGGACATACGCGGACAGCCAAAGAATGGACCTCCTTGCTGGTGTCTGTTTTTAACTGATTATTACAATCTGGTATATTTAAAGCAAACGCTAGACCTCATCGTCACTTCGCCCACCATCAGATCTGATTGTAGTCAAGCCTTAGCCTATCTATCTTCTATTATACTATTTACAAAAAGGTAGTCTCTTCTTAGTTTGTAAAAGAAGTAATTCCTACAGACACCAGCAACGCACAAGGTTTTCATGTTTTCAGATTACCTATAAAATCCGAAAACACGATAAGCTTGTGCGATGTAAACGACACCTAGCGCCATCTATTGATATAAAATAGAACTAATGTCCTGAAATGAAGTGATGGTGGGCCACTATAGTGTATGAAAAAGGTTTATCTGGACGCAACTAGCGTTCCTTATCTGTCTGCACGTGTTTTAATTATTGTTGAGGTCCGATCAATCATCGGCTTTCGCTAATATACCGGGCCAACAAAGGCGCTGGTGAACGGCGAAGGCCAGCCGAAGGTCGCGGAGCAGGAAGCGAGCCTTCCGGACACACTCGTTACCCTCGCCGGCATTCCAGCGTTTTCCACTTTTTGTACTGCTTAGCTATCGCTGTGATCTATATTTCGAATACGCTTTTAATATCTGCGTACTTGGTGATTCTTAATTTTTTATTCATTCCTGTTCCGCAGCGGAGATCCCAAGATTGAGCAGAAAAGTTACTTAAGTACTTGGGAAAGATTATTATAGAAAACCTAAGTTCGATCACCTAAGCTTTTTCGACTATAGAAATCGTAGTGTTGATAATTTGTGAATGTGATTTTTACTTCGCATGTTCTGCGATTTTGTATTTATTGCTAGAAAGTCCAATCTAAAAATATAAACATTTAGATATCAGGTGACTCGTTTGCTCCTTTGTCGCCTCTAGCATAAATAAATAGTTTTGTTAGGTACTAACCTATTCTCGTCTCGAAATCTTCTAATCGTAAATTATAATCATTAACGCACAAACATCAGAATACGTGCAAATATCTTAGTTGCATCTATCGTTTTCAATTGCCAAAAATAATAACTTGAAAGAAGTACCTACTAACAATATCCCTGATCGGATAAGTGGACAAAAAGATTTGCTAATAATAACCTCTTTTATTTTTTCTACTGCGACAAAAAGTGTTTGTTGGACAGCCGGAATGGCTGCCGTTTGTCCGCACTTCTTAATTTAAAGTGATAATCTATCTACTACTCTTTATGTTTAATGAAATGAGTCAGTCTTTGATTAAAAATATAGAGCTACTTAATAGTCCGCATTTTAGTAAAACTTAACTATGATAGATAAAAAATCTAGTTACATATTTGGTGGTTGATAATTTCAAAGTTTTAAAATAACATTCATTTATTTAAAAATGCTTGCCATTGTCGTGGAAGGAATAGCATTCGTGCCGAGCAAACCGTTTCTATATTTCGTCGATCAATAGTCTTGCCAGAGTCGGATTGAGAAAAAGGGCCCCAGTAGGAAGAGGCGAGCTAAGGGGAGTGCAATTCATTAACTAACAAAGTTCTTTATAAATGTAGGTAGTGAACGGCGCTAAGCCTTTTTATTAAATTGTTTGTTTCAAAAACTGTTGAACTGGTATAGACTCGTCTATTTTAAATATACATACTGGTTTACCCACTTAATTTTGAACGTCTCGTGGAAATCAAGTGCCCTAACCATCTCCTCATTCTCTGCCGCTGGTCTGTATCTGCACAGACCGCATAGAAACCTTAGTAGAACCGCGTGCGCTAGGGCCGGACTTGTATCTGTCCCCCTGACTGTAACTAGTCCGACCCTGACTCTGCAGCAATTATTGCACTTTGTGCCATTCCACAGTGACATGTGCCGCCACCTCGGTTATTTATCGAGTCTTACTAGTGCAATTAAAACGGCTACTAATTGTATGATTTGTGAACTTCACTTATTTATCACGGTTACTAATTAGTGTACCTATACGCCATTGTGTCTTATGTGTCACATTTTATAAATATACAACACTTAAAAGGTTGATAAATAGATATTTTATAACGCTCATTTCAAATACGCAATTAATAAATAAGTACCTATACATGTATCATTAACTGTAACGTAATAGTAGTAGCTTAATAAAAGAGTCCGAATAACAATAAAAGAAGAAGTATATTGCACTGTATTGAATTAAAAGATTAATACAAGTAATCAATTTTATAAAAGTAGGTAACGCGAGAGAGGGCGTAACTGCTGACAGATAGATAAATTGACTCGTTTTAATTCATTGTACAATTATTGTTGGTATTTTTATTAATCTAAATACGGTTGGCTCACACAGAGAGATATAATTCGTATAGTCTAGATGCTAGGTCCTAGTTTATGTTGATAGGAATATACCTACCTATACAGATATCTGTATACCTAGATAATGAAAGGAAGATACGACATAAAGCAATGTATCAGTGATTCATAATACTTCCAGATGTACGAATACGCTGAATAGGGAGATTTGTGGGTTCATGTTGTGGTTTGTAATTGCTATACCATTGTTTGTATATAGGTAGATAAAGCCTGTCGGGCGGTTCCGGTGACAGATCCAAATCGTATGACATTTAAAGACAATACTGGAGCAGGTTTAGTGCAGCGTTGATTCGTCAACCTTCGCCGAGTGGTTCCATTAAAAGTTATGGTTCATACGACTCTCCCACGCATATTGTCATTCTATATCTCATTTCCTCTAATTGAAGGTTTATCGGCGGATGGTCGAACGAAATTTTATAAAGGCATATTTCTTATTGTCGCATTAAAATGTTTAACGCCGTTCCTCTGCACCTAAGCAACTTACTAAGCGTAAGGACATGAAATGCCTGAAAAACATTGGTCACTTTTGTTACACAGAAAGGAAATATTTCCATCTAATTTGAAATTCATAGCAATCGATTAACGGGCGTTAAAATATCTACAAGCAAGCAATAATGACTGGGTAATAGGAATTTAGACTAGGTACTACTTTTTGCTCGCGATTTTAATCCCCGATTAGACACTCAGCAAGGACACAAGGAAATTTTTCCGTGCCCCGACATTAAGTCAATTACAAGTGACCGCTAGTGGTGGGAGTTATATAATTATAATTAGGATATCGATTAAAATTGCCTCGGGCAATGCGTGGGCATGCCCTTCTAAATTGGTGCGCGAAGGAATGCAGGCAAAAACCTCACCTCAGTGAGCGGCGAGGCGAGCGACCGCCGGCGCGGGAGTGCCGCGACAACACGCATTATGCGCACCATGCGTTTAGCGCATGCGTCAAGCGCACTTAACGAATTACGTCACAGGACCCACAGGATAGGGGTGACAATCGAGCATGCGGGTCATCTGATGTTTCCTATTTACTTGAGTCAAAATGTTTTCGACTTCTCAAAGGCTCAAATTAAAACACCCATAAATTTTAGATGATAAAGCAATCACTTTGCGCGAGTTCTAAACAATTTGAATAAATGAACGACGAACCAGAATTCGTAAATGAAACTATATGGAAATCTTCAGGATATAATAATAATAATAATAATTCTCACAACATCTCATACGTTGACCTGATTCCGTACTAAGTAGCTTAAGCACTTGTGTTACAGATATCAGACAACAGAGGAACACAAATATATACTTAAATACATATATTACACCCAGACACCGAAAAAAAGTGTTAATCGCAGGATATGACGATTAAATCGATACAACTTCAATATTCGTGACAGGTAATGTGTAAAAATATAAATAAAGTAAACCTCCTGTCAAACATACAGCTTGACGAACTTGATAAGATAACACTTGAATAAATTGTAATCGTAAGTACAAACTGCAATTGGCGAAGGTGGTAATAGTAGAACCACCTGGTTGACATTGCGCACAAATAGAGCACTCTATAATAAATCATTGATATAAACACACATCTGCACTGTAGGCCCTGGCGACAATCTACCGTTCCTACTAAGAAGTTTAAAACGACATTTAGTTGCTTTTCTATTATGATTCCTAAATGAAACACTTGAAGGCACATAATTATAAGTCAATTTCAGTTTGTTGTTACCTTTATAAACAAGCAGTAGCGTGAATTTTCGCTTCGCAAAGGGCGTGGGTGTGTCTTTGTCCGCCCAGTCTTGTTTGTGCACTAATAATGGCTTGATATGGATCTTGTGCATGCGTCAAAGAGATTGTAGAAAATGTTTACTAATGAGAATGATAAAGCACTAAAAAAGACATAGATAATATGCAAAAAGAAACTTGAATTGAAATAACTAAGCTAAGTAAAATCAAGTACTAGGTAATCTATTCCTCATTTGTGTTAAATAAATTGAGTAATAAAGTAAAAAGTAATAAATAAATTGAGTATTTTAAGTTATTTCTAAGATTAAAAAATCAGTAGGATAGTTTGGTAGTAATTTCAAAGCTGATGTATTTAATTCTTCATAAGATTTTCTACATAACAGACCCACATAGTCTCGTATAAAGTAATTTCAACTATTCAGTACAAAACAGTGAGTCAATCAAAGGCTCAATCTACTAATTTAGTTATTTCATTGACTGATTCTAATTCAGATCTACAGATAAATATATTCCCACGTTTGTGGCGGATTTACAGCATTTGCTCGATTTATTATCACATAATTGCAGTAATGCAGTTAGGCTGGGGCCGATATTTTCGATCGTGAAGCAACTCGAAATAATTTGCGGCTACGGAGTCTAAGGTTTTCTAACATCGATATCGGTAATAATATCAATCAACTCTTTTATTAGCATTAGAACGACTTTGTTGAATGAATACTATTTTTACTTTTATATAACAATTTTATTAGAATTAAGTAGTTTTAAGTGTAAATAATTGCTACGTTTATGGTATATGTGTAAAAAGCTGTTGGTATACATACTGAATAAAATATGAAATAACATTTTAGTTCGTTATATTTGTGGTCGTAAGTTATGATATCCATAACGATATAATATCGACAATTTGGTTTCCCATCCCTATATATGTATAATTGTGGCTAGAAGTGATCCGATATCAGATTGCATTAAAATTGCAGTGATAATTATTAAAATTAGAGGGCTGAGAGGAAATCCTAATGTTGTAATACAAGTGATGTCTAGCGGAGTAGCCAGGCATTTGCATGAAAATTAATGGTAATTAATTAACGTAAGTTATGTAGACTTTTTATGAGCAGTTCATACGATATCATACGATACGATTATCATACGATAAGATCAAATTGAATAGGTAAAGTGTGTAGATGTATTTGAGTAAGATGATGGCAGTTGAGAATATCAATTATGCCAATGTCGACTGCTGTTTCTCTTGTTGACCTAAATGTTAGGTTGTAGGTATGTGTTTTATATTCTAGGGCGGAGGTGAAGGACCACCGCCTGGTCAACTTTCGGCGACATTGGCGCGGCAGGTCCTTTGTGCTCTGATTAGCTGGGCCTTAACCGCGTTGGTTTACAACCGTTGCAATAACTCCGACTAGTTTCCTTTTCACCATTTACGTTATCGTTTCCCGTTCGCGTTGGCTTTTAGCAAACAAATTATAAATCAAACTAGAGGTCAGTTGTCCAAAACGATCATTGTCATCGTTAAATAGATTGTAGTAAACCCATTTTCTTGTCATCATGCGTATAAACACATCCATCTCTTTGATATCTTTGCTGTTGGGTTGTGTATATGAATGAATTATTCATTCACCGAAAGAGTATAAAACTCATTATATTTACATTTCTGTGGTGGCGAATCGCAATGATGGTAGATACGTTAGCATAACATTAGATCAGATAAGATGTAATTGAGTTGCGAAAATGATAATAAAACAATTAAATGTTGAAATATGTTTTTATAACCTACTTGGTTTTACAGAAGTCAAGGTTCTACATAAAGTGTGGAATGTGTTACACATGACATAAGATTAGGGGCTACACCGTTCGGTTGAGCGGTTTCTGTAACCACAGTTTCGTTTTCACTGTAATGTTATAGTTTTCCACATAAAGTGCGCACGCGATTGTTTGAGGTCATTATCACGCAATAAGTGTTCCAATAAGTTACGTTATGGTTTATTACGACCCCAATTTTGGCAATAATAAAATGGACCATTTGATTGCTGAATAACAAGAGAAAACAAATGGCCAGTATTTTTTTCGTATAAACTGCTCGTTTTCTGAAGTTTTCGAAAACTTTGACATCGAATAAGTATCAAATATTCGTTTTGCATAGTGCTGAGAAAAAATAATGCTTCAATACATTAACTTAAATTATTTCCTTTTTTTATTGATAATCTCACACGATAGAGAGTGCCCGAGGTCTAAGATGTTCCGTGTTTGTCTAGATAATGCCTACTCACAAATGTTGTATTTTGATTGGAAGACCATAGTTTTAAAGTGTGACTAAAAATATAAGTAGATAAATAATCTTGCAACAAGTAAACAACATGAAAATTAAAGGCGATATGATTGCACATTATAGAGGAAATATAAATAAAAGTTAATTAGGAAAAAACTACGGAAAAGGAAGCAGGAAAGAGGTTTGTGGAGCAAGCATTAGCAATGTCAAGGTGTTGTCTTTCTAATGGCTAGTGCAAATATATGCGCTTAAAGAAAATTTATGTGCAGTTGTGTTGCTTCGTTATTATTTTTACTATTCAATTATCCAATGTATTGGTGAGCGATCGTTGCAGAGTGGTAAATGCGACCATATCTGGTCTGTAGTGAACTTCGCTCCTCCTCAGAGATCGTCTCCCAGGTCCACGGGTAACATAAACCGTTTGATAGCCTTGGAAGCGATGGCCTATTTATCCTCCTGGCAGACAAGGTAGTTGCCCAGGGTGCCTCTAGAATACCTGAGCGTATGTTACTTTCTTGCTCCTATAGATAATATAAATAGGTGCTCGATAAGTTAAGGGTCAGGGATGGACTAATAAATTACATTTAATACTGTAACTTAGTAACCAAGTTTACGACCTAATTTGCAACCAGCATTAGTATTGAAGTCTTTTTACAGGATGTTATAAATTAATTCACGCATAAATGGCATATTGTTATTTATTGGTACGCTTGTGACTGCGATCAAAGCTGATGAAAAATGTAATTATTGTGAATACCTACCTAAGTACATAATGTCAAATAAGTATTACTTGTATGATACAAATAAATCGCGTGCACTATCAAATAAGAAACAACCAAAATGATTCGTATCAACTTTTTTATTTCGTGGAAGATTAGCCGTTGAACTAAAGAGCGACAAAAAAATTGCGTGGAGAAATAGACCGTGAAATAAAGCCCGCTGACAGTGACCGCGGCGCGTGCGCAGCTATAAGCATTAGCGATGCGTACAGGCAGCCCATTGTAAGAAAATGTATGTAACTAAATTAATTGCATCGTTTTGTTAACTGACACGAAACAATTTTTTATATGTTACATACAGCTGACTTGATATAATTTTTATCTAAAGTTACAACTAACAATGACATTATTTTTTCTTTAATTTTTCGTATCTTTGCTTTGCTGGCCTTTGACATGATTTATTACATTTGATCTGAAATGTTAGACCACAAAAAGCTCTTAGGAGTATATACCAGCTTTGGAACATAAATACCAGGAGGGGTTGTCTGGTGATAAGGGAACCATGTTTGTTCCGATAACATAGAAATTCAAGGGACTTTTTCGCAATCTATCTGGTAAAGACGCCATAAAAATGTATATGTTTTAGAAAAAAATTGGTCACTCGCCACAAATCAATGTCAGGACATCTGTGTTCTCGTAGCATCGCAACGCGAGATAGAAGAAGAGTCTCGTATAACTTTCGTAGCTCGTAGCTAAATTCGTAGCAAAAGTACGGAATATCGGCACGGTTTTGTGTTTCATAGATGTTCGATATGTTTATCGTAACTTAACAAAACGGATTATAAAGGATTGTTAATTTGAATAATTTAGTCCTTTGATAAGTGAGACTTACTTTTAGGGATATGTACGAGATAACCCAAGTATCATTATGCGAATGTTTGTCTAGTATGAACATTTAATACCGAAAGCGGCATAGGGCCAGAGCGCATGGTAATGACGGCATGTCATATCTGGCACCCATCACTAGGGCGTATTTTCGACACAAGCCTAGTTGTTCACATGCCGGCGTCTAATTGCCACTTGCGCGCGCGCAGAATTGTCGGCCATTTGGAAACGCGAATGTTTACGGATCGTTACTTTGTTAAATAGTTTTAAGCACTTGTTAGCGCGAATTAATTGGCGTGGGCGTACGTGAAATTCTTGATAGTTGTAATTAGAATTTAGTACCTAGTTTTAAGACCCTTTTGATAATGCTGATTTATGTATGTACGTTGCACATGGAACCTGCTATACGTGCCTTAAATTGTGTTAAGCGCCAACAAACAAATTTAAGTCTACTATAAATGTATAAACATTTAATGGTACAGAAACCGTGTATAGAAAGAATTTAAATAAAATTCATATTTTTTGAAAAAAAAAAAAGCAACGAGAAAGAAAAATACTGTTGAAAAAAAATATACATTTTTTGAATTATATTGCTAAAATATTTAGCATAGCATCGAAATAATAACAAGTTTGAGAAAAACAAAACAGAGATTTCTTAATCTTTTTGCATAACACAAAAGACATAACAAAGGCTTTTCTGGTGGGAAATTGAGAAAAATTGAGATTTGTCATATTTCAAATGACAACTCGCTGATCAATTCACTGATCCATAGATACAACTCTGAATAGTATGTATTAAAATGTATTAATCACAGCTATAACGTTTTGCAAATCACTGAGCCAAGTTTAGTACAATCAAATAAAATAATACTTTTGATACTAGCAATTAGGTTATCGGTTGCTTATCTATGCAATTGTAAGATAAATTTATATGCAATACTGAATAATTCTACTTGTGATAGTTTATAAATATTTTACTTTTGTAGGTTAGTTTTTACATGCAAATAGGGTTTCTAAATTGTTAAATAAGTTTTATTAGGTTTTACAAGTTGTTTTTAACAGGAATTATAAAATAATAGCAATTTTATCACACCGATTTATGAATAGTAGATAAGTTTAAATTTATCTACTATGTATAGGTCTATATTTTTAAACAGTGCTTTAACACTTACAATTGATTGATTTACATATTATATGGTTAAACTAAAAAAAAATACGGGCTACCAGATAACAAAGTGCGTACAAGCAAAATACTTTTTCATCTCGCTTCGGTAATAAATCACCTGAACGGATCTGTGTTATGATTATTTGATTAAAATGTTTATATTGAGTGAGTTGCGAAAGAAACACCTTGTTCCATTGTACGGATTTAGGTCGGTGCTGTTCTACATTATTGAGGTGTGTACTCTTGTTAGGGCTGTCAGAGATTAGGCCCTTCACAAATGACGTTTTCATGACAAAACAATTTAATACTTTTTCACACACTTTGTCACAAAGAACTTGCAAATCACAAACAAACAGGTCCGGAGTCAGGTCTCGCGATATATCCAGTTTGGTGTTGCTATGTTCTACAAGCACTAACAATCCTGTAGGTAGGTGGCCCTGCCAGTTGGGCAAGGCGACACTGTGCGGCCCGGGCACAATATCAGATTTAACAATAAATTAAGCTATCGTAACCCGCGCCCGCGCACCGTTAATCACACGAACGGAACAGAAACATTTGCATAAGTGATCTACGACACATCATTAGATCGATATAGATCATTTCTAAGTGACTACTTGATGTATTTATAGTGTGATTTGAGATAAAGAAACTTTTTAATTACTTCAATTGTTATATTACTGTTCAATTGTTAAATTTAATATTTTTGTTTTTTAAATTAAGATACAGAAAATTAAATTATGAAAAGAAAGAAAAGGAAATGAAATAATTATTGATAGTAATAGTACTCACCATGGATTTCATTTTTGTAAAGAAGTAAAGCACAGAAGAAAGAGAGAAGGAAAGTTTGTAAGTTTTAAGTGTTTTAGATCGATTAATAGCGCTGATGGAAGACTAGAATCTTCCAGGAATCGCTATGTTGAGGTGCAACTTGCGTCTGGTCGAAATGAGGGCGGGAGCAGGCTTATATACGCGGCGCGGGCGCTGCGGGGCTGCGCCGCCCGCCTCGTGAAAGTATTGGGACATGTCCATGCCATTGATAATAGCCGAATATCATACACATTTCAATGGCGGCCGAGCCTCGCGCCGCCTGTGGGGAACAACATATTTGGACGCGTGTCAATCACAGTGAACACTTTGATAAAGTTTTTTTTTTTAATTCATATCGACACTTGGATTTTATCGTACCAGTTGAAGAAGCCAACAATATGATTGAGTATTTGGAGTGCTGTGGATTGCCTTTAAACGTGACTTATGTGTCGATTTTGACAGTGAACCCAATAGAGAGCTAACCCAAAAAATAACAGTGACACGACTTATGCAAATTCGGCCGGTGTTAATCCCATTAATATTGTTAAATTATAAACATTTACATTACAATTGGTAGATAATAAATCTGATACTTATTTAATAGCACATTGAACGAATACTTATTCCCTGCATTTTAATAATTTGCAAGTATTAGCATACATTTCTGTAAGCTAGTTGTGATAATGAAAAGATTTGTTTTGTTTTAAGAGCGCTTGCGCTGTTCAGTAGCGCTGCTATTTGATTTTTATTAATTGTAATAAATTTAAGACATTTAAAGATATAATAGATAAAACCTTTGGTAGGTAGCTTGGAAAGTACATACATAAGTAAGTATATCTGACTTTTGAGACTTTTACACGTTATTTGATGTCACATCATCATACTCGTAATTATTGTTTAAATTGGCCACTTTTAACAATAATCGTGAATTTACTTTACTTATTTAAGAGTTTATTCTTACCAATATTTAGACATACATACATTTCTTATAATAATCTATGTAAACTATATACAAGTGATACATACGCATGATAGAAGATTGTTATTAAAAATATCAACACTATGAAGATATTTTTCCAAATGTCTTAAATTCATTACAATTAATATAAATCAAATGGCGTTGCTACTGGACCGAACAGATAGCCTTAAGTAATGTATATTCATTGTGTAACTTAAACCTGATAATATTTCGAATTAGAGAAATGATGGCAGACCAGCAGTCGGTTCACCGGCCTGCACCTCATTTTAATTGTAGAACATTTTTGAAGTTTGTACTATTGGTCAAGTATAGGTATAATAAAAATATAGTATAAATACAGATAATATCGTGGTAATATAAATACAAGTTATGTATTTCCATATAAGTATAGTACTTTACTAGTAGTATTTATTACCTCTGTTACTAAAACCATGTTGTTAAATATTTAACCGAGTAGTGTTTATATGTTATTGACTTAAGCTATTTATTTCATTTGGACCAACTAACCTAAACACATAAACACTTATCTTCCACAGCACATATTTTATATATTTAGCCTATAATAATATGTAAATATAATAATTATTTACATGACGTTTTCTATTGCAAGTCAACTTATGAACTAATTATTTTTCTAGCTTATAGAAAACTTGCAATATTCAAATTATTTCTAAGTCAAAACGAAACTGTTTACAACAGCCAGTAACTATAATGTATCAATACGGGGATTAACACGATATTTATTATGTGAAACAGCATTGTCTACTCACATATTTGGCTCGACGTTGACATATTGGCCCGTATTGATACATTATAGTTATAATGCAACGCGAAAATCTAAAAAACAGCCAGTAAGTTCTTAAGATGCCCGAGGAGTTTTAGATTATGACAACCGCAACACCAGTGGAGTTACAAGTGTGCTGCTAACCTTCAAACCCCCTTTGGGTCTCTGGAACCCTCACTCACGCAGCGAAAGACAGCAGAGATGCTGCTTCATGCCGGTCTTCTATAACTCCGGTTGAACCGCTCTATTCATGCCGAAGCGTGGCTCTCCCTTGGTAGGTGACTTTCGACAAACTGCTTCATAATAAGCACTACTTTCAAAAATAATAGTACGCTTTCAACATTTTTAATTTTTCGTCGAGCAATCAATATTTTGACTGCCCCGATGGCGCACTTCGTAGTGAGCCCTAGCTCATATTTACGTCAAAGGTTGTGGGTTCGATTCCAATTCTGGACAAACATTAGTATAATGAACACTAGTGTCTGTCACTGTCTGGGTATAATGGATTTAATTTACTACTACTAATTAATTCGACGACCCGATTGGAACAGTGGTAGTGCACGCTGCCTCTGATAAAAGGGTTGCGGGTTCGATCCCCGGACAGTACAAACATTTTTGTGCATGAACATGTTTGTTTGTATTGGTCTGGGTGTTTGCTATGTATTATAAGTATGTATTTACAAAAAAAAAAGTATTATATGTATATATTTGTAATCCCACTGTTGATTCTGATATCCGTAACACAGGTGCTTGAGCTACCTAACTCGGAGTCAGATCAATGTATGTGATGTTGTGAAATATTTATTTATTATTTATTTATTTAATTATTTGGTATATTGTTAACCACGGCTCATGACTGCCTCGGTGGCGCAGTGGTGAGTGGGTCGCACCTTAAAGCGACGGCTGCGCAAGAGGCCGGGTTCGATCCCCGATCCCCCAAAAATTTGTTCCTAAGTTTTCGGTAAAGAAATTCTTAGTGTCAGAGTCGGAGTTAGCGGTCTTATACCCCCGTGCCTCGGAAAGCACGTTAAGCTGTTGGTCATGCGCCCGATCCCTCTTCCGAGGTAAGGGAATAGAGACTGCACTTTTGTTTGCGCACACACTTGATCACCATCATATTTCCTGCGAACGTGGCTGATCGTTGAGATTGACCTCCGTAGCCGTAATCGGTTGAAGGATATCATTTTTATTATAATGGATTTAAGTGTTAGGTATATTGCTAATCTTTTGCTGTCCTGATATTCGTAACAAGCTACTTATAACGAAATTAGGTCAATGTATAAGATGTTGTTCGAATTTGATTTGATTTTTTTATTTATTTATTTGGGAAACATACAATTAAGAATAAGAATAAGAAATAATTTATTGACCACAACACATTACATACAAATCTAAATAAGGACAAAATATTATCAAGTTGCGGCCAACAAGGTTCAGCCTCAGCATGTGCTACAACAACCGCTAAGCAGCCGCTGCAGCGCTGATTTTCAGGCTGTACCTTCGAACGACGACTCATAATAAAACATACAACATGAAAAAAATACTGACAATATTAATAGAAAACGGAAAAGTACATCTATAACGTGAACATGAATAACAAGACGCATACATACAGATCCGATACAAAAAAATGCAAAATTAATATAAATAAATTAATATAAACCGGTACATATTAGGTACATAAATAATAAATAAACAAACAAAAACAATGCTCCTACATTACAATAAATAGAAATAACGACAGTGGCGCCATCATTCACTTTTTTATTCACACACCCTCCAGTGACGGTGGCGCCAATTACATTTGGCTTATAGTTAAAACAAATACAAATAACACAGAAATCAGTAAAGTTTCCACAGTTCAGTATTAAAACATAAACTGAGTTACTTAAGATTTTATCCATCCTAGCGGTATATCCCGTATCTATACGATGGGACCATGATTCAGGATTTGCCATTGTTGGGTTGCCATTGGGTGGCAATTCTGGTCCATCTTTCTGGGTCCATTCAACACACGTGACCCGCCTTGTGGCCGAAGTGGGAATGGTTCGATTTCAATTTGGCAGTTTTGCTATCAACATCATTAACTTCAGTCAAAAATTGTAAATGTTTTTTCTTTTAGGGAAAACCGGGACCCTCATTAGATTACTTTGTTGTCCGTTTGTATCGCTAGCTAGACTTTTCAATTGGAGAGGCGTGAAGGTGTCGATTTGAAATATAAATCGTATACTCATATTTAATATCCTCTCAAGTTGTGAAAAAGTTATAAGTTTACGTAAAATAAACATATGGCTTTCGGAAAAAAAAAAGTATACTTCGACACGATGAATCGCTGGGTGAGTGAGAGCACCTAAGGAGTGAACCACCAATCGTGGGGGAAAAGGAGCTTGAAGGTTGGCAGCGCACTTGTAACTCCACTGGTGTTGCGGGTGGCAAGTGCTTAAGATAAGAGGATAGGTTTGTCATCTGTAATATATACCATAAAAAAAGTTCGACGCACTTTTCTGCCAAACTTAAGTATTAGTTTTACTAGGCCACTGGAACGGTCTATATCAAACATAGACATGCACCCTAAATAGACTGTGCCTTTTCATAGACAGCCAAACTTGAAAAACTGCGAAAGCCATTAGTACTTATTTATAAATTTATTTAATGACGACCCCATTGGAATAGTGGTAGTGAACGCTGCATCTGATACAAGGTTTGCGGGTTCAATCCCCGCACAGTACAAACATTTGTGTGCATGAACATGTTTGTTTGTATTGGTCTGGGTGTTTGCTATGTATTATAAGTATGTATTTACAAAAGAAAAGTATTATATGTATATATTTGTAATCCCACTGTTGATTCTGATATCCGTAACACAGGTGCTTGAGCTACCTATCTGGGAGTCAGATCAATGTATGTGATGCTGTGAAATAAATAGTACAAGTGTTTGTCGAGAGGTTGTAACCCCCGGAATTGTTTAAAATAGATCCGTATTAGTAGCTAAAAATTAAAATTGACTGGCGTCGCTAGTGTGCCCTACCCGTCGCCTTAAAGCGCTCGTTTTCTTGTTCCATGATGTCATAACGTCCTATATCTTACTACTTATCTTTGTACTGTGCTGTATGCTCCCCATTAGCAACTCTAGTAAATAAGACGCTGTATCCAAATGGGATGACGTTTACGGGCCTGCGTTTATGCGTTCATGGATTTTATTTCCCTTTACCTAAATATGGACAGAATGCATTTCCATTCCGCGAACTCTATAGAAAATAGCAAAATGAAGTGTTTGTGGTATCCGCAGCAGTTGAAGAATGCTATGAATACATTACACAGGTGAATTGAGGGTAAATAGTGTTTGGAACTGTGTATACTAAATTTTATTTCGTAGTATAGACCAGTCCTAGTCTTTCTATCTAAAACGTCAGGATTACAGAGCGTCGCGTGATTAGGACATAGTAAAGAATATATTTGTATTTTTGGTATGTATAGATATTCTACGCCGTGTGGTCCACGGCAGAGTAGAATAGGCCACCCTCACTCTTACCGAGGTGTCGTAAAAGGCGACTAAGGTAAAGCTGCTGGCAAGATCATCAGCACCCAGAGAAGGAAAACTCTGCATTTACATCAAAACCCTCGCCAACCCGTCTGCCAAGCGTGGTGAGTATGGCAATTACCCTCATGTGATTGAGGGAGGCCCGTCCCCAGCAGTGGGGACTTAAATGGGCTGATGATGATAATGATGATAGATATTCTTTGCCATTTATTATAACGCGAAGATTTTTTCTAAGTGGGTAATTTACTTAATAAAGAATATTATATATCTGTGTGCAGACTATTAAGATAATTCCCTTTGTACATTCCGAGATATTATGTGACCTATTTTTTTACAACATTTTACCCCACCAACTCGATGACCACCCTTAGTATTTGGCCAAGTTGAGGTTAGATACATTTGGTATCTAACCTAGCGTGGTATTTGGAAGACCGCCGAAAAGGGGCACGTATTCGAAACTTAAAATAGTACTTATAAGATATCTGGTTTAAAACTTTATTATAAAACCAGGTAAATTTTTCGATAGGTATGTTTATAAAGCATTAGGCCAACTATACATGAAATGGTTTACCATTATTCCTCCCAAGTGAAATATCATTTTAAAATCTGTAAAAGTGTTTTGTGAAATTATGCAGAAACATGCAAAAATGTTTTTATAAACAGTTGGTTATTGAGAGAATATACTTTACGCTTACGTATCTTAAGATCGGTTGAATGAGTAGATATTTTGTAGTTAATGGCCGTACACGAACATTGATAGTTCAGTTGGCACCAACCTCGAATTGGAAAGGTCGCCGGTTCGGAGTCTGGCGTGAGTTTTTTGGGAGTTAACAATAAAATATCACTTGCTCTCGGTGAAGGAAAACGCCTATGAGATGTACTTTCGAGTTTTGTGTTAAATGCACAATGAAGAACATGTGGTAATAGGCCATTTGATTGAGGTGCATACAAATGCACCAACGGACCGTGATGTAACATTGAGAATAAATGAACTAAACTTGTATTGGAATTCTTTTTAATTTCAAGGCCTCATATAGAAACAAAAATTATTAAATTGGTTCTAAAAACTATAGAGTTGCGAGAGTGGTTCATGTTGATAGATGCACACAGATCGACACACATCTTTATTTTATTTTTTTTATTTAAATTACGTACCCATACAGATTTCAGTAAATTAAATAACAATATATAAAAATTTTAATTAAATAAGCTAGGCACTATAAGCACAATTTAATTCAAACAGACACAATAAGCACTATTTTAGGAATTAATCCTAAAATAGCATACACAGCTTGGTCAAAATATAAATTAGCTACTTTTATGAATTAAATTGTGATAAATTAAAATATAACACTTATTAAGTTTTAATAAATTTAACAAGAATTTAATTAAATTAAGATTAAAATAAATGAAATTAAGATTAAATTGGATGATGATAAAATTAAAAAGCGATTGCATCTGTCAAAATAAAATATTGTCTTGTTAGATAATATTTTATTTTCATTTTCATTATCATCTTATACTTATGACATTATAAAACAAAAAAAATTCGTAGTTTTGCGTCGCGGCCTGCTTGCACTCAGAGATGTCAATTAAGCAAAATGTTCATTAACTTAATTATAGATAGTCTTTATACGTATTGAAATAAGTGTCAATATTTTTGCTTACGCAGCAATTAAAGTTGGTTTGATGTCTCTGAGTGCGGCAGTAAGTCGATCAAAAGAAAGACCTTAATTTTTTTTATGAGAAAGGGAGGCAAACGAGAAAGCGAGTTACCTGATAATGGCTTAAAAGCTTTTCGTAAGAAAATCATTATATGAGTATCTAGTAGTTGTTCTGTTTGTTGTTGTTTTATCATACTTGTATTTTGCTTTATTGCAATAAAGAATATCTATGTATCTATCTATCTACTGACGTTTAAATTACCTATAGTAAAGTATTTTTTATTCTAGATGCTTCCTGCCCTCAATTGTTACGCAGTACTCGCACTTGGCGAACAATGAATTATATTTTTGTTATATTGCATTTAATAACAGAAGGATTTTTTATCATTGTGTTTCTTGTTACATTAAATTATTTTTTAATAGTTGTTTGACTGAATGTATATAATGTAAATATTGGATATCTACAATAAATGTATAGAAAGTAAAATGTTAATTTATTCACTCACACAACGCTACATATTGCATCGAAATAGGAATCAATTCATTTGTTAATCTCATTCATGAAGTTTCATTTTAAAAATTCACGTGGCTATGAATGGTTTAGTAAATCTTTTGTTGTTTACGTCTTAATGTTCGCAATTAAAATAACTGTGTGTTAATACTCTAATGACGTATCGCCATTCGTTATTAAGTTACTTAAAACATTACTTGCATCTGCGGCTTAAATCACTTTGACCGCACTTTGTTTTTAGGATATAAATATTTTTTAGGCTTCACTTGTTGTTTTCAACTGGTCTTCTTCATCTTAACGTGTAATTCACGGTTGCGTCCAAAGCTGTCGGCTTAGGAGCCCAGGGTACGCTTAGACCATGATTCAGGATTGGGGCGATCTGGGAATTACAATGAAGCGACTGCCGTCTGACCTTCGCAACCCTTTAACATAGGAACAAGACCAACTGAATAATGGTTACACACGCACGTGGCGAAAGTGGGAACTGATGTTTTTTGGACATTTTTCCTATAGAAAAATCGCTGTACAACTTCCTATTATCAATGTTATTTTCTGATAGCGATATCACTGTCTAAGAAAAATGCGAATCCTTTGAGTAAAAGTTACTAACTTCCCTCCAGAGTTTTTTCCAACCTGTATTAAAGTTTAACGAACCAATTGGCATATTTTGTGGAGCAAAACTAGTCAACTCGATTGGGTCTACAAAAACATTCGTGATAAGATAACGACTGGTGTTCTATAGGTAATATAGATCTAGTCGAGTGTAGACAGTAGCCTTTTTTCTTTTTTTTTTTATGACAAAGGTGGCAGACGAGCCGACGGATTACCTGATGGTAAGCGATTACCGCCGCTCATGGACACCTGCAACACTAGTGGTGTCACAAGTGCGTTGGTTACCTTTTAACCCCCCTTCCCCTGGATTGGGCCTCCGCTACCCTCACTCACGCAGCGAAACACAGCGCATGCTTCACGCCGGTTTTCTGATGAGGACGTGGTATTACTCCGGTCGAGCGGCCCATTCAATGCCGAAGCGTGGCTCTCCCACTGTTGAAACGCATATATAAACGCATACGATAACGCATTGTATTATGTAATATGATAATTATACAACCTATTATCATTCGAATCACACCAGATCTCCTATCGTTAACCTGTCCAGTCAGTTTTATACAGGGTATTCGATTACACGACTGGTTAATTTTTTATACAGGTTTGTGAGAAATCAAACGCCTTTAGTGGCAAATTGGTCTCGTTATCAGTATGTGGGACCTCGCTAGACTTGTTTTTTTTTTTAATTGCGAGCTAATCACGGTCTGATTAGGAACTTAATTGTCAATTACTTTGTCGTCCGTGAAAGGCTCACTAAGCACCATGGACAATTTTTTCTGCCTAAACCAACTCAAAGTTTTGTTGTGGACTCAAAGTTGAAATATAAAAAAAAATTGAAAAAAACACGAGTAATTGTTAAGGTGACGGGTAGGGACATACTAGCGACCCCATTTTATTTAAATTGTTAGCATCTAAACCGGGTATCTTTTTAACAATTTCGAAGCTCGAGCATCTCGAAAAGAACTTATACTATTTATTCAATATTCATAATTAACTTTTTGGTCTGCTTCCTACTCGAAATAGGAATTACCGCCAAAAACAAAATTTCGGGTGAAAAACCAGATCAAAAAGTTAATTATAAGTATTAAATAAATAGTATATATTCTTTCCGAGAGGTTAGCACTTCGAAATTGTTAAAAAGATCCGGTTTAGTTGCTATCAATTTAAATCAATTGGCGTCGCGAGTTAGGGCCACCCGTCGTCGCCTGAAGTGTTGTTTTGAATTTTTGGCTTAATTTAGTAAAATAAAGACTTATAAGTATTTTTTTAATGTAATATGTGGCAGACGAGTAGACGGATCGCCTGACGGTAAGCGGTTGTCGCCGCTCATGGACATTCCCGACACTAGTGGAGTCACAAATGCGTTGCCAACCTTTAAACCCCCTTTCCCCCGGATGCCTCTTGTAGCCTCTATCACGCAGCGAAACACAGCACAGTGCTGCTCCACGCCGCTTTCCTGTGATTACTGGCGCTAGTTAGCTCTACTCTGCCCGTGTGCGAGTTCGTGTAATTAAGTTTAGAGGATTATTGGTAGATTAGTGATGCCATAAAATAGGTATAAATTAAATTAAGTCAAATAAACGCACAAGGTTTGTGTGTCTCTCATAGTGTTACCGTAGCGAGTTGCGCGTAGTACAAAAGATATCAACGAGTCATTGGAATTCGTAGGCGTCTAAAATCATTGAAGATTTTTATCTATTACAATGATAATTAGAATCTTAAGATGACGGGTACCCCGCACTAGCGAAGCGAATGGATTTAAATTATTAGCTACAAAATCGGATCTATTTCAAAAAATTTTGGATCTCCAGTATCTAAACCAACATGTACTATTTATTTAATGTGCACTCCTTTTAGATCTGTTTTCGCACTCGAAATTTTGATCAACGCCAGTGGCTGTTTTTGGTGATAATTCAATTTTCGAGTACAAAAAGCAGACAAAAAAGTTAGGTATAAGTATTAAATAAATTCATCGCCGTGTGGTCCCCGGCAGAGTAGAATAGGCCACCCTCGCTCTTACCGAGGTGTCGTAAAAGGCGATTAAGGTAAAGCTGCTGGCATGATCATCAGCACCCAGAGAAAGAAAACTCTGCATTTATATCAAAACCCTCGCCAACCCGTCTGCCAAGCGTGGTGAGTATGGCAATTACCCCTCATGTGATTGAGGGAGGCCCGTGCCCCAGCAGTGGGGACTTAAATAGGCTGACGATGATGATGATGATGATTAAATAAAATAACGTGCTTCCGAGGCATGAGGATAGGGTAGACTGCCAATTTCCATTTCCCTTCAATTTCCGGGCTGACACTAAGAGTTTCTTAACAGAAAAAATCAGGTTTCATATTATTATTTTGGACTAACCCGTTAAGGTGACGGGTAGGGCACACTAGCGACGCCAATCGATTTTAATTTTTAGCTACTAAACTGGATCGATTTTAAACAATTTCGGGGGTAGAATCTCTCGATAAACACCTATACTATTTATTTAATACTTATAGTTTACTGTTTGGTCTGATTTTGCACTCAAATTTTGGATTACCGCCAAAAGTGACCGCTTTACGCGTACAAAAACGGACCTAACATGTGTGCATGGTTATTTAATAAATAGTATAAGTGTTAGCCGTGAGATTGTAACCCCGAAATTGTTTAAAATAGATCCGGTTTAGTAGCTAAAAATTAAAATCGTTTGGCGTTGCTAGTGCCCAACCCCTCACCTTAAGATGTTGATTGATTCCCCTCGTGCACACAATACAACATCTTGTTTATCTAGTAATAAACATTCCTAAATTGTGACAAATTTAAAAGTAAGTGCATGTTTAGTGACTGATTATATTTTTTATGTACGCCGCAGATGTCATCGCTGTGTGTGCATGCGCACGTCTCATGTCGCAAACGCAGATCCTAAACTTGCTACTCAGATCTTTGCGATTGTAAATACGGCCACTCATCAAGAACAAAACAAATGAACAAAGCAAAAAATCTTAAATTGAAGGGTATAAGGGCCACTATTGCACTTGTTATAGTTCTTGCAGTATTGCTGACTGCACTCGCGGGCAGTAAGATAAGCTTGGCGTGGACGTGGCGCAATAAATTGCATTTTTGAAGACAAATTGCAGCAAATGACGCCCACCCATTGTTGTATCTCAATCTGATACAAAATGGTATAGTTAGGAAGTGTGGAAGGAACAATCCATGAGAAATATCTACCCAGTTTGTCGCTGATTTTAAAATTAACTACAACATTAAAATCTGTTAGTAGTTCGCCAATTCTGAAACGTAGTCTAAGCGAACTCTGGACTCCAAGAAATGAGATTTCTTATGAAACGCATACGACGATACGATTTCTTTGAAAAGTTCGTGCTAGCCCTTCTGGAGTCATCATGGTCATCGGTCACTTACCATCAGGTAGGTGATCCACATATTTGCCTCCCTTTCTCATAGCACAACATGTTGTTCTTTTTACAAAATTATTAAGTCTGACATAAAACACCGTTGATCGTGGGAAAGCCACGCTTCGGCATGAATGGGCCGGCTCGACCGGATACCACGGCCTCACAGAAAACCGGCGGGGAGCAGCACTTGGTTGGATGCCCATAGGCGGCGGCAATTGCTTTCCATCTAGTGATCCGTCTGCTTGTCTGCCACCTATCACATAATACACATATTACATATATCACATTTTTTAATAGATAAAGTAAACTCAAGAGTAAGGTAGAACTTATAATAATGTATATATGTATAATAAAATAATACATGCATAATATTGCACTCATGCAGGGCCAAGACAGATATTTTTAAATCTCTAATTTTCTGAAACATTTGGGGATTTTACAGAAATGTATACTCACTACGGAACCACCCTGCACGTAAACATATGATTCATACATCAGATTAAAACATTCTTCAGAATTGAGAACCATACATTTAATATTTATCTTTTAAAATTATGACCTGCGAGATGGAATTTAATGTAATATTTTATAAGATATCGTAAAATAAAGGATGACTCTACTTGTTATCTTTTGTCGACAAGCGCAGGCGGTATATTACGATTACACTAGTGTATATGTATATTTTAACTGCGTAGGCATTTATTCTGATGGTATGTCATTAAATTAAAAGTGCTTTAACCAAAATAGGGTCATTTCAATGCTAACAGAAACGATAATGAGCCAGAATAAGAATAATTCAGTAGACAGTGTCCTTTTAATTCATACAGCATCTCGTATAGTTAAAAAATAATGAAGCGTTTAATGAGAGTAATATTTGTGAAAAGATGCGCGTGCGCCGTCGCGTAAACAATGAAGCCATCCAGTTTGTCTCCGAGCCCAAGGGGAGTCGCCAAATAATCAATTTAACAGACGGTTTGTAGGGTTAACACTGAGTCGAAATGGTTTCTTCAATCCTCAAATGTTCTTAACCACTGATAATCTGTACCTCATTCGCAAATAGTTTACCATTGTATCCACTACGCGGCTGTAATTCCAAGTCTTAGGTTTTTATACGTTATTTTGAGTGCAATAAAAGTATATTCGTTCATTCATTAATTCCATTTGCATCAAAAATTAAGTTTTATTCAAACAATAAAGTTTCATTTAAATCCGTTCAGAAAATTCTGTGATGAGATTATTTAAATAGACAAATCATAGCCAATTGTGATCCCAATGGAGTTAATGTCTCGTTTGAATTCTAGGCTCTAATATTGTTGAACAGACCTAAAGGAAGAAGAAGATATGTAGTAGACGCAATTATGTCAGAGGGTAACCAATTATGTAGTAGCTTGTTTTTTTTATGCGATAATGGCAGACAAGCAGACGGATCACCTGATGACACCTATGACACCAGTGAAATCACAAGTACGCTGCCAACCTTTACCACAGATTGGGCCTCCGGTACCTTTACTCACGTAGCGTAACACAGCACCATGCTGCTTCACGCCGGGTTTCTGTGAAGCCGTGGTATCAATGTGGTTGAGCCGGCCCATTCATGCTGAAGCGTGGCTCTCCCATAGTGAAGCTTTTTGATGAAAATAATGGTAGGTAATAATCAATCATAGTTAATGCCAGCCCTACAGGCAATATTGTCAGGCATTACTCGGCGCCCCGCCGCGTGCGCATTTCCTACAATCACTCGCGATTTCGGACGCACGACATTAATACTGCGCGCGGGTTTTATTGCTTGGATTTACATGCGGGCCCTCTTTTAATCTTATCTTATCACCCTCATCGCTTACCGAGTGTTATTTTGCATGTAAGATGGTTTCTTTGGTACGATCGGTTTTTGTCTTTACAGGGGTTCTCAATCTTTCAAGGGGGAAATACCTTAATGGATAAGAATGTAGGTTCAAATTCGAGCATGCCCCTCTAGATCTTTCAAATATATGTGCATATTTCTTCCAATACCTTGGCGGCGAGGGAAAGGCATCATGAGGGTTGCGGGTTCGATCCCCGCACAGTGCAAACATTTGTGTGCATGAACATATCTGTTTGTATTGGTCTGGGTGTTATCTATGTATTGTAAGTATGTATTTACAAAAGAAAAGTATTATATGTTTATATTTCTAATCCCACTGTTGATTCTGATATCCGTAGCACAAGCGCTTGAGCTGCCTATTCGGGGTCAGACCAATGTAAGTGATGTTGTGAAATATTTATATTTATACCTACAAGTTTCGAATAGTTCCTGAAATGTGTAACCATAACTCACTAGATCTGATTGCTCTGTTAAAGAGTTGTAATGGTGAGACGGCTAGACACGTCATTGTAATTACCAAGCTCCCCAAATCTTGGATCCCGGACCAGGGCTGAGAATAATGAGGGGTTCCCAATCTTTTCTGTTTTGCAGCTCTTTTCAGAGTAGTTTCCCATTACGTTGTATCTAATTCTGAATAACAACATGTAGTCAACATAACGTGTCGGTAATATAATGTGTGCCATGAGCTGGACCTTGAAGCTTGGATTTCAATTAGACATCAAGCTCTACCCCGAGGTTGTGTGGAAGATATCACTATTAGCGACAAGACATTGTACTAGGAGAATATTATAGACTAATGAGATCTGTAAACTTTGTACAATTAAGTGTATCATCATCGTCATCGTCAGCTCATTTAAGTCCCCACTGCTGGAGCACGGGCCACCCTCAATCACATGAGGGGTAATTGCAATACTCACCACGCTTGGCAGACGGGTTGGCGAGGGTTTGGATATAAATGCAGAGTTTTCCTTCTCTGGCTGCTGATGATCATGCCAGCAGCTTTACCTTAGTCGCCTTTTACGACACCTCGGTAAGAGTGAGGGTGGCCTATTCTACTCTGCCGGGGACCACACGGCCAGTCGGTCTTGTTTGTTTTCCTTTTGAATAATTTTGATTGAAAGGCCACACGGCTTATAAGTGTATCTATCTAGGTAAGAAATTTTGGATTGAAGGTACTGTCACGGATACGGATCGGACGTGGGGCGAAACTGCTCTGACAGTTATTATAGTCTTTCCAGCATCAAAATATTAAGAGTGGTGATTTTGTTAGCTCTATTTTCATCTCATTTCTAGAGCTACATAAATGTAACACTGTTAAGAAATGCTTCTAATAGTCATTACAATTTTGTTTTCTGTCAGTTTAAAAAAAATCCAAAACAATATGTGTTTGGGAACCTTTGTATGGTCATTAAAAGATGGAAGAAGATAACTCAAAAAGCCAAGCCTTGGCGCCTTTAAGACAACCTTCAGAAATTAAAGCGAATAATTGTAATTAAGTTCCGAATTTTGTTGTTTTGAGTCGCCCATCGCTAGCATCAATATATTCAGTGATACGACACATTCTCGAGGGTCAACGGCTGCGGTAGGAGATCGGAGAGGGGGGCGGTAAGCTGATTTGCGCAGTCACATTACTCTAATCTGGAGGGCTAACGCAGCATGTCCGTTTATAGTTTTCTGTGTCAAGGACTAAGATTCCTGAATGCTCGACAACAAGTATCAAGATCTCTCAAGCGACAGGCGTTCATATGCGGTAATTGCTTCAGCCGACGGCATCAGACTACCCGCATGCTCGTGTAACCTTATAGACATGCACCCTTAACAGACTGTGCCTTTTCATAGAAAGCTATACTTGAAAAACTGTGGGAAGTACTGGGGTGACGTACTGGGCGACTGTTCTTTCTCTACAGCTCCCGTATAGAATCTGCGTTAGTGCCGTGTGGATCTCTTTCATACTCTGTGACGTTTTTTCCGATGATGGCACATTCCGTTTAAAGCGTTTCTAGTTCCATGCGTGTAACACGATTAGTGTTTAAGAAAAACTGAACAAAGTACTTTTTATTCAGTCGTCGCCGCTAATAAAGACGGCCAGCACCGGTCCAATGACCTTGTATTCGGCACTGACACTGACTGTTTTTAAGCTGTGGTGATCATTTGGTATTGATTTAAAGTAGGTGCAATTAAATAAATTACAACACCTAAATCACTTGCCTCAAATAAGAATTTTAATCGCTAAACACGTGGGTGTAAATGTAATTTGCTGTATAAATATTTAAGTGGTTTAATTCTCTAGAGACGAATTGATATGTCCTCAACGGCCTTCCGTTCCATGTTGGAATAACATAGGAAGCAATTTTGTTACAATTTCGTTGTTTTATAAGGCGTATTTTTTTATAGATGACGCAATTATCCAAAACTGTTTGTCACTTTTAAATTCATGAATGAAGAAAAATACTATAAACATATTTAAAAAATGGTTTCTTCGTCTATGACTCTAGAATAAACGTCTGATATCCGTAACACAAGCGCGGAGCTAATTAATGCGGAATCAGATCAATGTATGATATGATGTTGTATGAATTTATTTATTTGCGTATAATATTTAAACTCAGCTCGCTTCACTTTGTGCACGCAATAATAAGAACTTCATTCTCAGTAATGGTAGCGGATATTTGAGACTGTTATATTAACAAAATAAAATCTAATTAACTTTGGCCAAGCGAATGTCAAATAAGTCGGCGAATAATTCGCCCTTCGCATAACATTACTGGAGTAGCGCACACGAGGGTCAAGAGAAATGACCACATTTCACCGGCGCGCGGCGCTTGCGCACCGGTCCGACCACTCGTCTAATATACATGTCCACTACATGAAGCCATTTATTATGTTCCATTGAACATTTGGATGCATTATTTAAATCTTTGATTTATATTTTTAGTCAATTAAAACAAATGTGGAAAATTTAATAACGTGTATGTTTTTTAATTGGTGATGGGCTTACTGTTGGCTTTATACAGAATTCTAAGAGTTGAGAAACCCTACGACGGAGCGAGCTTACCCAGTAGTGGCTTATTTAGTCTACCTTTTAAAAAAATTAGTTTGTAGTCTCTCCCTGGCAGTGGTCATCACGAAGTGATCATCATCATGTATGTGATTTCAGTGCCAGTTAAGGTGACGGGTAGGGCACACTAGCGACGCTAAACGATTTTAATTTTTAGCTACTAAACCGGTCCTATTTTAAACAATTTCGGGGTTACAACCTCTCGGGAAACACTAATACTATTTATTTAATAACCATACTCAAATGCGTACACAACATTTGTAGGCGAAAAATTGATTCACGCTAAAAGTGGCCGCTTTTGGCGGTAATTAATTTTTCGCGTACAAAAACGGACCCAACATTTGTGCATGGTTATTTAAAAAATAGTATAAGTGTTTGCCGAGAGGTTATAACCCCGAAATTGTTTAAAGTAGATCCAGTTTAGTAGCTAACAATTAAAAACGAATGGTGTCGCTAGTTAGGGCTACCATTCGCCTTAAGATTCAAGTATCTGTCCGATATTTGGGTTGGGTTTGGTCTGGTTGTTTCTTCTTCTATCCTATATTCCTTCATATATCCTTGTGATAAATTCTAAGGAATCGTACTTAATGGTTCTTTAGAATACTAGTACCTACTTATTCGATCCATGTAACTGTGCCAATATAGTATTAAAGTATAATATTTCCTGTATTTTCACAAGATTGCATAAAAAGTCGCGTGAATAATAAAATAAACGTTAACAGCAAGGTGATCGAAGAGAACATTAAAAGGGAGTTAATCCGTTACGAATGTCTTTAAACGCAATACTATAGGTGTGATTGTATTAATGATCCTATATACGATATTTACCAGTACAAAGATAGCCGGTAGCAAGACTTAAGATACAATGTTTTGAGGAGCACGTAGGACGAGCGGAAATACCTAAGTACTTGTGGGTCCGCACTAGAGTAGGCACAGGGGTGTATGCATGCATGGATGAATGTAGCGCCTCTCGCTCCGATCTCTACGTAGACACTTGAGAGTACAGTCAGCGTCATACGTGGCTTGGTATATGAATGTTCCAAAAAATCGCATTGCCAAATATAATATCAAGAGTTCCCAAATAATTCTTTGAGTACGTATCATACTATCTGAAAGAAAAACAAATGTTTGTCATAAATTCATTCAATACGCAAAATGAGGATATTAGGTTATTGTGAAATAAGAAGTGTTACTTGGAAATTAGGTTTAGATCAGCTACCTACATATTATGACGCTGATTGTACACAAGAAGACACATGGAGTTATCCTTTTGAATTTGGACCGTCTGTAAGTCAGAGACACAAGTGCTTTAACTTAACATGTCACTGACTGTACATATATCGAGCCGCTGATTATATGAAAACTGTGTTATTATTGCACGCTCCAAAAGGCAAAAAACTGCTCCGGTTAGTAACCTTACTACGGTACTACACGTCTAAAGCGACTGTTTCTCATTGCGTGGATTAGAGTACATTTCCTTCTCCCTATGGTGATAGGCAAAACATTGCGAATAGTGCACACAATGTACGAAGACAAGACGTTTGCGCCGAGGTTGGTACGTACGTGTAGATGGGTGTGAGCGGTGGTGTAGTCCGCTAGGGATGTAAGTATATTGTATAAATAAGTATTTTTTTATCGTTTTTTTAGTTGTTACAAAAGTATGCTATGATCGACGGACTATAATAATGATAAGCGTTTTAGTCCGCCGATCATAGAATTTGGTTGTAAAAGTAAATCGTTTGGCATCAGGTAAATACTGATATCTGACTATTTTTTCTTCGACAAAAAAATATAATATAAATGCAGTACAGAGCGATAATACTTAGCACAGGGGATACGAAAGCGCCTTCCATTCGGGTTCGAATCCAAGTACGCACCTCTGAATTTTACAAATCTATAAGCATATTTCCATATTTTATTATATTAACTTGGCGGTGATGGAAAAAAATATTCTGAACGTGTAACTGTGATTCAGTTGGTCTGGTTCTCCTGTCTTAAGGGTTGCGAAGGTCAGACGGCAGTCCCTTCATTGTGATTAGCAGATTTCCCGAATCCTGAATCCTGGATCATGGTCTAAGCGTACCCCCGGCTCAGAAACGACAACTTTCGACGCAACTGGGAATTATACTCTAAGATGAGATAATGAATATTAAATAAATAATAATATCCTCCAGTTGATTTTGGCTAATGCGGCCAATCTCAACGATCAGCCACTTACACAGGATATATGCTAAAGTGTTTGCGCAAACACAAGTGCACTCTCTATTCCCTTGCCCTCATATTCCGATGGGACACCAGTGTGACACGATCGGAGAGGGACTGGGCTCAGAACGTGCTTTCCGAGACACGGGGGTACAAGGCCGCCAACTTCCAGACTCTGGGCTACTATGAATTCCTTAACAGAAAAACTCAGTTACAAATCTTGCACCGGCCCGGGGCCCGGGCCCAGGACCCCAAGCACAGCAGTCGCTTTTAAGTGCGATGCAATACCCACTGAGACAACGAGGCAGTCATATTAAATACAGTACTGGAATATTAAATACAGTAACAATAAACAACAAAAAAAGACTTGTAACCCGATAGACAGACACTTTACTCACATTACGGACTTAGTGGACATACGGTAGTCGATTTTTGATAAAAAGAGATGCATCGTAATCGCATGAAAAGCAATAAATAAAAAAAACTTTTCATTATGTGAAATTAGAACTAATCCATAATAACAGGCCCGATGGCGCGGTTTTATTCTACTGATCACGGAATCATGTCAATGTATGAAATGTTGTATAAATTTATATTTTATTATAAATCAATTTATTTTTTACATCCCCAGCTCGACCTTGCTTACATTTTCCACTTGCATAGCTAACACTTCCGTTTCCAGCGACACTTTTTATACTTATTTATTTCTTATATGGAAACTATAATTTTAATTGGCATTTCATTGTTTCATCTGTTTTCGGGACGTTAAATGCGTACTCATTATGGGAAATGCAACGAATAGTTCTGACTGGCTCGATGGTGATTTTTGCAGTGATCCTGACTTATGCTCTAAGGAATCCCTTGGATTCCCACCCTGCACAAGCATTCGTGTGATGAACAATGTGTTAGTTAAGTGGCTGGGTATTATAATATGTTTATTTACTTTAACATTTGTGGTACCTACTTTAACTTCAACCTACTAATTTTAGGAGCAGGTCCATAGTCGGGTATCTGCTGTTTTCTGATATGTAGATATTTATTTATTCATAATAGCAATTTCATATTTAATAATGTACAAAAAATCAAATCAATTTCAGTCTTGTTAATGCCAATTAAAATAGTATCAACATTAATTTGTAAGTGTTCCAAGTTTTTTACATTGATAAATGTGAGTTTACCGACCGGTTTTAGATCTGTGTCTCTCACAAAGACTCCGACAACTCAATAATTAAATTATTATAGTTGTGTATGAAACTGAGCAGAAAAATAGACAGATCAAAGATAAAAGAAAATAAATGGACGTATAAAACCCGTGTTGTACATAGATAATAGGCTCATTACTCACTTCATCGTATCGCGTGGCAAATAGTATGGAAATGAGACGGTAACAGTACGATAGTGCAGTATCCGAATATTTCTAAATGTCATGGACAGCCGTACGTTGAAGCTTTCTGTGAGTATGAGAGTGTCATATTCTCACAGTATAACAAGAGCTTTTGTTATACTGTGGTATACGTATAACACACACACCGTGACCTAGGTATATGTCTGTGGTTAACCTTAGGCTTTTACCACCACTGCGACTCAATAGATGATTCGTTATTTTTTATTCTATGTATGTAATAAAAAAAATAACAAAGCTGTCTCAATAAAGAACCAAAAAGGCATTACTAATTAATTCATTGCAAAATACCATCAAGCCAAATAAATTTAGGTATTTCCAATGTAAAGTGGCTGGATTTCCTTGATCGATGAGATAAGTAGGTACGTGGTTTTTTGGTCAAGAAGTTCTCAGTGTTAGCTGACTCTGGAGTTCGACAGTCGTGTGCCTGGGATACTCGAGTCAGTCTTGGAAAGCAAGTTAAGCTGTTGATCTTGTCCACTATCAGCCTCTGGGCGTGTCTTTTTGGTGTCACATGGAATCAGAAGGGTATACTGCAGAGACTGCAGTTCGGTTTCGCCAACCATTAACATTTATCATATCTTCTTATCTGGCTAGTAAAATAAAAATGGTTAATTGTTTCGTTTCTTACGTAATATGCAAACAACATTTTAAAAATATTTGCTATCAAATATATAAGCCGTCTTTACCCACCGTCGAACTAAGCAATGACCTGTATATCCATTTTGGGAGTATCATAAACAGGTCGAGGTAGCAAGCCTAATAAATGTTTATCCATGGACAAATTTAGTCCATGATATATCGTAACAAACAGTGCGAGTAGTTAATTTTATTTCTAGTGCTTACAATCAGTCTATAATAAATCAATAATATTCCCAAGCTAGAGTAGGTAATTTGTGCTTTGGGAATTGAAATAAATTGTATGCTAATCTTTGAGACCGGGTGCCGAAGCCAAAAATATATCAGCTGGAAAACATTATTATTGATGACAGCCACAGCATCAAGTATGCCGTCCATATGTGGCTGGCCTTACACCAGCCTAAGTAAATCAACTCATGCGTACACGTCGGATCGAGTGACAGCGTATAGGTTTAAATGTTTAAACAGAATCGCAGTTATTTGAAAATCGTTCAAGGTAATACCTCGCGCAGTCAGAAATCTGCGCAAACACACCTAGCTTGTAGCTAATTAGTTCGTGTTTATCTGTACAGTTCTATCACAATTGAGCGGAAATGTGATTTACATAAATAATGAAAATTTAACTTTTAACCACTTACTTAATCAAATCAAAGCAAAAATGTACACGTTTTGAAAATTCATTGTAAAGTAAAATATTTTGGTGTGCAACAGTAGCGAGAGATTTTGTATTGAAAGTGAAAATGGGATTGTTTAGAATCGATGGCTGGAGCGATATGCCGTGTGGTCCCCGGCAGAGTAGAATAGGCCACCCTCACTCTTACCGAGGTGTCGTAAAAGGCGACTAAGGTAAAGTTGCTGGCATGATCATCAGCATCCAGAGAAGGAAAACTCTGCATTTATACCAAAACGCTTGGCAGACGGGTTGGCGAGGAACCCGTCTGCCAAGCGTCCTGATGGCTGGAGCAGCTTTCCCGATTCCTCATATTTTTCATTTCATAGTTTTATAGATGGTTTTACTTACAGTGACAAAGTATTTTGGCCATCGCGTGGTTTACAATCAAGTGCTACTTTTCTCTAGAGCAATTTTACGCTGTGTCGGTGTGTGATACATTCTAAGAAAACCTTACCAGTTCCAGCTTTGGCCATGGGTCAAAACAGCAGATCTGTTGTAATATACACATTATGCAGAAGAACCAAATGTTTATTTTTGTCATTATTTTTATACCTAAGAGTGTGTACCAGTTTATAACACTTAGATATCTACATTACGTGCATGAAGTCCTGTTTGTTAGTTGTAAATAATTAGTTTCGTCGACACATTTATTGTTTATGTAGTTAAGTAGTTCGTGCTCAGTAGTTCCATAAAAAGGGAAAACTTGAAATAAGATGAGATCACTCTTTCATTCATTAGTACGTAAATTGCAATGTAGAGCCTATTTTGAAATCGATCGAAACGATTGTTGACTATTTTTTGTTATTTTATTGACTGGTTTTACACCTTTTTTAATGTGATAGGTGGCAGACGGATCACCTGATGGTAAGCAATTGCCGCCGCCCATAGACAATTTTTTAATGTGATAGGTGGCAGACGAGCAGACGGATCACCTGATGGTAAGCAATTGCCGCCGCCCATAGACAACCGTGATACCAGTGGAGTCACAAGTGCGCTACCTCGCGCGGCCACGGCTGGGAGTTTGTTCCAGAGTTTGCACAAGCAGGGAATTTAAGCGTAGCGTTCTGGAAGATGTATTATGTCGAAAGAATAATCGTTTCCCACATAGTATTTCCTACATAAGGGAAGCGCGAAGCTCAAGAATTTGCAGGATGACGAAATACTTTGGACGTCCTCTGCCCCATCTAGGGACACAAGACATTAAGGGCCTCGTTAACCATCTCTGAGTAAAGTTTCAAGTAGGCTACACGTCGATTAAAGTGACCAGTATTTTTTTTCGAATTTCATTATCTCTGAGTAAGGATAATCTATGGCTAAAGTGGCATGTAACTTACTTGTAGCTTCGACTATCGAGTAAAAGATTTATTTGACGATTATTTCAATGTGTATGCCTCGATGTCTATGTTTTCTATAGGAAATTCTTAGTGTCAGCCCGGAGTCTGGAAGTTGGCGGTATTTTATCCCATGCCTCGGAAGGCACGTTAGGCCGTTGGTCCGGCGTTCAATCCCTCTTCGGTCATGTCACGCTCGTGTCTCATTGATTTCTTTATTGGCCACAGAACCCAAATTATACATTGGAATAGAGAGTGCACTTGTGTTTGCGCACACACTTGAGCACTATAAACATTATTCAATACAAAGGATTCCTAGAACTCAAGTTTTTAATGTAATTGATCAAGATTTTTTTGCAATATTTCGCTTACCCAAATACAATGCATGCCATGCAGCGTACCACGCATAATTTAATATAATAAGAATTAATTACCAAATCCAAAGGTAAGCGATAAAATCTGTCCAGGTAATACTTAAATTGTATACAGTTGCTTTGGACCTAACATACATACATTCAAACATGTAGTAATTACTTTTTCTTGAATTTTAGGAATCAAGCAGTTTCATCAAAAATATTCCTGCAGTAATAAACACACGGGGAAAAAATAAGAGATTCGTTTTTTGACGTAAATAACTAGCGCCATTTTAACGTCGCTGTCAGAATTGAGTGAACTAAACAACAAGAATGAATGATTAAATCAAGTCAATCTTTTAACCGTAAGAGTAGCTAACCGGAACCTCATTTTCGTATATGAAATTAAGAAAACTTTCTTTCTAACTTTTAATTACAGAGTAGTGTTAATCGGGAAGTAACTAATTAGATATGAGTAGTGTTAAGCGGAGGTCACAACAGATCAAATATGGTCGCATTGACCACTCGCTCCCCAGACCTTCGAATAAAAAAAAACGAATTAGGACTTATATGATATAGGTGGCAGACGAGCCGACGGATCACCTGATGGTAAGCGATTACCGCCGCCCATGGACACCTGCAACACCAGTGGTGTCACAAGTGCGCTGCTTACCTTTTAACCCCTGGATTGGGCCTCCGGCTTCCTCCACTGCTTTTAACCCCCTTTCCTCTGGATTGGGCCCCAGCGAAACACAGCCCATGCACTGCTTCACGCCGGTTTTCTGTGAGGACGTGGTATTGTTCCGGTCGAGCCGGCCCATTCATGCCGAAGCGTGGCTCCGGGATGGTAACGGCCCTAAGTCAAGTAAGTCACTTCCCACATTGGGTTATTTCGCGCGATGTAAGCATAGGCACCCGCGCCGCGTGACTGGGCGCAAGGTCGCCGGGTCAACTGTCACCGCGCCCGTGACACACGGGAATTTAGATTAGCGGATCACGAGCTATGCTAATGGGATGTGTGCAAGTAAGTTATGCGGAAACAACCACAAACACTCACAGTGTCTTTATTGCTATTTGTTGTTCATGCGACCGGGAATATAGTGACGACTTCGATAGCGCAATGGCTATGGTTGTCCCCAAGCGCGGTAGTTACCTGCCTCGATTCCCGGATCAGTCTATTTGGGTAAACGAACTTTTCTGAATTAACTGGGGTCTTAGTGTGATCATATACACATAAAAAAAAAGAAATACTTTTGACCTTTCATATCTTTTGAGCATAGCAAGCGGTAAGATAGACTGTCCAGAGCTTCTTGAACGTATAGGGCTGCGCACTAACTCGAAGTCCTTCAGCCACTCCAGCTTGCTCTTTCTACTATAGACTAATTATAGACAGAACGCATTTTCCATTAGAACATGTCAACTATTTAATAATTTGGCAAAAGTAAATGTCGACATTGACTTGTTCAACACTTCAGTTTCGAAATTGAAACGTGTACTGAATGATAACTTTTTCTCAAATGTTATTTAATTTCTTTGTTTCCTGATAATGTCAGATGACTTAGATCAATTTCAATGTTTCTTCTTCTAATAGTGGCAAATACGTTGTTCGTTTTCTTTGTAATTTAGTAACTTTTTTCTTTCTTAACATTACCCACTTGCATTTCTGTTAAACAACCAAGTGATTATGAGTGGAAACTTGTAATTGGCACTCAATGTTTTTTTTCTGTGACTATATCCCTAAATCTAGCTGTAAGTTTTCCAAAAACTTTTAAAATAAAATAAAATAAAATAGTATAGGGAATTTCCTAGTTTGATACTAACTGATGGGCGTAAATTATCTGGTCCATGTACAATTTCCAGTTTAAATTTTACATTAACGCTGAAACGATTATGGAGGTCTTTATTTCTCTACCTATTTATTTCCGTTGGCAACTTACCATATTCCATCTAGTTTAATTTCAGTAAGTTGGTTTTCCAAAATACCGCTGGAAAGATAAGGTCGAAAATAATTAGCGCTGACTCTTGGCGGTGGTTTATTCGTTTACTGATCGATAGAAAATTACTTTTTAAGAAAATTTGCTAGATCTTGATTTGTAGTACCTACCTATAAAGCAAAAGGCAAAAATAATAATACATATAAATAGTATACTACCTATCCTACCTAATTTATATTATATCAGTAATTTAAGGATTGATGATCTTTTAAGTAGCTGGCGAAACTGGTGATATTCATTCATTTATTTATTCATAAACAATTTACATTATATAAGTACTTTTTTTTTGTCGTTGGGTAATGCCGCCGGCCCGAAGTGCATTGGGCATTGTATACATGTACTACGAGTGCACAAATAATATAATGTAATTAGATTGAATGAAAAGAAAAGTAACTAGTTGCTGGGACAAGTCCACACGTGGGCGGCGACCGTACGCAAGGCCACGCGATTGCCGGCGGCCACACTGAAGTAAAAGCAGTAGGGAATCTCTGCCCGACCTTGAAATTGAAACAATTATTGACCGCGCCAGAATTCGAACGGCAAGGACTGCATACCTACCATTCACAGAAAAAATATTACTTTATTTTTTGTTTTTGAAAGACCGCCAAAATGATTATTTAACTATACAGGGTATATCTGTGAACATTTACAACCCTTTAGCCACGTGTTCTACTAACCATCAGGAACAAAATTTGTTCTATCACTTTTGGAAATTCGCATGAAAAAAATTTCAACTTATCATACAAAGTCGGTCACGTGACTTTGTCATTTTGTATGAGGAGTCTAAAAAGATTTCAATGAATTTCGATAAGTCGTTGAACAAATGTTGTTCTTGAATAACTGCTTTTATTGTGAGAGAGCTGCGCTTCAGTAGAATGGGCAGAGTTGAACGGAGTGATACACCGTCGTCCTCATTAAAACTGGCATCTTGCGTGAAACAGTGTTGCGCTGTGAATCGTACTTGTTTCTTCACAGGTTACAAGGTTACAGGCGGGTGTCCATTCCATGGGCAGTGGTAGTCGCTTGGCAACAGGTGACCCATTTGCCGCCTATCATATAAAATAAATTTAAATCGTAAACCAGCGATTGATCGTAAAAATTGTTCGGAAAAATCGGCTGGAAGAAATTATTAGTTATCCTTAACTGCTCTACAATCTCGAATCCTCAGTTTTAATCGTGGTTTTATGCACCTTATTCTCAATCAATTGTGATTCTTATCAGTATTAGGTAGGTACAATCTTTGCCCTCGTCTCGTTACAACACCTAAAGTCACTCAATTAACTTATCGGGAATTGAAGAGTAAACCTGCTGGTGTTGCCAGTCGGATTTGAATAAAAGTTTCTTTTTATTGCTTAAAATAGGCAGACGAGCTTGCGGCTCAACTGATGGTAAACGGTAACCGCCGCTCATAGACATCAACAATGCCTGGAGCACAGTCATGCCGCTGCGTACCGTGAAAAAAAGAACTCTTTTCAAACCTCGTTAAAACTCATTCAAAGTAATCTAATTACATGAAGAATAGGAAACCTTTTCCCGAGAAGAGTGCTTACTGATTTTTGAGTCAAGTGCTTTGGATTTCCTTGCTGTTACTTGCTATATTATTATATGTATGGGTAAATGTTTTATTCCAACGGGAAAATATTAAGGTGACGGGTAGGGCACACTAGCGACGCCAATAGATTTTAATTTTTAGCTACTAAATCGGATCTATTTTAAACAATTTTCAGGGTTACAACCTCTCGGAAAACACTATACTATTTATTAACAACCATTCAAAAATGTTGGGTCCCTTTTGTGTCGCGAAAAATTAATTAACGCCAAAAGTGGCCGCTTTTGGCGTGAATCAATTTTTCGCGTACGCGTTGGACCCAACATTTTTGCATGGTTATTTAAAAATAGTATAAGTGTTTGCCGAGGGGTTGTAACCATGTAATTGTTTAAAATAGATCCGGTTTAGTAGGTAAAAAATAAAACCGATTGGCGTCGCTAGTGTGCCCTACCCGTCACCTTAAGTAGTCCAACGGGCAACGCTGCAAGTGGATGTCTATATAAAAAAAAAACGTCATTATTTGAAAGCAAGTGCTTTCAAATAATGACGATTAATATAATAATCTAGTTGAGTAGAACTAAATCTATTTCAATATGAGCAACTGATGGCGATGACTAGACGCAGCCACAAGCTGCGGATTTTCTCATACTCGTATAGCATTGGTGCAACCTTAGCGTTTCATTCGAGCTATGTGCTGCGGGAGATGATCAGCTACTAGTAGTGTACGCCCTCACTACTAGTAGCTGATACTGCTGCTAAATTACTGGGTTTTCAACCAAAATTTGTTTTATTTTTTATTTTATTTTATTTTACAAGTTTTTGGAAAACTTACAGCTAGATTTAGAGATACAGTCACAGAAAAAAAAACATTGAGGGCCAATTACAAGTTTCCACTGATAATCACTAGGTTGTTTAACAGAAATGCAAGTGGGTACCTAATGTTAAGAAAGAAAACAAAAAAACAAAAAGTTACTAAATTACAAACAAAACGAACAACGTATTTGCTACTCCCAGAAGAAGAAACATTGAAATTGATCAAGTCATCTGACATTATCAGGAAAAAAAGAAATTAAATAACATTGGAGAAAAAGTTATCATTCAGTACACGTTTCAATTTCGATACTGAAGTGTTGAACAGTTCAATGTCGACATTTACTTTTGCCAAATTATTAAATAGTTGACATGTTCTAATGGAAAATGCGTTCCGCCTATAATTATATTGTGACCATTATAGTCAATTCTAAATGCCAAAAGAGCTACTTCGTTAGTATTCTGCAGAATCCCGCTTCTTACGCATTAGCCGGGCCGTCAGTAAGGGCGTAAGTACAGTGGCGGACAGGTCAAGCTATACAAAACTGTCAAATTTCCTCAATCGATTTCGAACTCAATGTGTAACATTATAAGGTTTATAATGGAATGAAGAAATTTGACAGTTTTGTATAGCTTGATGTGTCCGCCACTGTACATATAGACGCAAATAATGCACGTATCTACGTAAACACTAAGCAACATCGAATGCGTTTGTAGGTATTAGTACAAATGGTTTACTTTTGTCATTTATAGACATCCCTTAAGGTTCAAAATTACCTAAATAGATATCGATTCAACATTCCGACAACACTGCATCAGCTTGTCGCCAGGCTGCCGCGACGCACAGGAAGTTGCATCGACGAGAAACAGTTCTAGTTCATTTGTGAGTTAAACTGTACATTGCAGTTTCGAAGTGCACTATCTTTGCATAAGTCCGACCGGACTGTAGCTCGTGGGCGCGACCGCCCGCAAGGCCAGAGCCTGCCAACCGCCGAACCACATAAGTCTAGTCACCACTTCAAAGGCAGGCTGTTGGTACCTGACCCACTTGGAAACTCGTACTATTGGTTTTGTATAATCGTTATTTTCTTCGTGAATATTGTTTGCTCCTATTTGCAGATTCAGCTTCTTATTTTTAGTATTCTCGAAAGAAGTTTTAGTCATTTTACAAATACAAATACAAATAAATTTATTTTCTCATATTCATTCTCATACATGTTTTGAGATGCTCCAGTAAGTAATAAAATACTTGAGTTGGAGCTATCTCGCTCTTCCCATTACATTTCACTTAAATGAGTAAATAAAATCTAAAGCTACAAAAAAAAAATGGCAAAAAAAAAAATATTATTAAGCTTCCTTTTTAGAACACAAGTATTGGAAAAATGGAAAGATGTGGGAGGCTAATAGCGGATTTTAGGCCTAAATTACCACTGTTTCCTAGCAGACTTTCGTATTCATTTTTGATTTAGCAATGGATGAAAGTGGACTAATTTTAATATTTTTATTGGTTGGATTCGTTTTAGCTCTGACACTATTGAAAAATGGTACACGTAAAGTCGAAGTCGCCAAGGGCTGCTAGTACCTATTAAATACACAAAGCTTCCGGACGAAGCAACTTCTCTTAAAGATCTAATTAGTACGCACTCAATTTTATTTAATCTATATATATATATATATATATTTAATTCTAATGAAATTCCACGGACACTGGTTCCGTGCCTTTATTGTGCTTGTTTTTAAAGTGTTACAAATTATTTTTGATATTTGCTCCGCGATAAAATTAAACTAAATTAAATTACAATAACAATCTTAAGTTTAGGCAGTCGTGCATGGTTAATGTTAATAAAATGTACTGTCATTATTATTATTTTTTTTTGGGGTAGGGGGTATGGTGATTTTATGTAGTTAAGGACCTCAGAGGAGGGTTCAGGGGTATGTTAGTAATTTATCTTTTATTTGCAAGCTTGTCCCTAACCGCGTCATCGCCCCGGCGGATCGCCATTTTGAGGTTGTTATTTAATCTATATTACACTTGTATGCTAATGTTCGCACAACTATTTATATATAAGAAAAACCGTACATCCGGTACTATAGGCGTGAGTCCATTATCGCATTAGGAAGACTAAGTGACGAGTCACTTCCCGTGCGCCATAGACTTGTCATTGACATACCATTGCCGTGACCATGAAACGAAGCAGTCAATATTAACTTACTTATTTAAATTGTAACGAAGTGATGCGGTCAGAGAAGTAATTGCATCATTCCACATACTGGTAACAATATAACGTTAACCAGTAGCAAGACAGAAAGTATTCATAGCATACGTAACTGATTCGCCATATGGCGCATTTATTATATGGTAACTCTTTTTTTTCGGTTAGGGGGAAACTCGCTCTATCAAAACTCGTCCCAGAATTCTAGGATATTTTTGCTGACCACTGTTCTGACCTAACCCAACCAATATTATTATGGCGGTAATACATACCGAATTCTACAAAACCAAAAATATTGGTTAGGCTCGGCTAGAACAGTCGCCAGCAAAAAAATCCTAAAATTCTGGGACGAGTTTTAATAGGGCGAGTTTCCCCCTAACCCATTTTTTCACTCCGAGGAAATGCGTTGCGGTGTCTGTCGGAGGTTTCACAGACTAAAACAAAGGGGAAAGGGGGGGGGGTGTCCTCCCTACGTCAGCGTCAGACGAGACATAAGAAACTGACTTAGAAGACTCCCTGAACTTTCCTCTCCAGGCATCGGCCCGTTTACGGCCAGGTGGCTTAATTTAAAGCCTTCTCGTAACGAACGAGAATATACCTGTCGCATCCGAACAAAGCAGACACACAGCGCATGTGAAAGAGAGGGAAACTCCAATTCGGTATAACGTCTGCTTTAAATTAGAAAGAATGAAAATACATTTATTGGCCACAAACAATATACAATAATACAGATTGACATATGAATAGATGCAAAGCATAGGTAGTTGCTATTCTCGTACAACAGCGGAAACATTTAATGGTGGATATGCATTTTGTAAGGAAGAAGTTAATGGTGTGGTCATTCAGGTCCCAAATTCAGCATTCGCTTCTACGGTATTATCTGCGATGCCGCAGCAGCGCTGGTATTCTGGTGGAACTGGTTGCGACTTAGAATTTGAACCTGGTTGAAAATTAGGCCCTCAGGCCGCATAAAACTTCACCAGGATGGGCTGGAGGGACAGTCGAGAGCACCGAGTCCACTACCGAAATCCGAATCCTAGTAGGCACGCTACTAGGATTCGGATTTCGGTAGTGGACCTACTTCATACACCAGAGGTTGGGATTTCGATTCTCACTCTGGAGAGTTCGCCGCATAATCTTGTCTGGGTATGTATTATAAATATTTGTTTAAGTACCAATAACACAAGTGCAAGCTACTTACGTTGAGATCCTACGTGATGTTTAATTTATTTATTTATAAGGACAACCTTATACATAAGGTAGGTAAAGGGTAATCTTACATTTAAAGTTAAATTGTATATTTAATGTTGATTTCATTTTGAGCGTATCTGATATTTTCCTTTTTATTGTCACATCACTAGTATAAGAAGCAGATATTTACATAAAGTGGGTTGGTATTTACATCTTGTGTATCTACCGATGATTTTCATAGGTTTGTCTAGTTCTCGCCTCGTGTGTAACATCGGACAAGAAAATGAGGTGTAATAATTTATTTTACTGCCTCTAAATGTCAGAGTTTTAACACGAGAGCTTAATAAATGCACAAATGTTAATAAGATTAATGAACACCCGGTGTTACTTGGTGTTATGTGTAGTTAAGCTATACATAAAAGATCATGTCTACTCATGCAGGTACAGTCAAACATGGTCTGGCTGAATCCATTAATAATAAATATAAAACATTTTGTATGACTTAAAACAGTTGAAAGCTCATGGCTATTGGAAACAAAATACAATAAGTATGAATAGGCTGACCTATATTATTAAACGTGACCTAGTGGTCACCATGCACAATTACCTTTATTCTTTCTATATGATTATCAAAATGTATTTGAAAATAAAGTTTGCTTTGCACAAATCCTTAGATTTTTGCTCTGAAAAGTTGTAAAAAGTTAAATAATGAATAAATATACTTTTATTGCACTCAAAATAAAGTATGAAAACTTAAAAACTAGCTATTAAAGGATTTGTACAACGAAGGCGGCCTTATCACTATGAGCGATCTCTTCCAGGCAACCTTTGGGGAAATGACACTTGATGAAGGTGTAGGGCGGTGCAATCTTTATACTTATACAGAAAGTTTAAATACTAATACATATATAAAATATGAATACACTATACATAAATAACATACGATTAAAAAAAGATTAATATAGCAACTAAAATAGTACCTAACAGTGGTGGTGTTTAGTACCTTTGTATCGATCTATGGATACTGTCGGAAATTGCTGGTTTTAAGACTCCAAATCAACATACGTTATCAGTGTTAAAAACACCACATTTTTGTAATTACTAGGTAATTATAAAACTCAGAATATTGCTCCATCGTACTCGTTCCGTTTCAAACCCACCTTCAGAATCATCAACTCACAAATTAAATAGGTAGTTTCCACTCTTAGGAACATGCATGCAATCTTGCCACAATAAAATCCTACGTACAAAAACTAGACGGACTATGAGCGTACACGAGTTGAACTTGATCGCAAAGAATTACTAAGGAATGTAAACTGCCTCTAAAGCGAAAGGTGCGCACGGCAGCGTGCGTCGGCGCTTCGGATGTTTAACGGATACGGAAGGCGTTAATTAATTAATTTTTTTTATTTTTTTATTATTAAGAAACTCAACAGCTTATTTGTAACAAACATACACAAAAAAAATCACACCCCGTAACACACTTAGCCAGTAACAGAGTTTCATAGCATTTTATGATTCTTACGAAGCAAAACGAAATTAACTTAATGATACTACTTAATATTAATATTATTAACAAGAGTTACGCACCCTTAGTAAAATACCGACCTAACTCAAAATTGTTGATATTTTTATAGCAATTCTTTGCAATTTATTCTTGAGTAGTCTTGAGTAAATAACGCACTTCAAATTTCATCTCGTGTTCATATGTGAGTGTACCTATTTACTTAACTCAAAATTGTTGTTAGATGACCTTTCATCCCTGGATTTTAGCCGATACTATTTTCACTTAGCATCTATATTAAATTTTGAGTTAGGTCGGTATTTTACTAAAGGTGCGTTATATCATCAATAAGACTATATCGGTGTCTATATCATACCACCAGGAAAGACAGCGGCATGCCGGAATGGCCTTAATTTATATTGTTTCCTGCGAAGAGAGACTTGCCAACCCAATCTAAAGCATATTAGTTAAGTAGGCTAATAAATGACTTCGAAAGCAAAGTAGGGATGGCCGGTACAAATCATATATAGTTATTAAGTCCGATATTGCATCAATATCGTAATATCCGATATCGGTTCGTATCAAAACTATATATTTGGTAAAATACGATATCGCTGTATCAATGCGATATACTGTCATGTGTGATAATGCAATCTTCACCAAATCACGCTTGATAGTATCGATACGTATCAAAACTATATATTTAGTGAAACACGATTCACTATACCGATGCGATATGTAGGTATATGTTTGGTATTACGCTCGAAAACCATGATTTAGATATTTATGACGATTTTCGATTTATAGACATAGGATAATATCTAACTGTATGGCATCGCAATACTTCCCATCTAGGGTTTTTTATGGGAGTTCTTATGAAGTTATGAGGTTGACGGGGGCTTTTTAATGCGATATCTAATCCTCAACATTGCTGGGAGTGTTGAGGTAATGAGGGACTCCAAGTGTTGGATTTTCGTAAGGGGGAAAAATTTGATTTTGGAAGGTCATGAATGCGTATGTGGGGGGACCCTCCCACGGATCCACCTAAGGAACCCTCCCTACGGACACACTTAAGGAACCCCCTAAGGAACTCCTCACGGATCCACCTAAAGAACCTCTCACCTACTGAATATAGCCCGATTTGCCAATATATAGTTTCAAACATATATCGTTTTAGAATCCGATATCAGATATCGATATATAGTTTCGATTCGATATCGCAAAAACCCGATATTACCGCTAAAGCAAAGCAAAGTCGCAGATGTAACGAAAGGAGTGGCTCACTTAAAGTGGAGGTGGGCACGACATGTCGCCTGCAATGAAGCATCAGGCGTCTTCTTGAGTAGAAACCATGTGGGAAATAAATGACCTCAGATGCGTAGGGTTGCTGGCTCGAACTGGATGCAAAAAGCTCAATGCTGGAAAGAATAGAAAATGTTTAAGGAGGCTTACACTCAAGTAGTGGAAACAGGCTAAAGAAGAAGAGAAGAAGTAAGCAAGAGATGTACCTGCACACACTAGGTACATAGCGAAGTAAGAAAACCTAACAAAACCTAGGACGCGTTGACAAACGCCGCTCAAATCTATACGTACAATTTGAAGTTCATTGCTGTAACCGTTCTGTGCATTATTTATAGTTTTTTACTGAAGAATTATGATCTACAAATTCAGTGCAAGCACTCTCAATATATCAAGCTGTGTACGATGTTCACTGACCGTGAGAGAGCCAAGCTTCGGCATGAATGGCCGGCTCGACCGGAGTGATACCACGACCTCACAGAAAACCGGCGTGAAGCAACACTGTGCTGTGTTTCGCTGCGTGAGTGAGGGTACCGGAGGCCCAATCCGGGGGATAGGGGGGGTTTAAGGTTTCACTGGTGTCGCGGGTGTCATGGGTGGCGGCAATTGCTTACCATCAGGTGATCCGTCTGTTCGTCTGCCTACCTATTACATAAAAAATAAAAACTGATTACTTATGACACGTCCTTTTTTAAGCGCGATTCATAGAGAGCCCGGTATAGGCAGCGGCATGACTGTTCCTTGGCATTATTGTCTTTTTTATGTGATAGGTGGCAGACGAGCAGACGGATCGCCTGATGGTAAGCGACACCAGTGGAATCAAAAGTGCGCTGCCAACCTTTCAGCCCCCCTATCCCCCGGATTAGGCCTCCGGTACCCTCAACTCCAACTGAGGGCGTGGTATCGATCTGGTCGACCCGGCCCATTCATGCCGAAGCGTGGCTCTGCCACGGTAAAATGATTGATGTCTATGAGCAGCGGCTACCATTTACCATCAGATGGGCCGTAGACGCATCGTCTATTTTAGCGGTGAAACAAAAATTGTGTGCAAAACTCTAGAAAAACGCGCCCATTCGACAATTTTGTGCGCGCTGTTACGGCGCGCACAAACTTGTCGAATGGGCAAAGTAGTTCTGTAGGTATTAAACGTACGCTGTATTAACTGAATTAAATACTTAACGCCTTAGGCGTTAATAATATGCACTAACATAAAACATATAAAAAGTGACGATAGGGAAGTCCAATTGCCAGTTAGAGCCAGAGCAAATCTATTACCACAGTATAACAAGAGCGTATATATTACTATCAATTGACTAAATTATTTCAGCCAAACTAATGCGCCGTTAAAAATAAATCCAATTAAATTTAGTATGACTATGAACGACGTTTTAATTTGATTTGAATATTCTAGCCACTATAACTATCCAATTAACAAAAATACGAATACGTACTTGCTTTCAATTTGTAACTAATGTTATTTATGCGATAAAGTGAAGGCACAAACTAAGACAGTAATAAGTACAAGTATGCAAAAGTAATTAAAATAAATTCATGATTGAATGAATGAATAAAACATTTATTGGCACAAAGAACAACGCATACAATAAACAATTTAAAAAAAACAATCAGTATTAACAATATAAAAAGAACACAATATATAATAAAAAAAAAAGGTTAACATTGTGCCAATAGGCGCCCGCTCAGCATTAGTCGCGCCGTGTCTTTGCTGACACGTCGCGACGCTGATATTCTGCGGGAGACCCTGCGGCATATCGTGTGCCTGCTCACGAAAGGAAGGAAGGGAGTTGTAGCAACACAAACAAAAAAATAAATTTAATACCTACCTAACTGAACAGTCACATAATATGCGCGCAGGTATGAGAGACGAAAATAAAACGTATAAGTAACATTATTCAAGAAATTGACAGAAGGAAGAAAGTACGACGAGAAAATTATTGACTGTAAATAAACAAAGACAAAGGAAGATAAAAAACATAAAGACTAACTAAGAAGAATATATATACACGAATACTTTTAATCGGTGATCAGGACCTACTGATTCCGACTAGGTGGATGATGGCCATTGCTATAGTAATAGTAGTTACATGTGTTCTTTTTGTTTAGATTTATTTTAAATTTTATTAGATATCTAAATTTAATTGGAATGTATGGTCTTCCTACATTTTTATGAAGTGTAGAAAGCTATTTTAATTTTCTTTAATTTGTTTTATTTGACGTTGTCTGCCATTTGACAGTTTTCTACCAATAACATGAAAAACTTTAAATCTCTAATGAGGTTTGTTATCGTCACTGTACCTGTACTTATGAAGAGGTTTTATTTGTAACAAGGAGGAGTAGGATGACCATATTCATAGTTATTAACTTAAAGTCCCAGACAAGAAAAAAAAATGGAACGCTGACATGTAACTACTATTACTATAGCAATGGCCATCATCCACCTAATCGGGATCAGTAGGTCCTGATCACCGATTAAAAGTCTTCGTGTATATGATTGGACTTATTCACTTACTTATTATGTATTGGGAAATATTATGATTATTCATTTTGAAAATGTTTAAATGTAACTTTTTATTAGAGATATGTAAGGATTGAACCATGGGCTTCTAGATTAAATGTAGGGAATTCAAACGGAGTATACATGGAGGCACTAACATAGATAACTGACCATTAGATACCAATAAATTAAGGTATTATAAAATGGAAAACTAAATATTGTCGTATTATTACCACATGTTTATTAGCAACACAGGTCTTACCACATGGATATCACATAGGCGATAATACTGCCTACTCATAAATTTAATTGAATTTAATTTTTAATATTATTATTTTGACATTTTTATAATACTTATACTTATTTAAATTGGAAGATATTATTATTATTGTAGATTAATTGTTTTTTTTTAAATAGCAGACATTTTTATTTAGTCTCATTGCTTTTGATGTCATGATGTGTACACATGATTTTGGGATAATGTCTGGACTAAAAATATTTAATTTGTTGATTTTGATGCTTTTTTGATGTTATTCTGTTTTGTGTGCCAATAAATAAATAAATAAATAAATAAATAAATTAAGTAATAACTAAAATGTAATTTAGACTTATTTATTTTTCGCAAATTGTTATTGTATTTTTTTCAATACCTACTTATAATTAATATTTATAATTTAATTAATTTAACTTTGTTTTTGCATATATATATACTTTTTATGTCCAATATTCACTGCATACTTGTAATTTGATGATAACAAACATGCTGTTCACACTTTTTAGTGGAGTTACAGCCTAAATAAAATAGAATAACATGCTATGTTGTACTGTACCTACTGTATCTCTGTTTAGTGTGACCAATAAATAAATAAATAATGGGTCCGTCATGGTTGAAATTTAAATTCAAGGGCTTAGAACTATTGTAAAAATCTATCATAAAGCCCTACGAATTGGCACGCAGAAGAGTAGAGTAGGCGGGTCTGCCGTGGAACCAACAATTATTGGAACAGATGCGCCTTGGAGTGGTCATCGTGGTGGTGAAGGTTCGCAACTTCGAATGCGAGCATGCACCTTTGGATTTTATCAAATCTATGCTCATATTTATAACATTAGCATCGCGATAAGGGAAAACCTCGTGAGGAAACCAGATGATTTCTGAAACCTTGATTCAGTTGGCTTGACTCACCTGTCTAAATGTTGCCAAGGTCAGACGGCAGTCGTTTCACCATAATTACCAAATTCAGCAAATATTGGATCATGGTACCCCGGGATACAAAGCAACGTCTTTGGTCGCAATCGAGAATAATACCCTGAGATGAGCTGCTGAAGGAGGACTGCTGGAAGTGACGGGAAGGAAAACATAGGATAAAAATCTGGGGCGCAGCATGATGAAGGCCTGCCTCCAGAAGTGGACGGACTGATGCTATTGATTGAACAAAACTTTACTTTTAAATAGGAAAACTTGACCTACTTTAATAAACAAAAGTACTTTTTAGTATATTTTTATATAAGTTCGGATAAGATTATCTACGAGATCAAAACGCAGGATGTTTCCACACAATAATTATAAAGCAAACCGAACTGTTTCTTCTAAAACGGCAATAGTTAGGCATCAGCGTGTATCTAAAAATTATGTTCTACATAAATGCAAATTATTTTTAAAGGTCGAATTTGATTAGGCACAATGCTGGTAGACATGTCTAAATTGCAATAGGTAACTCTATAATTCAAGTAGTCTGTGGGTACATAAAGCTAACTATTAAAAAAATACTGGCCGATCTGTTTTGCCAAGATGGATCGGAATTATTTATGGCTGTCGTTAGAAAAATACTGTTAAGCTATTGGTTCACGCACATTACTAGGCAATGTGAACGAGATTTTTTTACGCTTGATAACTAATTAAAATGGGTGTAGGACGAGAAATTGATAATAAAAGCCTGCTTTAGCCTGAGGCTTCGCTTGCGTAGATTTAGATCTACCGAACCCCATATTATAGCCATAATTATGAGGTCCTTTAACCACAAAAAGTAAAAATATGTCCTTTCCTCAGAATCAATTCAATTGTTATTGTTTCATTATGATAAAAAGTACACAAAATATAGGACATAAAAACCAGACAATGATCCAGTTGGTCTGGTTTCAAAGGTTAACTGCATTATGTATATATGTATCCTAATGTTATCGCCATCTAGAGGATAAAGTTAAATTGGCTTCCAAGAAGCTCGGCGTGCTCAATAGGTCGAGGGGATATTTCAGGCCAAGGTATCTCTTGCAGCTCTCTAAGGTGCGACCTCACATGGAATACTGCTCTCACCTCTGTGCTGGAGCTCCCAAATATCAGCTTCTTCCTCTGGATCGTATCCAGCGAACGACGATCAGAATTGTCGACGACCAGGCACTTTCCGACACACTTGATCCTCAGTAATTGCGTAGAGATGTAGCATCACTGTGCACCTTCTATCGCATTTACAATGGGGAATGTTCCGAGGAACCGTTCGGCCTTATACCAGCTGCAGTTTTTCACCACCACACATCTCGTCAGACGCCGAATTCCATCCACAACCTGGATGGATTTAAATCGACTACAGTGTGTTTCTCACGCCATATCCTGTGCGTGGTGTACAGTAAAACTGTGAAACCAGCTGTCATCCGTGGTGTTTCCGAACAGATACGACCTGGTGACCTTCAAGAAAAGGGTTTATTCCTTTCTTAAGAGCCAGCATCGCATATGTGATACCTCAGGTGTTGCAGATGTCCATGGGCGGAGGTGATCACTTTCCATCGGGTGTGCCGTCTGCTCGTTTGTCCGCTATAATATAAAAAAAAGTGCAGTACAACCGAAGAGGGTCGAGTCGAATAATAATTGCTACAGTATTATGCTATTTTCCTTTCATTCAATATTCGTCAAAATAAGCCAGTAGACTTTGCAGAAACTGGACAGAAAGACACGGTTACATCGCATTAGTTTGAATTCCACATAGTGAGGTGACAGCTAAAGATTGATATCCGATATGATAATGTTGATAATTAAAAATGTTTCTGTTCTTGCAACTAATCACTAAGTGTCTTTAGGACAACTTTATTAAAGTTATTGGTCATATATTATTTTTTTCTGTACTTAACAATTATTCAAGGTGAAATTTAATTTAAAAGACCTAGGTAACTCTACAACATTTTGTATGATTAGATTCAAGTAAAAAAAACTTCGCCGCGTTCTTTTGTCGTAATGTTTATTTTTACATAAAATGTTGTCCCACTGCTTGGCAAGACGTCCCACGTTTTTATTGATTTAACGCCAATTGAGGTCAATCCAGGACATAATATCCTCCAACCAACCGATTACTGCTACGGCGGCCAATCTCAACGATCAGCCACGTACGCAGGATATATTATAGTGCTCAAGTGTGTGCGCAAACACAAGTGCACTCTCTATTCCCTTACCCTGACATTCCGATGGGACACTACTGTGACACGTCCAGAGAGGGATTGGGCGCAGGACTAACGGCTTAACGTGCTTTCCGAGGCACGGGGGTACAAGACCGCCAACTTCCAGACTCCGGGCTGCCACTAAGAATTTCTTACCGAAAACTTAGGTACAAATTTTTGGCCCGACCCGGGGATCGAACCCGGGACCTCTTGCATAGCCGTCGCTTTAAAGTGCGACCCACTAACCACTGCGCCACCGAGGCACCAGGACATAACATATGTTTAAAACGTCACATATCGTTCTTCGTTTCAGTATCAGTTCTTTTAACTCCTGTCTTTTCACTAAATTTTTCAGAAAAAAATTTGGCTGCTTTTGCCTTGTTTCGATCGTTATTCATATACTTTTTTTCTAGATTTTCAAGATTCTCAAATATATATAGTTGGACCCATGCGGGTCCACAATCAGTCAGATGGAAACGCTCCTTTACTTTTTTATTAGTACTTACTACAAGAAAAGTAAAAATTTAATTACCTGTCTAAGATGAATACAACTATTGATAGCTCAAAATTCACATTAGCTGTAGATCTAATAGTCGGATTTTTAATTAGACAAAATAAACTGACAGATGTCAATGTGATATTCCCATACATTTGCAAAATGCAAATTGTCAAAATGTAATGGGATTTGACATTTACATCAGCTGTCAGTTTAGTTCGTCTAATTATAAATCCGATTATAGTTAACAGACAATAGGAATAGTGAACTCATGCAGTGCTTTATTCAAAACACTAGCTTATTGAGCGCAGCTTTTTGCTATTTCTTCCGTACGGAACGGAAAGGTCGTTTCTATGTATAAGCTCTTTGGAGTCGAAAAAACAAATTCGATTTCATTAATCATTGACTATACCTACGTTTAGTGGCATACTGAGTGTTTTAGTATCTGGCCAATCAGTTTATTATACAGTAATTGGTTGTTTAGGTAAGTGAATAGGCAATTTGATTGACACTTAGAGTTTGCTAGCGTACAAAATTAGAGACACTAACAACAATGTTGTTGGGCGTTTATAAGTAAAGTTACTACGTATTTCTAATGCTTATTAGATTGGTGGTATACATGGAGGCACTAACGTAGATAACTGACCATTAGATACCAATAAATTAAGGTATTTTAAAATTAAAAACTAAATATTGACGTATTATCACATGTTTATAAGCAACACCACATGGATATGGTATCACATAGCCGATAATACTACCTACTCATAAATTATGGGTCCGTAGTAGTTGAAATTTAAAAGTAAAAGTGCTTAACAGAAGCTATCATCATCATCATCGTAGAATCTCGCTCCACCAGAGGTTTTTTCTCATCTATATATACCGTCTTACTCACTTATCGAGGGCATTATAGATGCTAATGAAAATAAACATTTTACCCCAAGGAACATAGCTAACTATGGATTAATCTCAAAAAAAAATCGCCTTCCGATACAAATTGTACTAATCATCTGATCAGTTTTATATGGGAAGGTGATTATTTTTCAGAAATAAGACCCTAAATTTCTTGGAGAAAAAATATTATTTTAATCAGTAAAATACCTTGGTCAAGCGAAGAGCACGTACAATAAAATAAAATATCTGCCGAATAAAAACTTCCATTGGCTGGAACGAGATTTTTCCGATTCGGGTCTTAACATTTTTAAATCCATGGTCTGAGTTACTGAGTAAATAATCACTATATTTATTTGATACCAATCAGGCTGATGGGTAATGATTGCGGTATCATACTCATCTCCAATCTCACCTCGAACACCTTGAACTGGTTAAATTATCCCTTGTACGAAGTTTAAATTATTGCCATAACTTATTCACTTGATTACAGCCCTACTCTTGTGAAGAATACTCTTGTTTGTAATACGAGGTACCTACTTAAACTGTTTTCCCTTTTAAGATAATAACATATTGCTGACATAATTTGAGGAGGCCGACTATCGTACGGAAGTTAATGATAGGCTAGGCAACCTTTGAACAGTAGAATAAGATGTTATGTTTGGTCAAATTAATGTTATACGAGTCAATTGAGATACTATCACTACACAGTATAAAATAAAGTCGCTTTTGTTGTCGGTCCCTATGTAGGTATACTTAGAACTTTAAAACTACGCAACGGATTTTGATGCATTTTTTAATTAATAGAGTATTTCAAGAGGCCGGCCATCTTTCTTAAATCGACCCTAGGGCTTCCTACACTATATCATATAGGTAGTCATATGTTTCTCCATATGGCTGATAGTTTGCAAATTCTTGATAAGGTGCATTGTACAACCCTAATGATCTTTTAATGATAGTGGAACCAACCAATAGTACTTTTACTTTGTGGCATAAAAATCTTCTAAAGCTATCATACTTATCACCACTACATATTTTGCATATTGGATATAGGTTAAAGTACATGTCAATTCGTGTTTCTGTAATCATTACTCTTCAATACCATGATAAGAGCAAATAAATAAATTGTTATTAAGTTCACATACATAAATGGTTCAAAGATTAGGTTCAAATCAAAACTCTTGCCCAACGATACTTGACTTAATATTTATTTTGTAATGAAGTAATTTATATAAATTACACATCAACTGCCTTTTAAGAGTAAAGTAATGATATAAGCTTCACTCGTATAATTAAAATCGTTCCATTTAAATTCCTGCGACCTTCCGCCATTCCTTAATTTGTGTCCGAGGTCCTAGAGCTTTACGAGTTTCGGTTTCCTTAGTCAGATAGTATGTCGGCAGATAAAACTGCGCAACGTCCTTCCGTAACAGCCTATATTTGTAATGATAGCTTTGTTGCATACTAGCGTTCGCACACCGCTTGGTCTGCAATTCGCGTTAGGTAATAAAAATACATTTTTAAGAGATCTTTTTATTCGCCAAAATTTTCCTGTTCCTTTCAATATTTCATCTTGAAATAGTTTTAGTATACGTCACGAGATTGCCTAAAATAAAGTCTATAAAATTGTTTGTCTCATAACATCCAACACTTCGATCTTTGCTGGGTGGTGACGATTCTGTACATGGTGATGAACCGAGGGCCTAATTTTAAGCAGAAGTTACGACCGATTCGGAGTTTCCCTCTCTTTCGTGTCTCCTTTGTTTGGATGTGACAGGTATATTCTCGTTCGTTGCGGGACGACTTCAAATTAAGCCACCTGGATACTCGCATCCAGCTCCAGCCGGCCATTATGCACAGATCGTCACTCCTCTTAGCCTGAGGGCCCTCTACACCACGATTATGTTTAATATGGTTCAATTTCCTTAAGATTTCCTCACTAATACCGCATAGCTTATTTATGACTCGAGTATGCTTTATTAAATTATGCCGATATGTTCTTATTCTATACTTTATTTGTTTATTGTCGTCATCATCGTCAGCCCATTTAAGTCCCCACTGCTGGGGCACGGGCCTCCCTCAATCACATGAGGGGTAATTGCCATACTCACCACGCTTGGCAGACGGGTTGGCGAGGGTTTTCATATAAATGCAGAGTTTTCCTTCTCTGGGTGCTGATGATCATGCCAGCAGCTTTGCCTTAGTCGCCTTTTACGACACCTCGTTAAGAGTGAGGGTGGCCTATTCTACTCTGCCGGGAAACACACGGCTATATTGTCGTCAACTTCATCGTAATTACCAGACTCCTCAAATCAAGAGTCAAGCCTACCCCGGGATTCAGAGCGACAGCTTTGGACAGCAACTGGCAATTACACGCTAAGATAAAGAAGAAGTCTACAGCCAACATCGAGATATGTTATGCGATTTATGTGTGTACTTATGTATATTCTGTGATTACCTTCATCTTCAATTATTGTGAGAATAAAAGTAAAAAAAGTAAAGTATCAGCCTATAACTATCCCACTGCAGGGCAAAGGCCTCCATCAAGACATCGCTACTATGCTGGGATTAGGCTTAATCACCACGCTTGCCTAATGCGGATTGGTGATCACAAACCCGAGCTATGTTCGAAAAATTCGAAATATACCTTTCCTCGACCGAATCGAACTCAGGACCCCGAGACCACGGCGCGGTACTTAAATCACTAGACCGACAGGGCGTTCATTGTAAGAATATTTAGTTCAAAATGGGCGAGTATCCTGAATCACGTATAGCAGACGTACGTAATCTATTACAACGAGTTTGCATCTCTAGATTGATAAACAAACATACAGGCCTCACTCCCACCGTGATTAGATACAGCGGCCGATTGATACATAAATCGTAAAATGCTCCAAGACATGTAATTACAAAATGAGATTATTATGTCCTGTTTAATAACATGTGTATTAGCGGTGGATTTGTTTTGGATCATATTTATACAGCGGGTTTCAAGTATAACGAAGGTTAATTGTTTCATAGCTCCGGAAGATATATTGGGCCAATAAATAAGAGAAGTAGTAATTATGGTTGTTTTAGCTGCGAGGTCGCGCTGTTTAATTGAAATATGGAGTACTGTCATTATCTTTGATCTGTCGATATGTGGCCTGTGGGATCGGATGATGGATAAGGTAGCCGTGCGCCATGGCAGCTTGATAAATGTTGAAAAACTCGGGCTACCTTTAATTAGCACTTTCCTTGAAAGATGGTCCGAGGACTATTCATCGGTGAGTTATATCTTGTTAACATATATCATTTTTATTTGACGTCGAGGACTTGAGGTGTCTTGGGGAATTATGCTGAACATATCAAAAGTGTCTGACTATAAATAGGCAGAATATTCTAAAAGAAGGCATGTGAAATAAGAAAAAAATAATTGAATTCATTTAGATAAATGAGGATATAAGGTATTGAGAAATGTAGAAGGGTCACTTTTCGAAATTAGTTTAGATTAGCTCGTTTTGACGCTATCCAAGCAGTTAATTGTTTGAGGCTTGAGAAATCGGCAAATTATAAAATATTATCAACATGTATTTTCCTTAATGTGTAATAGTGTTAAGGTAGGGTCACTAGCGACGCCAATTGATTTTAATGTTTAGCTACTAAACTAGACCTACTTTAAACAATTTCGGGGCTGCACTCTCGCGGCAAACACTTATACTATTTATTTAATAACCATGCAAAAATGTTGGGTGCGTTTTTAAGTACTGGAAAAACTGATGAAAAAGTAGATCAAATAGTTAACTATAAGTATTAAATAAATAGTATAGGTGTTTGCCGAGAGACTCAAACCCCAAAATTGTTTAAAATAGATCTGGTTTAATTGCTAACTATTAAAATCAATTAGGCGTCGCTAGTGGGGTATACCCTTCACATTAAGCCCTCATGTCAGTTTTCAACCACCCCTTGTACCTAATGTGGACTCCCTTTTCCGCACTTAGACTCTCTTTCGGTCCATTGTACGTGATGGGTCGACTGACTAATGAAGCCAGCCCAGCTCCGCCCAGAAGCGCAGAAGTTTCCTGGGAGCTTCACAAGCTTCGCGGAAGCGACCTCACCTGATCCGAGGATTTGTTCGCGTTGGGTGGTCACAGCATCGCATTCCAGGATTACGTGTGTGATTCAGCCACCCCTTACATTCCCTTACTTCCCCTGGCGTGGTTGAAGAGTGACCACTAATAAAATTATAATTACATACCTATAAAACATATTTATCACCAGTCCACTGAATAATGGCAAGAACTGACGTAAATATGCAAATGCACATTGTACAATAAAACACTTATCCTGCACAAGGATAACGGACATCTTAATTTGCCTTCAAAAAAGTGCCATTCCACCATAGCCACTTCTATCTGCAAGTGAAATAAAATCGTGAGTGCGTCGTTTATTTTAATAAACTTAAATTATACTTTGACTTGCTATAAATTAAGGCGGAATTTCGCGCGCCGTGCATTTTATTATTGTCCAAATATGGTCAGCCAGGGCCTGTGCTCATGCGTTGAATTTCGACCGAAATGTCGATTACAGTGCTTATAAATAAAATTAATAAATGCATTTTAACAATGCTCATTTAAAGAAACAATTTTTACCTGTAGTCGTTTGGGTTTAATGATCTTTGTAGAGCCGATCTAAGAAGTTTGTTAAAGATGGTGATATTCTCTGGGAATAAATAACTTATGAAAGAAATACTACCTCTTTATTATAAATAAATTAATAAATGAATGAATATCACCAGTTTGCAAGCTACTTAAAAGATCATCAATCCTTAAATTACTGACATAATATAAATTAGGTAGGATAGGTAGGTATACTATTTATATGTATTATTATTTTTGCCTTTTGCTTTATAGGTAGGTACTACAAATCAAGATATTAGCTAATTTTCTTAAAAAGTAATTTTCAATCGATCAGTAAACGAATAAACCACCGCCAATAGTCCGCGCTAATTACCTTATCTTTCCAGCGGTATTTTGGAAAACCAACTTACTGAAATTAAACTAGATGGAATATGGTAAGTTGCCAACGGAAATAAATAGGTAGAGAAATAAACACCTCCATAATCGTTTAAACTGGAAATTTAAACTGGAAATTGTACATGGACCAGATAATTTACGCCCATCAGTTAGTATCAAACTAGGAAATTCCCTATACTATTTTATTTTATTTTATTTTAAAAGATTTTGGAAAACTTACAACTAGGTTTAGGGATACAGTCACAGCAAAAAAAAAATCATTGAGGGCCAATTATAAGTTTCCACTGATAATCACTTGGTTGTTTAACAGAAATGCCAGTGGGTAATTGTTCCTCATCCAGTCACTGGCAGCTGTTCTTCTTCTGGTGCTGACTAGCGTTCTACGAGTATGCTTTCTTATACGCGTTCTGGACTCCAAGACAAGTCTCCAACGATTGTCGATTCTATGGGATACGTGACCAGTCTACTGCTATGCCCGCTGATCGACTTTGAATTTGTTGACTAACCTTTCTGTCTTACAGGGACACACATGGATACTTAAATATTTACTAAAATAAATAATATCTAAGAAAAAAAAACCAGCCAAGTGCCAGTGTGGTCCCCGGCAGAGTAGAATAGGCCACCCTCACTTTTACCGAGGTGTCGTAAAAGGCGACTAAGGTAAAGTTGCTTGCATGCTCATCAGCACCCAGAATAGGAAAACTCTGCATTTATATCAAAACCTTCGCCAACCCGTCTGCCAAGCGTGGTGAGTATGGCAATTACCCCTCATGTGATTGAGGGAGGCCTGTGCCCCAGCAGTGGGGACTTAAATAGGCTGACGATGAAGTGCCAGTCGGACTCGCCCATGAAGGGTTCCGTAGCAGCAAGTAAGATTTATGTAAGGTAAATTGCGGTTTACGGTTTATAACGTATTAAAAAAAACACTCACTATATCTAGTTCAAACCAATTTTCGTTGTTAGTTTTCATGATTATGTACATCATATATTTTTTTTAGTTTTATAATTCATTTATTATAGAAATAGGGGGGGGGGGGGGACCACACAATTTACCACTTTAGGAGCGTCTCTTGCGTAAAGTATTGTGTTTAGAAAAAAATGATGTTAAAACCTCAACATCATTTTTAAAGACCTATCCATAGATACCCTACACGTATAGGTTTGATAAAAATTTTTAATGCGGTTAACAAAATACATCTATTTACCAAGTTTCAATAGTATACTTCTTATATCGGAGAAAAGTGGCTGTGAAATACGGACGGACGGACGTTTTTTGCCATTTGGCTACGGAACCCTTAAAATCAGAATAGGTGGACATAATAATGTATTAACTTTGTTCCCCTTCTCCTTTCTTTGAAGGTATGTGTGTAGGATATTAGTTTCAAATTACCTTTATTATGGATTAAACTTAGACTTACTTATCCACTCTTGGAGTACACATTTGTTACTTAGCGAGCCTAAGCAAAACATAATTGGCTTTCCGTATCTTTTCTACAGTAGCATTGGTTATTGACTTTAAATTGACCATCAATCAGACTGAATTGGTTTGCCCTACTTTTGGCAATATAACCTAATCGTATTATGTTTGTGTAATGTTATGATTTATGTTGACAAATAAGTGTCTATGCATTATATTTTTTCTTACAACTTTTGCTGCTTAAGTTTTAGCTAAAATGGTTTATAAAAAAGGAGACAAAATAACAACCGGTGCCAATAAAGTAGGAAATACATGTAAGCATTTGAATACAATGGCTATAAAGACAATGTGCCTAGTAGGTACCTAATGCTCACAAATCACCAGTATTCGGGCCGTAGGCGTGTTGCACACTGAACGCTACTACATTTATTTAAATGAGACTTTTTAAACAGTGTGTTGTAATGACATATGGCTGATTTTTACTGATATGAGCGATTGACCTTCGATAAGACTAGGCAGTAAAATAGTTAGGACAAAAATATCTCCTACTTGAGCTTTTAAAATATTCGTGGTACCTACGTAAACTCCGCGAATATTCGACCTATTTTTTCGTGAAATGTGATAGAATAGACTTGAATTTTATGTCCTGCTAAGTTATACCTCATAAGTAACAAATGTACTTTGCGATCTGCAGCCCGCATTGTTGCTCTGAATAAAAGAAATATAATTTATGTATATGTTAACAGTATCTGATGATACCGTTAGTTCAGTAAGTAATTAATAATAATATCCTCCAACCGATTACAGCTACGGCAGCCAATCTCATCGATCAGCCACGTACGCAGGATATATTATAGTGCTCAAGTGTGTGCGCAAACACAAGTGCACTCCCTATTCCCTTACACTCGTATTCCGATGGGACACCAGCGTGACACGACCGGAGAGGGATTGGGCGCAGGACCAACGGCTTAAGGTGCTTACCGAGGCACGGGGGTACGAGACCACCAACTTCCAGACTCCGTGCTGACACTATCAATTTCTTACCGAAAACTTAGGTACACATTTTTGGCCCGACCCGAAGATCGAACCTGGGACCTCTTGCGAAGCCGTCGCTTTAAAGTGCGATCCACTAACCATTGCGCCAACGAGGCAGCCAAGTATTGTAACATTACTTACATTTTGCTAACTTAGATTAAATCAAAATAGCGGAAGATACGGCACGGAGGTAACTTCAATTAGACGACTGAAAACGGACATGATGCACAACTACTTGCACACAGCTCTATGACACATTTGTTTAACTTCATATAATATTGCAAGACAGAGACAATATATTAAATATTTGTTTGGACATAAGAGTGAGCGAGTCAAGCGTACTAAGCGCAGCCACGCGTCAGATTTGAGTCCTGTCAAAAGGACTTAACTTATCACACATTAATATATCGTATATTTCTATCTCGCTCTGCAAAATGGTGACCAAAACATTAATGAATGTGATTCCATGAGATTTGTTATTTCTTTTCGAATAATTTGTACAACCCGTAAAAAAAGTGCACGAAGGCATTTTGTTAAGGTGAAGGGTACACTCCACTAGCGACGTCAATTGATTTTAATTGTTAGCCACTAAACCAGATCTATTTAAAACTACTTGGGGGCTTCAGAGTCTCGGTAAACACCTATACTAATTATTTAATAGTTAAAGATAGATAGATAGCTATTTAATCTGGTTTTGAACTCTAATTTTGAATTACCGCCAAAAGCGGCCATTTTTGGCGTGAATCATTTTTTTAGTACAAAAACAGACCCAAAAAGTGGGCATGGTTATTAAATAAATAGTATGAGTGTTTGTATTCTAACTACATAAATAATTAAATAATAATAATTATCACAACATCTCATACGTTGACCTGATTCCGTACTAAGTAGCTTAAGCACTTGTATTACAGAGGAACACAAATATATACTTAAATACATATATTACACCCGGACACTGAACAAACACAAGCGTTCATCGCACGAATGTTTGTCCAGGGTGGGGATCGAACCCACGACCTTTGGCGTAAGAGTCAGGTTGTTTGCGGAGAGACTAAAGCCCCGTAATTGTTTAAAATATATATTTGTTTTGGAAGCTAACAATTAAAATCAATTGGTGTCGCTAAGTGTACCCTACCCGCCTTAACCTTTATCCCACTTTGTTTTTGTGACATGACCGCTTGTCTGTCAGACTCGCCAATTTTGCGTACTGCGTGAAATTAGGCGACGGGAACATAATTTAAGCTGTAGAGACAAGTCACTTATCTTTTGCTTTGCTATTATAATAGGCTTGTGTCGACTAACATTGAAACTATTGGATGAATGTTTCTAGGCGTAAATTGTAATATTTAAACAAGGAAAACCGAAATAATTCCTCATAAAAAAATAAGGATAGAATAAAAGATAAATAAGGATAAAAGAATAGTTTAGCCGGAGTTTTTATACTTGTATTTATACACTGGGGCACTATACAGTTTTTAAAATACGAGGTTTCCATTTTTATTTAAATAAAACAAACTTTCGCCGTAGATGCACACAATTGTTTGCAACTATGTGACGTCATTCACGACGCCATGACACTTTCTTGTGTTATTACGTCAGAATAAAAATATTTTTTTCTTACTTAAAATATGTGTTTTAAATATAATTTTTATCATGAAATATTATTTTTTTGAGGTAATACAGGTACTAAACTAACGAAATAAGCCATTTTTGAAATTTACGACACAGGCCTATTCTCTAGTTTAGTACACATTTCATTTCGTTTGAGAAAAAGCCATTATAACGCTGTTCCACCAACTATTGTTGTACACTATGGCAATGCAATCAAGTCTTAGTATTAAGTATTAAAATATTCAAGTGTAATCTGAGTTTTAACTAATTCTTTTCATTTCATAATGCCATTTAAACCACCAGAAACGCGATCACGTATCTTGTTAATGTTCGGTCGTTCTTTATTGTTTCCTCTGTACAAACGAGTTCACATTCCTAAGGAGACGTTTCCAACCGTTTATTAACTATTTGTTAATACCACTTTGGATATGTATCTACTTAAATTAATTTCGAGGTAGGTACATTTGCAGGGTTTTGTTATAACATACCGCTTATTCAGTGAAGTGTGGAACGAAGAACAGTTTTGAAAAGAGGCGATGACAGTGCTACTCGTATTTGAGTTTGACGAACTTTGCGCCCAAGTTAGAAAATATAGCGTGACCTTAATATCCATGACTTATTATCCTATAAATATAAATAAATCTTTATTGTAGAAATTGTGGTTTACAAAATATGCAGGTGTTAATTTATATAATAGTTCTCACAATTACCTGTTTAGGCATACAAAAGTATATTTAGTAAATAATTCTATTCTAATTAAATATTGTTTGACATGCATTTCAATACTTTATAATTAATTAATGTCATCATCATCATTCATCATTTCAGCCAATAGACGTCCACTGCTGGACCTAGGCCTCCCCCAATGTTCTCCACACAGATCGGTCCTGTGCCGCCCGATGATTCCCGATTCCAGCGATCTTCACCAGATCATTGGTCCACCTTGTGGGGGGCCTGCCACGGCTGCGACGTCCTGAACGTGGCCTCCACTCGAGGACCTTTCCGCTCCAACGGCTGCCTGTTCTAATCGCTATGTGCGATGCCCATTGCCACTTGAGGCATGCATTCCTTCAGGCTATGTCTGTGACCTTAGTTCTCCTGCGGATCTTATCATTTCTGATATGATCACGTAGGCAGACTCCGAGCATACCCATCTCCATTGCTC